>OY728133.1:1568034409-1569284409 GCA_963277665.1 Viscum album | reverse complement strand
TCAGTGGGAATCCAATATGGGTGGCAGAATCCAATCATAATTTTGAAACCCCAATCATAGTACCCCAAATATTGTTCCTAATTGTGTACACTATAATAAGACATAACAAAAAACATCAATAAGGGCTAAATAGTTTATTAGTATTGGTAAACTATATAAAGACATGATTTCCATAATACATATGGATACAAAACAACAATTTTTTGATAATATTATTATTATTTTTACTACATTATTTCACAACATTCATTATATACTTCATGGATTCAGAGGAAAGGAAAAAAATAAGGGTGATCTCAAATGCACTTTATGGGCTATGTATTGTGGATGCTATCATGAAACAATAAACATAATCAGCGCATAATATAATATAACCAAACACACTTTCTATTTAAATAAATGGATAAAGAAGTATAATTATATCATAATAAATAACATAAGAGAAAACACATTTAAATAAATTTATTTTATATTATCATTTTGGAAAGGAAAATAACTCCAAAAACATTACATTTAATCAATAATTTAAGAATAAAATGCATCCAGATATAATTTCATTTTCAACATCTCAGGGATAACGATAAATACATTCTTAATGATAGAAATGATTAATTATTGTAAATCATCTCTTAGGAACATGATGCAAATAAAATCTAGAAAGATTAAAATATGGTTTATAATTATCAGATACAAACCTATTAGATTTGGAGAACTATACTTCTATAGTCAAGACAATTCTCATGGCTATTTAAATCTACTAGGTACAAACTCATAGGTTTGGGCCCACTTGTTTTTCTCATAAGACCTATCGATGTAATTTATCGATTTATATAAATTATACCCACATATAAATTGGTTTAAATATAATTCCTCATATATAAAATAATTCTTTTATTTCATAAAAAATGTTGGTTATCATAAAATATACTTATTGATTAAAATATAATAATTTATCAATATTTTCCCTTAAAATCAATAAACTCTTAAAGTAAAACACCAAAAACAGAAATGGTAATCAATTTCTGAAATATGAATATCTATTATTGATAATATATATACTTAGGGGATATTTAAAAATCAACGAAAAGTTATTAATTCTAGGTAAAGTTAATGAATTCAAAAAATGAATCAATGATGTGAATATTAATACATTCCTTGATAAAAATTATTTTAAACTAACCAAAAAAATAGAAGCATGGAATCAATACAATATATAAAAATTGGAGTAATAATTAATGGATGTTGGATTTTATGAAGAAAAAAATCATAACGAGACATTTAAAAAAATTATTGAAGAAATTAACCATTATTATTTCTAAAGTCATTTTTTAAAACATAAAACATTTTGGGAATTATTTTAAATTAATGTTATTTTAAAAACCAGCCAATTTAAAAAAAATTAAAATAACTTCTTTACAATTTTCTTTTTATAATTATAGGGGAAGCTTCCAATAAATAATCTTTGTATTGATAGTTAATTACTTACATGCCATACATGTTAAAAATAACATTCCATTTTCATAATAAAAAGTCTATAGAAGTGTCTAGTTAATAAAATGATAATATAATTCCTTTAATTATTTTAAAAAATCCATATTTGTAAAATTTTCCTTAATAAATCAGTTTGATGTGGATAAAAATATTTTTATTTTTTCAAGAAATCATGGTTTTGGAAGATAACATATTTTGTAATAAAGTGATAATAAAATTCATATTTTAATGAAACCATTTTCCCAATTATGTTATGTTCCAGAAATTGAATAGAGGATAATAAAATAAAAAGGTTTTATTAGGAAATTACATTATAATTTCCATAAAAAAATTATAGAATAAACTATCTCTGTTAGAATAAGATTATGGAATAAACCTTTAATATTATCATAATAAATGAATTTATAATTATTAGAGTAAACTATTATGTATATCAAATTTAAATAAATATAAACCAAGTCTAAATAAAACTATTTTTATTCAAAATTCATTACCCAAATAATCATAAAATATTAATTCCAATGAAGTATTAACACAACCCACTGAAAAAATGAGTTTCGGAATTCTTTACCACTTCTTATATTTAAATTAAAATATCTTTAGATGAAATAATTAAAAATAAAACTTAAATAACACTAAATAATGTATTTATAATTAATTTACATGTAAAATTTGATGTTTATATTGTCTATAAATGAAATTAGTTTTGTAACATTACAATGCCCATCAGTGTAATGTAATTGAGAAAAAATGCAAAACCAAACGCTTCATTCTCATTGAATGTTATTTAACCTCTTTTATAGTGGGTTTAAATATTTTATTTTGTTATAATAGGTGCATACATTTTAATATTTCATATTACCCTTTCACAATATCTTTTTCACCCCTTTTTTTACTATCTTTCATTATTTTATTATTTTAGCTGTTAATTGTTTTTGGTTTCCCATTTATTCTGTATCATGAAAGTTATAGTTCTTTGACATATTTTATAGATTAATGTCATCCAATATTACAATAATTACATAATAATCATATAGATAAGAGGATCTATGTACTCATGACAAGCATTTCAATTTTTTAATTATCATTATTTAATGAAGATAAGTAATATAATAAATTTACACAATGGTAATAATATAAAATATAACATATTATATACATATATATATATATATATATCATAAATTTGGTTTAGTGATTAAAATGGTGTCACATCCCTTCCTGAAGGTTGTAGTTAAGATTTCTATAATAGTTGTTATCATAATTAAGTGAGTTAAAAGGTAAGAAATAATATGATATATTATCTTCTTAGAATGATATATATTTAATTATTTTAATAAATATTTAATATTTATTCCATATAACTATGAAATGTATCATTATCATCCTATTTTTAAAGCATTAGTGAAAAAAATTCACAAAACATTGTCAGGTAATATCCTTCCGTACAATTGAATGATGGTTACAAAACCCATTTTATGGAAGGGGTGGTTTTAGATAATGAAATTAACCTAAAAACATATTATTACATATAATATTTTTAGGGTATTATATCAACATGGGTTTTTAACAATTTAAGTGTTTTGATTAATAAATGAAAATAAATCAATTGTTGAATAATGTTACCTCTTTCTTTAGGTATCCTCTGTTGGTTGGCTCAAAATCCACCGAAGGTTAGATTTATGACCAAAACAATGTGTCTAGAATGAGGGGAGTCAGTCTAGGAAGTTATTTTGGTATGTCTTGTCTAATTTGAAGAGGTTTTGTGGTGTCATGAAGAGAGGATAGTGGGTGTCCTATTTTAAATGAGGTGGGTAGCACACATGTATTATTATGACAATATTCAATCATACCCATGTTTTTATCATTTAAAATGAATTAAAAATAGAAAAATCTAGATAATATAATATATAAAGTTTAACTTAGTCCAACCAATAGTTTTTTCAAGTTTATAGGTCCATTTAAAAATTTTTATTCTTAGTTTACCCCCCATGTATATCAATTTTCACATTAACTACAATAATTAATTTTTACTATTATTCTAATTAAATTTAGTGAAAAAATAATATGACCTTATTATAAATTATATATTATTATGACTATAAATATAGAATCAATTTTTACAAATTAAATTCACATATGTGATAAAATTTAAATTAAAATTAATATCACAGATGTGGGGAGAAAGAGGGTGTTTAAAGAGAAAATGTTCAAAAGTTAACAATTTTTATATATAAATTTAAAATGAAAATGATTCAAGTGAACTAAATTGGATTAATAGATATATAATATAACAATTTTTACATCAAAACAAATTAGGCATATAATGTTACTTTATAACTAATTTAATTGAAATAGATGATTTCTATTAAATTTCTACATTTTTCACTATTCATCCAAAAATGAAATATTTTATAAAAATATCAAAAATTCACCATATGAATGTTTTGTATTATGATTATAAAATGAAATTTATTTTTTGAAATAAAATTTATAAAATTATAAAATAATAATTTTCTATCATGTGTGCAATGCCTGACTAAACCATTCATTAAAAAATAGAGTTTTTATAGAACATTTCTTTTTCATTTTCAATAGTTATTATTTTACTAGTAATCGTTATTTTAGTAGTAAATTCATCTAATCTATATATTTTAATATATGTATTTTTCTATTCATATCAGCCATTCAAACATCTAAGAAAGAACTAACATATTAAATAATAATAATAATAATAATAATATATTGTATTTTATTAAAACTAATTTTTTCATGTGACACATGCAATAAATAAACTGGATGCTTCTTAAAACGCAAGATAAAATCATTTTTGTGTGTAATTCATGATATTGAATAAATTATTTTTATTTGTTTTTAAATATATTATAATATCTCAGGGTGTTATAATTCTTTATACACATGGTGAGAAATGGAACTTACATAATAACATACAATATTATTCTTCAATAATATTAGTGTGTCACATTATCCCTGCCTTAAATATATTTATTCCTTAAAATTGGAATTCATATATAAATAATTAAGAGTTTTATATTTTAAAAATATTTTTTTGATAACAAACATCATAATGGAGTTAATAAAATATCCTCACAGTAAAACTCGAAGGGGATTACAAATATACTATGGAATAACACATAAATCGTATTCTATATGGGGGGAAAATTAATGGAATGTTGAGATATGTACATGGAATAAAATTACAAATATTTATTAATAGTTATCGAGGATATCGATAAATAGAAATTGAGAAATCTATGTAATGTTAAGGGACTCAAAACCATAAATCTAAAATGTTTTAAAAGGATATATGATACATTATATATAAACGTAATAGTGTATCATTTTTTGTTTTTCGATAATTATCATTAATTTACAGAAATAATTTACCATCTAGGAATAAATGAAAACATAGTAACATGATACTTTTAAATTTTATAAAAATAATTTCATCTAATCATTTTTCATCAATCAATTTCTTATTCTTCACATACTCCAAGAAATGATATTGATTAAATGATATTTTATGACCAAATCATTATAATTAACTTTTAACAGATTATATGATCCATATAATAGTGAAAAGTATATCCATACATCACTAATTATTTTCCAAAACAATATGGTTATCACAATTTATCCATTATTCTTAAATATATATATATCAAATTAATAAATTAATATCTAAAACTATCTCCAATTTTACTCATAAAAGTTTTTATAAATGGTTAATATTTTGGCCCTTGAAAATGATTAATATCCATAAATTTAAAAATATAGTTAAAAAATTTATGAAATTAACTCAAAATTATTCCCAAAACAACCACAAGTAGCTCATAACCCTCATATACCAAACATCTTAATACCTTCATCATGTATTCTTGTGAAATATTTTAGTAACATAAATTAGAATAAAACATTATTAAAATCATGAAATATTCCATATTTATTATGTAAAACACATATTATTGGATATATTCCTTAAATCAAGCAATGGTTTAAACTATATCAAGCATAAAAAACCTTATTGACATGTAATTAATTAGTTCCAAGGATATCATTACTATAAAATTAAAATTATCCATTTGAATAATATCATTAACTGAACATCATTATCCTAACATCGGGAACATATTAAGTGTTATGATTCCTTCCATCACAAGGTTTTTAATTTTTTTTTATATTCAATGAAGTTAGTTTCTTGTTTACTGGAACTGTTTGACACACTTCTAATTACTTAATGAAAAATTAATACAATACAATCCTTATACATTCCATAATTCTTATATGCAATATAGAATACTAAGATGACATTATTTTTTAAGCCAAACACAATAAATTTAATCATTCTAATATTTTTGTGGTAATAGAAATTTTTTCCACGATACATTAATGCATGTTGAGGTATACTCCTTCGACGCTTGAGACATTGGCATGAACAGTGCCCCATCTCTCTATAAATGAAACATTGTAGACTAGAATGTTTTTTCCTATTCTTTTAATCCCAAGCATGGTTTCCTTTCCCTTCAAACATGTAGTAAAATTCTATATATATTAACCAAGTACTAGGTGTTTCATTAAACAATTATCACATCTGGGAAAATACATTTTTCCCTTATCCCCTTTATTCAAATTTTTTCTTAACAGCCTCTTATTATCATTATTCCTTATGATTATATTATTCATATATAATAATTTTCCTATTTTTAATCACATGATACTATGTCCTCATATGATGAAAATAATGTTGAGACTAGTTCATTTTGAAAAATTGGAATAAACCCATCAAATAAATTAGCATTCTATCCTTTTTAATAAAATGTATTGATGTAGTTCCCATTATTTCTTCTAGGATACATTTTAATATTATGGAATACACTATATTATATCATATCATTATGAAAAATTATGAAACATATCAAAATTATTAAATTATATTAAATAAATTGAATATTTTTTGAACAAATAATCTCATGATAAAAAACATGGAATATTTGGGATATCATTATTTAATGTCCGTGGTAATTTTTAGTGAATATAATGTGAATTATCCACAGAAGATCCCTAGAGGGTGTCTAACTAGGTGTGATGTTAGGCTTTTTTTTGTGCACCATGTGATGATCAGACCTAGAATAATGCACCCTTCTCTCTGTTATTACCCCTAGAGATATATATTCTATAACCACATCCACTTGTAGAATCTAAATAGGGATAAATCATAAGAAAAAAACAAATAGTATATTACTACCAAATCTTTATCTTTTTTTATATACTTATACTTAAATGTTATCATAGGTTTATATAGAATAATACATGTGTTCCATGATATATTTCCCAGATTTTCCATTATACATCCCCTAATTGCAATTGTACTAACCCCAACCCTTGTTGTATAGAGCCGATTCTTTCTTTAATGCAATGATATGATACATAGAATCACATACAGAAAGGATTTTTATTTAAATAGGCTTGGTAAACTAGATATTTATGTGATCCTAAAATTACATTTGAATATAAGAATTACAACTTAATATTTTTTATGAATATCATTATTATTACATCAATAATATTCTTCTATATCATTCGTAGTACACTTCATGAATTCTTGTGAATAGGAAAAACATAATAGTAAACCCAAATTACTAGAAAGGTTTATGTATAATGGATGATATCAAAAATATATACTAATAATCCACAAGGATTTATAAATTTCTATACACACACTATATTCAAAAAAATAGACATGGAATAACAAATATGGAAAGGTGAATATCTAAAAAAAGATGCAATTTAAATAACCAGATATGGAATAATAAATATGTAAAGGTATTAAAAATAAATAATCATTCTATTAAATCAATAAATAAATAATGAAATATTTACAGATATAAAATTAGTTTCAAAATAAATTGGAAAATAATAACTGAAATTGTAGTGAAGGAAATGATTATTTATTAGATTTAATGTCTTAGGCTTGTGATACAACCACTGTAAAGACCATTCAAAATTCAATTGAATGATTCTAGGTATAAATGGATATGGTTTTCTTAACAATACATATAATATTGAGACATTTCATAAGATAGTTTAAAACTAATGTGAATAAAATCATAGGTTCTAACCAACTAATTTGTCTCATTAAATATTTAAATATATCAAGTGACTTTTTATTAATGGTCCCAAACAATAATTGAAAGTACAAATAATTTCTCATAAATTAAACAATCAATTTAGTTCATGACCAATGTTCCTAATCATAAAATATATCTATTGATCTTAAGATATATATTGATCATTATTTACTTCATACATCAATTAACTCTCAAAGTAAAAAAAAATGTATATAAAGGTGATATATAGTTTAAAAAAACATATCCTTGATAAATAATATTGAAAAATAATGGAAATTTAATGTCCAAAAGATGGGGAATAATCTAATTTATTGTTAATGAACACTAAAATGATTTAAAAAAGCGGTTTTCAGTAGTCACCTTTTTTAAAATATTCATAAAACATCCATAGTATAAATAAGGATGGTACCAATAAAATATATACCCATTTAAGTAAAAATAAACATATGTTTTCATTAATGAATTGAAATAACATAAAAAGATCAATAAAAATATTTTTTAAGAAAATATAATTTTAATTTAAGAAATCATTCTTTTAAAACATAAAACAGTATTAAAATCATTTCAATTTAAAATAAATTTTAAATCCAAAATATTTAAAGAATATTGGTGAAACAAAATCATTAATTGTAACCTTGTAAATATTAAAATGAATCTTGAAAGAAATTATTTTCATGACAATTATTGATTCTAAACATTCCATACAAGTTTAAAAAAATTAACACTATAAAATGGATAGAAACGTTCTTTGTTTGGTAAACTATATGAAGAGTCACATAAATTTTCATTTTAAAGCGTCAAAATAGATTATAAATTATTTAATAAATATTTATTAAGTGGTTAAAATAATTTTGGAAACATTTTTTCGAAACATGTATTTAGAATAAAATATTTTTCCAATTGATGAGTGAAATGACAGTGTATATTCGTGAAAACATTATCTTAGTTATCTTATGTACAAGATAGTTGAAAATGGCACTATGATAGGAATATATCATGAATTAAATAAGTAAAACATAGTTATCTCATTATTAGATTCAAATATACAAAATGAATATTCCCCATATATTAATGAAATTTATAAATTTCCCATGTTTTGAATATATGACATCATAAATGATCTAAAAGAAACCAAAGATTCACCTCCTCAATAATTGGAGAATGTTTCTTTGGAGAAAAAATAAGCCTTAGGTTTGAAGTAGAGACATAATGCTACCATTACCACGAGGTTACACATTGAACTAACTATAATAAATTATTAATAATTTATGATAAATGTTCAAATACTAGTTTTCAAAACATGAGTTGTCCCCAGGAAACTTTATCCGGATAGTTACCCTTGACCATGAGTATGAAGGTTCATAATTTGTAGAGAATAAGGTGGAAACAAACAAGTTATAAATTATATCATGATAAGAATAAGAAGACTAATATGTAATAATAATACATAATACTATCATTCAAAAATTTCTACAAATATACTGAAAATGGACAACTAATGTTTTAAATCCGTTGAATAAGAGAAGTGAAATATTTTTATAGGAAAAAGGGGTGAAAATTTTTTATTTCATATCTTTATTTGAAAGATTATAAATAAAAAACCATATAAAGGACGAATTGTGAAAATGATCATTTTGTAGAATTATTCACTAATGTAAGTTTTTTTCTCACACCAAAGTTTATCTTCAAGAACCATTTTTTCATTTTGATATATCCAATTTTTTATGTAAAATTAATCTTCTATATTTGACAGTTTGTATTCCACATATCCAATTTCACATAAACTTATAGACTTGATAAAAGTAGAATAATGTGGAGAAATATTTTTTAATATTGTTCGTCAGGATTGTCTCATTATACATGACTATTGAGAGAATCAATGGGACTTTACTTTGTGAAACATGGGCCCATATTCTGAATTAATGAGATGTTTTAATAGATATCTAGGACTGTATTATATCTTCTTTGGTGCCTCCAAATATTTGATTTAAATACTGGTTTTGTTTTATTAAACATATCTCATGATTAATGGAAGCATAAAATAAGTAATTACATAATATAATTTAGTTTTGAAAAACGAATGGACAGAAAAAATGTGAATGTAAAAATAGTTACAATCCAAAATTAGTACCTTTATTAGATTAATCTAAAAGTTTTTATAAAACCATAAAATGATACAATTACTCATAAAATAAAATTATTGTGTTAATTGAAAATATTAAATTAAAAGAAAAATAAATTAATTATTTTACAATTTCAATTCAGACACATAAATATTTTAATTCTTGATAATAATTTCATACTAATGTCAAAACAAACAACCTAACAAGTAAATGAAAATATAGATCTACTATCATATGATGTAAAATTCCATGCCTCCCACATGGATCAAAATTACCTAAATCTATTACCCTCATAAAAATTAATTCTTTCTTATGATATTGATCATGTTCATGATATACCAACATCCGTCATATATTTTTTCTCTCTCCACTCATGGAATTTAATTATAGAGTATTTCTCATTCTTATGAACATGTGTAATATACATATGATAGACATACATTATGTATCACCGGTTCATAATGTCAAAATTTCGTAAATCATAGGGTATTTTAAATGTGTTGTTTGGAGTCTGAATATAGGAATGTATTAAATTTGAAAACATTATAGGTCGAATGAGGATCAATAGGATCCAAATTGTAGTAAAACATGAAAATAGTTTTACCCGAGAATTTTATTCTCATTACTCAGCAAGAAAATGAATCATATATATTCCTAGCTTTTATACCGATGAAATTTCATGCATGTAATTTCATTATTAAAAAAACCATATTCCCACATTCTCTCTATATGTTGAATTCTTTGATATTTTATTTTGATATTGGATTTCTATTCCAAATCATGTTTTCTAGGATAAAAGATGTTTATTTTTATATTAAAGAATAGGTGAACTCTCAGAAAATAATTAGAATAATTTTTCCACCCATTTATCTATCCATCAAGAAATAAATTCCCTAAAACCAACCATAAATATGATCAAAATTTCAATTCAACTTAATTAAAATCATCAAGATAGTAAAATACAGCTCATATTCTCCTCCATACATAGCGAATTTAAAAAATAATCATGCATTAAAATTCATAATTTTGTTTGAAAATTATACCATTTTTGGGATGTGGCCGAAAAATAAGGTATTTGAGGGATAATAGGGGATTTACAATGTTTATATATAATTTTAGTTGAAAATTATAGTTTAAAGTGAAATAGATTTTGATTTGGGGCTTTAATCAAACATGAAACATTCAATGAACTCTAATAACATTGAAAAATATAAACATAGAATGTTTTGGATCATAATACATGTTTCGAGAAAATTAAGGAAAATAAAAAATTTAATGAATTTGTCAAAAATGTTTAGAATACACTTGTAGAGACACTTAAAATTAAATGGAATTTTTTTTCTTCTTCATTTTCTTTTGGACTTCACAAGAACGCTGTTTCTGACGGAACCCGATTCCGAGGCAGGGTGTGCCCGCAATCATTTTCTGAAGTTTAACTCGGGTACGTTCAGTGAGCAAACGAGCGGGTTTTCCTAACTTTTGAACCGATGTATGGAATCGAAATCCAAGGACACAAATGGAATCACAGTGCTGATAATTGCTTAGGAACACCTTTTCCGGAGTTGTGTTTGCTTGGGTGTGGTTTTATAATTTTTTGGGTTATTTAAAGGAATAAAATAAAATGTTGCAACCAATTTTATTTTATTTTAACCTAAGCTAAGTGGTTTGAGTGGGACCCACTATATCCTACTCCACTGGGTAGGATATTTGTGGGGTGGGGCCCACACGAGCACCACCTTTTCAACTTCCTCAAACCCCCTCCTTTATTTAGGTAACACACCCACACCACCTTTAAATGAAATTCAACTCATGCATTTAACTAAATATTAAACGCCTCTGTAATTGGGAAGTTTAAACTTCTCAATTAATTCAATTAATTGAATAATTCAATTTTTAATTTCAATACGTTCGGTGTGAGTAATAAAATAAGGCAACGCTTATTTTATTTGTGTTGTTTTGGTTGTGCGAGAGGATTTTGGGGAGAATTTACTATAAGTCTTGATGTTCTCCTTCCTCGACGAAGAACGCAAAGAATGTCGAGCCTTCGATGACGAACTCTGTCACCACAAAGGGGAGTTCTTCATACCAACTTCTTCCATCTCCGTAGCTAGTGAGAGACGCCATCCTCGGAGATCGATGACGCGACGATGACAAATCTTTTCTCCACGACGCCTACGATCCTCCTTCCGCGACGCCTTCTTCCGCAACGTTCAATTCTGCGATGAACCTTCGTTCAACTTTTCTTCGAGGTAGGGGTTTGGTTTTATGTCGTGAATAATTTTGGGCATTCATCAAATATCTTTTAGCCGCATGTTATCAATTAACGGAAGGGGGCCAGTCTCCACAAACACAGCCGACCCCCCTCCCTTTTTTGAATGTCCTTTGTTGTGGTTTGGAACGGAGATTGCGCGGTGTCGTCGCACCGCGTGGAAATGAGAGAACCGCGGAAAAGGGGTGCGGCGCCGTCGCAATGAGTTGGGGTACCATAAAGACACCGCGGCCAGAGCGGGGCAGCGGTGTAGGGGCATCGCGCCACTGCACCACGCCGGTCAGACAAAGGCCGCGGCCTTTGGCCGCGGTGGAGCTGGGAGCGGCGTCCGGCTACCGGCCACCGGCGTCGGAGCAGGATGGCGGGACCGCAGGGTCCTGCGGCAGCAGTACGGCCTGCCAGCCGGGCCGGTCGAACAAGGAATCGGGGGTCGTAAACCCCGGCCGGCCAATGGAGCGTCCCCCCACATAGGGGCTGTGGTTTTCCAAACAAGGGGGCAGCACCCCCCCCCCCCTTCCAGTCGGCCGTTACGGCCGAGCCGCCTGACGACACTGGCGAGGCCGGGCAGCCAGGTCGGGTTGTGCCCAGGCCGGGCCAGGCCGCGCCCACCGGGCCAGGCCACGACCTATTGGGTCGGACTCGGACCCTGGTCGGGTCGCCCGGTTCGGGCCGACCCAAGGGGAATCGGGCCGGGTCAGACCGGGCCTGAACCCCCTATTTCCGGACCTCTTTCGGTCATTTGACCATGACATGGGCTGCGGACCTCCGATCGACGTACCGTCAACTGAGATGAGATCTTGGGATCAAGATGGTCATTTCGGTATATTACACTCAAGGTTTCGGAGAACTTTGGGTTCAGTCGGGTTGGTTCGTACATGAAACCAACCGGGCCCTCGGAGCAGAAACACATATAATTTGAGCTCTGGACATCCGATTGATGTGACATCAACTTGATGGATTTACTCTTAGTGATACGGACCTTTTCGATTACTCCGCTTGAGGTTTGGATGCATTTGGAGTACTGTCAGGTTGGTTTTGACTTAAAAACCAATCGGGCCCTTGTGACGAAAAATCCAATAACTCTCAGACCGGGCGTTCGATTGACGCGCCGTTTGTCATGTTGAGTTGAAATTGACGATACAGAACTTTGGTATACATAAACTCTAGACTTTGTGTCAGTTGATGTATCAGCCACTCGGCTCGTGGAGTGGACCCTCCCAAATCGAGCTTGTTGTGTTCGGGCACCCTAGAGTTGGATGCGACTACCTTGACGATGAAGACTGTACGGGAATCCTCTGTGGGTTCGACAGCGAAGACTAAAATACTCAGTGATCCTCTGTGGGTCAGTGCCTACCGATCCTGTGTGGATCAGATCTTGTGTGGGTCAGCGATCTGCGGTCCTTTGTGGGCCAGTGCATACCGATCTTGTGTGGTTCAGATCCTGTGTGGGTCATTGCGGGGGTTAGTACCTATCGATCCTTTGTGGGTCATTGCGGGGGTTATACATATCGTTCCTTTGTGGTTCATTTTGGGGGCTAGTACCTATCAATACTTCATGGGTCTGATGTCTTAGATGAATCAGTGGGTATACCTGATCATCTTTATCGTCTTACGAAAGAGTATACCTGTCTGAGCTGAGTCTTGACTTTCAATCATTATCTTCGATATGATTGTCTTGCATTCCTATGTGGAATGTGTTGTGCTATCCTGTGTGGACATGATCGAACATGGGCTCAGATGCTAGATTCGAACTGAAAAATTGATAACTTAGGTATATGTATTTGCATATACCTAATTAGTGTTGGTTGTTACTTCGGTATTGTATCTTTCTTTTGTGGATTATATTTTGTGGATTCTGGGAGACCTCCAGGGTTCTCGGGGTCACTACTGAGTAGCTTATACTCACCCCTGCATTGGCTATGCCCACAATACATAGTGTTGGATGTAGATGACGAACAACACTGATCGTGGAGAGGCTAGTGGAGCAGTCGATGCCTGGAGGTGGACCACTGGGCGTGACGTACATGAAGCGGACGGCTAGACCCAAGGAGCTGAGGCGGCTATCTGTACCCACCCTTCAGGTGGGACTTCCAGTGGACAGCTCGACGTTGCGGATTTAATTTTGAGTTGTTTTACATTCCTTCCAATTGCACTTTACTTTCAGTTTGGGTTTGTATTCTGGCCCACTTACTGTTACGCACTTACTTTTGTACTCAGTTTTACTTATTGTTTACTTCTGCTTTCTTACTCTGAGGTGTTTGTTTACTTTACAAAGGCAATGCCTTCCCTTTTTTATCAGGAATTATGCCTTGGTTCTAGTCTCCAGCCCCTTGCCTATGGAAGGTGGGCTTGGGGTAGTCACGGCACGGGGCCGAGGACGGGTCTTGACAAATTGGTATCATAAGAGATCAATTCTACCGCCTAACTCATGAATCTAATCTTTTTCTATGTGAAGCAATAGTGTTAAGGGTATTGAGTGTGGTTATCAGTCCAAGGAGTCCAGTGTTGGTGCGGTGGCCGACATATCCGTACACCAGGACCCTGACTTCTGATTTCCGACTTAGTGCACAAAAACATTGATTGCATGTCTGTTTCATGTTTTCTTTGTGAATATATTGTGTCAGCTCACTAGGAATACTGTTTAACCGTGGCACACCTCTCTCTTTTTAGGATGGCCCCACGATGGAAGCCAGCTAGGGTTCTGAGTTTCGTACGTGACGACATCCCACCGAGCGACCAGGCATCGGTGAAGGGCCCTTTGACAGCAGAGTCACCGGCAGTACCTCTACCCACTGAGCCACCGATGCTACCAGCCACATCCGCTAATATTTCACGTTGCCTTAGTGCACTGCACGAGTTTCAGCATCAGAAACCACCTAGGTTTTATGGGGAGACGGACCCTCAGGCATCCGAGGATTGGCTGGAGGTAGTTTTACAAGTTTTTCAATTGGTAGGGACACCAGCAGACCTCATAGTGTTTCTTACAGCAAGACTTCTGCACGCGGAAGCAGGCATATGGTGAGCGTGATGCTCTAGGTGAAAGAAGAGGCATCACTCCTCTGGACGGACTTTGAGAGCCTCTTCCGCTCAGAGTTTTTCCCAGCCACCCTCCATGCAGTGTGCATCCAGGAGCCTGTACAACGGTGGCAGGGCAGCATGACGGTCGGCCAGTACTCAATGAGATTTACTGATCTCTCATGCTATTTGACAGACATGGTACGAGACCCATTCTTCCATGCCCGAACCATCGAGCAGAGATGGAGGCATGGGATCAGGGTATCGCTGATCTCCCTCAGCATTCCAACAAAGGCAGGGGTACTGGAGAGAGCCCTTCTTCTTGAGAGCTTTCTTGCTGAGCATACGCCAGTAGCGAGACCTATTGCAGGGTAGCACATAGCAGAGTCCTCTGCAGAAGGCAGTCGACGGATGACTCATGGGTCCAGCCAGACCAGACCCTCAGGAGGACGACCTCATGACACTAGCTCAGAGGTGCAGGGCACACTGTGCAGAGCCAGTCTTACGAGAGGAAGACAGTGCTACGCATGCGGCGGAAAGGGATACATGGATCGTGACTGCCTGACCCACCATGCCGAGGAGCAGTAGATGGTTGAGGGACCACCTAGGCAGAGGCAGAGGGACGACTGTGGCCGACCACAAGGAGCTTGCGGGCAGAGACAAGCACATCTTGAGGCAGCAGAGGCCTTAAACCACGGTGCGCCTGAGATGATTTGAGGTATGATCTGTGTCTATTCCACCATTTCTGCAGTTCTTATAGACACAGGAGCGAGTCATTATTTCATTACTTCTACCCTTGTTCGGTGCTCGGAGATTCCGAAGGAGCCGTTGGCTCGATCCTTATGGCTAGAGACTCATACGGGAAAGACTCGACGAGTACAGACTGGTGCTGGCAGTGTGAGCTTAGTCTAGGAGGCGAGAGATTTGGATGGGATCTTCTTGTAGCGGCGTCAAGGCCTTACGATGTCATCTTGGGCATGGATTGGTTATCTACAGTCCATGCTCATATTGACTGCATCAGGTGCCAGGTGCGTTGTGTTCGCATCAATGGGATCAGGTTCACCTTCATCGGCTAGAAGGGAGCCTTTGTAGTGAAGGATGGACTCACGCAGAGGAGAGGAAAGCCCATCACTCATCAGTTGGCTAGCCTTATTCTAGTAGCAGTTGATGTGCGGAGTCCGAGCTTACCTGCAGTGGTGGATCAGTATGAGAACTTGTCTTCCGACGACATTTCAGGACTACCTCCATGTATAGAGGTAGACTTTTATATTGAACTATACCCCGAGATAGCCCCGATATCCACACCAGCATATCAGATGGCTCCCGCCGAGCTTTGAGAGCTACGGGTACAGTTGGAGGAGTTGCAGGGCAAGGGATTCATCCGAACCAGTGTTTCACCCTGAGCTTCCTCGATATTGTTCACCAAGAAGGCGGACATGATCTTGTGACTGTGTGTCGACTATCATCGCCTAAACCAGGTGATCATAAGGAACAAGTATCCACTACCGAGGATTGAAGACCTCTTCGATCAGCTCAAAGGAGCATGGTGGTTCTCGAAGATAGACCTCAGGTCAGGCTATCATCATCTCAGAGTTCGGGACGAGGACGTGGAGAAGAAGACTATCATATGTCAGTATGGCCACTAAGAGTTCTTGGTTATGCCATTCGGTGTAACCAATGCTCCAGAAGTGTTCATGGGCCTCATGAACAGGATCTTCAATCCTAACCTCGATCAATTTTTCGTGGTCTTCATTGACGACATATTGATATACTCGACGACTGAGGAGGAGCACGCCTACAACTTGCGAGTTGTACTGGACACACTCCGAGAGAACCAGCTTTATGGTAAGCTCTTGAAGTGTCAGTTTTGGATACATGAGGTCCACTTCTTGGGACACGTCATCTTTGAGGTGGGAGTTGCGGTGGATCCTGCGAAGATCGAGGCAGTGCTAGCTTGGGAGCCACCTAGGAGCGTGATAGAGGTGTAGAGTTTCTTGGGACTAGCTGGGTACTACCGGAGATTCGTGCCAGACTTCTCCAGAGTTTCGGAACCACTCTCTGGTTTGAAGAAGAAGAGAAAACCCTTTGTGTGGTTATATAGATGTCAGTAGAGCTTCCAGGAGCTGACATAGAGATTTACCAGCGTGCCTATCTTGAGGCTATCGGAGGAGGGAGTTGGGTATGTAGTCTACTGCGATGCATCAGGGACCGGACTCGGATGTGTCCTGATGCAGGATCGGGCCGTGATCACCTATGGATCACGTCAATTGAGGCAGCATGAGCATAACTACACTACCCATGACCTGGAGTTAGCAGTAGTGGTCTTCGATCTGAAGATGTGGTGACACTATCTGATGGGCGAGCGCTTTACAGCCTACTCTGACCACCAGAGTCTCAGGTATATCTTCTCATAGAAGGAACTGAACCTGAGACAGCGGTAATGGCTCGAGTTCCTCCAGGACTATGACTTTAAGATAGTCTATACTCCTGTAAAGGGGAACGTAGTAGTCGATGCTCTCAGTAGGAGGATGAGAATTCAGCTACTTGGGTAGGTGATGGAGCAGCTAGCCGCTTTGCAGATATCCTTCGTGGATAGAGATGGAGAAGCCTCTCTGCTGTCACTCACAGTCACTCCTCAACCTCTACAGTGGGTCAGAGAGGCGCAGTGTAGGGACTATGACTGTGAGACCCAACGTGCGCAGATATCCTCAGGATAGGCACCTGATGGATTCTTTGTGGTAGAAGAGCAGGTCATCCTTTTTAGAGGACGTACCATGGTACCAGCTACTTTATAGGAGGAGGTGCTGAGGGAGTTTCACACTTCCCCTTTACTAGTACATCCAGGAGTGGCGAATATGTACCAGGACCTCAGACAATAGCACTGGTGGCCGGGTATGAAGAAGGCTGTGGCAGAGTTTGTATCTCGATGTCTCACCTGTCAGGAGGTGAAGGCATATCACCAGGTACCGGCAAGCTTGGTACAACCTTTGGAGGTCCCAGAGTGGAAGTGGGATGGGATATCTATGGACTTTGTGTAACATCCCAGGTAAATAAAGAATAAAGAATTTTCATATTTATTAATAATTACGAATTATATATTAATTTTAATTAAAAGGGGTTTCCATGTTCGATAGCGTACTCGATACGCAACGATGAGTTTCTTTGAAAACATACGTTGCACACAAGTAATAAAATAATATTATTTTAAATGTTAGTAAACAAGTAGCCGTTGTACTGGCGGGAATGGATAGAAATAACTAAAATATGATTAGATATGTTTTTAAATGTTTATACATTTACCCAATAAAAGATAAAGGCTTAAAATACGGAAAGAGTTAAATTTTAGGGCATATATACTCTAATTTTCACTAAAGGTTCACTTATCACCTTTTAATGGTGAACTGTCATTAAATATAGTTTTGATCACTCTTATACTTTATTTTGGACCAAATATAACTCTTCTTTAGAATTGGGACATCAAAATTTACTTTGTGTGAATTTTTGGTACCTTTTTGATAAAGTTCTTTTTTTATGAATAGTGTAAAATGTTGTATTTTAATTCAAAACCTCTTTTTAATCTAATTTATTTTTATGATTAGATTATCTTTTAAATTGGTTTTAAAGTGAAATTAGAAAATATTTTTACCATTAAATCCAATAGTGGTCGTTGGAATTAATTTCACTTTGAAATCAGACTTAAACTAGTGTCAATCTTTTGATACTTATTGTTTCACAAAAACACGTTATTTGTCATGACAGCGGGAATTAATTATTAAATTAATTAATGTGACTTATATGTTTTGAATTTTGTAAAATAGACTTCATTTTTGAATTCATAATATCAAATATAGCTTAGGTTGAATTTTTGGTAATTTTCTGAAAAACTTCAATTTTTGATGAATAGTGAAACCACTAAGTGGTACTTATAGACTGATTTTCCATTTAAATGAAATTTTGCCATCATTGTGTTTTGATTTTCAAAAATCCGACATAAATGGTTGTCATTAAGAAGTAAAATGTGGTTCAATGAGATTATAATAATTTTTTGGTGAATAGTAACTTATTAAGTTCTTAATCGCGATTAGTGGTAATTAGGGTAGTTTAAGGTATAAATAATGCTTTAATAATATGAAATGACCTAGACACATGTCCCAACCTTATTGGTTGTGTCATGGCCGATCATTATAAGTCATGGGTCAACTTGGGGACCCCATGGAGACACTTTGGTTGGGAAATGAAATAAATAACTTTTTATTAAATGTTAAAGTAAAAATGACACAAACAAAATATGTTTTACGAAAACAATTTTTACATGGGGTTATAAAGATCAGATTTTTGATTATAAATAGTCATTGGAAAATAAAAATATTTCCTACATCATAGTATTTTTTTTATAATTTTTAGACATTAAATAAAATAAATTATTTATGACATAATAATGATGCAGCGATGACATCATTATTTGACGATTTAAATAAAATAGAAAGATAATGCAAAATCTATAAACTAAACATGTCCAAAACCAATTGGATGAGTGGATTTAGAAGACTTATCACCTTATCCATGAATTATATCAATGTGGGACCTTTTAAAACCGAAACACATTTTCAAATAAAGTAATAATTCTTTACATTCCAAAAGTGCCCCTCCTCTCCTCTTATAAAAGGCCCCCACCTCTACCTCATTTCACACACTTCTCAAGCCTTTGGCTCGGCCAACCCCTGCCCAATCACTCTCTCCACATCCCTCTCCTCATCCTAGAGGATTCCCTTTGGGCAGAATCCTTTCAAAGGAAGCCTTTAGGCTCAAATCAAAAGGGAGTTACACTTTTAAAGGTAATTCATTCTCTCTTGTTCATTTGTTTTATTTTTCTTCTCCAACCCTCTAAACTCTTTTTATTTACTTCTTTTGTAACAACACCAGTATCTTCAATATACTAGGATGTTGTTATAATATTTATTTGAGCTACACTCTCACACAACTACATCAAATGGTTAAAGAACATACGGTTTCCGTGGATGGCGAAATTCTGCCTCCCGAAACGATGATTGTTCAATACTCATTTAACACCTTAAAAGGTGGCCATTATGATATCACTATTTTTATATATGATATATAATATGTTTATGTTTTCTTTAAGCTTCTATATTTTTCATTTTTGACATACCTTTATGGTTTCCATTATGGGTAAACACGATATCTTCATTTAAGGAAGTGCGGACTACCGCCCCCTCAAAGTGATGTGATTCGTTAATGCCATATGTGGGACGTGTAAAGGATGGATTTAAAGATATTATAAATGATGTTATACTGGAATTATAATATACCTCTATCTCATTATTATTTCTTTCCATTAAAGTATGAGATATAAATGAAAGCAGCGTTCATGCGTACATACGGCTTACCGTCTCCATGAACGGTGCCTTTCATTTCTTATCCCCAAATGTAATGTACTATTAAAAGTACATGTATATAATGGATATATATAATGAATAGTATATCTAAATGATGAATATAATTCTGGAATTAAAATATACATACCTCCCATTTAGTTTTAATTCCATTAATATGACAAAGAAATGAAAGTAGCGTTCATGCGTACGTACGGCTTACCGTCTCCATGAACGGTGAATTTCATTTCTTACCTCTAAATGATTATGTAATATTATAAATACATGTATATGCTGGATATATATGATATATATGATATCCAAATTAGTAATGTCATTCTGGATATAAATAACCTTTGACCACACGAACAACATGTAATTGTAAGAAGTCCACTTTCGACTTAAGAACCAAATATTGACAAAACAAACATTATTAACTTAAATGGTTACATAATGTTTATAACATGGAAATAAGTGATATAAAAGGAATAATGAACATTAAAAAGGTTCTTAAACAAGTATAAATTAACTCAAGTTTATTATTCAGGACGTTAAAGAACGATCGAGTCAAGTCGGACCCGATGTAAGGGACTTCGTCTCAATCTCCTTTCATTGAGGCATATTTCGTTTTATACACAACTTTATTTTATACGGTGTATAAACTCCTTTGACTTTTACTTTTATACAAAAGGGATCTTTTTCTACGAAGCGTTTTACTAAACGACAAAAAGGAATGTTTTTTTTAACGTACGCGGTGACAACGACCTTTTCCGCCGCCGCGAGTATTATTTGGTCTTTGGCTTCCTCAACAAGCCGTAATGTTTTTAAAATAAAATAAATACCATATAATCTTTTATGTATTTTGGTATTGAAAATGGTTTTGATAAAGTATTCTATTATGATATATTGTGATTGAAATGTGGAAATGTTATCATTCCTTTATATTGGTTTTATGTTTTATGATTTTATATTGGTACTTGGACATTTGACGGGTGGTTACGTGATAAACCATATGACGGGTGGTGCCGTGAATACCAGGACGGGTGGTTACGTTATAACCTCCAATGCATTGGGTATGGAAGTCGGCCGTATGGCTATTCCATTAAGTATGTATGGAAATTGGCCGTATGGCTATTCCATTAAGTGATATGTGTGGAAGTCAACCGTATGGTTATTCCACTTAAGTATGTTTATGTCCCAAGTTACCTTTATATATTCTATGTGTTCTTTATATGGGTTTTATGGTAATTCTTTGGTTACAAAAAGGTAAGTAATGATACTTTATTCAGTGAAGAGTTTTTATTACTTCATAAAGGTGAAAAGTATTACTTTGATAAAGTATACATGGTTTACTTGTTGTTTTGATAAACTAACAATTTTCATTCTTTGTGTATCCCTTACTGAGCTTTTTGTGCTCACCCCAAGTTTTTTTGAAATGTTTTTCACAGGACTTAATGTGGAATAGGGTCAAGGATGGGATCAAGGGAAAGTCATGCTTTATAAAACATGGAATTAGACATGTTTCTTTTTAAGAGTTTTTTTATTTATTCTATGGAAACTTGGTAGAAGTGTCTACTTTGTAATCTTTTGAGATGTAATAGTTATGTCCTAATTCTCTAAAACTCTAAACCTGAATAGATCCTCAACGTGAATTATTCATTTAATTCAATATTAAGTATGGTTTAAGGCACAGGGCCTTATAGTTGGTATCAGAGGTCGGTTTAGACAACTTTAGGAGTTAGAAAAGTGTTAAATTATAATATGATTGAAATGATATAGCATTTACGGATTACCATGTTGCTTCGCCTAAGATATTTCTGTGTTCAGAATGGTTTTCCGCAGAGGAAACAAAGCAGCTATGTTGGGACGACATCAGGAGGAAGATAACCTTCCAAATCAGCAACCTAAGATGGTCGGAATCGGAACTGAACAGTTTGTTGCAGTGATGGCATAGTTGACTTAGGCTATAAATGGTGGCGGTATCCATGCACGAGATCAGCCAGATCAACCGCAGAGGAACATGTCAGCGGTGGAACATTTCATGAGGCAAAATCCCCCATCATTCAGAGGATCATCTGACCCTGTGCAAGCTGAAGGGTGGATTAAAGAACTGGAGAAATTTTTTGATGTCATGGGGTGTTCAGAACATCAAAAGGTTAGTCTTGCTGTTTACCGTTTTGAAGGTGAAGCTGATCAGTGGTGGTCGATGGTGAAAAATATAAGGGATAGTGATGATATTGAGGATATTCACTGGGACGAATTCAAAGGTATGTTTCTTGAGAAATATTTTCCTAAGGTGGTTCGTCTTAGGATGGAAAAACAGTTCCTAGAATTGAGGCAGGAGGATGATTCAGTGGCTGCTTATGAAGAAAAGTTCACTCGATTGGCAAGGTATGCTCCAAACTTCATACGAGATCTTGATAGTAAAATAAACCGTTTTTACTTAGGGTTAAAGCCAAAGTATCGAAGGGCTTTAGCTTCTCGTGAGTTCAAAAGTTATGAAAAACTTGTTCGATGTGCGGAGAAGGTGGAAATGGAGTTTGACGATGATCAGGTGTTCTATGACAAACAACAGAATAAGAGGTCTAGTTGGCAGGCAAAGGGGAAGAATTCATCAAAGAAGCAAGGAGGT
The DNA here is from genome assembly GCA_963277665.1 of Viscum album. Classification (NCBI taxonomy): domain Eukaryota; kingdom Viridiplantae; phylum Streptophyta; class Magnoliopsida; order Santalales; family Viscaceae; genus Viscum; species Viscum album. Next base: position 1,569,261,340 of record OY728133.1, on the reverse strand, counting down.
AAGAAAACCAAATATCCATCCTGTGAGAATTTTTGTAAAATGCATCCTGGAGAATGTTTATCCAAGTCTGGTAAGTGCTTTCGGTGTGGTAAGTCTGGTCATATTGCTCGTAACTGTAAGGAAGATGATCAAGCAGGAAATGAAAAGCCAACGGTAAGATGTTTTAAGTGTAATGAAATGGGTCATTATGCAAACGAGTGTCCAACGAAGAACTCAACTGGGGGAATGCAGCTAGACTACAAGCAGAAAGGGGTGGTGAAATCCTTTGCAACAACTTCAGCAGATGTTGGGCCATCGAATGAAGTGGTATGAGCTCCAGGGAGCTCAGTATTTTTCGAAGATTGACTTGAGGTCGAGGTACCATCAGTTGAAAGTAAAAGAAGCAGACCTTCCGAAGACTGCGTTCCGTACTAGATATGGCCATTATGAATTTGTAGTTATGCCTTTCGGATTAACCAATGCACCTGATGTATTCATGGACCTTATGAATAAAATTTCCATGAGTTCTTGGATAAGTTTGTGTTTGTGTTTTGAGGTTTGAGAAGAGGATATGTGTGCCTTGTGATTCACAGTTGAAGAATGAGTTGTTTTTTCATCCTGGCAGTACTAAGATGTACAGAGGTATGCCGGAGTATTACTGGTGGGATGGAATGAAAAGAGACATTGCTGATTTTACTGTGAAGTGTTTGACATGTCAACAGGTTAAAGCAGAGCGGCAGGGATGCTTCAGCCTTTACCAGTGCCAGAGTGGAAATGGGAAAACATATCCATGGACATTGTTGTGGGATTACCGAGGACATCTCGAGGTAATAATGCAATCTGGGTTATTGTTGATCGCTTGACCAAATCTGCTCATTTCCTTGCTATACGAGATACTTTCTCTCTAGATCAACTTTCCCGTTTGTATCTTAAATAGATAGTCAGGTTACATGGAGTTCCTCTCTCCATTGTATCGGATCGTGATCCCAGGTTTACTTATAACTTTTGGAAAGGCCTTCAGAAGTCGTTGGGTACTGAATTAAATTTTAGTACAGCTTTTCATCCTCAATCAGATGGGCAGTCAGAACGAACAATTCAGACCTTGGAGGATATGCTACGAGCTTGTTCGATGGATTATCAGGGAAGATGGGACCAACATCTTTCTTTGGTTGAATTTTCTTATAATAATAGTTTTCGTTCTAGTATACAGATGGCACCATTTGAGGCATTATATGGGAAGCGGTGTCGAACTCCAGCATTTTGGAATGAAGTGGGTGAAAGGAAGCTGATGGGACCAGAATTGGTAGAAGAGATGACAGAAAAAGTTCAGTTGATTCAGAAGCACATGAGAACAGCTCAGAGCAGGCAGAAGAGTTATGTGGATAACCGAAGGAAGGATCTATCTTTCTAGGTAGGTGATCATGTTTTTCTCAAGGTTTCTCCTTGGAAAAGTGTGATGAGATTTGGTAAGAAAGGAAAGCTGAGTCCAAGGTTTATTGGACCATATGAATTCTGGAGAAAGTTGGATCAGTTGCATACCGGGTGGCTTTACCTCCGAGTTTATCTTAGGTACACAATGTTTTTCATGTTTCAATGTGGAGAAAGTATATGCCAGATCCATCTCATGTTTTGAGTCCAGAGGTAGTTCAGCTGGAAGAGAATCTATCTTATGAGGAACAACCGGTCCAGATTATTGACCACAGGGAGCAGGTGTTATGGAATAAGGTGATTCATCAGGTAAAGGTTTCGTGGAAAAACCATGTGATTGAAGAGGCAACGTGGGAATCTGAAAATGCTATGAGGGATAAATACCCCCACTTATTTTGATAAGTGAATAAAATTGCGAGGACGCAATTCCCAAAAGGGGGGAAGGATGTAACATCCCAAGTAAATAAAGAATAAAGAATTTTCATATTTATTAATAATTACGAATTATATATTAATTTTAATTAAAAGGGGTTGCTATGTTCGATAGCGTACTCGATACGCAACGATGAGTTTCTTTGAAAACTTACGTTGCACACAAGTAATAAAATAATATTATTTTAAATGATAGTTAACAAGTAGCCGTTGTACTGGCGAGAATGGATAGAAATAACTAAAATATGATTAGATATGTTTTTAAATGTTTATACATTTACACAATAAAAGATAAAGGCTTAAAATACGGAAAGAGTTCAATTTTAGGGCATATATACTCTAATTTTCACTAAAGGTTCACTTATCACCTTTTAATGGTGAACCGTCATTAAATATAGTTTTGATCACTCTTATACTTTATTTTGGACCAAATATAACTCTTCTTTAGAATTGGGACATCAAAATTTACTTTGTGTGAATTTTTGGTACCTTTCTGATAAAGTTCTTTTTTTATGAATAGTGTAAAATGTTGTATTTTAATTCAAAACCTCTTTTTAATCTAATTTATTAATATGAATAGATTATATTTTCAATTGGTTTTAAAGTGAAATTAGAAAATATTTTTACCATTAAATCCAATAGTGGTCGTTGGAATTAATTTCACTTTGAAATCAGACTTAAACTAGTGTCAATCTTTTGATACTTATTGTTTCACAAAAACACGCTATTTGTCATGACAACAGGAATTAATTATTAAATTAATTAATGTGACTTATATGTTTTGAATTTTGTAAAATAAACTTCATTTTTGAATTCGTAATATCAAATATAGCTTAGGTTGAATTTTTGGTAATTTTCTGAAAAACTTCAATTTTTGATGAATAGTGAAACCACTAAGTGGTACTTATAAAGACTGATTTTCCGTTTAAATGAAATTTTGCCATCATTGTGTTTTGATTTTAGAAATTCCGACATACATGGCTGTCATTAAGAAGTAAAATGTGGTTCAATGAGATTATAATATTTTTTTTTGAATAGTAACTTATTAAGTTCTTAATTGCGATTAGTGGTAATTAGGGTAGTTTAAGGTATAAATAATGCTTTAATAATATGAAATGACCTAGACACATGTCCCAACCTTATTGGTTGTGTCATGGCCGATCAGGAAAAGTCATGGGTCAACTTGGGGACCCCATGGAGACACTTTGGTTGGGAAATGACATAAATAACTTTTTATTAAATGTTAAAGTAAAAATGACACAAACAAAATATGTTTTACGAAAACAATTTTTACATGGGGTTATAAAGATCAGATTTTTTGATTATAAATAGTCATTGGAAAGATAAAAATATTTCCTACATCATAGTATTTTTTTTATAATTTTTAGACATTAAATAAAATAAATTATTTATGACATAATAATGATGCAGCGATGACATCATTATTTGACGATGTAAATAAAATAGAAAGATAATGAAAAATCTATACACTACACATGTCCAAAACCAATTGGATGAGTGGATTTAGAAGCCTTATCTCCTTATCCACTAATTATATCAATGTGGTACCTTTTAAAACCGAAACACATTTTCAAATAAAGTAATAATTCTTTACTTTCCAAAAGTGCCCCTCCTCTCCTCTTATAAAAGGCCCCCACCTCTACCTCATTTCACACACTTCTCAAGCCTTTGGCTCGGCCAACCCCTGCCCAATTACTCTCTCCACATCCCTCTCCTCATCCTAGAGGATTTCCTTTGGGTAGAATCCTTTCAAAGGAAGCCTTTAGCCTCAAATCAAAAGGGAGTTACACTTTTAAAGGTAATTCATTCTCTCATGTTCATTTTTATTTATTTTGCTTCTCCAACCCTCTAAACTCTTTTTATTTACTTCTTTTGTAACAACACCAGTATATTCAATATACTAGGATGTTGTTATAATATTTATTTGAGCTACACTCTCACACAACTACATCAAATGGTTAAAGAACATACGGTTTCCGTGGATGGCGAAATTCTGCCTCCCGAAACGATGATTGTTCAATACTCATTTAACACCTTAAAAGGTGGCCATTATGATGTCACTATTTTTATATATGATATATAATAAGTTTATGTTTTCTTTAAGCTTCTGTATTTTTCATTTTTGACATACCTTTATGGTTTCCATTATGGGTAAACACGATATCTTCATTTAAGGAAGTGCGGACTTCCGCCCCCTCAAAGTGATGTGATTCGTTAATGCCATATGTGAGACGTGTAAAGGATGGATTTAAAGTTATTATATATGATGTTATACTGGAATTATAATATACCTCTATATCATTATTATTTCTTTCCATTAAAGTATGAGATATAAATGAAAGTAGCGTTCATGCGTACGTACGGCTTACCGTCTCCATGAACGGTGCCATTCATTTCTTATCCCCAAATGTAATGTACTATTAAAAGTACATGTATATAATGGATATATATAATGAATAGTATATCTAAATGATGAATATAATTCTGGAATTAAAATATGCATACTTCCCATTTAGTTTTAATTCAATTAATATGACAAAGAAATGAAAGTAGCGTTCATGCGTACGTACGGCTTACCGTCTCCATGAACGGTGCATTTCATTTCTTACCTCTAAATTATTATGTAATATTATAAATACATATATATGTTGGATATATATGATATATATGATATCCAAATTAGTAATGTCATTCTGGATATAAATAACCTTTGACCACACGAACAACATGTAATTGTAAGAAGTCCACTTTCGACTTAAGAACCAAATATTGACAAAACAAACATTATTAAATTAAATGGTTACATAATGTTTATAACATGGCAATAAGTGATATAAAAGGAATAATGAACATTAAAAGAGTTATTAAACAAGTATAAATTAACTCAAATTTATTATTCAGGACGTTAAAGAACGATCGAGTCAAGTCGGACCCGAGGTAAGGGACTTCGTCTCAATCTCCTTTCATTGAGGCATATTTCGTTTTATACACAACTTTATTTTATACGGTGTATAAACTCCTATGACTTTTACTTTTATACAAAAGGGATCTTTTTCTACGAAGCGTTTTACTAAACGACAAAAAGGAATGTTTTTTTTAACGTACGCGGTGACAACGACCTTTTCCGCCGCCGCGAGTATTATTTGGTCTTTGGCTTCCTCAACAAGCCGTAATGTTTTTAAAATAAAATAAATACCATATAATCTTTTATGTATTTTGGTATTGAAAATAATTTTGATAAAGGATTATATTATGATATATTGTGATTGAAATGTGGAAATGTTATCATTCCTTTATATTGGTTTTATGTTTTATGATTTTATATTGGTACTTGGACATTTTACGGGTGGTTACGTGATAAACCATATGACGGGTGGTGCCGTGAATACCAGGACGGGTGGTTATGTTATAACCTCCAATGCATTGGGTATGGAAGTCGGCCGTATGGCTATCCCATTAAGTATGTTTGGAAATTGGCCGTATGGCTATTCCATTAAGTGATATGTGTGGAAGTCAACCATATGGTTATTCCACTTAAGTATGTTTATGTCCCAAGTTACCTTTACATATTCTATGTGTTCTTTATATGGGTTTTATGGTAATCCTTTGGTTACAAAAAGGTAAGTAATGATACTTTATTCAGTGAAGAGTTTTTATTACTTCATAAAGGTGAAAAGTATTACTTTGATAAAGTATACATGGTTTACTTATTGTTTTGATAAACTGACAATTTTCACTCTTTGTGTATCCCTTACTGAGCTTTTTGTGCTCACCCCAAGTTTTTTTGAAATGTTTTTCATAGGACTTAATGTGGAATAGGGTCAAGGATGGGATCAAGGGAAAGTCATGCTTTATAAAACATGTAATTAGACATGTTTCTTTTTAAGAGTTTTTTTTATTTATTCTATGAAAACTTGGTAGAAGTGTCTACTTTGTAATCTTTTGAGATGTAATAGTTATGTCCTAATTCTCTAAAACTCTAAACCTGAAAAGATCCTCAATGTGAATTATTCATTTAATTCAATATTAAGTAAGGTTTAAGGCACGGGGCCTTATACTTTGTGACTGGACTTCCATGCACTTCTAGAGGTCACAACTCTATTTGGGTGATTGTTGACCGACTCACCATGTCGGCTCACTTCTTACATGTCAGAGAGCAGGGCTCAGTAGAGAGCTTATGACGTCTCTACGTTCAGAAGATTGTACGGCTTCATGGTGTGCCATCATTTATCATCTCCGATTGAGATTCCCGCTTTACTTCTTGGCTTTGGAAGGGGTTGCAGGAGGCATTCGGGACGCAGCTATGTCTGAGCACCGCCTTTCACCCTCATACGGATGGTCAGATGGAGAGAACCATTCAGACCCTCAATGACATGATTCGTGCATGTGTCCTCGACTTTGGTCACAGCTGTGAGGATCACCTACTTTTTGTAGAGTTCGAGTAAAACAACAGTTACCACTCCACCATCGGGATGGCACCATACGAGGTGTTGTACGGCCGACCTTGCAGATCGTCGCTATGCTGGACAGACCCTAGGGAGTCAGCACTTGTGGGGCTGAAGATGGTCCAGGCCATGACAGAGAAGTTCCAGGTCATCTAGGAGCAGATTTGTACAGCTCAGAGCCAGCAAAAGTCTTATGCTGACAGGAGGCGGAGGCCACTAGAGTTCGAGGACGGCGACCACGTCTTCTTGCGGGTCTCACCTTGACGTGGATTATAGAGATTTGGCTGAGGTGGAAAGTTATCTCCGCGCTTCATTGAACCATTACAGGTCCTCAGCAGGATAGGCGAGGTGGCTTATTGAATGGCTCTACCATCTCAGTGGCATCGGATGCACGACATCTTCCACATATCTCAGCTGAGGAGATACGTGCATGACATGACTCATATCATTGACCATGGGGAGCTGGATTTCAATGATGGGGTGACTTTTGCAGAGGTCCCGATAGAGATTGAGGATCTATAGGAGTGGGTCCTACGTGGATGGTTGATTCCTCTAGTGCGCATCAGATGGCAGCACGGGAACCTCCAGGACAACACTTTGGAGCGGGAGACTCAGATGTGTGCTTAGTACCCACATTTGTTTCCCTAGTTTATGATGTATCTTTATGGGAATGTAAAGCTCGGAGTTCAGAGTAATGTAAAGAACTGTAAGATTAAAAGGAATTTTTTTTCTTAATTTTCTTTTGGATTTTACAAGAAAGCAGTTTCTGACGCACCTGATTCCGTGGCTCGGTGTGCTCGGAATAATTTTCCGAAGTTTAGCTCGAGTACGTTCAGTAAACGAATGAGCGGGTTTTCCTAACTATTAACTCGGTGCTCGGAATCGAAATCCGAGGACACCGATGGAATCGTAGCACCAGTAATTTCTTAGGAAGACCTTTTCCAGAGTTTCGTTTTCTCGGGTGTGGTTTTAAAATTTTTGGGTTAAGAAAATGAATAAAATAAAATGGTGAACCAATTTTATTTTAACCTAACCATATTGGTTGGAGTGCGACCCACTATATCCTACTCTACAAGGTAGGATATTTGTGTGGTGGGGCCCACATGAGCCCCACCTATTCAACTTCGTCGAACCCCCTCCTTTATTTAGGTAACGCACCCGCACCCCCCTTTAAATGAATGTCAACTGCTGAACTTAACTAAATAATAAATTCCTCTTTAATTGGGCGGTTTAAACTTCTCAATTAATTTAATTAATTGAATAATTCAATTTTAAATTTCAAAATGTTTGGCGTGAGTAATAAAATAAGGCAACGCTTATTTTATTAGTGTTGTTTTGGTTGTGTGAGAGGATTTTGTGAAGAATTTACTCTAAGTCTTGAAGTTCTCCTTCCCCGACAAAGAACGCAGAGAACGCCAATCCTTCGATGAAGAACTCTGTCACAGCAAAAAGAAGTTCATCGTACCATCTTCTTCTATCTCCGCAGCCAGTGAGAGACGCCATCCTCGGTGACTGATGACGCGACGCCGACGAATCTTTTCTCCGTGATGCCGACGATCCTCCTTCCACAACGCCTTCTTCCGTGAAGTTCAATTCCACGACAAACCTTCATTCAACTTTTCTTCGAGGAAGGGGTTTAGTTTTATGTCATGAATAATTTTGGGCGTTCATCGATTAACTTTTAACCGCAAGCTATCGATTAATGGGAGGGGGCTGGTCCGCACAAACACGGCCGACCCCCTCCCTTTTTTTGATGTCCTTTATTGTGGTTTGGAATAGAGATGGCGCGGTGCCGTCGCACCGCGCGTAAACGAGATAACTGTGGAAAAAGATCACGGCACCGTCGCGCTGCGGTGGGGAACCATGAAGACACAGCGGCTGTAGCGAAGCCATGGCGGAGGGGCGTGGCGCCGTCGCGCTATGCCGGTCGGACCAAGGCCACAGTTTTTGGCCGAGGCGGAGCAGGGAGCGGTGGCCGGCTACCGGCCGCAGGCGCCGGAGCGAGAGAGAAGGACCACGGGGTCCCGAGGCATTAGCATGATTGGCCAGCCGAGATGGCCGAACAAGGAACTGGGGGTCATAACCCCCAGCCGGCCGAAGGAGCGGCCCCCCAATGGGGGTCGTGGTTTGCCAAACAGGGGGGCAGCGCCCCCCCCCCCCCCCCCCCTTCCGCTTGGCCGTTACGGCCGAGCCACCTAGCCACACTGGCTAGGCCGAGCATGCCAGGCCGGGCTATGCCCTATTGGGCTGGTCCCGGACCCGGGTCGGGTCGACTTGGTTCGGGCTGACCCAGGGGGTATTTGGTCGGGTCGGACCGGGCCCGAACCACCTATTTTCGGACCTCTTTCGGTCTTTTGCCCATAACGTGGGTTGGGGACCTCCGATCGATGCACCGTCAGCTGCGATGCGATCCTAGGATCGAGTCGGTCGTATCGGTATATTACAATCACGGTTTCGGAGAACTCTGTGTTCCGCCAGGGTTGGTTCGTACATGAAACCAACCGGGCCCTCGGAGTAGAAACGCGTATAACATGAGCTCTGGATGTCCGATTGATGTACTGTTGACTTGATTGATTTCCTCTTAGTGAGACGGACCTTTTGGCATACTCTGCTCAAGGTTTGGATGCAGTTGGAGTACGGTCGGGTTGGTTTTGACTTAAAAACCAACCGCGCCCCTTGGATGAAAATGCCAATAACTCTCAGACCGGGAGTCCGATTGACGCACCATTTGTCACGATGAGTTCTGGTTGATGATATGAAACATTGGGATACATAAACGTTGAAATTTGTGTCAGATGATGTATCAACCCCTCTGGTCTTGGAGAGGACCCTCCCGAAATGATCTTTCTGTGTGCGGGAACCCTAGAGCTGGCTGCGACTACGACAACGATGAAGACTATACGGGAATCCTACATGGATTCGACAACGACGACTACAACACTCATCGATCCTCTGTGGTTCAGTGCCTACAGATCCTGTCTGGATCAGATCCTGTGTGGGTCAGCGCTCAGCAGTCCTGTGTGGGCTAGCGCATATTGATCCTGTGTGGGTCAGATCCTGTGTTGGTCATTGTGGGGGTTAGTACCAATCGATCCTTTGTGGGTCATTGCGGGGGTTAGTACCTATCGATACTTCGTGGGTCCGATGGCTTAGATGAATCAGTGGCCATATCTGATCCTCTTTATTGTCTTACGATAGAGTATACCTGTGTGAGATGAGTCTTGACTTTCAATCATTATCTTCGATAAGATTGTCTTGCTTTCCTATGTGGAATGTGTTGTGCTATCCTGTGTGGACGTGATCAAGCTTGGGCTCAGATGCTGGAGCCGAACTGAAAAATTGATAACATAGGTATATTTATGGGCATATAACTAAGTAGTGTTGGTTGTTACTTCATGATTGTATCTTTCTTTTGTCGATTATCCTTTGTGAATTCTGGGAGACCTTCAGGGGTCTCGGGGTCCCTACTGAGTAGCTTATACTCACCCCTGCACAGGCTATGCCCGTACTATGTTGTGTTTGATGCAGACGACAGACAATGCTAATCATGTTAGAGGCTAGTGGAGCAGTCAGTACTTAGAGGTGGACCACTGAGCGGGACATACACGGAGTGGACGACTGGACCCGAAGAGCTGAGGTGGTTATCTGTACCCACCCTTCAGGTGGGACTTCCAGTGGAAAGCTCGACGTTGTGGCTTTACTTTTTAGTTGATGTACTTTCTTTCCAGTTGTACTTACTTTCAGTTTGGGTTCGTATTCTGGCCCACTTACTTTTCCACATTTACTTTTGTACTCAATTTTAGTTAGTGTTTACTTCTGCTTGCTTACTCTGAGTTTTTTATTTACATTACAAAGGCAATGCCTTCCCTTTTTTATCGTGAATTACTCCTTGGTGCTAGTCGCCAGCTCCTGGCATATGGAAGGCCGGCTTGGGGTAGTCACGACACATGCCTGAGGACAGGTCATGACAACTCTTGTGATGGGAATGATTGTTAATTTTGATAGTACTCGTGTACATTAGTTTTAGAATCAATAAAATGTCACCACATGAAATCATTTGAAATTGGGAGACAAAATCCATTCAGAAAAAATTAATATATTTATATATATAAATCAACTAATGTTCTTAAATTACAATGATTTTTTGGACTTTCTAGAAGTATTTAGTTTAGATAAACAATCCTAATAATACATTAAAAATGGAAATGTAAAACATGAAAAATTAAAAAAAAATCCATGAAAAATAAAATGAAATAACCAAAAAATATTTTAAATATGATGAAATTACCCCATTTTATTACATTTATTATCCTATTATTATTTCTATTTAGATCAAGAATTCATTGAATATAGAATTTTAATTAGGAAGAAATAAAAATAAAAATAACAAAAGACACAATGAGATTCATTTTGTTGTGGAAACCTTGAGTTATGCTCCCAGTAACAAACACTTTAGAAAAACTAGAAATAAATTTCAAAACATAATAAAATTATGAAAAACAATAATTAAGGGTTTTTAAAATGGATAATTACTAGTTTAGAACTCCAAGTAGGTGTAATGTTTTCACTACCCTCAGTCATGTAGTTGCTTGTATCCACAATCAGAATGTATACAAAGTTTCATTTAGATGAACCAACACATGATAATATTTTAAATTTCCATGAGTAGAAACCATGAATGAATAACCCCAAAGAAGATAACAAATTTCTTAAGCCCACGGAAATAAGAATGAGATATTTTGTGATCCAAAGTGGGAGGGAAAGGAAGATATTAGTGCTCCCTATAGACTTCCAAAGTGTCCTCTTCCATATGATATGTTAGTTGATGTAGAGGAGGTAGTCACAGAACCACATGATTATCCATGTATAATTTTATATCTACTACTTGTGTGGAATCATATATATTAACTTAGGCCTCTTCAATTTTTTGAGTATAAATTTTTTTAGAAAAATAGAAGTCACAATTTTTTTAGTTTGTATAAGATTAAAACGTAATGAACCAATAATGAAATATTCTCATCAAAGATAGTCAACTAGGAAATTATGTTATTCGGAAAGAACATTAGATACTAAATAATTGAAGATGAATATTTATCATAGTCCATGAATCCAAGAAAGAGGTATAGAGGTTATTATTTTAAATATTCAAGGATGGAATGATCGTGATTTATATTATACTCAAAAATGAGATTCTTCGATTCTTCTATGAAATGTTGGTCTCCCATAATTGGATCAACATACATGTATCATTGAAGAACCACCTAAAAAAATGTTATATTTAGGGATGATGTTATTAATTGAGGTGGAAATTAATTATCAACTTCCTTAAAAACATTAACATGAAAAATTATTGGTGAAATATATTCCAACCATCATTTTGATTTTTCTTCATAATCAGGTTATGATTTCTATTGATATACACATATATATTTAGATACCCAATCTATTTTTAACTATTTTTTTAATAAGGTCACTAAACATTTCCGAACATGATTCAAGATCCATCTGAACATTTTCTTTCACCTAACATTTCTTAGTCTATGCATAATAATATTAATTGAAATACATCATGGAAAAGGTATTTTTTTTCATTGAATGACTAAAAATAATATTATTTAAAAAATGTTAAAAAAAACATGTATAGAAAGAAACTTCTCAAATTTGATGCTTGAGGATTTGTGATGGATCCCATGTTAATAATATATTTACCTAAGCATGCACTATAGTTTAAATTGAGGGTTTCTATTGAGGAAGAATCTCAAACAATAAAGAATTTATATTACCACTATTTATATTCAAACAAATACAAAACAAAATAATATTATGATGGGTATTTGAAATTTTCGTATAAATATTAAATCAAGGAATAATATATAAAAGTAAAAATAAAATATAGAATATGGACATAATGATTGATGTTGGACATAAATCTGATCCTCTCTAGATAACATATAGAGTTAGCTATTATTATCTCATTATTAGATTCAAATCTAATTAATGAAATTAATATATAATATTCATGAAATTTAACTACTTCCCATAATAAGAACAGATGATGTACTCAATAATCCCCAAGAGACCGCACATCCTCATCTTGGATTGTGGAATAATATAGTCAGAGAGAAATCTAAGCCTTTGATGATATGTGGAGATAGAAAGGCGCCTTGACCACAAATATCTCACTTGGGCTCACTATAATAAAATATGGAAAATTAAGAATAAATGTTCAAATACCAAGATTTAAAATTGGATTTCTCTCTAGGAACATCCTCGAGTAATTTAGTCATTATCATGAGTATGGGATTTAATGGTCAAAAAAAACTTGGTGGAAACCCAAAAGATAAAAATGAAACAATGAGAGGAAGGAGAATACTAATATATATTAAAACATTATCATAATATTTTAGAAAAATAAAAACATAAATAGATATAGGAAAATCCAAACTAATGTTATCAACAATTTGAAAATAATAATAAATCCATTTCTATATGCAAAAGTTGTGAAAATTTTGGTTCTAGAATTTTTCTCCAAAATTTATGAATAGAAGACCCATTAAATGAAAGAATTTGGGAAATTTTTATTTTGTAATATTTTCCCCTATGTCATCATTATTATTAAAAAAGGTTTATCTTAATGGACACATTTTTAGAGATATATAGTGAATTTATTCTGAAAAAATAATATGTAATGGATCATATTTTTTATTACAAATATAGGTAAAAGTATAAATTTGTGGTCTTGAAAAAGGAAGAATTAATAGGGGATATAGGTAAGGAAGTATTTAAATAATATTTAATGTTTATCATTATATAATTTAATCTATATTGTGCCATTATTTTTTGTTATTCAGGCCCATGTTAAAAATTCAATAGTTCCAAGAATAAATTTTAGGTCATGATTTGTGAGATTCTCTTAGGCATCCAGATGTTGGATTCTTCTGAAGGTTCACTTTTATAAAATATATACCACGATTCATGTAATTATAAAAAAATTTAGTAATGATATTTAATTTATTTTATAAAATGTAATGTCCAAAATAATGTAAAAAATTAAACTAGTTAAAAATTAAAAATTAGGCCATTTTTTCAATTAAGATCAAAATAATTACAAAACAATAAAATGTGAAATTTTCACATAAAATAAAAATTTTGTGGGACAACAAACACTTTAATTTAAATAGGAATAATTAAAAAAATTAACACTATCATTTACTCAACACTTATAAACTTCACTCTCTGACAATCAACTAATACAATGGACAAAACAAACAACCCAAAGGATAAATGGAAACACATCTCAATTATCTTATGAAATGAAATATCCTTCCTCATACATGGATAAAGATTATCTAAATCCTATAAAATAAAAAAATAATGTTGAATATCATGTGTATTCCACATGTCTTTGTCATACCTACCTCCACTGAAAAATATTTAACTCTTCAGTCAAGGACAATTAATATTGAGTTTTTGTCATTCTCAAGTACATGAAGAATATCTACATAACTACAACACATATATTTTATCTACATTTTAGTGTAAAAAATTTGTCAATAATGTGTTATATTACTTGTACAATTTATAATATGAGTTTTGACTGGTTTTAAGTGTGGAAATATTAGTGGTAGAACAAGGAGTGTCAGAATCCAAAGTGATGTAAATGCATAAAATTAGTTTTTCCATTGAATTTACTAATCCATGATCAGATCAAAATAGCATGACCTATAAAAAAATCATTCATACCTTCAGCAGTTCAAACTTCAATTTTTTTTCATCAATGATAAAATTGATCCCCTTTTTCCTTCATTTGTAGTATTTTTTCCTCTGGAATTCATAATTTAAATTTCTCTTCCTAATGTATTTGTTTTGGAAAATAGTGGTATATTTTGATATTCAGGTATTATTAAACTCACATCGCATCATTTAAATGATATTTTTTCCACACATACATTTTTCCTTCCGCAAATTTATTCCCCCATTGTAATAATAAATCCTAAAAAATTTAAATCTAGAAAAATACTATTCATCAAGAATAGAAAATACAACCCATATTTTCCTTTCCCCACAAATGAGTTCCACAGTAATCAAGAATTTAACTTATATTACAGGATTTAATGGGATAAATGGATTTTAATTTTGCTACCCTACAAGGTGTTTCCTAAATAATGGGGGATTAATAAATTTTAGAAGTAATGATAGGAAAAAATTATATTTTAATGAAAATGGGATTTTAATGTAGTGCCTCAATCATCTATGACATATTCCAAGGACTATAATAATATTTATGAAAGAGATAAATAAAATTTTGCTGTTCATTTTGGTAAAGACTGAAAAAAAAATTGGGAATTTAATGAATATGTAATTTTTTAAAATCCCTTTTATTGGAAAATATTTTCAATTTGGACAGTACTTTCACGCATGATTTTCACAATCAATCAAAACATATCAAATTAAATGATCAGAAATGAGGAAACAAATTCCATAAAATAATCATTTAATTTGCAAAATATTTCCATCATCATCTTTCTTAATAATTCTTTGATGGGTTTATTTTTCCAATGTAATCACATCCTCTTAATATTTGTAAAAAGACTCCAAATACTAATATGTGAGAAATTAAAAATTCAGAAAAATACATGTGAAATAAAATATAAGAAAAAAATTATTACTAAAAAAAGGATGAAATCCCTAATACATATTACTTTTAATAAGAATTTTTTAATTAAAATTATAATAAGAATACTTATCAAATATAATTTCAATTGGGTATAAAATAAAAAAAATAAAAGAACAACATAATTATTTTATGATGGAAGCATTGAGTTATGCTCCAAGATACTACAAATTAAAGAAATGGAATAACTAGAAAGTGATCATAAAAATAATGTGTAAATAAAAGGAATAATTTATTTTTTATACTCCCACATTTGAGATTATTTTCTACTACCCCTAGTAAGGAAGTATTAAAATTTTATACATAATTAGAAGGTGGAGTTGTGTTCTCTGAGATAAACTACACCATGTAGATTTTATTAGTGTCCATGGGTAGAAAACAATAATAGAGAACCCAAAAAATGTTATTAAAATACTAAAACCAATAATTAATAACGATATAATTTAAGGTATTTAAATGGAGGGAAACAATTATTGTGTTTCACCATATTGTCCTTAATGGTTTCCTCCTCAATATGGTATATTATTGGATGTAGAGGATATAGTTTCACCACCACATGCTTCTCTATATCTTTACCACATTCCCTACTTGTTTGGAATATTCCTTAACATCCAAGGTCTGATATATTTGTGCTATAAACAAAATTTCAAAAGTGGAGATATCAAAAAATTATTTAGCCTGAATATAATTAAAACATGTAGTATCATTAAAGAAATATTACCTCTCAAGTAAACCATATTTGAAATTGAACTTTTCTATAAAGACCATTGGAAAATAAAAATACATAGTTGAATAATTGTAACTATATTACAAAAAATGAGTTTCGTAGAGAGTTTAGGATAATTAGTTTTCATAAATGATAAGATATTGGTTCATGTTATCATTAAAAAATAAATTCCAGGATTCACCCAAAAATTATTGATCTCTTATATGTTTATATTCTTGAATGTGCTCACTCAAGGAACTCCTAGAGAATTATTTGATTATGGGATGATGTTATTAATTCATTTAGTAATTATTTCTCAATCACCTCATGTAGTTCTCCAGAAAAAATGATTTGTGAAATACCTTCCACCAGTCATTTTTGATCTGTTCTTGGATCTTGTTCTAGTTTATATTGACTTGCTTATAATTATTCTAAAATTGAATAGATTTTTATCTGTAGGTTATTCATTGAGAGTCCCTTATCATGTCCATCCAAGATTCAATATCCTCGTGATATTCTTCTTAATATTTTTATTGTTCATTTCATGGATAATATTTTTAAATAAAACACATCATAAACTAGAATAATTTTACTAGTTTTTATATTGAAATAAAATAAACTTATTTAACCAATGTGAGTCAAAATGGTGAGTTAATAAAACTTGTTACCCAAAAATTTGTAAACATTTGATGGATAAGGATTTATCATAGATCCCTAATATATATTTTATTTACCTAAGAATTCAATATAATGCACATCGAGGTTGGTCTCAAGGAGGAAACACAAAAAACATTGAATTTATTATTACCCTATTTACATTATAGCTAATAAAAAACCAAATAATATAAATATTAGTGTTTTAAATTTGGTAATTAAAATAAAATATTTTCTAGATTAATTATTGAAAAAATTCCCAGAAGAATGAAAATAGAATGAATAATTTTAGACATAAATGTGATCCTCTTAGGGACACACCTAGAGTGATCCTTCATCACATTTTTATTATTTTAAAATATACTTAATGAGTATGACCCATTTTATGAATAAAAAGACTCTAATTCTCATGTTTTTTTATAAAATTCACTCAAAAATCTCCAAGAGAAGACACATCTAGCTCATCAATTAAGGGTTAATATTGAATAATATAAATATAATCCATGAATGTAATGTGGATACACAAAGGCACCATGCCCACTAAGATCCCCCTAATCATATCTTTGCTAAAATAAAGAATATTAGTAATGAATGTTAAAACAATTTAGCTGGGCACTATATTATTCCTTGGGAAATTCCACGTGGTAGTTAATCATGATCATGATGGCAACTATTCACAGTGAGAACAAAATGTTGTGAAAATATAAAATATAAAAAATGAGATAATGTGAGGAATAAAAAAAATATATATATTAAAAATTCATAATACTTTTATCAGAAAACAAAACTAAACAAATAAATGGAAAATGTCTTACACTTGTCTCAACCCTTTGAAAATAAGATGGGAAACTTTGTTATTATGATTGGGGATTAAAAATTTGGCTCAAGAATATTCTTCAAAAATATTTCAGATAGAAGTCCTATATCATTATTGAATTTGGGAAATGAATATTTTTAATATTACTTCCATATTTAATTTTCACTATCACGTAAAATGTATTCTTCATTAACAATTTTATAATATTTATTTTAAATTTAATCTAGAAAATTAATATTTTTTGGATTTCTCTTTGTATTCCAAAATTATGGTTTTTGATGAATTTATAGCCTTGGTATGGATAGAATCAAGTGGATCCTTAATTATGGATGTTATTACTCTAAATTTTCTCATTATGAAATGCTATTCTAAGCTCTATTAGGGAATTACTTTGTGATATGCGGGACCATATTTAGAAATTAACATAATTAAGAATATATTGTAGACTAGAATTGCAATCTTTTTCCGGATTACAAATGTCTGATTCTTCTCATTTTAAGTTTCTATGAAATATATCTCAGGATGCATGAAATTAAACAAAAAAATATTATATAATTAAAATTAGTGTTGAAAATGTTATTAAAAAAATAATAAAGAAAATAAAAATATGTTACATACAAATTTTTTCCAATTCTTATATTAATATAAAAATAATTCTGAAATCATAAAATGTGACATTTTGTCATAAAATAATAATTTTTTGGGATTAAAAACAATGAAAATAAAATTTAGTAATTAAAAATATTTCTAAAATTAATTACGACTGTTATAAACATTCTACTACTAAAAAATAATCTTATACCAAATTCAAAACAAACTTTTTCAAGTATAAATGACTACACAAAACATTTATCATACCAAATAAAATATCATGACTTATAAAATGATCGCAATTACCTAATTCCAAAAAAAATTATAAAAAAACATTAAATCAAATGTCAATAATCATGTTACTTTCATACCTACCTCCCTGGAAAAATATTTATCTCTTCATTGATGTGCATTCAATATTGTGTTTTTTCCTTTATCAAGAACCTGTGTAATCCTTGTAATCTTAATATCCTTCTCATTTCACCATTTCAAAAAATAAAAAATGTTACAACCATGTGTTCATTTTCATGGGTGGTTCTATGTCTGAGTGTTGGTAGGTTTTAAATATAAAAACATTAGAGGAAAAATAATTAGTGTTAGGATCCGAATTGAATTAAATTTATGAAAACTATTTCCCTCTATAATGGTATGCTCCTCAATAGCTCAAAAATGAATCACACAAAGACACAACTTTCATCCCATGGGATGTTCACACCGGTGATTTCATCATCAATGATAAATTGTATCTCTCATTAGAACATTTTATGAATCTCTTCAGTTGGAATTCCAATTTTCTAGTTCTCTTAAAAATCATGTTTTTGAGAAAAATATAGCTATATTTTGATTTTCTTGTATCAGTGAACACTCTGGGCATCATTTTTTTTAAATTCATTCCCCACATCCATCATTTATTCAGGAAATTACTTTTAATAAAGAAATAATAATTATTACAACACCATCAATTTAGCTGAATCAAATTCTTCATGAAACAAAAATATAACTCATCCTCTACCACTATTCCATTTAGTTTAATAGAAATCAACACTTTAGAATTTAGAAAAGCCTATAAAGGGATGAACGATTTATTATTAGGACACTAAATAGGTTATTTCATTGATATTTATGGTTTCATAATGGATTCCTTTAATGTAGTCCAAAATTAGATTTTAATGAAAAAATGGCTGTGAAGGTGGTAACTTAATCGTACATGACTCATTTCATGAACTCTATTAGATTTTGAAAAGATAAAAATATATTATTATAGATCATGAAATATATTTCTAGAATCTATAGAAATGTGAAATATGATGAATATGTTAAAAAGTGTTAGTGACCTTTATGGTTGTGTAAGATTTTAAATTTGTTTTGAACTTGTACACATGAGTTTTATAATAAATAATTATTTATCAAATCAAATGATTGTAAAAGATGAATAATAATCCATTAAAAAGGATTTAAACCCTAAAATATTTAAATCATGAAATGTGATAAAAATGCCATAATGGTTTTAAATTTCCAAAGTATTATATTTTGATCAAGAATTCTAAAAATGAACCAAAAACGAAATGCAATAACACAAAAAATTCACAAAAAGAAATAAAAAATAAAATGGTAGAAAATAAAAAATTCCTTACTATATTTTAAAATTTATCCCATAAAGATTCCTCATACTGTAAATTTTCTAATTAAAATTAGACATAAAATTATTTTAATATATAATTAAAACTAGGAAGAAAAAAAAAGGAAAGACGTAAGCTAATTTATTTTTCAGTAGAATCCTTGAGAAAATCTCATATATGATACGCATTGGAATCTAAAAGATTGATTTTACTAGAAATAATAAGAATACAAAAAGATAAAAGGAAAGGGGAAATAAAATGAATAATACATGGTTTAGACCCCCCCCCCCCAAGATAGTGATAGGTTTTCCCTTCCCATATTCTGGATGATGGTGAATTTTATCAAAAATTTAATGGTGGACACTGTTTCTCTATGATGAAAAACCACATGTAAAATTTCCGAACAACCACGAGTGGACCCCAAAAATAGAGATCACCAAATAATATAAACATATTCATAACCGTAGACATAGAATAATTAAAGAATGTATGGTCAAGTGTGTTAGTGAAAATAATATAGGGGTTATCAATAAGGACATCTATGGCTTCATCCTATATATGGTATAAAATTATATGTAGTGATAGTAGTAACACAACCAAAAGCTTCTCTAACTATTATTTTATTAAAACTAATTTTTTGTTATATTCCATATCTTCTATTGTCTTTTCCATTTTTGGTTGATTAGAAATTTCATAAATGGAGATGTTAGGAAACAATTCAGCTAGAATAATATTTAAACATGAAGAATCAACAAAGAGAATAACCTTTCAAGTAATTCATCAATGATGTTGATATCTTCTATAAAGAGAATTGGAATCTAAATCTCAGTAGATGCTTCTTCAGTATTGTCTTATAATATTAGAGAGATGTAGTTAGTGGGTCATTTTTATTTTTCAGTGATGGGAAGATATTGTTTTTGGTTATATTTACCAAAGAGAATATTGAAATCCTCTAAAAAAGGTTAGCCTCCCACAAGTGAATCTTCTTGAATGTGTTATTCAAGGACCACATCCAATAATTTTTTAGTGTCTTTTTGTGTTATTAATTCTGTTAGTAATTCATTCTTAACCTCCTAAAGTATATTAAAATAATAATCCAGTGGTTAAATCTCTTCTTACACTCGTTTTGGTTTAGGTACTGTATCATGTTCCAGTTTCTCTTCACTTGGATATATATATTTATTTATCCATTATATTTATCTTCCATGATTTTTATTTTTGTTACTAATCATTTCCAACTGAACTTTTGGATCCCTATTAAGACCACTTGGCTCCCAGGGAATGAATATTGTTTTCTGTGAGAAATTTTTTCATACATCTATAGTCCATATTTGTTTCCTTAAATATTTATTTATTGTGCACTTATAGGGTTAGTATCATCGAAGATGCTCACACAACACCAAATTTCTATTGTCCCAATTTATATTAAATCCAATATAAAACAAAATAATATAATGATTGGTTTTTGAAATTTGGGAATGATAATTAATTATTTTCTATATAATGAATAGTTAACGTGTAATGAAGATTGCATACAGTAAGAATGATGTTAGGAAGAATGGTGTTCCTCCCATGAAAACACCTAGAGTGAAAAATCATCATAACTTTATAGTTTTAGATATAAATAACAATCATGATAAATAATATACTTTAACATCATCTATTTCTGATTTTTTTAATATCAATTGAACTCAATGATCTTTGAAAGATATCATATCCAACTCCTACATTGAGGGATAATATTACCGAAGAGAAACAAAATCCTCAAAAAAATATGTCAATTACACTATGACCCCCCTTGTCATAACACTAAAAAAATATAAATCATTAAGAATGAATAGTCAAATTGTTGGTTCCAACATTGGATTTCTCCCCAAGTAACTTCTTTTGGTTACTTACACATGATCATGAGTATATGAGTTCACAATGAGAAAGAATGAGCCAAAAACAAAAAAGTTAAAAATTATAGTATTACAGGGAGAAAAGAAAAATATATATTGAAAAGTCCTAACACTAATAAAACCCCTAAAATCATCTTAAAAAAGGAAAAACTAATGTTTCAACTCTTTGAAAAAGATAATAGATATATTTTATTATGAAAAGATGATGAGAATGAGAGCTCTAAAATTTTCCTCCAAAATATTACTCATTGAAGGACCATTTAATTATCGAATTTTGGAATTGTTTTTTTTTGAATTTTATACTATTATTTATTTTTTATTCTTGGACCTATTTTAGATACATTGAATAGGGTTTGAGATACTTATTTCTAATTTACTATCAAAAGTTAATATGAAAACATTGAATCTTTATATTCCACATATCTTGCCTTCTTGAAATTTATTGCATTACTATTGGCCGAATAATTTCATACATAGTTATGAATATTGTTTCTATATAATTTTTGTTTATCCATGTCAAATTTAATCCCTATTGTGACATTACTTCTGTGAGATATAGGGCCATCTTTAGAAATAGATAGATCTAATTGCAGATTTCAAGTTATAAAGTGGGAGCATAATTGGGGACTCATATTTTTTGATATAGCTCTCAGTATAGTTTTAGGAAATGTATACCCAGATGTATGTGTTCAAAAATAATATAATTAAAAAAATTAATTATGTTCATGAAATTTCATCACTTAAATACAAAATAAATTTAAAATAGATAAAATCTAAAATTAGGACATTTCCTCATTAAACACAAACTACTTCTATAACTAAAAAATGAAAAAAGTACTCATAAAATATAATATTGGTATGATTATGTTTTTTTGAAATTAATGTTAAAATAATTTAAAATATTTTCTCTATCATTAATAAAAATGACTCACATCGCTTCGTGAAGGAAATAGTCCAATGACAAATGAGGGATATTATAATCATTAATTTAGTGAATAAGTAATAATAAAATGATATATTATCATTAAATAATTATATATATGTGATGAATATGATTATTAAATCAAATATATTAAATATTGTCACGACCCACCTTCACCATGATGTGGGAAATGATAGCGGATTTAGAGACCCTTCCTTCCTAAAGCTGAAGGATAGGTAATGACCCCCAAAAACCACTTTCAATTGGTCCAAGATTGGAGACTAGAACCATGGGTATAGAATCACACACAAAATGGAAGGAATTACACTTTTTATTTAGTAGGATTGTGAGATAAGATAGTAAATTCCAAACAACACCAAATCTGTGGGTAGAGGTAAATCCCAAAAAAATTCATTCCCATATTCATGTTCCAAAAGTAAATGCTACAAAAGTACAAGAAAACACTAAAGGAATGTACATAAGAAATGAAAAACAGAAACAACCATTGTCTCAATTTCTGAACATGTATGATCTTGTACGATCCCTAATGTCCTTCTGAAAACCTAAAAGTTATTTTTTATACATAGGGTGAGTATATAGGTACACTATGTACGGAGAACCAAAAATCACTCATGCACAAGTGGGGAGACATTCTAATACCCATGAGAAAAAAATATAACTAGAGAACCTAGTAAAGAAAGTATTCACCCCATCTTCACCAAGGAAAACTCCTAAAATAACGCAAGTCAAGTAAATTAAGAATATTAGCGCAGCGATGTTTTGTTACCCCACGCCACATTTCCACCAGTTATTGAAGACATCCTACACATCGGACCTTTCCCACCATTCTAACTACAGTCCCACTTCCATCCCCCACCCGCACGCACATGGGCTATCATTACCACACATGCTACCCGAAAACACCTGTTCCAAAACAACCTCATGTAACCATTCCCAAAAGCACCCGGGCCAGAACAACTACTAACATGCCCGAAGACACCTGGGCCTCATCCCGAAGGAACTTGGGAAACTGCCTTCCCACAAACACCTAGTCCAACCACCACCACGTACCCTACCTGAAGAATCTAGGGCTATAATGGACCTTAGGATATCACAACCTACCTGAAGAGTCTTGGGATACTCGGTAAATGGAGTACAAAAGGTGTTAATAACCAGCCACTCATAGGACTATTGGGAAAACACCCTCCCCTGAAATGTGGGTGTTCATCATGAAGTGCTCAAATTGGGTGGGGTGTAAATTTAAAACAAAAGAAATAAATTATACAAATAGCTAAATAGGAACTCATCCCAACCTATGGGTTCCAAAACAAGCCCAAACATAAACTCCCTCATTACTACTCATTTATAAGAATCCGCACAACCATGTCACAACTCATTCCCAAAAAACAATTCCCCATTTAACCCATTCTCATTTTCATATTCAAGTGATTACATTTAAATGAACTCTTCACTACTACGTAACTAACAGGCATATCCATGATCCATGGAAATGAAAATATCCAAAACCACATATTAAGAATTCCCACACAGTTCCTTAGTAATGTCACAACAACAAAGGGATCCGGGAGATCCCTCAAAGTACTCAAACTAATCCAAGCCCCACGATATGACCCCACATGACCTCAGATCCAAAACCATTAACTGTACCACAATAAAGGATCCCATCCCCATCAATGTCACTTCCCAAGTATAAACTGTAAACATCAAAGGAATAGAGTGAGGGAGTATTCAAATTAAAAATATTCCATTCATTTAGTTATGTCAATCCATTTTGTTAATCAAGGTGATCAAAAAAGGATTCTTATTCATTGGAAATTTATTTAATAAACCTATTTTTCATGATATAACATCTTCCATGTTAAATCCATTCAATCAAATAAATATCCATAAAAACTCTGGTTCATTTTTGCTCTAAAAAGTACCAACAATGTCCTTTTTTTCATTGGAAATAATCCCATTAAATTCAAAACATATATGAAGAGATAAAGGAGTACAACAACATTTTCAAACACAACCCTTCAATATTTTAAAACCATTTTTTATCTTTGTTAAGGTTTGGTTTCATCAATCCCCATAGGAATCATTTTCATACCCACCCTACATGATACACAGTAAAGAGAGACAAAGAAACATACCTGGATGATCAAAAATCGACATTTCTCTCCACTCGCCAAGAAATTTGATGCGCAACTTGAAGTGGAGAAACTCTGAGGATGATAGGAATTATTAAGAAAGGCTAAAATGCAAGGCACACCACTCGACTCGAGAAGGGTATTCCAAACGTACGAATGGGGATAACATACCCAACCAAGAAGAAGAAGAAACTAATTTAAGTGCGGTATAAAGATAAGATCCTAGCATTATGGGATATGAAAAACTCAAGTGGTTTATAGCTGTATCGTGGTTTCATGATGCATTTTTGTTGTTACACATGATTGAATTTATTGTTATTTAATTTCTCATTGTGGAGGTGTCTGTAACAGCTGTGAGTTAAAAGTTTTTTTTTAAACAGTGTATAATATGTTACACGGACACACAAACTGCGTCAGTTGAGGGTTCCCCCACTCTTAGGAATATAAAACATTGTTTACGGTGCTGGAAATATATTTTAACCTATTTCAAAATGTTAAACAGAATAAATGGTCCCATTACAAATAAAACTGCGGAAGAAAAACCAGAAAATACCCTTTGGCACCAATTGGTGTCATCGATGGTTGACATTGCGATGACATCCTACCACTGAGATTCCGCCCTTAGGATCCAAAACGTATTGTTCTACAGCATGCCAAACACCCAAAAGTTGGAAAAGGTATGGACCAGGAAGATCTGATCCATTACATTAGATACCTCTTGAACTATTCTCATCCTTGAGAATCAATGCTAGGCTCGAAGTGAAGAGAGGGGACTGAACAACAACCTCGAAAGATACTTCTCGGGGACAAAATACCACAAAAATCCATACCAAACCCAAGAATCACATTGTCCCGACACACAGATCGGGGAGTTCCTTCCTCCATGTCAAGATACTATACACCTTGGGTGGAACTGACTCGCCCGCAGGGGTTTAATCGCATCCATCTTAATGTATCATGATTAGCGATCAGGTACTCCCTTCCCCACATATCAGGTCTTTTCATAAACATTCACTCAGTAAGGAAACAAAGCATCCCAAAAACCAAAAAGGTCATCATTACATCACCATCAAGTACAAAACAAATAGAACAAATCTCAAAACAACCCTGGGTACTGGGTGGGCATCTTTGACTCTCATTCCTAGGTACTTTCTTCAAGGCCACCATGCCTCCACATCACACGAACCAAAGGGATGGTTCGTCCACAAATATATTTATTCTTTTGATCCTCGATCCCCACTGGCTGCTCTATAAATGTACCAACATCCCATATATCCAATTCTCCCTAGTGAATGAAATGGGAAACATCATGTAGATGTCACTATAGTTGGGAGAGATTGAAAACGCCATGGATCTTTTCCAACTGGGGTGGCAATTCTAGCTGGTATTCCACCTCACCAACTCACCCCAACACGTCAAAAGACCCAATGAACCTGGGAGAGAGATTTCTCCCTTTGCTGAAGCTTCACTTTCCATGTCTAGGGTAAACCTTTAAGAACACATGGTCTCCAACCTCAAACCCTAGGGCCTCTTCATATGATTGACATATGACTTTTTCTGGTCCTAGGCTACCTTCATCCTCTCACGCACAAGCTAAACCTTCCCGGTTGTGCTCTGCACTACTTTTAGGCCCAGAAAACATGCCTCTCAAACCTCAGTCCAACATACGGGAAAACGACATAGCCTCCAATACAATGTTTAGAATGGTTCCATGCCAATAGTAGAGTGATAACTATTGTTGTAGGAAAACTCTACAAAGGTAAAATGTCATGTCCATGATCCCCCTATGGCCAAGACACATGACTGTTACATATTCTCCTATTATGGATGGTTTCCTATGTCTGCCCATCTCTCTGGTGGTGGAAAGTGGTTCTAAGGCTTAATTGGGAGCAAAAAAATGCTACAATCCCCTCCAGAATCATGAAGTAAACTGCACATCCCTATCCGAGAATATGGACCTCTTAACCCCAAACAAACACACCACCTCATCCACATATCTCTATGATAAGGCATCAACTATAATTGACTCCTTGATCATCTAGAAGTGAGATGATTTCATCAACCTGTCTACCACTACCCAGACAGAATCCCAAACCCCTTGAACCCCAAATAGTCCTATGATGAAATCCAATTCTATGTCATCCCACTTCCACTCGAGGGTATCTAAAGGCTGCAACAGCCTCATGGGATTCATTTTTTAGCCTTCACCTGCTAACAAACTAGGCACCTTGCCACGAACTCCACCACTGCCCTTTTCACCCTGACCCACTAGAACTATTCCCTCAGGCCACAATATATCATGGAAACTCTAGGGTGTACCACTATGAGTGAGTTATGGAACTCATAGGGAATTACCTCTTGCATCATCTATGGGATAAACAACTTTCCCCAGAAAATCATCTGATTCTAACCATCCTCTAACCACCCTTCCAGAGCATTACCATGGTTAACCCGATCGGGCATCACTTCACACCCTAAGTCTCCCCACTGGGACTCTTCCACCTACTACAATAATGAGGATGACACATTAATCTAAAATAGTAAACCTCAACTACAATCCACCATTTCATCCAGGTGTAGGGAATCCAACTGCCCCATTGCCTTCCAATCATCCTACAATTCTTAAACAATATCCCCTTCTAACTTTCTGCTCAAGGAATCGACCACAATGTTCCCCTTAACATCGGTGTAAGATATATCAAAGTTGTAGTCCAGAAGAATCTTCACCCACCTTCATTGTTGCATGTTCAGTTCCCACTGGGTAATGATATTCCTCAAACTATTGTGATCCGGGAATACCACAAAGTCTTCCCTGATGAGGTAATATTGCCAAAACTTCAACGTGAACACTACCACTGCAAGCTCTCAGTCAGGGGTGGCGTAGTAATGCTCATGAGGACGTAACTGCCCAGACCCATAAAATATCACTCCCTACTGCTGCATCAGAACACACACCATTCCAAGTCCAAAAGCATCATGAAATACCTCATAAAACACCCCTTCCTCTGGAAACCTAAGCACTAGTGAACTGACCAAATTCCTCTTTAGATAATTGAAAGGTTCCTAGCACTGCTCACTCCACAAGAAGGCCTGGTCCATTCTAGTCAAAGTTATCAAAGGAGCTGCATCCCAAGAGAAGTCAAGTAAGAACCTCTATTAATAGCCTACACGACCACAAAAAATAAGAACCTCTATCATATTCTTGGGTGCTTCCCAAGAAACAACGGCTTCAACCTTTGACGGTTCAAACACTACCAGTTGCTGAGACACCATGCGTCTATGGAAATGCGCTTCTCGTGTCATGAACATTCACTTGGACAATTTCCTATAGAGTTGGTGGTGTCAAAGGATTTCCAAGACCATTCTCGAGGTGATTAGTGTGCTTCTCCTCTGATTTAGAGTGGATCTAAATTTCATCAATGAACACAATGACCAACTGGTTCAGAAACTCATAGAAAATAGAGTTCATGATTCCTATGAACACAACAGGTGCGTTTGTTGCACAAAACAACATGACTATGAACTCAATGTTCCCATAAATGAACTTGAAATAAGTCTTCAGAATATCACTATCTTTCACCCTTAACTAGTGATACCTAGACTGTAGATCAATCTTAGAGAACCAACCGGCTCCCGTCAGCTATTCAAAGAGACAATCTATCCTTGATAGAGGGTAACTGCTGTTTACTACTACCTGATTCAGTCTTTTGTAGTCTATGCATAGCCTGAGAACACTATCTTCTTTCTTCGTGAACAAGACCGAAGCACACCGTGGTGACACACTATGTCAGACAAAACTATTCTTCATCAATTGGTCAATCTGAATCCACAACTCTGGCAACTCTGAAGGCGACATCTGATAAATAGCTATCGAACTCGAATAGGTTCCATGTTTCATGTCTATCCTAAAATCAATATCACATCGACAGGATAGAGTCATGACTTCTACAGGTAATATTTCCATGAACTCACTGAGAATACCTCGGACTTCCACCATATCTATATCTTTGGAATCCACTGATAGCCTAGCTAAAAAGGATAAGAGGGTCTCTAATCACTGACTACCTTCCTAGAAACCCTGCTCAACGGCAAAGGCGCACGTTTTCCATCCTCATTGGGGAACATGACGCTCCATTGGAAATAGTTGATAATATTATGTACCGAAAACAGCCATTCAATTCCTAGGATGACATCATATGGTTGAATCTGCAATAGTAGAAGATACATGCTAGACTGTTGTGGTCCTATCCTCAGTCTACACCCTCGACAAACATCAAACAAGTTATCATGACCCCCAACATGTGTACTCAACACCAGGGGTCTGGAGAGTCTCTCTGTTTCTAGGCCCTAGGAATGGCCTAGACCACGTGTAATAAAGGAGCGTGAAGCTCCTATATCCAACAAGGAATAATCAAGAGTACTAAAAAAGCAGATCATACCTTGAATGACTTCTGGACCTATCAAAACTATTGCCTCTATGGCTTGTAACTGTCCACACCTAGCTCATCTACCCCTCAGTTGACGACCGCCTCTCCAACCATGCCTTGGTCGAGGTCGCTGAGGAGATCCCTATGGCCGACCTCCTCCTATAACAACTTCTCTCGAAGGAGCGGGAGATCATTGTCCATAATGCTGTTGCTAATGATAGGACATGGTAGGGAGCTGTTGCTGCTTAGGTGGGTGCTAAACCTGCCCAACCCCACTATACTGCGCTCGGTACATGCACTGATTCTAAAGGTTCCCACAGCGGACACAGATAAAGAACCTTAGTCCTGGGCCCACATAGAATGGGTGAGGACTGGGAGATCGAAACTGGAAGTGCTGGGGCCTGCCCCACTGGTCAAAACCTAGAAGGACCTGATTCTAGAGTACTACTTCTAACTTCTCTATTTATGATCAAAACATTCTTCTGTCTTTCGGCATAACTCCCAGCATATGCATTCTATCCACCACTTAATCCTTCTTTTGAACCTCCAAGTACATAGATAGGGTGAAGGGTGTAACAACATATTGAAGAGATGTTTGGAGATCCTCCTCTAAACGTCTCACCCAAGGCTCCTCATCTAGAGAAAGGTCCTGGGTAAAACACAGAAGATCTTGGAACTTGATTACCAACTACCTGACTAACATTCTCCCATGATGGATGGAGAGAAGCTCTTTCCTCTTCTCAGAATTCATTATGGTAGAGAGGAATTACACCTGGACATCCTTCTCGAAATCAGTACATGCAACATTATCCACCCTCTTCTACCCATGGTAGAGATTCCATCATTGATGTGGTGCTCCTCGCATCTGGAATATAGCCAGAGGAACCCAGTACTTCATCAGAGCCTGGATCACGCTAAAATCTATCACCAACTCCTCAATCCATATCTTTGTCTACATATTTGAGACACTGACTTTATACTTCTGGAGGGTATACCACTAAAAGGAAAAAAGAATATTTTACCACCAGTCATCCTCCTCCTCTTGATCAACTATCAATTAGTGAGCTAAAAGAGCCTCCTAGTCATCGATCACCCGCACTACTTGTGGTCATCGTCCGAGATCCATAGCTGCAAGGTTCTTAGATAGTGCCAAATAGCATGTTGTGTAAAAGATTGATTTTAAATTTTCTTATACTTATTATTCAATTTTAATCCATCAAATACCCAAGAAACAGAAGAATATAAGCCATTATGATTCATGTACCTTTCATAGGGTCTCTATTCTGTAGTCAGTGTGGCCTCACTAGTCATTCGGTAGGCCTAGAGTCCTTTCATCGGATCATGGGGGTCCCTAAAATCCAATGTCATAGTTGTTCATCACTAGCCTATTTAATGCACCAAGATTTCCTAACACTATTTCCCTACCATCCCATCCAATCCTCACTGTGCCTAACTTCGGACTCCATCTTATCTCTCGACTCCTCTGATATCATTTTATCATGGCCTGACTTCATTATAATGAGGGAAGGGATATCAGATTTCCAGACCCTTCCTTCCACATGTTGAATGATAGGTAATGACCCCTGAAACCCACCTTTAATAGGTCCCAGAGTGGTGACTAGCATCAAGGGTATAGAATAACACATAAAATGGAAGGAATTACCTTTTTTATTTAGGAGGATTAGGTGATAATATTGTAAATCCCTAACAAAACCAAAATTGGGGGTATAGGTAAAGCCAAAAAAATCCCTCTGAAATGCATGTTTTAAAATTAAATGCTACAAAAGTACAAGAAAACTCTAAAGGAAAGTACCAAAGAAAACAAAAATAGAAACAACAATAGTCCCAACGTCTGTACTAGTACTGTCCTCCACAATCCCCGAAATCCTCATGGAAACCTGAAATCAATTTTATATACATAGGGTGAGTATAAAGGTACACTCAGTAGTGAAAACCAAAAGCTCTAATGCACAAGTGGGGAGACATTATAATTCCTGTGATAACAGGAGAAAACCAGAGCACCTAGCAAGGAAACTATCCACCATAGCTTCACCAAGGCACACTCCCCATGTAACACAAGTCAAGTAAAGTAATAATATGAGCACATTGGTGTTTGGGAACCCCGTGACACAATACCACTAGTTATTGAAGACATCCTACGCATCATAACTCTCCCGTCATTCTCACTGTAGTCCCACTACCATCCCCCGCCTACGCACACCTAGGTTATCACTACCACACATCCCGCCTGCAAACACCTAGGCCACAACAACCCCATTTAACCACACCTGCAAACACCTGGGTCGGAACAACTACTACCAATCATGAAGACACCTAGGACTCATCCCGAAGAAACTTGGGAAACCCCCTGCCTACACACACCTGGGCCACCACAACCATGTACCCTACCTGAAGAATCTTGGTCTATAATGGAACTCAGGCCATCACAACTTACCCGAAGAGTCTTGGGAAAACACCCTCCCCCATGAAATGGGGGTGTTTGTCACGAAATTATCAACTTGGGTGGGGAGAAAATATAAAACATAAGAACTAAATTAAACATATAGGTAAACCAGCACTTATCCCAACCTAGGGGTTCCAAAACCATCACAACCACAGACACCCTCATTACAACTCATTCATAAGAAGCAGTACAACCATGTTACAACTCATTCTCAGAATAAAATTCCTCATAGAAACCATTATCATTTTCATATTCAAGTTATTCTATTTAAATAAACCCTTCTCTGTTGGGAAGCTAAGAGGCATTCCCATGATCCAAGGAAAAAAACAGCCAAAACAATAATTTAATCATTCACACATGGTTGTCTTGTCAAGTCACAACAACAAAGTGATCCGTGAGATCCCTCAATATACTCGAACAAAACCAATCCCCATCATATGAACCCACACGACCTCAGATCAAAAATCATTAACTGCACCACAACAGAGGATCTGATCCCAATCAACGTCACTTCCCAAGCACCAACCGTAAACATCCCCAGAATAGAGTAAGGGAGTTTTATAATTGGAAATATGCCATTCATTTAGTTCTTTCATTCTGTTTGGTACTAGGGTGATAACCTAATGATTATTATTCCTTGGGAATCCATCTAATCAACTGAGATTACATGATATTACATTTTATAGGCTTCAACCATTATATCACATAATAATCCAAAAAAACAGAGGTTCGTTAGTGCGCAAGAAAGGACCACCAATGGCCACGATCTTCATTGGACATAATCCCATTAAATTTAAAACTTATAAAAAGTGATGAAGGAGTAAAAAAAATTATCAAACACACCCCTACATTCTTTTAAACCTATTTATTATCGTCGTTATGGTTAGGTTTCATCCATCCCTATAGAAATCATTTTCATAACCACCCCAAATTATACACAATAAAGAGAGACAAAGAAGCCTACCTGGATGATCATCGAACGAAGTTTCTCTCCACACGCCAAGAAATGGGATGCCCAACTTGAAGGTAAGGTACTCTGAGGACTCCAAGATTGAGAAGGAAAGGCTACAACACAAGACACACCACTCACCTTGGGAAGGGGACTCCAAACGCAACAATGGGGATGATGAACGCAGCTAGAAGAAGAAGAAATGAATTTCAGTGTGATATAAAGTTATGATCCTAGCATCACAGGATATCAAGATATCGAACATCTTAAAATCGAGATCATGGTTTCACCACGCGGTTGGATGGTTACACACATTGGAATTTACTATTATATAATTTCTCATTGGGGAGGTGGCCGTAATAGTTGTGAGTAAAATGGATTTCCTTAAACAGAGTAAAACATGTTACACGGACACACAAAATGGGTTAGTTGAGGGTTTCCCCACACTTAGGGATTTAAAAGATTTTTATGGGGCCAAAAATGGCCTTGATCCACTTTAAAAAGGATAGAAAGAAAAAAAGTGGCGTTACAGGAAAAACTGGGGATGAAAACCCCAACAAGCCCCCATAGCACCGATCGGTGTCACACCGATTGGTGACACGCCAATCTGTGACTCCTCGATCTTTGAAACCCTGATCATGGACCCACAGATCGGTGTCACCGATGGTTGACACCGTGATGAAATCCTTCCACTGAGATGTCACCCTTAGGATCTAGACAGGATGGGTCCATGGCATGCCATACACTAGAAATTTGGCAAAGGGATGGACTGGGAGGGTCTGGGCCATTACCCATATAATCATTAAATATATCAGTATTTCTTTATATTTAAATTATTATTGAAATAAAAATTCACATCCCCTCCCAATGTGGTAGTCCACCATACTCATTAATGATGATTTCGTTCCCCATTTCATGGAAGTGGGTATGGTTGTATGTAATTATGTTTAAATAAAAACATCTAATTATATGTAAGATAGTTATTTTATTATATCATCATGGTCTAGTATAAATTTATTCAAATGAAGTAGGAAGGAAAATGGAAATGGTAGCTCAAGAATGTCACCTCGTAATTTGGTATCCTCATTTGGTTTTTAAAAATATTTCGTAGGTTTGAATTATACCAAAAATATAGATTCAAAGATGAGGGTTGAGAAGTTTAGAAGTGATTTGGGTAGGTATTAGCATAACAAAATAGGTTTTAATATATGAATAATAGAGGATAGTTGGTGTTCTTTTATAAGTGAGGCGAGTGACAAACCTATATATATTTTGAATATATTCAATCCTAGAAGCCTTTTTATCATTATAAAAGCTTAAAAAATGGAATATTATTTAACCGAGAAGATATAACATACAAATACATCTTTCCAATGTGTTTCTAAAAGTTAGTAGTTCATTTTTTGCATTATATTCTAAGTTAAACCCCGATAAATCCATTTTTACCTTAACAATAGTAATTATATTATACTATTTCAATTATTTATATTTTTATAAAATTAATTTCACTAAATTAGGGAATAAAAATTATAATAATTTAAAATATTAAATATATATTTCTAAATTCAGTTCATATAAGTAGTAAAATTTAATTAAAAACTATAACTACAGATGATATGAGAAAGCGAGTTCTGAAATAGAAAATATTCTAATGATTATGTAGTTTTTATGTCCAATTTCAATATGATAATGATTCCAAAGACATGAATTATACTAATTGATATATTTTTTATTAATGGAACTATAGAAACAATTAAAAATTTAATATAACTATAAAAATAATTTAAAAGAAAATATTGTTTTCAATTAAACTATATAATATTTTCACCATTCATCAAGAAATGAAATATTTCATAAAATCCCAAAAACATACCATTAGATTATTTTGGTATAATAATTTCAAAATTGAAGTTTACTTTTTCAATTAGAGTTACTAAAATTCGAGAAAATTAATTATAAATTATGTGCAAAAGGCGTATGTAAACTCTCATTTAGACAAAATACTATTTTTCAGAAACCATTTCTATTCCTTTTAAATGACTCATATTTTATTACTAACAATTTGATAACAATGAATCATTTTTGAAAAATATATTTCTATTTACTAGTTAATCCATTTTCTTATACACCATTCCAATGGGTATGATTTTATTTTTATATTTATTTAAAATTTTAACATTATATTGTTGTTTGGAAAACACCATCTAGTGTATAATGAATGATTTTGAAAAATCTTGTTTTTTATTTTAATAAAAATTAACATAAATGTTTCATGTAATTTATAATATTATAGAGAGTTGATTTATTTTAAAAAATAGGTATATCATTATGTATTTGGGTATTTTATCTTCTTCTTCATCTGAGTTTCATAGCGCATATGGTATCAAGTGTAATGTTAATCTTTTAGAATACTATTGTAATATATAGAAATTATAATTAATACTAAATCACATTAGTATTATGATTTACTTAGAACAAGGGTTTTCTATTCCACTAGATATTATGTAAAATGCTAATCTAGTGTGCATCTTCATCTTGTACAATTAAGAAAATTGATCTATCAATGTATAGAGAATAAACATCCAACACTATGAGTGAGAGTTTAGGTCACTTAAGAATGATCAAAATCAGTATACCATGCCCTAAAAGTGTAAATAATTAATTAACCTAATCTTGAATATATTGTTGATAACTAGATTGATCATCAAAATTTTACCAAATAATAGGAATATGTGCATCATTAAGTTGAAATTCTGAATTCCTACTTAAAAATCATTTGTATACTCTCCAAATAATCCTATACCTTTAAAAAAATACATGTTCTATAATATATAACTTTATCCCATTAAATTCAAGGATACTTACAAGTGAAATTAATGTTATTTACATAAATATTATCTCAAATTATGTTATATTTTAATTATTATTCATTAAAATAAAATTTCACAATAATTATATGAAGAATATGTTTTCATATTAATGTTTAAAAGGTTATTTACTCATCGCCATCCCCTTATTAAATCAATGGAACATCATTCATACGTGTGCATAGACTACCACCTCATTAAATAATTATTTTTACATTTTTCAAATGGATTTTAATTATTTATCCAAAGTTATAAAAATACAGTTGAATAGGGTAAATACATAGAATATTACCATTAAAATCATCTTATATTGTTATTAGGTCAAATTAAATTTCTACATGGCCATACTCACCAATAAGGATATAGAATGTATATGTTTTGGATAGTTTGGACTCCTAAATGAAATATAATTTAAATTGTAATCATGGATGAATATGATTGATCAAATAAATGAATTATTATATCCTAAAACAAAAAAAATTTCTCTTCATGTTTTTTTGGAATTTATATATGTTATGTAATTTATACTAATTAATTATCTTCAACCACCAAAATTACAAAAATAAGTCGTTATCAATTAGGTTTTCACATAACGTAACAAAAATTTCATATGGAATGAAAAAATAAAATTTTAAATAAATATAAGTTATATATTATATAATACTAATGTTTTTAATAATAGTTAACACTATATCAAATAATGGGTAATGTTATCAAAATTATTAAACATTCATAAAATAGTAAATTTTATGAACACCTGATGGTAATAATATAAAATAACAAAATAATGTAGCCATGAAAAATTTTTTAATTACTATTATAAATTTTTAATATTCATTATTGAATTTATCAAATAGGATATTATACTAGTTATTTTGTCTCTTCCAGAGGTTATAGCTTGATATACTAAGAAAATAATTAATGTATGATTTTTTCATCTCAAATTCCTTTTTGTGAGGAAATTTTTGTATTATGAACCCGGTTTCATTTATGTTGTGTACATATTAACTATTAGAGATAACATATAATTTATTAATAATTAATAATTTTATTTTATTTTTAATTACAATACATATATTTCAATTGGTTTTGGTTAAAGTGTAACTCAAGACATGATATTTGAATTATTCTCAAATCTAATTCTTTGTGACATGTTAGTGTAGAATAACAATATTTAATTCATATTATAAATTCACATTCCATTGATATATTTATATTAGGTTCACTGTGTTCATTTTTATTTAGTATCCAAAACATGTTGCCTTATTCATGTTTCTATATATAAAATTCTCTTTAATTAGTAAGGATTTTTGGCCACACAAACCCCCTTCATTGTGTTATAACAAATTACCCTGAATATTGATATAACATGATCAAGATCCCCCAAATTAATATTTTATGGTATTTTATAATACGCTTTGAGAAAATTAATTTTTAATAAAAAGTATATTTTATTAAACTATTTACGATGTTGGTTTTCTGTAATGTCAATATGAATTACTAAACATTTCCCTTTTAAAATAAAATGTTTTGAATAAAAATTTCCAAATAAAAACATTATTTTATTTGTATGGATAATTTATTATAGATTATTTTAAAAAATTGTTTTTTAAAATTATTTTTTACTTCACCATTTAAAAAATACTTTATGGTGTGTCATGTAACATCCTCTTTTATGGAAATATTCTAAATGATAATTTGTGTTTCCACATAATTTTTTACTTCCATTTTCATATTTTTTTTAAATAATTGAGCTTATGTTGCATGATTTATCATATAATATGTATATATATGTATATATATAAATGTAACCATTTGTGGAAAATTTAATTACAATAATAGTGAATCCAATCCATGATCTCTTCTTTGGTGGTATTATTCTATAATTCTTTTACGAGGTTGTTTTTCTTCCTTATCAACAATCATATAGGGTTCTATTTTTATACTAGTGATATGGTATGTTAAAACCCTCATCCTCCATCTCATGGATGTAATATGATCATATTTTATAGGTTTTTAAATTTCATTACAATAATTACTCTATATGATGTGAATATTACATTTTATATAATTTTGAATGGATGATGTTCACCTGTAAATGTTGTGATTCATTAACCTAGTAAAAACAATTTTTATTCCAAATGTTTTTATTTAAATATGGATTATTATTTTTATGACAACTATGTAATTTTAACCATCCATATTCTTCCTCTAGATGGGTTGTGATCATGTTATTACATTTATTGAAAAGGGGAGAGGAATTTTCATTCGGTATATTATTGTTCTCATAGCGATGGTTTTTGAAAAGTCGATTATGTATTATTTGACAATCCAGTTTCATTATCATGTTAGGTAACAATCATATTATACCATTTAATGAAATGGGGGAAGTTATTGGAATTATATAAATTTTTATTTCATTATAGATGGTTTTTGGCATATTTTCTCTTTATTATTCATGTATCGATTTTGTTTCATATTTTATGATATGACCATTTTATTCCATTCATTGAAATGGGTCAAATTATTAGAATTTGTTGTTATTATTGAATATAACATAGGTTGATTATGTATTTATATGGTATATTATTTAATATATATAGATCTAAATTTTAATTAGTAATACATTCTTCGGGAAATGGTCTGAGATGTTTTTATGACTCTTATAGTGAATGTGTTGGAAATAATTTGGTGATGGGTGTGGCCTGAAGATATATGGCCCCTTGATGCATCAATAGGTCTCAAAAAAAATATAGCACTGGGAATTTGGCATATTCCTAACCAATTTAGAAATATCAGTTGATTGTGGCCTCAATGAAAAATAATGTTACTTGGAACATTTAACTGACATCATGTTTTTGATGTGTAGAATTATGAATTCCATCAACATAATATCTTAATTATTAGTATGTATTTTTTAAATTATTTTCATATATATAGTATGCTCCTAGTTTCATTTTGATTATGGATTCAAGTTGTTTACATATTCATTTTATAATATTTATGTATTTTTTATGACATGATTTATTTAGTCATAATTTTTTTCCCAATCATTTTATCTCATCACTTTTTGTGTTTTAATTTCACTATGTTATGATGAAAACTATTAGATGTTACATGGATAGAATAAGTTTATGTGTGAAATAATTAATAGTATACATTTAATATATGTTATAGATTAATTAGTTATATTTATAATGAAAATTTTCATATTTCATATAAAATAACATCAGCTTTTGTAGTTGTATATTTTTTCTTAATTATATAAATGTATAAAAAAGAAAATTATTTTTTCTTGTATGAAATTTAATATTAATGTTTAATTTTTAGAGATAGATGGTATTATCTAAAATTTGATGATTTTTGTCAAAGAGGGTATGAAAAGTATGTCTCTACGAGCACTATATCCATGAGTGTAGGTTCAAGGTGTCATACATGTAGTGGTATTTTTTTCACGAATGTGATAAATTATCTTAACAGTGAGTGATTTATAGTCTTCATAGTTCACATGATCCTCACATATATCACAACAGTGAGGGACCTAACTTTGAGGAACAAATGATGGTTTGGGTCCCTATAGGGAAATGACTTCAAGAAATTGTACACTCTATTTTTATTTAATATTTAATCATATTCTTCTATTATGAACAACCATAATATGATTATAGCGAAAGTTTATGATAATTTTTCTTAATTATGGTTGGATCAGTTTGAGAACAAGAAATTATTTTCTTTTATTCTAGGTAGTTATCCTCTACACTTATTGACATGGTTAAAAAGGATTTACCTTGAGATATTGATTTATATATCTAGTGATATCATATGTTTTTATAAATGAACTAGATAGTTTTTTTGAGATATGGGAAAAATCATTCTATTTTTTGGTGAAAAGTTGTGGTTTTTTGATGCATGGGGAGGTATTTGGAAATTTTCATATCTCCCCTTCGGTAGTATGTCATGGTGTGATATATACATACCCAGAAATCTATTTTTAGTTTTATTGGATAGACATGAAGTAGTGTTTTGCTATGTTTTTATAGATTTTCGTCACTTTTCAATTTTTGTGGATATGAAAAAAGTTCCAATTGGTTTGTTCCAACCCCATGAGGTTTCCTTGTCGATGTGGTATAATATTTTGATGGATCTTATGATTGGACATACAAAATCCATGAAGGGTCATCACATTGTTAGATTGATTAATGATTGAATGATAATGCAAGGTCACATAATTCACTTTTTGGAGAATATTTTAATTATGAGAAAGAATTTAAAAGACATAATTGATAATTTTAACAATATTGGTCACCTCTTGTGATTGTGACTGGCCATGATTTCCTATTCAAATCTATATTTTAAAGGATTTTTAGTTGGATTCTTGGACCCAATTTGTAGAGGGCATGAGTTTTATATTTTTTCTATGTAAGGAAAATAATGTAACATTAATATAGTTTTCATAAAATATTATATATGACTCTATTTTTTGAATAACACCATTCAAGAAATTTTTTAGGAGGCTTTACTAGACCTCCATTTTCTGGAATAATATCAGAGAATAATTTTCTTTTGGTAAAAATTAACATGATTTGTAATTAAAAAATGAATACTTGATAAAAGATTCCATAAGTATAAAACATATATTTGGGAATTCATTAGAAATAACATGATAAAAGCCATTATAGATCATGGAGGGGGACTATGTGCTTCTAAATTACTCTACTTAACCCAATTTTAGTTGTGTTTTAGAGAACAATTATATCCTTTCGGTTTATTTGAATATTTAAAATTCTTATTAATTTAGGTGTGGTCACATATTTCATATATTTACCCAATATAATGGAGTGAGTGCATAATGATTTTGATGGACAACAGCTAAAGTTGAAGGTGAATGATTTACCACAAATTTTCTTCTTGGTTATGATTTATTTTGAGGTATAATATACCATTGGGAAGTACTCAATGTGATTCATGTATTTAAAAAAGAAGATCCTCTGTGTACAATTTATTTTTTATGTATATGTGTTGAAGAAAGAAAAAAATATTCAGGGGATAACCTGGAAATTTTAAAATTATATGTGAGATAAGTACCCTCACCACTTTGCATGAATGGGTATTTTCAATATAAAACATTGTTACTTTCATATTCAGAACAATAATCCATAAAAAAGTAACTCCACTGATGAATTATTTTTCTCTAAAAGAAGATGACATAAATTTTTAATATTATTAACATCTTAAATAATAATGAAAATTTAAATATTAATTTAAGTTATTAATTTCAATTATCTTCCTTACTTCAATGATAAAATAAATTTATGTTTAATGTAATATATATATTTTCTTAGTAACCCATATGAATTTATTTTATAATCATTAATATAATTTTTCTTAAATTCGCTGTTCATTCTCTATATGACATGAACTATAATCCAGTTTTAGGTGTCTAGATATTCATTCAACCACATTTCATGATTCCTTTTATTTTTTCTTTAGATTTTGACTTTTCTTGTCTTTGTAACACAACAATATTCAATGTATGATGATTCAGGATTTATCTGACATAGAGGTTGTGAGAAATAAAAATGTTGATAAATATTTGGGAGTGGTTTCTTTATTTTAATGTTAATAAAATTAAAAGGGTTACAGGAAGATATTATATACATCTATTGGGTGGTGATATGGAGGTCCTGGGGGTATTCTGGTCAGTATGAATCAGAGGTGTGACTAGAGGTGGAGGTGTTGGATAAATTCACGGATTTATATTCCATTTAAAATATAAATTTATGACTGCACAATATGGAATCATCTGAGATCCAATCTCTATATTCTAGGAGTTACTATGTTAGGATTAGGCAATTTAAAAAATATCAAAATTCATGTAATTTTGTGACTCATATCATGTATCTTGAGACTGATGGATTTTTAATGTACCTTTATACACAACATTTAAATGCATTAGAACATCCCATCATGTTCGAAACCACATAGGCTGTGTATCTTTAGAAAGGAATCTCATTGTATTGTGGTTTTATATACCATGTATCCACATCAGGCATACAAATTATTCCTGTCATTATATATTATTGTGTAAAACAAGAGAGATGTATTAACTTTTTATCAAGAGTACTCAAGAATAATAACATGTGATTCTATAACATTTTTACTAAAACTTCATTTTGATTATTCCGGGAAACAACACATGAAAATATTATAGTAAATGACCATCCTACTTGTTTGTACTACACTATAAACCCAACAATGATATATCTTATGATTATAATATTTCCCTATTATACATATATATTAACATATTTTATAGTTTTGGATTCATTATCATAATTTTTTTCAAAAAGAATGAGTTGGTAAATATCACTTCTTCATTAGGTGATAGTTACCTCGTTTTCTAGCAATTATAGTTCATTTTACAACATAGTGATGATGGAGTGTGTGTGTGAATTATTATTGTAGTCACAATATTGGTTACCCTCCTTAAATCCTATCATCTAAATGGTGTAGGTCCTTCACATACTTACTATAGTAGGTAATAATTCCATAATGATGTGGTGTGGGTCCTACACTTATGGAGTATGAAATCCTCTTTGATGACAAATTTACACATGAAATGGAGAGGGTCATTCTTATGGATCATTAACCCAATCTAAAAATATACACTATGTATTTGGGATTAGATACTTTACTACTATGTCTATTGGGAGATGATGTGGAATTGATTAGTTTATAATAGTTTTAGTGCTTTGGTATTAATGGTGTTCTAGTTGATTTATTTTAAATTCTCATGTCAGACAAATGTTGAGCTAATATATAATTAAATTTCCATATTTGAGACCACTTTCAATTTAAATTCATAGCATATCTTATTTATACTATTGAGTGTAATTTATATATATATTTTCCTCCAATATCTCTAGGGTATCATTATAGGTTTATTTATACACACCCAAATAAGATTAAATTTCTTTCAGATGTTTTTTCTTTAAGGATGAAACCTTATTTACTGTTGGTATAATTTGATATGTGGTATTACCCAGAAATCTTAGAACCCTACCGAGTAATGTTATGCATAGAATGAAACCCTATGAATACCTATAATTGCCCATAGGTTTTTTAAATGTGCTGAGAAAAATATCTCCCAAAATTGGAGGCCTTATCTTAATGAACCTTAACACGACACACATTTCCACATTGTGTATTATAAAGTCAAGGGGTAAAAAGAAAACCACTATAAATAATTATGTATTCATGGGATAATCAAAAAAATATATTAAGATAGAAACAAAAAGTTTACAAAAACAATGTGGAGGAAAAAATACACCCTTAAAAGTATTTAAAGTTAAAACACAAACCTAAATAGTTGTAGTGAAGATTCCAATACAATGAAAAGCTCCAAACTAGAGAACTACCAGTAAAAAACTCCCAGGTACCAAAAAACACAGTTAAAACCACACCTAGAAAGACCAAATGTGAACTATAAAACTACTCCATAAGAAACAAATTTTTTGGGAAAGATTCCGATGAATGGGTGAGTAAATATTTACCCACAACGATTCCTAAAAAATAATATAGGAAAATAAAATGAAATTTAACTATGAACCACAACATTGGTAAACAATAACTCTTAAATACTGAGATATTATTTAATATTGGAACATAATACATATATATAACTATTATTATTCATAGATATCCATGGTAAAATTTTCACATTAATTCAAGAATCCAAAGTACCAAAATATAGAATCTGTTTCAACATTACTGAAACTATAATGAAGGAAAATCTTGCCCTAAAGGAAGACACCTCATTTAACAGAGTACATACCACATATTGGTGATCCCACCCCACATATCAATGTGGGGAATAGTCAACCGTATCTATATACTAACATGTAGGGGGAGGATCTATCGACTAAAGTATACAAGGAGAAGAACATACTATATTTATAGGATCAGATAGAGGATCATGTATCCATAATTATATAGTGGTACTAGATCAACATATTCATAGAATGAGAATATATGAATAAAAAAACCTAACCCTATCAATGAACCTATGGAATAAAATTTTAATTATTCTAATCATACTTCACAAATGGACCTAGATGGAAAAGATGGAACACCCATGATATCCAGGGTAAAAAATTCATAAGGGAAGTCTATTTTATTGTACAAAGGTGACCCATATGGAAGGAGATATAAAAATCATTGCATGTTGAAACATGTAAGGTCACATGGTGGCCACTAGTTACTCAATGTTTCCCAAAATGATCACCTTACATGCCATGTCTGTGCATGCATGGTGTCTCTTCCTTATTGTGGTAAACCCAAAAATATGATGCTTCTTCTTAACCATCTATGAAAAAATGCTATGTAATAGACACATTTTAGGATGAATTAATATCCCAGTCTAATTGGATTGATTAGGATAGCCCAGTCAATCCAATAGAAACAATATATTAAGGCCTCCTCTAGATAACATTGAGGATCTTTTGTTTGAGAGTGAGGGAATATAGTAAACTCACCACTCTATGTCTGATGACATGGATTTAGAGCCATTACCCTATCTTCATTGAATCCTCTCTGTTATTCCCATAATGGAATGTTGCAATTGTAATTTCTATGATTTCTCTATGACATGGCTTCACATTAAAACATATCCACCAG
This sequence comes from Viscum album, assembly GCA_963277665.1. Lineage (NCBI taxonomy): Eukaryota > Viridiplantae > Streptophyta > Magnoliopsida > Santalales > Viscaceae > Viscum > Viscum album. The sequence goes on along the minus strand of OY728133.1, from coordinate 1,569,217,615 downwards.
GATCATCAATCCACAAATAGTACCCAAGCATGCTTCCATACACCCTCCTAAATGTTTAACCTCTTCCACCTTCTTTACATCATTTACCATGTTCGACCATTTTAAATTACCTCCTTTATTTCAAATGGTTACAAATTAGGCTAAAAACATATTATCACGCACAAAATAGTAAATGAGGGAGAAAGGAGGGTTATGAAAAAAATAAAAGGGTATACAATAATGAGTAATTGGGAACATCATATTAATTCTTTTTCAACCATAATATATAATACCCATATCATATAATGTTATGGGTAACTCAAACTATCATATATTAAGAATTTTGACGCCTTGAATTTAATGGTTATCCAATGTATAAAACAAAATATATATATCTTTGACAAACATAGATTTTTTATAGGATGTGAGAATTTATATTTATGATTTTTTCAATTACAGTGCAAGGATTTTGAAACAAATTGAATATATCATTAAACATAATGTATGATAATGAAGAAAAAAAAGTACATTGAAATAATTGAAATATCATCCCATACAAAAAATATGGTTCGCTCATTAATGATGATAGTTCTCACACTCATTTATTCTATTGATAATTTCTTCAAATCCTTATTAAATGGAAACCTCTAGCTTTACCACCCTACCAAACTGATGGTATAAATGGTTCACCATAGAGTAAGATATAAAATTTTTTATATACAATCATCATCTTTGATTTTAAAATTAATCTCTATTAATCTATTTTAAAATTATGTTTAAAAAAACAACCAAGTAATCCAATGATATCCATGTATCTTGTTCCTTGACACAAATAAAAATGATAACATACTTATGTTAAAACTCATGTATCTAACAAAAATTTGGTGTTAATTATTCTCATGCTATATTTAATAGGATAGTATTTTTTCCCTCATTAAAATATGTGCTAAAATAATATAATTTTTTTAATATATTAATATTTTGGATCTTTAGTGCTTTGAACATCATAATGGCTACTCAATTTTCCCTCTTGGTAATCTGAAATATTCCAATGGATCAATGAAAAAACTGGAGTCCTTATATCCTTACAAACCTCATGGATTTTCAATAAAAATATTTAATCAACTAAAAATGGTGAGGGTACTAGGAAAACATATAGGTCTCACAATACCATGATCTCTAACGATGGTTTACATGCTATCAAAGGTCAAAAACCCATTAAATAACCCATATACTTAAATTCATCTCTAAGAAATTCTCAATTTTCAAAAGGTATTTTGAGAATTTATCTGCATACTTATTATTTAGATCACCCTAGTTATTTAGATACAATCGATTGTGTATCTCCACAAATATGATATGATAATTATTTCATAAAATCATTCTGACTATGGGGGAAAATTTCGAGTCATAAGAAACCTCTCTCACTCATTTCCAGTATTTGAAAAGGTAAAATGTTTTTCAAGGATAACTTAATACACTGACCTAATAATCTATGATGATATGAATTTAAATCATTCACGAATACTTGATATCCCTCCTTGATACCAAAAGGCCTCTACCATTGTTGTATTTATGACATATAATATCATTGATCAATTCTCATCCTATTTTTAATAATGTTTACCTTATTCATCAATACCCACACCAAATTTAGGACAAAATCTAATGAATCTCTTCTTATTATACATTATTAAACTAACCTAAGTTTCTCCCATATAGGGCCTCTAAAGGTACCATGATAATAGTTTAGTGGTATAGATTTTGGTAAGAAAAATACTTGAAAACAAAATTTTTCCTCATAGATCTTAATGAAATTAAATACACACACTTATTGTATCCTTAAGAACCTTAATGTTTCATTTTTTTTCTAACCATCCTACTATACATATAACACTATACTAATCCATAAATGGTATTTAAAAGCATACTATAATCCTCAAAATATTTGATACAATATTTGAGAATCACATTTGGAAAAAAAATCAATGGTTTCACTCTTATTTAAAATTTATCATCCATGGAAAATAATCCAAATATTTTGATTTAATTTCTACCCCAAAGAGAAAGGATGTGAGGTTACATGGAAAATAGATTGATGATCACCATGATAACATCATGGCCTTTTAATAAAGAAGGGTATCCTATCAAAACAACATCAATATTTATTCAAATTTCCACTCTGGAGCCTCATAAGGTTGGATTATCCATACCAAGATATTGTTGTTCACCACAGGTATTGAGAAGAAATAAATTGACAAATAAAATAAAAGACATATCACTTCATCCAAACACAATAAAACCGGCTTGGAATATCTTTGTGAATTAATACAACTCCTATATGCACTACCAAGGGTAAAGTGAGGAACATCCTCAATAGCTCCTAGAAAAATATAACTCATCCCACCATCAATCCTAAAAGGTGTATGATGATATCTATAATTTTAGATTGTCCATCGAGTACATCTTCTATGAATATTAAATCAATAAAAATTTCATAAATGATGTTTCCTATCTTAGAATCCTTAACATGTTAATAAAGTGGTGTTGTCATAACAATATATCAAAGATAAAAACCACCTCCCTCAATCACTGAGGAAAACAATGTTCAGTTCAACTACTCTAACACCTCCCACAATAAATAATTAAAAGACATATTTCAATAAGAAATTTGATAAAATATTTCTAATAAATATATTATATATGGTATTGTTGTCCAAGTCCAATATGAAATTCGAATATAATATAATATTTAAATTTATATATCTATGGGTAAGGATTTGGGTGAGAATATAATGGCCTGAATAGATTATAAACCAATCACTATGAAGATATTGCTTCATTGTCTTTAGGATCAACACTACAATTTCCACCTCTAAATCACATATGATATAATTAAATTATTACTATCTCAAATACATGTACCTATAGGTTTCCACTTCCTTGATATACCTCATCACCTTACCACACAAACCATTATAACCATTAGATAAAACCACATAATCAAATCCATCATATAGAAGCTATGTGAGGTGGGAAATATTTAAAATTTTCACACTCACTTAATAACTCCTATGGGATTATTTTAAAAAAACGACATCTAATTTTGTTTAATGGAAGACATGGGATCTAAACCCCTTGAGAAATATCATATGAATCATTAATAATTCCCCACATTATGTTGGGGTGGAACAAGACTGGTAAACCATGTAATTCTACCTCCCAATGAAATGGGTTCAAATACTAGAAACTCTCTTTGGGATTTATGATATACGTGTTGATGTAGACATGAAATATGTAGGATATAACATAATTATGACACATACCCGGTGAAACATGAATGATGATTCATGCATGACTCTTATTCTTTCCATATTCAGGGGCCACATGGCCTTGGACCTACTAGATATGTGATGAGTCTCCCTCTACCTAGATTGAATTTGGTGTTTTATTTGATAATAAAATGAGGCATCATGCCCAAATTATTTGAAAATAATTCCCCGCTTATCTATGGAAACTCTGTACAACTAATATTGTTGGGTTTTGTTCCTAACCCAATACCAAATATATCTTTTTAGTATACACAACTTATCCCACACTGAGATGAGACTATAATGAAAGTGAAAATTTTAATAGGTAAGATGAAATTTGAGAGAAATAAAAAAATCTAGTGATAATAATTCATTTATAACATAATCCATATGTGATTTGTGATTTTATACATTGATGTTACATAAATTAGAATTTCATCAAAAAAGATAACAAAAAAATGACACAATAATAGTTTGAAGATATGGTTTATGAAACAAATGAACACATATTTGGTGTTTCTCACAATTAAACGTATCCCTATAAAATCATAATATATAGAAACACATAAAAATTAAACCTATGGGATGTTCTCCTTAGGCACCCGAATAAGTTGATAACTAGATCAACAATCCTTTTTAGAGAACAATTTCACTCATTTGATAATCAACTAGTTACTCAGATATCAGTAAGGGTTTTTTTATTAACACTTATTGGGATAAAACAATAACAGTCCATACACATCCAGAATCACACATTGTAATTTTTATAAAATTTATTCTAAACTTCTGAAGGGACACACAATGTTTGATAAAACATTTTTCCATGAGGTTGTCTATACACACCCTCATCCCTCTATGATAATCATAGGGAATTAAAAAATATACAAGAGATATTGGTGTGGTCCAATTTTGATTGTTGATATTGGCATAATCCACATTATAAGGGGAAAATATGGGTATATATTTATTATAAAAATATATATACTCATCTGATACTTTTAGAAACTGAACAAATTTTGGTGTCCATTATGTGAGGTCCTCTCTCCCTAAATAACAAGTTATTGTATATAACATCCCAAAAACATGACATTATTATCTAATGTTAAAATTTTCCTCAAACATAATATATTATCTTTACCAATTAGACTAAAAAAAACCTCTCCATATGATGGTGGAAGTTTATCTTGGAATGTACTATAGATAATTAGTTCATACCTTGGATGATGATATATGATTTCCATACAAACACAAAATCATCCCACAAAAACCTATTTCCACTTAGAATAATCTAATTTTTTTATAGATAGTTATATTTGTGGGATCACACCAAAAAAGAGTGTTCAAATGCATGGGTTGGGTTAGGGGTTTTCCAAAATATTAATCTATAAACAAAGTTAAAAAATAATGAATTAGTGGTCCATTATTATGTATATGAGTACTTGTGACAATTTCATGAAAATATATATCATACATTAGATCATTTTGTATCCACATAATCATATCAATCTATCGGTTAAATTTATCACATCATAAACAATGATCCCTAAAATCCTACCATGAACCCCATGGGGGTAATTGTGGTGGAAAATAATTATAGCATTGTTCGGTTACTTATCTTCCTCTCATTAAACTTATTGATAATCATTAAGTACCAGCTACCTATAGACCACCCTAACCCCATCTAGTGCACCAGTAATTCCTCTTTTAGTAATATAGATGTAAATCAATAGCAAGACTACCCTATGGTGCCAAAATGGTCGAGTAGTGACACTCTTGATGATATATCCCTTATGGATAATGAAATGTCTTTTTATAGAATGAAATGATCCCATATTTGATTCCTACACTACTAGTCCTCTGTTATGAGTTCATAATATACATATTTAATTATTTAATTTTCCATAAGACTCCAAACCACATTCAATATAAATTGAGAAACTGAAAACAAAAAATAAGCAAAGAAATTGGGAGTCCTAAAATAATGGATTCTATGCTCCTTGAATATCTAAAGGTCAATCCCTTTAAATAGTGGAGTGTTCAGTCTTGTAAGGATTAAATCCTTGTTATTTTTTCCACCATTGATGAAATAAAATCATCATCTATTTTACACTATATACAAGTGCTAAAGACACTTATCTGATAATTTATTGAACACCATCACTATTCAATAATTTATGAAATTGACCAATAGAAAGATCATAATCCATGGAAGGTATATTACAACATTGTAGAATTAATTTTGACCTTGCATGGATAATATTACTTTTATTTAATAAGAGTATAACTATGTATATTTCCCTATCCTCAGTCTGTATAGATTTCCCACTAAAAAGGTAGACAAAATTGAATGAAAGCCAACACCCCAAGGATCCACAACCACTCCAACTCCCCTAATAATACCCATGTAATAAGAACCATCTAGGTACAGTTATGGGCCCAAGTTGTGAGGATACCAGTGAATCCATCGGCCATCAATGGTAATCATTTTCTGTTCTTTGAGTCTTATACTAGACAAAATAGGCAAGAGTGTAAGAGCATCCTCCTAGTTTTTGATGAGGAGGACCCAGATAATTCAAAGGTCTAGGTATCTGATTAGATGATTCCTCCCTCTGAATGAAATTATTTCATACCTGGGTGCATTTCGCACACAACAAATACAAAAACAAATTAAGGACCACTATTCTAGATTTTTTATTAGAACCCACAACCCCCATTGTTGGAACATTCAGTTAATAAAATCAAACCCCTTCCCCCAATGTGAGAAAAATCCCCTTAATTAATTAAAAAATATCGACACATCTTGAGTCTAAACAATTTCAAAGAATTTATATACATTGTTCTCCTCCAAACAATCCACATAGTATTATCATCTATAATTTTTTTTTAAAAAATTATCATTTTAAATTCTCTTACATAGGCAATGCACTATTTCTGATTCCCCATAAAATAAAGCTACATTTCATGGGGAGTTCATATCACTAGAACTCTTCAAAATAAATGAAAAAATGTTTTAAAGATATAAATATTCATCATAAATTATTTTTTGGGAGGTTACCCAATGAGTATTTAGTAAATTCACACTTGTATGGTTCATAAGTAATTTTAATGTGGAAAAATATTGTTGATCTTCTATTACAATTTTGATGATGTCACTATATCTTCATGCAGGGTGGAATGAGATATCTGGAACATCTCATCCATGGAATCTGAGATATGATCCCTCCCATTTATGGTGTAATAATGGGATCTAACATATTCCCACAATTAAATGAGAGTGACTTTGGAGGGTTAGGAGATGATGATAGATGATAGGAAATAAAGAAAAATATATTTCTATTAGTGTGTTCATATTCCTATTCATTTTTTTCATGATCCAACCCTTGAGGAACCACTCCCCAAGGAACCCCCTTGCCTTTTTTCACATGCATACATTGAAGGTTGTCTGGGATATTTCTGACATTTTTACATCCCTCTTGCACCAACGAGGTCATTCTAGCTAATGAGGCCCAATGATAAATTCCTTCCATATTTGGATCCCAGATGAATCAATCCAATATTTTTTCAACAAGGGAAATGACTCTCTTCATGACCATTGTAGGTTATATATCATGAACAATAATTGGGGATAAAAAACCATGTACTATAGAGATTCTACTACTGAAGGATAAATTTTTTTCATTCTAGTTCATAATTCTCCCTGTTATTATTTCAACGATTTAATCAAAGTGTCTAAAATGATTCCTTACTAGATATATGGTGTAAACAATGTAATTAATAGGAAAATCTATTTTATTAAAGTAAAATACTAACTGTAATGGAGGGAACATTCATGTACAAGAATATTTGAATGATATGAAAACTTATCTTCCCCTGATGGATGACCTTTCCTCTCCATTTAAAATAACCATGATGAAATTTTTGGATTCCATAAATTTATAAATTTCTATAATTCTCAATGTTAATGGTATAATTTGAAAACAGAAGGTGATAAATAATTTTGGATTTAGGTTACATTTGGAAGGGATCACATTCCCTATAAAAATACTCCTTGTACTGAGGATACTATGAAAATCATGGGTCATGATGAATATTGTTGGGGATAAAAGAATCCCTTTCCAAAGACCACATATAACATCCAAAAAAAGAATTTTTACACATAAATGAAACAGAAATCTAAGAAGAGATATATCCCCTGAACATGAGGTCTGATGCCCACGAATAAAAACCCAATCTATCAAACACCTTGGTGATAAAGTTTCACTCCACTTGGTTATAGGCTTATCAAAAATAAATTCTACATCCATGATTTAACACGTGACCTTTTTGTTCATATCAATGATCACTTCATTGGACTGATCAATCATCTGTTGGTGTGTCCTTCCCAAAAAACTCATGTTTCGGATTTGAAATGCAGTTGGGGAGATAGATGGACAATATTCTAATGTGAATAATTTGTAGAACCATTTAAAGATAACGACACCTTATGATTGGTCGATAAAAATGAATAGAAAATTGGTCATCAATTTATTGTATTAACATCAGGGTAGTCAAAAATTTTCACACAGGGAATGAATCAACCCCTATATAAATCATGGATAAAACTCACCAGATCACACATGATAATATTCCCAAGGCCATGTAGAATGATCCTAGAAATCCATATGGGGAGGATGCACTCTCAGGGTTAGGAAAACACAGCACCTCATAAATATCCTTATATTCATGTATGGATTCAATAAGTCCATTCCCAGAAGATAAAATTTAAGGATGAAATACATTGATGTGGTTATTAATCTTCTTGGTATTACATGTTTTATATGATGATTAAGAACTTCAAGAATTGAATTAAGGAATGATTCTAGAATAACTGCCACCATATACCCATTGTGCATATATCTCCCATTCTCAAACAAAATATTTTCTGATATAACATGTTATTTCATTGATACATTCATGAAAGAACATAATATTTTGATCACCCTCATGTAGCTTCTTAATCATTCAATACTCTATCACCAATATATATTGTCTCATAATCATTTCAGTGAACATACTCATCATGTGACTAAGATCACTGACAATGGATTACTCCCAATTATTATCAAAGATGATTTCAGGATGATTAATGTACATAGGATTAAGGACCAAGAATATTGGAATGTACTACTCATCACTAATAATTTCCCTTTTTGGTTATCACTACCAACAGCTGACACCTACATTCTCTCTACAATAAGCTCTCTATCCCTAAGTATCACTCTAGTACCTCAACATCAAATATGATTCTAATTGTATTATAACATACTCAAATATATATTTTTATTCCTTATTCAACCATCTATACATATAATAATCTATAATATATTATAACGAAGTGGTACCACATGAGAAATATAAATCTAACGATATAATAAGATTAAGACATACAACCTTTCTAAAACACAAAAATATCCTGAATTATGGTGATCTCAAATGATTCATCAGGGTTCTTTATAGTGGAATCTATCATGACATAATAATCATAATCAACAGGTAATGTAAAATAATGAACAAAAATGCCATTTAAATAAATGGAAAAGGAATAAACTTTATGTCACGATATGTATGTGAATAGAAATTCCATCTAAATAACTGGATATTGTATAATCAATTGGGAAAGGTAAATAACTTCCAAAATGTTCTATTCAATCAATAATCTTAGTATAAAAGGAATCATGATATATTTTCATTCTTAACATGTGATGGATAACTATAATTGAATTAATATTGAAAAAATGGTTTATTATTTCACATAGTTTTTCATGAACATGATACTTATAACCTTAAGATCCATCACAATATGGTTTAAAACTATTGGATACAAACCTATCTGGCCTGGAAAACTATAATTCAATGATCGAAACCTTTCACATGACAGTTGTAAATGGCTTGTTACAATCTCATAGGTTTGGCCTAGTGATTTTGACACTAGTTGATGCAAAGAGGTGATGTATATTGATGGTCCCCACCCATAACCTCATTTAAAAAATAATTTCATATATATCAAATATTATTTTCAATTTATGAACAATATGCATTATCAAAAAAATATTTTTATTGAGTAAAAGATACTAATTTACCAATATTTTCCCAATAAATAAAATAAATATTAAATTGAAACATCATATATAGAAATGATTTTTTTAGAAATAAACATATCCATGATAAATAATATTTTTATTTAGGGTAAATTAAAAATCCATTAGAAAGAAAATATTTCAAGGTAATGTTAATGAATAGAAAATTCAACCAAGGAAGTGAATATCAATACCTCTCCTAGTAAAAATGAACATAGACGATCTATACAAAAAACATTGATGTTATCAATACAATATATACACTTGGGAGTAAGAATAGATTGTTTTTTGGATTATATGAAAATAAATATCATAATGAAATCTTTAAAAACATTTTGGAGGAAAAATACATTTTTATTTTGAGAGTAACTTTTTATGACAACGTTTTTTGGAAATCCTTTTCATTGAAAGTAATTTTAAAAAAAATGATTTTGAAAAACAATTTGAAAATATATTCTAAAAAAGATTCTTTATAAAATCCGAAAGTATCATTAAAATAAATTATTTTCATGATAATAGGTAATTAGTTACATTCCATACATGTTTAAATGAACATTAAATTTTCATCATATAAATATTATATGAGTGTCTATTTTTGAAAGCAATATGATAATTCATTTCATTTTTATTTGTAAAAAAATATAATGTGTACAATTTCTCGTTAATAAATCATTATTATGTTGATATAATGTTTTTTAAAACATTTCTAGAAGCCATGCTTTCCAAAGATAATAGATTTCTGACCGAAGGGAGAACTAATGTCAGATTTTATTGAAAGAATTTTCTCAATTATTTAATGTCCCATAGAGTGAAAAAATGGATCTTTTACTCAATATAACAAATATCCAAAATATAAGAAAATTAAATAGGTTTATTATAAAATGGTCTAAAAATTTACCTACAAAAAAATTCAAGAATAAACTATCTCGACTAGATTGATATGGTAAATAAAACATTTAAATGATCGTAACATCAAAAATTGAATTAGAAAATGAATCTTTTATTTATATCAAATTTTAATACACATAAACAAGGTGTATGTAAAAAAATTAAATTATAATTTATTACCATCATAATCATAGAATCTCAATGTTAATGAAGATGTAATACAACTTGTTGAAAAGAAATTGAGTTTATGAATTCTTGACCTCTTGGTATATTTTAATTAAAATCACCATAGATGAAAAAATTCAAATTAAAACTAAAATAACCCTAAAAAATGTATTAATAATTAATGTACAAGTAAAATAAGATGTTTATAATCTATATAAAATAAATTATCTCTACAACGTTATAATGAACATCAATTAAATAAAGTTGAGACGAAATCTCATACCACACACTTCTTTTTAGTTGAATATTGTTAAACCTTAGGTATTGGTTTTTTATAAATTTAATTATGTTATAAAATAAACAAATATTAATAATATCATATATGAGCCTTTCACAACACCTTATCACTGATTCATTTACAATATTACATTTTTTTTGACTGTTTTGGTTATTAATTTTTATGGAATCCCGTTGAATTTGGTCAAGAAAATTCATATTATTTTTTATATTATGTAGTTTCAAAAAATTCAAGACTATAATAAGTATGAAATAATAAAATTTTTACATTAATTTGTCATTGAAAACCAATAATGAATGATATTTCTGAAAAATGAAGTGCATTATGATCATATAGATGGTAGGTTGTATGTACATATGTGTATGGTTTCAAAGTTTAATTATAATTATATAATGACGGTATGTAATATATTATATTTCCATAATAATAATAATATCAAATAGAACATATTATATGATTATATATATCCTAAATAAGTTTCAGTTATGAAAATAGTGTTACATTTAATTGTGAAGGTAGTTTTCAACATGTATACAAATGATTTTATCATAATTATGTGAGTGAAGTGGTAAGAAAGAATATGATATATTTACTATTTAGAATGATAAATATAAACTTGTTATCATATTTATGTAATTTATATTACTTATTCCCATTAGTATTATCCTTATCAACTTCCATGTAAATCATTAATGAATGACAAATGACATCACTTCGTGAGGAGGTACCCCACTATACACAAGAATGCTGATTTAATAACCAATTGTATAGCATTGGGGATGGTTTAAGTCATGAAATTCAAATAAAAACATATTATTAAATCTATGATATTTAGGGAATTATTTAATCATGGATTTATGATAATTTAACTATTTTGGTTAAGAAATAAAATAAATACACTTATTTAGAATTGTTTCCTCATTTTTGGGTATCCTCTTAGGGTTGTTGTAAATCTGCTCTAGGATGGATTTATGCTCAAAATAATTCCACTAGAATGAGGGGAATGATTTCAAAAAGTTATTTGGGAATTTCATGCCTGAACCAAAAAGGTTTTGTGTTGAGAATATGAGGGGATGTAGTGTTTCTAGTTTTAAGTGAGGTGGGAAGAACCATTGTATTATCGGGAAAATATTAAATCATACCCATGCCTTTACCTTGTAAAAATCATTAAAATATCAAAATTCAAAAAAATAAAACATAATTTAATAATAAGGAAACCCAATTTTCTTTTAAAGTATGTTAGTAATTTTTAAACCATATAAACATTGTTTAACCTCCTTGAAAATAAATCTAATTATAATAATTAATTTCTTCTCTTGCTGGCATTAATTTCAGTAAAAACATAAATTTAACTTATTAGAAATTATTTATTTTTTATATTCTAAATATAGAGTCTATTTTGACAACCATAATTTTTATTAGTGATAAAAGATAATTTGAAACTAATCTCATAGACACAAGGATAAAGTGGATTTTAAAAGTGAAAATATTCAAAATTTTACATTTTTATATTGAATTTCAATATAAAAATGATTCATGAGATCTAATTTATATTAATATATATATATATATATATATTTGTGTTAATTTTTATTCAAAATAAATTGAAAATTTATTATTAATTTAAAAATAATTTAAATAGATGGGATGTTTTCTATTAAATTTAATTATTTCAAACAATTCATCAAAAAATTGAAATATTTCAAAAAAAATTTGAAATTAAACAGATGGAAATTTTGGTATTATGTTTTCAAAACGAATATTATTTTTTAATAAAATTTTCCTATAATTGGTATATATTAATTTTCGGTTATATGCACATGGTATTAGTAAACCATCCGCCAAAAATATTGTTTTTAGATAACATTTCATTTAAATATTGACGATTATTATTTTACTAATTATAATTACATAAGTAATAAATGCATATAAACAATATTATATTATTTTAGTAAGTCCAATAAAAACAATTCTATCCATTGGCTAATAAATAAATATAAAATATAATACTTGGATTAAGAATATATTGGTTCTTAGTAAAAAACTTTTTTTTCATGCAACAGATGATATATAAAAAACCTGAGGCTTCCTGTTACACAATATAAACTCATTATTGTTTGAAATTCAAGCTATTTAAAAAGTTATATTTATTTAAAAAAAATATCCTAAAGTCTCTAGTTGTTATATTTTATTTTAAGCATGGTGGTTTATGAAAAGTGCGTTATAAAATACAATATTCTTCATATTGAATATTTGGGTGATATACTATCTATGCCATAAATAAATTAATTCATCAAAATTTAAGCACAATCTAAAAAATCGAGGTTTTTGTATTTTAAAATTATTTTTTTGATAACTAACATCGTATACGAGGTAACAAAATATCCTTAGTGTAAAAGAGGAATGGGAGTAATAATATCGTTTGGAATTACATATAAGTTGAATTCTACATAGGGGAAAATTAGTGGAATATTAAGATACAGACATTCAATAAATGTTTAAATAATTATTGAGAGTGATATAGGTCATGATCACTATTAATTGTGTGATCAAATTAACGTTAAGGGAATCAAAACCAAAAATCTATGATGATTTTACAGTTAATATGATTCATTTTATAAAAATTCATTAGGGAAACATTGAATATTTTATGATAATTCCCTTAAATTTATGGAATTAATTTAATAATTAGGTATAACTTCAAATATGGTTACCTCATACTTTTCTTTTTCATAACCATAATTTCAGTCTCTGGTAGTAGTTTACATAGTTTCAAATTCATCACATACTCTAGGAAATAAATATCAATTAATGAATGTTTTATGAGTAAAGAATTATAATTCACTTGTAATGGAGGTTAATATCCATAAAAGTGTCATAAGTATTTCCATACATCTCCAATTTTTATCCAAACCCAATATGGTTTTCACAATTTATCAATTATTCCTAAATCAATATATAGGGAAGTAATACATTAATCACTAAAACCATTGCTAAAGATAAACTTATAATATTATTTAAATCTTTAACATCATGGACCTTAAAAAATATTAATATCAATAAATTTAGAAATAAAGTTACAACATTTCCAAAACGAACTCGCTATTAATTCCCAAAATGACCTAATGTAGCTAGTAATTCTCACATACCAAACATGTGATTATATTCATCATGTTCTCATGAATCATGGTAATAACCTAAATTTACATAAAACCATATTAAAAACATGAAATATTCCTTATCAAATAAGTAAAACACATATAATTTGATATATTCCTTAAATAAAAAATGGTTGAATCTTCATCAAGCATAAACCACTCCCTTAAATATTAAATACTCACTTCCAAGGTTTTATTTAAAATGAACTTTACTTTATCCATATCAATTTATTAATATAAAAATCATTATTGTAACACCAATAATATATCAATGGTTATTTTTCCCTCAATCACATGGTTTTTAGAATTATCTACTTTCAATGGAATCAGTTTCTTGTTTATCTGTACTGTTTAACAAATACATGAATATCATTAATGAAAAATTAATAAAATAAATATTTTTTGCTTTACATAATTATTATAACCAAAATAAATTAATAAAATGACATAAATATGGAATTTACTCATAGAAACATTTATCTGTCCACTTTTTTTGTGGTAATAGAATAAACACAAATATGATAAATTAGCTTCTTTTGAGGAATACTTATTTGATGCATGAGACACTTATTTGCGTAGTGCCTCATCTTTTAGGGTTGAAGAATTGTTCATATTAAATTTTCATATTACCCTTTAAATCCCAAGAATGGTGGCATTTCTCTTCACACATGTAGTAAAACCCCATTTCTTTTAACCAAGTACCAGGGTGGTTTTTTCAACAATTATTACATGGGGGAAAATAGTTATTTCCATTCAACCCTTTATTCATATTTTTACCCACTACCCTCTTAATATAATTATTCTTTATAAATATATAATGCATATAAGATTATTTTCCATATTTTATAACATTATATAATGTCCTCATATGATGAGAATGTTTTGGAGACTAGTTACCATTGAAAAATTAGCTTAACCCAATTAAAGAATTAATCATTCTAAATGTTTAAACTATGTTCATTGATGTAGTTCCCCTTATTTATCTTAGTATACATTTTTATAAAATTTAATAGACCACATATGATAATATCATTAGGAAGTATTATGTACACTAACAAAAATAGTTAAATATTTAACATAAATTGATAAAATTGTGTATAGATAATCACATTATAACATAAATGAAATCATTGGGTATTATCCAATTTAAAATCCTTCAGAATTTTCTGTTATAAAAATGTGGTTTATCCTATGAATATCCCTAGAAGGTTCCCAACTTGGTATGACGGTAGGCCCATTTTCATGAAACATGTGATTATCAGATCAAGACTAATGCACCCTTATCATAGTTATTACCCCCAGGTACATATGTTCCTAAACCAAATCCACTTGTAGTATCCAAACATGGATTTATTACAAGGAAAAACCACATAATTTGTACCTTACCATAGCATAAGATTTTAATTCTATACTTATTCTTAAATTATATCATAGGGTTATATACCCAAATATATGTTTTCCTTAATCTATTTCTAAAGGTTTCCACTAGTCATCCCCTAATAGCAACAATAGCAATGTCGACCCCATAAGCCTAGTGTTGATTCCTTGTTTACTTAATTGAAATAATATATATAAAATCACATCATAAATGAATAAGGAGTTTAATCGTATTGGTATACTAGATACATATACAATCCTCATGTTTTATTAGAATACAAAAATTCCAACTTAATTTTTTTCGAGAGTATTGTTATTCCCACTATTATATGATTCAATATCACTCATAATACACTTCATAGATTCCTATGAATGGAAAAAACATAAGAGTGAAATAAAATAACCTAAAAGGGTTAGGTAAAATAGAATCTATCATGAATTAATAGGAATAATCAACAAGAAAATTTAAATAACTAAACACTCACTCTATTTAATAAACCAGATATGGAATAATAAATATTAAAAGTTAAATAATTTAATTCAAAAAACACTTAAATAACTAGATATACAATTATTTATATTTTTAGGTAAAAAAACAAAAAAAATAATTCCATTCAATCAACAATCTAATAATTAAATCCATCTAGATATATTATCATTATGAAAATATAATGGATAATAATAATTGATTTCTTAGTGATGAAAAAGATTAATTATTTGATGTAATGTATCAAAAAAATTATAACTCTGTCATTAAGACCATTTACATGGGATTATAAAAATATTGGGTACAAATCGATCTAGTTTTCCCAAATATACTTAAACTACAAAGACAATTCATAAGATAGATTAAAACAAATATGAATAAAGTGATAGGGCATGGAAAAATAATTTGTCTCGTGAGATATATTGATGGATAAACTGACTTTTAAATAATGGTACCCAATCACTACTATAAGTACAAATAATTAATCATATATCAATCAATCAAGTTAATTCATGTTCAATTTTCCTAATCCGATAATATCTGTACTGATTAAAATATATAAAGTTATCAATATTTACACAGTCAATAAAATTACTCTAAATATAAAACACAATATATAAAGATAACATACAATTTAAGAAACAAACATATCGAAGAAAAATAACATTTATATTTATGTTTAATTTAATCTGCATAAGAAGGATAATAATTCATGGTAATATTAATGACTAGATAAATGATTCAAAAAAGTGAATTTCAATACATTCCTTGATCAAAATTCTCATTAACCATCCCAAAAATAATAAGGTTTTTATCAATACAATACATATCCATTTTAGTATGAATAATTGTATGTTTTTATTCGTGAGTATATATAACATAAAATTATCATTATAAATGGTTTTGAGGAAAATTTAATTTCCATTTTGAAATCATTATTTTAAAACATAAAACATGTTGAAAATCCTGATAATTGATAATATGTTTAAAAACTAAAAACGTAGCTAATATAGTGTAAAAAAATTATTAATATTATTGTGGTAATTTTGAAAATGATTTTTTATTTAAAGGATTTTCATGATAGTGGGTGATTCCAATCCTCTAATACAAGGTTAAAACAACATTCCATATTCACTATCAAATGGATAGAAAATTATTTATTTGGAAAACCATTAGAAGAATCACATAATTTTTTTTGTAAAGAGTAAAAATAGTTAAGAATTTATTTAAAAAAGAATATGAAATATGTTAATAAGATTTGTAAAATAGATTTAGAAAAAATGTTTTTAGAATACATGTTTTTAGAATAATATAGATTTTTGACTAAAGAGAGAAAGGATGACTTACATTCATGAAAACATTTTCTTGGTTATCTTATACAAAATAGTGTAAACTGGTACTATGACATGATAGGCCTTGCTGAAATTTTATTCAGTACTCAAAGAATGTTGAAGGCTCCTCCAAAATTTAGATGTGAACTATGGATCACGATTAGAGACAATTGAGAGTGGAACACCGTGAAGTCTCACCAATTCCTTCACATATATCATGGAATGTTTTTCAAGTGAGGTATCTTACCAAATAGCAACAAAATGGGCAGTCTTGGTGAGTCGGTAAAACACAACCCGTATCACAATATTTTCCTTTGACGTCTTTAGGAGACCCGTGACAAAGCACATAGTATTATTTTACCATTTCCACATGGGTATAGGCAATGGCTGGTGCATAACTTTGGACATTTTTCACTCAGATTTAACTTGCTGACATACCAATCACCTTGATATATATTCTATAATTTCCTTCTTCATGTTATCCAAACAGAAGTGTTCTCAGAGATCACAGTACATCTTGGTACTCCCAGGATGGATTGAGAAAGTTGTGCTATGTGCATTATACAATAGCTCCTTCTTTATCCCTAGTGATGAAGGCACACAAAGCCTAGTTATAACCCAAATAACACCATCATCATCGATATAGAACTCTTGTAGCTTCCCTTCCATTACTGCATTCACCCTCTTTTGTATCTCCACATCATCCCTTTGTGCTACCTTAATCTTCTCCTGGATGGATGGTTCTGCAATCATTTGGGCAAGGTAGGATGTATCCCCTTCCCTAATGATTTCTAAATCCATCATTTTCATATCTAAGAAGATTGGGTCCTTCTTAATCTGTAAAATGGAAAGAGCAGTGGGTTCCGTTCTACATAGAGCATCAGCTACCTTGTTCGCCTTTCCAAGATGACAGTGAATAGAGTAATCGTAATCCTTGATTAGCTCTAGCCATCTCCTTTGACACATGTTGAGCTCATTTTATTGAATATATAATTTATGATCTTTTGGTCGGTGTATATGTCACACTTCTCACCATAAAGGTACTGCGTCATGTTTTTCAAGGCAAAAATCATGACTTCCTACTCTAGATCTTGCGTCGGTTAGTTCTGCACATAGATCTTCAACTATCGTGAGGAATATGATATCACATTATAATTTTGCATGAGTACACAACACAATCCATTCTTTGAAGCATCATTGTATATCACCAAAAATTATCCACTTTTTGGTAGTGTGAGTATAGGTGTAGTGATCAGCCGTCTATTTAGCTCCATGAAGCTTCCCCCACATTCTTCTGTCCAGACATACTTTACACTCTCCAAATCCTTTTTTTTCATTTTCTGAATAAAAACCTTTTGGGATTAGTGGGAACCTCAAAAATTACTGGATACCAATTCAAAAACACAATAAATACCACAACTGGAAAACAACCCCTAATCCATAATTTCAAATATCAAAAGAAATAGGAGACTTCATTACCATCGAGAACATGCCACTTGAGCTACACAACTTCACACCCTGATGCACTAAATCACCAGTCAGCATCATCATCACCCATCCCAGCACCAGCGAGGACCCAAATGAAGCTCATTTAAATCACTGTGAAGATTTATTAGATCATAAAAAATTTGAAATTTGTAAGGAACCTCATCAACTAGAAACTAATATGGCCATAGTGGAGAAATAAACCAGCTTCAGAGCACCCATCCAACAAGGATCATCATCGCATGAACACTAAATCAATAAAAAGTACCAAAAATTTGTTGAAGTAATATCAAATGAATCTGTTCATAAAATCCATGAATATTGCAGGGGAATTACTATGTTCAAAGTGAATCACCAAAAACTCATAGTGCCCATACCTTTTGCGGAAGGTAGTCTTTTGAATATCTTCCTTCTTCACCTTCAACTAATTATATCCAGAATGAAGATCCACCTTTGAGAAGTATTGAGCACCTCTTAACTGATAGAACAATTCATCAATCCAAGAGAGATGATACTTGTTCATTATGGTGATCTTGTTGAGTTCCCGATAATTGGTACACAGCTGCATTGTTCCATCCTTCTTCATCACAAATAGTATCGGTGCACCCCAAGGTGATGCACTAGGGCATATAATCCCTTTGTCCAGATGCTCTTGAAGATTATTATCTAACACCTCCAGTTAGATAGGAGCCATCCTATATGAACACATTAAGATAGGAGTAGCTCCAGGTAAGAGTTCAATTGAGAACTCTACCCCATGATCTGGTGGAATTCTTGGTAACTCTTCGGTAAATACATCATTGTTTTCCCTTATGATTGGCATTTCCTCAAGGTTGGCAGTTTCCATTAACTCATCCATTTGGGCGAGGTATGATTCTTCATAAGGAATCAACACCCACACCATTGAAGGACTTTTCAAAGGAGATTCATGATCTTCCCTGAATTTGTAGAGGAGCATGGGATGTTTCAGAATATAAAAAGATATTTCATTTTCTTGATAGTTGATATGTGATATATATAATTAGAGCCAATCCATTCCTATTAAAGCGTCTAATTCCACCAAGGTAATTATTACGAGATTTTCTAGAAGAATCTTCCTACACACACCAACAGGAGAAGATTCAAACACTTATTTTGCAATGATTGCACCACTTGGTGTTATTACATATATCTCTACTTCAAGGTTTCAGGGAATCGATTCTATAGTTCTAGAAAAACTTCATAATATAAAGGAATGCATAGAACCAGAATCAAATAAGACTTTTTCTATTCATGATTTAATAGGAATTATACCTTTTACGACTTCATTATCCTACTCCAACTCTACTTTAGTGACAGCATAAGACTTCCCTTGTTCCTTTGGCATTGGTGGCTTTTGATGCTAATTACCCTCGAGAACATAAGGTTTACTACACTGAATTTCATAGTTTCCTATCTCCCTACAGTTGTAGCATTGAACCATGAGTGGTTCTCTCCTTTCATCAGCTACATTCTACTTACTTTTCATGTATTTTCGACACTCTTGAGAAAGGTGTCCTTCTTTCCCATAATTTAAGCACTTCCCTATCTCTTTGAGGAAGTTCCCATGGTGAAACTTCCCACATTTTTCTGGCATGTGGGTTGTTGAGTTTTCTTCCCACCATTATCATTAGATCCCCCAGCTTGAAAATCGATCATTCTTTTATAATCCCCATAGCCATGGGACCACACTCCAAACTCTATCTCCACTTTGAGAGCACATCTAACAACTTCTTCATAACTCCCAAAGTCTCGAATTGCAAGAGCCTATCGAAGGTGTGGTTTTAATCCACAAAATAAAATATCAATTTAGCTATCATTGTTGATAACAAAACCCCAAGAGTGCCTTGCAAACCTTGTGAAATTCTTTTCATATATTGTGAAAAATTCTCCTTTTTGCTCAAGCTCTATGAATTCCATCTTCATCATCATGTGAGGAGTTCGTGGGAAGTAATTATTAAGAATCATTATCTTAAAGTCTTCCCATTCCATCTCTTCAATTTCCTCCCTTAGTATGGTGTTCTTAATCAAATTAATCCATTGATTGGCTTATCTATCTAGACAATAAATGGATAGAGTCACCTTCTCTATCTCTGAATAGTGAATTATAGAAAAGGACTTCTCCATTGATTTGACCCACTATTCCGCAACTAGTGGATCAGAAGATCTATTAATCGTCAGTGGTCAAAGCCCCATAAAACATTCGATAGCCAGTTCCTCTCTCTTTGCTGATGGAGGATGTTCCCCATTATTATGTCTATTGTTCATAACCTGAGATAATTTGGTAATCACCGCTATGATGTTTTGAACTCCAGATCCCAAATGATTGGGGATGTCATTCAGGAAATCATTGCATTGGCCCTCACATGAGTTGTTGGACTTATTTCTCCTGCTTCCCACCATTTTCTAAAATAGGAAAGGTTAGAACAAAACATAAGTAATCAAGTCATGAATTAATTATTCATTTAAAAAAACTATACAAAAAACATAATATATGGGATCCCTATGTAAATATTATTGTGTGCATATTTGTACTTAGTCTCATATTAGAGGCTTTCTCTAGGGTTCACTAATCCTAATTCCCAAATTAACTAAACCATTCCTCTGATACCAACTATAGCTTCCCTAACATTCTTACATTACCATTACATAAAATCAAAGATAAACAACATAATATTATTACACATAGAGGATCTAAAGGTTTAATGTCTTGGGAAAACTAAGACCGTACAAAACAATTACAATATCAAGCGTAATCATTTCTTTAATTTCTTTTTTCTCTAGCTTTTTATTTGAACTTTTCCTCTCTTTAGTACATGTAGACACTTGAGGATATACATAAAAAGGGGTGATATAAAATCCCAATAAGAGGATAGATAAGAAGAATATAGCATGGGGTGAGCTTAATCATGACATCCTTAAATGATCATGAACATGAGAGGAGTATAAATAAATCACATGAAATGTGGCATTACATAAAAATAAAAAATCATGTCTTAGTGGTTAACTACCAAACATACTTGTGAACCAAGCTAGAATCTTGTTCACAAATCATTTATAATTTACTCATGAGATTCATCACATTTCCCAATTCATTGGAGTTCTTTATAATTTTGGGCGAACCCTTCACATTCAAACATTCATATTGCGCTATATAATTCCAGGAGCACCCATCACATCATAATATTATCAGTATCATGCTTGTCACATGGAACATATATCAAAAGTGAACATAACTAACCCATAGAATGAAATGGGTTAAATATCATAAGAACACATTCATAAACATTGGGTTCCCAAAAGAAAGAGGGAATATCATTCATGTTACAAGAATTGTCCACTTTGAGAGAGAAGTAAAAGGTGGGTTATCAAAAGTAGAGTTGTTTTAGAAAACATTTTGTTTGACATACATACTAGTTAAAAAGATTTATATCATATAAAAGGAAAGACAATTATGAACAAATTTTCTTTAAGGAGTAACCATATAAAAAATGGAGTGAAATAGGGAGAACCTGAAGGATGAAAGTTGGGTTTGAGAATTTCCCCTTACATTGTATCTGACTACTTCCTTCTATTTAAGGTCTTGTATAATTACATTATATTCATTAACTAGAAATATACATCCTTTTATACATTAATAGGTTTCATTATGTCTTCATTATGTGATTTTATGTGCCTTTGGATGAGTTATAGAGTTTAAAAACATTATTTGGGAATGTTTGTTTTTATTGTTTTCTTGAGTGGTTCACTAGTATTCTTAAATTGATGTTTGGGTAGTGCATGGGTAAACATCCAGAACTAATTTACATGTTATTAATGATATTAAATGAGTTTTTATGGTCTTATAATGAATCATATTATATCCATGTGGATGACTAATTATATAAGAATTGAATGATTATTGTTTGGGTTAATTTGGTTGGTTTTTCGATCACAACGAAATTTTTTTAATTTATCACTTAGTAATATGGACATAAGTTATTTCCAGAACTTCAAATAAGAAATAATACATATAAAAAATTCTGTTTCAACAATAAAAATGGTTTCATTATCAGATCTGAATGTATAAATGGAAGAATAAATCATGTCGTTCTTGAAGGTGATAAACTAACACCTCATGAACAACATTCCCATTAATAAAATAAAAGGAAGAGGGGAAGAGGGTTGGATGATATAATTCCCATTAATATCATAAAATTATAGTATATGTATAATAATGGAGTTAAAATATCATTTGAATGAAGATAGGAGGGGATAGATCAATAAATGACCTTGAACATGAAAGGAAATTAAAGGAGGAGAGGCAGAGAAATTACCACTTAAATCCTCCTCTTGAGATCCTTTTTAAGGAAGCTATGAATTGTGTTTTGATGAGACCAGTAGTTCTAGGATGTGGGAGAGGGGCTGGGGATGTTTTTTAGGAAATGTTTAGAGAAGTCATGGAACTTTAGAGGTTTGAGGAAATGAGGGTGTGAAGGGTTGTTTTTATAGTGGGGGGGAGAGGGTTTTCTTTAATATAAAATACATTAGTTTATTAATATTCCCCAAGAAAAGGAATAGTGAGTCTTGAATGACCAATAAATGTAATTTTATCATGTGATCTTGAAACATTTGGGCTTACATCATTAAAACATCACACATTACTCTATAATTATCTTATTTAGCATATTTTTGTAAATTACGGTATTTCATTATTCATAAAAAATTCAAGTATTTCAGAAAAATACCAAACATTTACCCCTACCATTTTTCAATTTCTAGAATCCAAAAAAAGTCAATTTATCACAAATAACTTTCTAAATATTATAAATTTAATATTTAATTAAAATCATAATTTACTTAAAATAGAGTTTTTAATAATTAAAATTGATTTTATAGTGCTTTCAAAAATTACATAGGTTCTTATAAAGTTTTATAATAACTATAAGACATTGATTCAATAATTTATGAATACATTTTATGAATATACATTTTCTTTTAAATTATTAATTAATAATAAATAATTATTTATGACTTACAAAATACCCAAACATTTACTATCGTCAAATTGTCACATTCTAAGATGTCTAAATTTTATTTAATTATTCATGGGTATGGTTACTATTATATTGGATGATTTACTATTCATAAGGGTGATAATACTATTATAAGGGTATGTTACTATTCACAATGGTGCACTACTATTCACCAAAAATTATTTTTGTTTCATTAGAATCCAAAAAACATCTTGAAAACAATTGTGTATGTAAGATTATCGAAATTCAAAACACAATAAGGAAAAACATATGTTTAAATGTCACTTAACACTCAGTAGTTCATTATGTTGTGTTTTCATGTAATTTTATGACATATTTATATGAAGGGAAATTCCATTGAAAAACATTGGGTCATTATATTTATTGAGGATTAAACTTAAACAAAAATGAATTAACATTATATATATATATATATATTAAAACAAATAAAAAACTAAATAATATTATTTGTGGTGTTTGAAATTTGGGATTGAAAATTAAATCAGTAAATGATAAATAAAAGTAAACAAGCAATGCAGAATAATGATATAATGATTGATGTTGGAGAGAAATGGATCCTCCCTGGAGATCTCCTAATGCAAACCTTCATCATATCATTATTATTTCTAAATATAATTAATTAAAATGATCCATAATATGCATTAACACCCTCTATTGTCTATGTTGAGAATATATAATACACTAAATGATTGCTGAGATATCACACTACGCCTAACTCAATTAAATAATATTAAAATAAATGAGAAAGCTACGCCTCATGGGAAATTTGGAGGTAGAATGGCTCCTTGAGCACAAAGATCTCCCTCAGACTAACCATAATAAAATAAAAAAAAATTAGAATAAATGTAAAAATAGTTGGATTGAACTCAAGATTTCCTCCCTAGTATCTTCTTTGAGTTAGTTACTCATGATCATGAGTATATGATTTCACAGTGAGAAGAGAATGAGGTGGAAACACAAAAGATACAAATAACATAATGAGATAAAGGAGAAGACTAATATATATTAAAAATTGAAATTAATAATACTGACAATTAAAACAACATAATGTCACTAAAAAATCACAACTAATGTTTGTAACCCTTTGAAAAGGTTAAAATATGAATTTTTATAAGAAAAAGTGGGGAAAATTGAAGTTCTAGATTTTTGCATGAAAATATTATGATTAGAAGGAACATTTAATGGCAAATTAGAGAAATTTCTGTTCTGAAATGTTTTCCCCGATGTAAATATAATAAATAATACATGTTTTATCTTAATAGTCCACATTTATAGAGATATAAAGTAAATGTGTTCTGAAAAATTAATAAAGAATGGTTGATAATTTTTATTCAAAATATATAGACACCCACGATTTTTTGGCCATGATATTGGTAGAATCAAGGGGGATATAGTTAATAAAGTATTTAATCGAGATTTTAAATTTATCTGTTTCTCATTTATCCTCCATTGGTTAATTAATTTATGATATATATTCCCATGTTAAAAAATTAACGGATCTGTGAATAAATTTCAGGGCATGATTTGTGAGATTCTTTTTCGCCTTCACGTGTTAGATTTTTCTCTTGGATCAAATTTATGAAATATATACCAGGATTCATGGGATTATAATGAAATAGAATTAGGAAAGTTTATTTATTTTTTAAAATGTAATGTTCAATTTAATAATGAAAATTGAATTAGTTAAATATTAAAAATTAATACTTTGTTCTAATTAAGATCAAAATAATTAAAAACCATAAAATATTGAATTTTATCATAAAATAAAAGTTTGTTAAGACACAAAAAACTTTAATTAATATTTAAATAATTTAAAATATTGACACTGTTAATTCTTTGACATATAAATATTTCACTCCCTGACAATCATCTAATACAATGGTCAAAAAACACATCCCAAATCATAAATTTAAACACATCTCAATAATCATATCAAATAAAATATCTTTCCTTCTACATGGTTCATAATTACCTAAATTCATAAAATTCATAAAATTCAATTGATTATTATGTGTAATCCTCATGTCCATGTTATACCTAATCACTGAAAAAATATTTCAATCTTCACTCAATGAAATTTAATGTTGAGTTTTTCTCATTCTCATGAACATTTGTAATCTCGATAGCCCTATTATCCTCACATTATATATACATTGTAGAGTATAAAATGTGTCAATCATGAAGTATATTTCATGGAATATTCTACGCATGAGGGTTTTCATGTTTTAAATGTGAAAATATTAGATGTAGAATGGGGATATTTAGGCTCCAATGTGATTTAAATGTATAAAAACAATTTTGTTCATGAATTGTTTTTCTCAACACTAAGTACAAAAATAAATAATATATAAAAACCACTTCCATTCCTTGGTATGTTCTCACATTATGTTTCTGCATTAATTATAAATTTCATCCCCATTTTCCTTTATTTGTATAACTCCTTCACATTGATTTCATATTTTTAATTTCACCCCATAATCTAGTTTTTTTTGGAAATTTTTGGTATGTTTTGTTATTAAAATGTCGATGAACTCTCAGCACATCACAATACTGAAATTTTTTAAACCAAGATATTTTTCCATCATGAAATTAATTCCACCAATGAAATTTTAAATCAGATTAAACAATCAATTTATCTCAAATAAAATTTTCATGAATGAAAATGACAACCCAAATTCTTTCACCCCCACACTGGAGTTAAATAATAATCAAGAATTTTATTTCAATAGAAATTTTAAAGGGATAAATGGATTGTAATGTGTTTACCCAATCAGGAATTTTATAGATAATGGGAGATTAATAAATAATAGATGTATTCGTAGGGAAATATTAGAGTCTAATATAAAAGGGACTTTGATGTGCTACCTAAATCATCCCGGACATATTCCAAGAACTCTAACAGCTTTAGAAAAGGAAAAATTGCATATTATTATTCAATTTTTTAAAGACACTCATGAAAAAATGAAAATTATTGTATATGTAATTTTTAATGAAACCCCATATGTTGGAGAATATTTTCCATTTGTATTGTACTTTTACACATGAATTTTATAACCAATTGGACATTATGAAAAGAAAATATCCTAAAAGATGAAACAAAATCCATTTATCAATCATTTAATTCGTCAAATGTCGAAATTGTGATTTATCATTAAAATACCTCGATAGTTTTAGTTTTATAATATAATAACTTCATCTCAATAAGTTTAAGAACAATATTTTTAAAAAAATTAATAACATTAAAATTCCGAAAAATTCACATAAAATAAAATTAATGCACAAAAAAATTTATAAAATTAAGCTGAAATCACCAATACATATTAAATTTAATAACTTTTATTAATTTAAAAAATAATATTAATATTTTTCCAATATAATTTAGATTGGGTAATAAGTAAAAGAAAAAAATGAAATGACCACTTAATTTATCTGATAGTGAAAGCGATGAGTTAAGATCCTATATACTACGAAAATACAAATAAATGGAAGAAATGGAATTATCTAATAAAAATAATGGAAAATAAAATTAACAAGGAAATAAAATAGAAAAATATTGTTTTCATTCCCATGAAGTATCAGGGTTTCTACTACCCCTAGTTAGGATCATTCAAATTTTAATCCTTATTCTGATGATGGACATGTTTTCGTTGAGATAAACCACCACATGTGACGACTATTAGTCTCCACTGTTAAAATCAAATAATTGAGAACCCCAAAAATTGTTAAAAATTTACTAAGCCCAGTAAAGTAGAATGATATATTTTAATGACTATAGTGGGTGTGAAAAGAATTTTGGCATTCACTATTTTGAATTTAGTGGTGTCCACCTCTGTATTGTATACTAGTCTATATGGAGAAGGTAGTTGCACCACCACACACTTCTAAATATCTTCCCTACATACCCTACTTTTTTGGAATATTCTTTAACATCCATGGTCTGATCCATTTGTGATGTTAAATAAATCTTATAAATTGTGATGTCTAATAAATTTTCAGCATGAAGAATATTTAAAAATATAGTATCAATAAAGAAACCCTCCCATTCAAGTAATTCAGATTTCAAAATGATATCTTCTAGAAGGACCATTGGAAACAATATCTACATAGGTGAATCATTATAACAATATTAAAAAGAAATAGATTTTTAGAGAGGTCCTGGTTTTTTATTTACAAGGACGAGAAGATAATGCATCTTCCTTTCATTGACAATGCGATTCCATTATACCTCCAAAAAAATTTATCTCCCAGAAGTGCATAATCTTAGATGGGTCTATCAAAGACCCTATAGAGAAATTTTTTATTATGGGATGATGTTAATAACTTCTTTAATAATTTTTTGGTCAACTTTCTCTTATTATTTACCATTAAAAATGGATGGTAAAATAGCTTCCAATACTCATTTTAGTTCTGGTCTTATATTTGGTTCCAGTTTCTCTTAACATGATTTTACATATTCTAAAATGCACTATATTTTTTTTCTATAGGATTTTAATATAGAGTTACATATCCTATCCAACTATTATTAAAGATCTTTGTGATATTTTTCTTTCACCTCATAATGGTATCTCCATGAATAATAATTTATCTTAAAATACATCATGAACTAGTATAATTTTTTCATTATTCTTAATAAATGAAATATAAATTATTTAATATATACGAGTAAAAATAGTGAGTGAATAACAATTGGTAACAAAAAATTAGTACCAATTTGATGTGAATGTATTTATCATAGATTCACAATCTATATTTAATTTAGGTAAGTATTAAATATATTTCACAACTGAGGTTTGTCTCCAGGAAGAAACTCACACATCAATGATTTTTTGTTGTACCTATTTATTTTATTACTATTAGAAAACAAAATATTAGAATTTTGGGAGTATTAAATTTGGTAATGAAAATAATAAATTTCCTTGAAAAAATAGTGTGATCATTCCTTGTAGAATTAAAATAGAATGAATAAAGTTAGATATAAATAAGACCATCCTAGGAGCACACCCAAAGTGATCCTTCATTGCCAGCTTATTATTTTTAAATATAAATAATGAGAATGATACATTTTATGAATAAAAAACTTCTACATCCCATGTTGTGAAATAAAATTAACTCAAAAATAACCAAGATACCACACATCCAACTCATCAATTGAGGGGGAATATTTAAGAAGAGAAACCTAAGCCCTGCCTATCATGTTTAGTCACAAAGTCACCATTCACACTAATATGTCTGTCATCATTGATATATGAAAATAAGAAACATTAGTAATTAATGTTCAAAGACATTAGTTCATAACTATATTATATCCTGATAAATTACATGGGTTGGTTTCTCATGATCATGAGTGTAAGTGTTCCCAATGAGAGCAGAATGTGGTTGAAACACAAAAGTCCCAAATGACATAATGAGAGGAATATAAAGACTAATTTATCATAAAAATTCATAATACTATTATAGAAAAACAAAACACTACAAAAATTGAAAATGAATAACTAATGATTCAAACCCTTTGAAAAAGAGAATTGCTAAATTTTTATTAGAAAAGGGGATGAAACATTTGTCTCATGAATATTCATCTGAAATATTATAAATAAATGGCCCATTAAATTATCATATTTTGTAAATGAGTATTTTTTATAATATTTTCCATATTTTAATTTCATTAAAAAATATTATCATCATTAAATATAATTATAAGAGTTATTTTAAATTTACTCTTGAAAATTATTATGGTTTGGAAATCTCTATTTATTCCTAATATATTTTTTCTTATATATTTATGGAATTGATATCGATATAACCATGTAGATCCGTAGTTATTAAATATAATCCAATGAATTTATTGTTGTTTCTTTTATTATATGCTCTATTTATTAAATAGTTTGTGATATGTATGTCCATATTAAATAATTGATTGATTTGGGAATATATTTTAGTCCTGAATTGTAACTTGTTTTTGGTCCAACATATGTTTTATTCATCTTTTGGACTACTTTTATTAAATTTTACCCAAGATACATCAAATATTTCAAATAAATGACACTACTACAAAAACGGGCAAGGGACGAGCGCCCTTATAACAGTGCTAAGATAAACTGCGGATAAAGGATACCCTATATCAGCGCTAAAATTACAGCACGGATAAAGCTAATGTTTATCAGCGCTTTCTTAGCACTGATAATAGTAAACATTATCAGCGCTAGAAAAGTGCTGATAAATATGACCTGTATCAGCGCTAAAATTATAGCGCTGATACAGTTGGTCTTTATCAGCGCTTTTTGAGCGCTGATAAAGGTTCCCCTATATAAGCGCTAAAAAAGCGCTGATACAGAACACCTCTATCAGCGCTCAAATTTCAGCGCTGATATAGGGTATCCTTTATCAGCGCTCAAAAAGCGCTGATAAAAATTATCTTTATCAGCGCTAAAATTGTAGCACTGATACGGGGAGTCTTTATCAGCGCTTTTCTAGCGCTGATAAAGCATAATATTATCAGCGCTAGAAAAGCGCTGATAAAACCTTAGTCGACTTTTTTATAAAGTCCGTCGCACAGTGCCCTCATTTTATCACAGCTAAAGCTCTCGCGGAACCTTAACCCTGCTACTCTTCTCCTGAATACCGCTGCTGTGTTCACTTCACCGGAGCTTGCCGCCCTCGGTACACTCGCCGTCCTCCGCCGCCCGCAACACCCTCGGCCGACCTCCGCCGCCTGCCACCCTCGGCCGCCTGCAACGCCCTCGGCCGCCGTTCTCCTCCTCCCTCGGCCGCCCTCGGCTGCCCTCCGCCGCCCTCGTCCGCTCTCCGCCGCCTCCGCCGCCCTCCGCCGCACTCGGCCGCCCTTCGCGGCCGCCTTCCGCAACCCGCAATGCCCTCGGCCGCCGCCTTAAGGTAACAATCTATGAAGAAGATTTATATGTTTTCATATAGATAGATTGTGTATAGCTGATTCTCTCTAAGTGTACTCATGATGATGTCCAGATGTTGGGAATGATCATCATTATTTTGGTATTACACCAATATGTCATCCATAAAACAACTACAATCTGGTCTAGGTACAAGTGAAATATTCAACTCATCAAGAGAATAAATACCATGGGCAATTTGTCAACACAAATTTTATTATGAAGAATTCATAAAAACTATACATGATTTCAAAATTAGTTTATAGTATATCAGAATTTCTCAACCTCAAATGATGATAAACAAACCTTAGATCAATCTTAGAGAACAATATGGAACCCCTCAACTGGTCAAATAGATCAAAAATACAATGAAGTGGATATCTGTTCTTAATTTTCATCTGATTTATATTCTATTAATAGAAACACATATGTAATGTTCTGTCATCCTTCTTGGAAAATAAAACATGAGATCCCCAAGGTGACATACTCGAGCAGATGCACCCTTCATAATCTAACTCCTCTCATTGATTTTTATGTTCCTGAATCTATTCTTGTTTCATTATGAAATGCGTTATATAAAATGGCTCAACTCCACGCATCAGCTCAATCATGAACTGAAAGTCTCTTTTAGGTGGAAGCCCTGATAAATTCTCATGAAACACATCCTAGAACCAGTCTACTACTGGGGGAAATATTTCTTGTTTCAATCCATCATCAAGAAAAATATTCGTAAACTGGTCTATGTTCTCACCTAGTTGTGGAAGAACTGGTCCTACATGGTCTACCAAGATATCCCATTCTCCATAAAAGACATAGGATCTACCCTTATGAGGCATGACGGTCACTCATCTACGGTAACAATCAATGTGATATTGATTAAATACCAAAAATTACATCATCACTATCTATTCATTACATATCATATCAAGAATGTATAAATCCAAAATGAAACAATACTCACAAACCATGAGGGAACATCCCTTACGAAGACAGATGCCTTCTAATCACACCCCCAATGGTGTGTTGACCAACATGATCCCACAAAAGTACTCTAACACAAAACAGAAACCATTTACGAAGAGATAAGATATAAAATAATGAGAGGATCCCCTTTTACAAGTCTCCTTTGGGTTCCCCTATTCGGTGCTCTGTACCAATATAGATCATCCATCACTACCCATATTACAAGTGTTCATGTAGAACCTATATACATGAACCATCATGATACATTATTGACAATTCACTAGTGGTCAAAGTCATAGGCCATACATGTGACCAGACCTACCTAAATGATTGAAGATGACTAAAAACCTCTCTAAGAGAAAAATCCTCTCACATAGATACACTATCCACCACCACCCTAGTGGAAGATATAATAATGGTGAATCCTACTATCATAATATGTACCACTAGATCATTCAATTGAAACCGCCCTACCACCACTACAAGTCTCCTTCAGGTTGCCCTTGGAAATGAGAACCTGTTCCACCACCTCAACAAACCTCAAAAAAATTATATTTACTTGGGACTTAATCTCACATCTAAGTCCATCCTAATTTTTTTTCATAGATACCTTATCTCCTATCAACATTAGATAAAAATATTACTGGTATGTGAAGAATCTAACATAATCTATCATTATCAAACATAATTATGTCAAACATATTAAATATTCATATTTTCATTTCCTCAATGTCGTAGGTTAAAAGTGCTCCATGAACATATCCTAGATTTTCTTTAAACTCATTCCCTCCATATGCTCATCCCAATACTAAATATCACAGTAGATCATTGTTGGCCCCCATAACATATACGCTACCAACTCTACCCTATTCTACTAAGGAGTAGAAAAGTTATCTAGAATATTCTAGATGAACTAAATTTAGAACTTATCTACCTTGGGTCCACCCTCTCCAGAAAACATCAGAGGGTGTTGCAACTGAACCTCTATTTTCAAGTCAAACACACTCGGCACTTCCAACCATTGTCATTTCTTCATAAATTGTATAAAACAAGAAAGGTAATCCAAAAACTATTATTCCCTCTATCACTCATGATTAATGGGGGAACTTGTACCACTACTAGAATGAATCCTGAGTGCCTATACAAATCATAAGAGAGATGACAATGAATTTTAAATTGTATAATGGATTATTTATTTTAATTATTCGTTCTTTATCTCACATGCATTCTAAATATAGATTTTGTATTTTATGGTAAAATTAATTTCACACTTATATTTTTACTACATTTTTTATTTATGATACAAAATTCACCTAGTAATCCCATAATTCCATGAGCCCCATTTTATATTATATTTTCTCATACACAACTCTCATTTGAAATCTTGATTCTTTAAGGATTAAAAGAGTCATTTTTACTCCTCCAAACCCCCTTCTTCTCAGATAGAAGCTCTAGTGGACACGTTTGGTTTCTCTCTAATAAAGGTATCTCTCATCGATTGGAAATCCTCTATCTCTTGTTATATTCTCCTTATAGAGTGATAGATAATCATCTTTTCAGTGAATCTAATATTCTTTTTTATGAATCTTGATTATAGGTTAGACTACTTGATCTCCTTCTAAGGAAGTGGTTCCCTTCTACTGTATTTGGAAGTCTTCTTTTGTGTACTTGAACCATAAATACTAATATTTGAGATTCAAATAGGATGAAGATGAATAAAGATTGGATGGATTCTAATCATTTAACAATAGAGTACGAGAACGGAGTGAAAGAGTTCATCAAGTTTGCAAAGGATCACACAAAGGATCCTTCTCAAATCCTTTGTCCATGTTTACGTTGTTGTTATTCTATACTACTTACTCCAGAGGATTTGGAAGAACATTTGATATGTCACGGAATAGATCGGAGTTATAAATGTTGGAATAAACACAGAGAAAAAGCGAATGTAGCTACTGGCTGGGATAAAACTGCGTTTTATGGATCGTCAGATATGAATACAAATATAGATAATGAAGAAGACCGTATGGAGTATGTGATTACAGATGTCAATGATGATGAAGATTGTATTCAGGAAATGATAAAGACAATTCAAGATGAACCCCGTGATTGCCCAAAATTGTTTGAGAAGTTAAAGAGTTGTGCAAAGATGCCATTGTATGCTGCTTGCACTAAGTATACAACATTGTCAGCTGTACTGAAGTTGTATAAATTGAAAGCAGGCAATGGATGGAGTGATGTCAGTTTTACGGAACTACTTTCTCTCTTGAATGACATGCTCCCGGAAGATAATGAGCTCCTAAGCTGGACATATGAAGCTAGACAAATGCTACGCTCGATGGGAATGATTTCTGAAAGAATACATGCCTGCCCGAAAGACTGTATATTGTTTCGCAAGGAGAAAAAATCACTTACAGAATGCCCAAATTGTGGTGCTTCTCGGTACAAGAAAGATAAATCCAATCCTACGAAAGTTGTATGGTACTTTCCAATAATTCCAAGGTTTAGGCGTTAATATGGAAGTGAAGAAACCGCAGGACAATTGTCGTGGCATACAGATAAAAGAAATAAAGATGGGTTATTACGTCATCCGGCCGACTCTCCTCAATGGAAGAAAATTGATCATGAGTATCCTGAATTTGGAAAAGAGCCGAGAAACCTTCGTCTTGCGTTATCTACAGATGGAGTGAATCCTTTTGGTTTTCAAACCAGCACTCATAGTACATGGCCTGTTATGTTGCTAAATTATAACTTACCACCCTGGTTATACATGAAGCGAAAATTCACCATGTTATCTATGCTTATATCAGGACCAAAACAACCAGGTAACGGTATTGATGTTTATCTGACTCCTTTGATCGAGGATTTGAAGTTATTGTGGGACTCAGGTGTAATGTTGTATGGTGCTTATAAAAGTGAATACTTCATGTTGAGAGCGATGTTTTATGGGACAATAAATGATTTCCATGCTTATGGAAATTTGGTAGGCTATAGCATTAAAGGAACTCAAGGGTGTCACGTGTGCGAAGAAAATACAGAATCAATTAGGTTGAAACATTCATCGAAATCTGTGTTTCTAGGACTTCATTGATTTCTACCTCGTCGGCATAAGTACCGATAATGGATGACATCATTCAATGGAAGTTCAGAAAAACACACAACACTGTCTCCACTAACAGGTGATCAGCTGTTTGAGAAAGTAAAAGATATGAACACTATTTTTGGTAAACCATTTTCGAAAAACCTTACGAAAATTGTTTGGAAAAAGAGATCAGTTTTTTTTGAATTACCATACTGGAATTGTTTGTACGTCAGAAAGTTTCTTGATGTGATGCATGTGGAAAAAAATGTATGTGATAGTGTTATTGGAACATTGCTAAATTCCCCTGGCAAAACAAAAGATGGAATTAAGGCAAGGTTGGACATGGCTGACATGAGAATACGAGAAGAGTTGGATCCCGTGAAAGGTGAAAATCGAATGTTTCTTCCTCCTGCTGCTTATACTCTTTCTAGGGCAGAGAGATATCAGTTTTGAAACTTCTTTAATGATGTAAAGGTTCCAGAGGGGTACTCATCAAATATCAAGAACATTGTGTCAATGAATTATTTGAAGTTAAAAGGTTTGAAATCACATTATTGCCATGTTTTCATGCAAGATCTAATTCCTAGAGATTTACGTTGCATTTTACCCAAGAATGTTCGTCATACGTTAACCAAACTTTGTTTCTTTTTCAAAGTTATATGTAGCAAAGTTTTAGACCTGGGGAAATTGCCAGCTATGGAAAAAGAAATTGTCATCATATTATGTGAATTAGAAATGTTCTTCCCGCCAACATTCATTGATATGATGGTTCATTTGATGATTCACTTGGTTAGAGAGATTCGACTTTGTGGTCCTGTGCACTATAGATAGATGTATCATGTTGAACGGTATATGAAGATTTTGAAAGGATATGTCATAAATCAAAGTCGGCCAGAGGGTTGTATGGTGGAGCGATATATTGTTGAGGAAGCCATTGAATTTGGTATTGAATACCTATCTGATGTGGAAAGAATTGGTCTCCCGAAATCTCGTCACACTGGACGCATTGAGGGTGGGGGAATTTCTGGAAGAGAAGTTGTGACAATCAGTATTACAGATCGGGAGTAGGCTCATATTTATGTTTTGCATAACAGTTGGGAGGTTGCTCCATATATTGAAACTCACAAAGAAATTCTTAGGCAGTTGAATCCATCTAGGGATGAAAAATGGTTAGCAGATACACAAAATCACCAGTTTATAGGATGGTTTCAGGACCATATTTTTAAGCATTTGGATGAAAATCCGAATTCAATTTCAGAACGACTTCGATGGCTAGCCGCTGGACCAAGTGTGTATGTATTATCTTACAGTGGTTATGTAATTAATGGTTATACATTCTGTACGGATGAACATGATGAAGGTAGTACCATGCAAAATAGTGGAGTTATACTAGTGGCTGAAGCGATGCATGTTTCTGGTAGTAAGGATAGAAATCCAATTTATGCAAATATGTCATACTTTGGCATTATCAATCTAATATGGGAGTTGGATTATACAACATTTCAATTGCCGATTTTTCAATGAAAATGGATTGATAACAATAGTGGTGTTAAAATAGATGAATGGGGATTTGTGAAAGTTGATTTTAGTAAAGAAGGGTACAAAGACGAATAGTTTATAATGGCATCACAAGCGGTACAAGTTTTTTATGTTCCAGATCCCGCAAACTGAAATTAGTCGATTGTTCTGTTATCATCCAAAACTATTGAGGGTTCCGATTAAAATTTAGTTGAGGACGATCCTTTTAGTGGTATGTCACAATAATTTCGGAGCGGTCCCAATGCAGATGATGTTTTGTATGTTAGAGGAGACCACAATGAAGGGATTTGGATTGTCGATAGAAGTGTCAAATTTCTTCAACCATTGAAAAAAAGAAAGAGAGTTTAGTAAACAGGTTATATTTTGTTTGTAATATAGATCTTGTTATCTCATGTTATTATCTTATCATTAAAGAATTTATGTTATTTGAATTAACTGTTCAACCACTTTTGCAGATAATGTCTTCTGCACATTCTGGTGCTCCTAACCTTGAGACTGAACAAGTCTCTCAAGCAGCTGCTGCTGCGGCTGCTGCTGCTCCTGCAGCTCATGCTGCTGCTACGGTTGCCCCTGATGCGGCTCCTGCTGCTCCTCCTACTGTGACTCCTACTGCTCCTCCTGCTATGGCTCCTGGTGCTCCTACTGCTCCTCCTGCTTCTACTGTTGCTCCTGATGCGGCTCCTATTGACAGATTGTACACAAATACAATGAAGATCTAACTTGGGGACATGTACAATTGGTGGTCATTTTTGAGAGGGGTTAAGGGGATCAGAAGATGAAATATTGTTGTATGTAAATGTTCTTAGCAAAATTTTAATTGTTATTAAATAAAACATTCATTCTCCAATGAGTCATTTTTCCATTTTAACAGATGATATACCCCAGCAACATGTAAGAATGCTGAACCACTAAAATGGTCGCTCTCTTGTTTAAAATGGACAGCACTTTAATTGGAAACAACAACTGACCTACGAAAGTCCAACCAGACGCATCTGAATTGCCTTCATCCTTTACGAGAACGATCCACGGGTCCTTGGTGATGTTTACGAGTCAACCCCGCCTCAATCCGAGGCACGGTGTGACCGCTATCACCCAAAGGGTCGCTCTCTTGTTTAAAAAGGACACCACTTTAATTGGAAACAACAACTGACCTATGGAAATCCAACCAGACGCATCCGGATTGCCTTCATCCTTTAGGAGAACGATCCATGGGTCCTTGGTGACGTGTACGAGTCAACCCTGCCTCAATCCGAGGCACGGTGTGACCCCTACCACCCAAAGGGTCGCTCTCTTATTTAAAATGGACACCACTTTAATTGAAAACAACAACTGACCTACGGAAATCCGATCAAACGCATCTGGATTGCCATCATCCTTTAGGAGAACAATCCATGGGTCCTTGGTGTCGTGTACGAGTCAACCCCGCCTCAATCCGAGGCACGATGTGACCGCTACCACCCAAAGGGTCGCTCTCTTGTTTAAAATGGACATCACTTTAATTGAAAACAACAACTGACCTACGGAAATCTGACCAGATGCATCCGGATTGCCTTCATCCTTTAGGAGAATGATCCACGGGTCCTTGGTGACGTGTACGAGTCAACCCCGCCTCAATCTGAGGCACGGTGTGACCGCTACGACCCAAAGGGTCGCTCTCTTGTTTAAAATGGACACCACTTTAATTGGAAACAACAACTGACCTACGGAAATCCGACCAGACGCATCCGGATTGCCTTCATCCTTTAGGAGAACGATCCACGGGTCCTTGGTGACGTGTACGAGTCAACCCCGCCTCAATCCGAGGCACGGTGTGACCGCTATCACCCAAAGGGTTGCTCTCTTGTTTAAAATGGACACCACTTTAATTGGAAACAACAACTGACCTATAGAAATCCGACCAGACGCATCCGGATTTCCTTCATCCTTTAGGAGAACGATCCACGGGTCCTTGGTGACGTGTACGAGTCAACCCCGCCTCAATCCGAGGCACGGTGTGACCGCTATCACCCATAGGGTCGCTCTCTTGTTTAAAATGGACACCACTTTAATTGGAAACAACAACTGACCTACGGAAATCCGAACAGACGCATCCGGATTGCCTTCATCCTTTAGGAGAACGATCCACGGGTCCTTGGTGACGTGTACGAGTCAACCCCGCCTCAATCCGAGGCACGGTGTGACCGCTATCACCCAAAGGGTCGCTCTCTTGTTTAAAATGGACACCACTTTAATTGAAAACAACAACTAACCTACGGAAATCCGACCAGACGCATCCGGCTTGCCTTCATCCTTTAGGAGAACGATCCACGGGTCCTTGGTGACGTGTACGAGTCAACCCCGCCTCAATCCGAGGCACGGTGTGACCGCTACCACCCAAAGTGTCGCTCTCTTGTTTAAAATGGACACCACTTTAATTGGAAACAACAACTGACCTATGGAAATCTAACCAGACGCATCCGGATTGCCTTCATCCTTTAGGAGAACGATCCACGGGTCCTTGATGACGTGTACGAGTCAACCCTGCCTCAATCCGAGGCACGGTGTGACCGCTACCACCCAAAGAGTCACTCTCTTGTTTAAAATGGACACCACTTTAATTGGAAACAACAACTGACCTAGGGAAATCCGACCAGACGCATCCGGATTTCCTTCATCCTTTAGGAGAACGATCCACGAGTCCTTGGTGACGTGTACGAGTCAACCCCGCCTCAATCCGAGGCACGGTGTGACCGCTATCACCCAAAGGGTCGCTCTTTTGTTCAAAATGGACACCACTTTAATTGGAAACAACAACTGACCTACGGAAATCCGACCAGACGCATCTGGATTGCCTTCATCCTTTTGGAGAACGATCCACCGGTCCTTGGTGACGTGTACGAGTCAACCCCGCCTCAATCCGAGGCATGGTGTGACCGCTATCACCCAAAGGGTCTCTCTCTTGTTTAAAATGGACACCACTTTAATTGGAAACAACAACTGACCTATGGAAATCCGACCAGACGCATCCAGATTGCCTTCATCCTTTAGGAGAACGATCCACGGGTCCTTGGTGACGTGTACGAGTCAACCCCGCCTAAATCTGAGGCACGGTGTGACCGCTACCACCCAAAGGGTCGCTCTCTTATTTAAAATGGAGACCACTTTAATTGAAAACAACAACTGACCTACGGAAATCCGACCAGACGCATCCGGATTGCCTTCATCCTTTAGGAGAACGATCCACGGGTCCTTGGTGACGTGTACGAGTCAACCCCGCCTCAATCCGAGGCACGGTGTGACCGCTACCACCCAAAGGGTCTCTCTCTTGTTTAAAATGGACACCACTTTAATTGAAAACAACAACTGACCTACGGAAATCCGACCAGACGCATCCGGATTGCCTTCATCCTTTAGGAGAACGATCCACGGGTCCTTGGTGACGTGTACGAGTCAACCCCGCCTCAATCCGAGGCATGGTGTGACCGCTACCACCCAAAGGGTCGATCTCCTCTTTAAAATGGACACCACTTTAATTGGAAACAACAACTGACCTACGGAAATCCGACCAGACGCATCCGGATTTCCTTAATCCTTTAGGAGAACGATCCACGGGTCCTTGCTGACGTGTACGAGTCAACCCCGCCTCAATCCGAGGCACGGTGTGACCGCTATCACCCAAAGGGTCTCTCTCTTGTTTAAAAAGGACACCACTTTAATTGGAAACAACAACTGACCTATGGAAATCCGACCAGGTGCATCCGGATTGCCTTCATCCTTTAGGAGAACGATCCACAGGTCCTTGGTGACGTGTATGAGTCAACCCTGCCTCAATCCGAGGCACGGTGTGACCGCTATCACCCAATGGGTCGCTCTCTTGTTTAAAATGGACACCACTTTAAATGGAAACAACAACTGACCAACGGAAATCCAACCAGACGCATCCGGATTGCCTTCATCCTTTAAGATAACGATCCACGGGTCCTTGGTGATGTGTACGAGTAAACCCCGCCTCAATCCGAGGCACGGTGTGACCACTATCACCCAAAGGGTCGCTCTATTGTTTAAAATGGACACCACTTTAATTGAAAACAACAACTGACCTACAGAAATCCAACCAGACGCATCCAGATTGCCTTCATCCATTAGGAGAACGATCCACGTGTCCTTGGTGACGTGTACGAGTCAACCCCGCCTCAATCTGAGGCACGGTGTGACTGCTACCACCCAAAGGATCGCTCTCTTGTTTAAAATGGACACCACTTTAATTGGAAACAAAAACTGACCTACAGAAATCCGACCAGACGGATCCGGATTGCCTTCATCCTTTAGGAGAACGATCCACGAGTCCTTGGTGACATGTACAAGTCAACCCCGCCTCAATCCGAGGCATGGTGTGACCGCTACCGCCCAAAGAGTCGCTCTCTTGTTTAAAATGGACACCACTTTAATTGGAAACAACAATTGACCTACGGAAATCCGACCAGACGCATCCGGATTGCCTTCATCCTTTAGGAGAATGATCCACGGGTCCTTGGTGACGTGTACTAGTCAACCCCTCCTCAATCCGAGGCACGGTGTGACCGCTATCACCCAAAGGGTCGCTCTCTTGTTTAAAATGGACACCACTTTAATTGGAAACAACAACTGACCTACGGAAATCCTACCAGACGCATCCGGATTGCCTTCATCCTTTAGGAGAAAGATCCACGGGTCCTTGGTGACGTGTACGAGTCAACCCTGCCTCATTCCAAGGCACGGTGTGACCGCTACCACCCAAAGGGTCGCTCTCTTGTTTAAAATGGACACCACTTTAATTGAAAACAACAACTAACCTACGGAAATCTGACCAGACGCATCCAGATTGCCTTCATCCTTTAGGAGAACGATCCACGGGTCCTTGGTGACGTGTACGAGTCAACCCCGCCTCAATCCGAGGCACGGTGTGACCGCTATCACCCAAAGGGTCGCTCTCTTGTTTAAAATGGACACCACTTTAATTGGAAACAACAACTGACCTACGGAAATCCGACCAGACACATCCGGATTGCCTTCATCCTTTAGGAGAACGATCCACGGGTCCTTGGTGACGTGTACGAGTCAACCCCGCCTCAATCCGAGGCACGGTGTGACTGCTATCACCCAATGGGTCGCTCTCTTGTTTAAAATGGACACCACTTTAATTGGAAACAACAACTGACCTATAGAAATCCGACCAGACGCATCCGGATTTCCTTCATCCTTTAGGAGAACGATCCACGGGTCCTTGGTGACGTGTACGAGTCAACCCCTCCTCAATCCGAGGCACGGTGTGACCGCTACCACCCAAAGGGTCGCTATCTTATTTAAAATGGACACCACTTTAATTGAAAACAACAACTGACCTACGGAAATCCGACCAGACACATCCGGATTTCCTTCATCCTTTAGGAGAACGATCCACGGGTCCTTGGTTACGTGTACGAGTCAACCCCGCCTCAATCCGAGGCACGGTGTGACCGCTACCACCCAAAGGGTTGCTCTCTTGTTTAAAATGGACACCACTTTAATTGAAAACAACAACTGACCTACAGAAATTCGACCAGACGCATCCGGATTGCCTTCATCCTTTAGGAGAACGATCCACGGGTCCTTGGTGACGTGTACAAGTCAACCCCGCCTCAATCCGAGGCACGGTGTGACAACTATCACCCAAAGGGTCGCTCTCTTGTTTAAAATGGACACCACTTTAATTTAAAACAACAACTGACCTACGTAAATCTGACCAGACGCATCCGGATTGCCTTCATCCTTTAGGAAAACGATCCACGGTTCCTTGGTGATGTGTACGAGTCAACCCCGCCTCAATCCGAGGCACGGTGTGACCGCTATCAAGATGATTGTAGGGGTTTCTGTTTGGGAAATCCCGATCACCTGGAAGTTAATTTAAAAAACACAAATCATGTAGTAGTACATAAATAGAACGTTATTGTACATATGTTATGTTAAAGTATATATATTGGCTGGATATTTTAGAGTATACACCGTTTACTCAAGGTACATGTCCTGTACTATTCCCTTATTACACATTTGAGGAATCAGGGTGATTTTTCACCTTAGATTCAGAATTGTGAAAAATGGGAGTCCATATTTAGTATTTTTCTATGTAGATCATGATTGTGTAATCGTTAAAGTATTTTTAGTACTTTTAAGAGGTGATTCAAGGGCATCAATTTATTATAGAGCCTTTTCCTTTGTTAATAGAATATGATGGTAACCTAGGAGTGAGACTTGGTATTAGAACTAGAAGATGGCCATGAGAATGGTTGGAGGAAATGGATGAGAAAACTCCCATAAGTGGATTTCCATGATGGAGTATAAATAAAACGCACATATTGGAGGTCAATGATAATTATGTATATAGTGGGGAGACCATGGTATATTATATGTTTTGTGTGGTTCCTATGATGTACTTAGAGAAACCCCAACATTGGATGAAGTAGGTATGATTGATCAAGCTTTAATACTTGAGGATCAATGTGTCTTGATGTAGATGATGTAGGACTTGGTCAAATTATATTTTTATAAAGCCGACACGATCCTTGTGTCATGCTTGGTAAAAGTTCAGCAATTTGAAAATTAATTTTGGTTTATTTGTATGGGTATACTGGCTTTAGTTAGCTTATTGAGATGCTGGTTTTTTTTTTGCAGGTGTTCGGGTGTGCTGCTGCAGATTTATCATAGCAGGAGAGACGGCATTTATCAGTGCTTTTTTAGCGCTGATAAATCGTGCTTTTATCAGCGCTAAAAGAGCGCTGATACAACAACCATTTATCAGCGCTGATAAAGGTTGTTTTATCAGTGCTAAAAAGTCACTGATAAAGTCTACTT
This sequence comes from Viscum album, assembly GCA_963277665.1. Classification (NCBI taxonomy): domain Eukaryota; kingdom Viridiplantae; phylum Streptophyta; class Magnoliopsida; order Santalales; family Viscaceae; genus Viscum; species Viscum album. The sequence goes on along the minus strand of OY728133.1, from coordinate 1,569,174,637 downwards.
TTATTAGCGTGAAAAAGCGCTGATAAAAGTGTCTTTTATCATCGCGTTTTGGCGCTAATGAAAGTAGGATTTATCAGCGCTAATGAAGCGCTGATAAAGGGTTACCCCCTATATCCGCGCCGAGATTTACAGCGCGTTTTTAGCGCTGATAAAGCCCATTTTGAGCGCTGTTATTGCCCGTTTTTGTAGTAGTGTGAATCATAAATTATAACTTATTGTAAAAATAATAATTTCCAAAATATAGAAGGAAATAAAAACAGTTCACATCCAATACTATTAAATTTTTCCAATTACACCCAAAATAATTCTAAAAGCATAAAATGTGACTATTTCTCATAAACAAATAATTTTTGATGTAACACCCCGAGCTTCCATTATACGCTTCTCATTCAATAATGCAATAGCTTGCATTGTACGCAAGTTCGAGTTCTAACACACCGCAACTAATAAAAGTAGCCGTTATGAATAGTAATAACCACCTTTTAAATTTATAGAAATTTTATATTTCAAAATGGACTTCATTTTTGTATTCCTAATATTGAAATTAGCCTATGTTGAATTTTTTGTAATTTTCTGAGAACTTCCAAATTTTTATCAATAGTGAAAAATACTTAAAACAACTTTTTTAATCAAAATAATTTATAGTGATAAGTTATACTATTTAGTGGTATTAAAGTATAATTAGAATATATTTTTACCATTTTATCCAATGGTGTTCATTAGAATTAATTTAACATTGAAATTGGACATAAACAATTGCCAATCTTTTGATATAAATTGTTTCTTAAAAACACGCTATTTGTTGTGACAGCAAGAATTAATTATAAAATTAATTAATGCAACTTATATGTTTGGGATTTTGTAAAATATACATTGTTTTTGAATTCAGAATATCAATTATAGTTTAGGGTGATATTTTGGCCTTATTCTGAAAAACATCAATTTTTGATGAATAGTGAAATCACTAAGTGGTTGTTAAAAACTGATTTTTCGTTAAAATGAAATATTACCACTTCTGTGATTTGATTTTCAAAAAATCCGACATACATGGTTGTCATTAAGAAGTAAAATGTGGTTCAATGAGATTAAGATAATTTTTTGGTGAATAGTAACTTTTAAGTTCTTAATCGCGATTAGAGGTAATTAGTGTAGTTTAAGGTAAAAACAATGTTTTAATAATATGATATGAGCTTGAAACTTGTCCTACTCCTATTGGATGAGTCATGGCCGACCAATACAACCAATGGGTCAACTTGGGGACCCCATGGATCCACATTGGTTGGAAAATGACATTAATATATATTTATTTAATGTTAAAATTAAATTAACTCAAACATGAGTTGTTTTACTAAAACAATTTTGACATGGGGTTATAAAAGTCATATGTTTGACTATAAATAGTAATTGGAAAGCTAAAAAGATTTCCTACATCATAGTATTTTGTTTATAATTTTTAGACATTAAATAAATTATATTATTTATGACATCATTATGATGCAGCGATGACCTCATTATTTAACGATTTTAATAAAATGAAAAGATAATGTAAAATACAAGGCATACACTTGTCCAAAGATTATTGGATGAGTATATTTCGAACCCTTAGCACCTTATACTCGAATTATATAAGTGTGGGACCTTTAGAATCCGAAAATCATTGTATAATAAAGTAACATTTTATTACTTTCCAAAAGTGCCCCTCCTCTCCACTTATAAAAGGCCCCCACCTCTCCCACCTCATTTACACTTTCAAGCCATTTGGCTCGGCCAACCTCTGCCCAAATACTCTCCAAACTTCCCCCTCTTACTCCTAGAAGCCTCAATTTGGGAAGAACTCTTCCCAAGGAAGCCTTTGGCTCAAATCAAAAAGAGTTACCCGATTTTGAGGTAATGTCTTCTCTAATGTTGTTTTGTATTATTTTTCTTCTCCAACCCCCTAAACTATTTTATTCATTAATTTTGTAACAAAACCAGTATACTCAATATACTATGATGTTGTTATAAGAAGGATTCGAGCTACACTTACACACACCTACATCTAATGGTTAAAGAACATACGGTTTTTGTGGATGTCGAATTTCTGCCTCACGAAACGATGATTGTTCAACACTCATATAACACCTACAAAGGTGGCCATTAAGATGTCACAATTTTTATATATGATATATAATATGTTTATGTTATACTTATGCTTCTGTATTTCTCATTTATGGCATACTTTATGATTTCCATTATGGGTAAAACACGATAATTTCATTTTAGGAAGTGCGGACTACCGCCCCCTCAAAGTGATTTGAATCGTTAATGCAATATGTGGGATGTATAAAAGATGGTTTAAATGGTATTATACAATATATTATACTGTAATTATATTATAAATTTATATCATTATGATTTCATTCCATTAAATATGAAATAGAAATGAAAGTAGCGTTCATGCGTACGTACGGCTTACCGTCTCCATGAACGGTGCATTTCATTTCTTACCTCTAAATGTTACGTGACATTATGAATGAATGTATATAATTTATATATGATATATATGATATCTACATCATGAATATAATTCTGGATATAATGGATATTTCACCACATGAACAACTTGTAATTATAAGATGTTTATTTTTGACTCAAGTACCAAAGATCGACAAAACGACCATTATTAACTTAAATAATTACATAACGTTCACAACATTGTAATAAGTGATATAAAAAGGATAATGAAATTGAAAATGGTTCTTAATAAGGTAGATATTAACTCTAGTTTATTATTCAGGAGGTTAAAGAATGGTTGAGTCATGTCGGACATGAGGTAAGGGAATTTCTTAACCCAATTTCCATTCTTTGGGTTAATCTCCTACTTTCAAATTATGTCATGATATTATTATGTCCTATCTTGTATTTGTAATTTCTTTATGTGTACTTATTGTGAATACACATAATAGATCTATTTTATTTTAAATATGATCTTTGTAAGGACTTCATCTCAATCTCCTTTCATTGAGGCATATTTCGTTTTATACACAACTTTATTTTATACGGTGTATAAACCCCTTTGACTATTACGTTTATTCAAAAGGTTTTCTTTTATAATTATGTGATTTTTAAGTGATTTCAAAATAGAGATATTTCTCTCCAATATATGAAAATCCAGTGCAAATGTATACGTACTTAATGCAAGCTTAAAAATGTTTTCAGAAAACCCGACTCTCGAGTGTGGTAGACAGGAAGGGATTGGGCGTGGACCCATCATGGCCTGTAATTAGTCGAGCAGTCTCAGAATTAGTTATTTTGTTTTCAGAAGCTTGCATAATGTTTTCAAAAAAACACTGGAGTATATTTGATCAATTTTACACGTAAGTATCTTCTAAAAAAAATTGCATCGGTAGGTCTCATGAGACAACTAGACGTGGAATTGGCCGAGGCCCTTTCCCAATTTGATTTATGGTTTTGGCCGAGGCCTTAATCATTTTAGACGTCTTGGCCGAGGCCTTGACAAAATGTTTCAGAATGTCTGGCATTATACATTCCCTCATTATGAAAGTGGTTAATGATATTTCATGTGATTATTCGACCAGTATAATATCCATGTGAAGAAGTAAATGGCATTATCTCATTTTACTTTTTCCATATTATGTTGATGTGAAAGTTTAAAAGGCTATTGTTTTAGTGATACATTACCTTAAATGTTTATGTTTATTTATGAAGGCTTCCGCAATATTGTTATCCTTACTGAGCATCTGAGCTCACCCCTTTCAATGTTTTAATATTTTCCAGGATGTGAAGAAGTATTTTATGAATGACCTGCAGGGATTGTCAGAAGAGGATATGAGAGTGGACTATGGAGACTTTGTTATTGTAGTTTTTCACTTTATGATGTAATGTAACGTTTACGAATGTATCTAGTGTATCCAAGGCTACTAAACTAATCGGTATTTCGAGACTTGATCTTTGGTGATCATGCCAATGTTACGAAGTAATGCACCGACTCTGGGTAGCTGGGGTCGGGGCGTTACAGTTGGTATCATAGGCAGTTTAGTACTAACCTTGGAAGCTAGATTTAGATAAACTCTGATTAGAGAACATATCCCGAAGATATACTTTGAGGATTAGTATAGAAGAACTTCCGAGAATTTTGGTATTGTAGAGATGTTGTGAGTTTTCTGAGCAATTCATCCCTGTCTGGATACGAGCAAGTAGAGGTGGCTCTGGCACAGATGTACCTAGGGGTAAAACCCAAAAACACCGCTTTGAGCTAGACTCGAACGGGAACTGGTGCACGAAAACGGTCCTTGCTGCACTCTTGGTTACGACACTCCCGGGGGATATGCTTTGGATAATTCTCATTTTCTTTACAAATCATTATGAAGGGTTTATGAGTATATAATTCCTCAAAGAAAACATTTTTATGATTATGGATTATATTCATAAATAGTTCAATTTATGTTAAGTATTTTATAAGTATGTAATTATGTATTTTGATTCATAAACTAATCTAGTTTATGCCATTGTATAGAAATGGTGCCTAGTGGAAGGAATGGAAATTGTATCAATGCACGCACTCCATGTAGGGATTTCCCTCCTGCTCAAGATAATTATGGTGGAGCTAGTGATACAACTGGGGCTGATCAGCTTCTCACCATACTGGGACAACTCACTCATGTTATGAATAATAACCTTACTCGTATGGAGCACCCTGATCCGCAACGTGGAGGATCAATGCTAGACCGTTTCATGAGGCAACAACCACCAACCTTCAATGGGAGTACAAATCCTATAGTAGCTGAGCAATGGATAAATTCCTTAGAGAAAATATTCCATGCCATGGGGAGTAGTGAAAGGGAGAAGGTTGTCATGGCAGTTTACCACCTCACTGGAGATGCCGATCAGTGGTGGTCGCTGATTCAAAACACAAAGGAAGATGATGACGTATCAAATATGGAATGGAGGGAGTTCAAAGAGCTTTTCTTAGAAAAATACTTTCCTCGTGACCATCGAGCAGATATGGAAAGGCAATTTCTGAGTCTGAGGCAGAAGGAGGATGAGAATGTCGCAAAGTATGAGGCTAACATTACAAGGTTAGCGAGGCATGCTGCCGATTATATACGTAACCCAAGGAGTAAGATTGATCGTTTCTTTGATGGGTTAAAACCATTTCTCCATCGAGCTTTAGTATCACAATCCTTCTCATCATACGAAGATATTATCCCATGTGCTATCAAGATAGAAAAGGGATTCTCTAAGTCTTATGACAACAAAGTAAAGCAAGAGAAGAAGAGAACGGGGGAACAAGAGACAGATAAAGGGAAAAAGGGAAAGAAGGATTTTCCATTATGTGATAATTGTGGGAAGAATCACCCTGGTACTTGCCTAAAAGGAATGGGAGTTTGTTATAAATGTGGAGAAAAGGGTCACCAGGCTCGTGATTGCAAGGGAAAGAAAGAGGCTGTCAAAGTTGAATGCTACAATTGTAGGGAAATGGGGCATTATGCAAATGAATGTCCTAAGCGTCAAGGAATCTTACCTCAGAAAAGGCCAAGGGATCAAGGCCAATCTTATGTTGTGACTACAGTTGAAGCGGAATAATTAATGTAGTGGTGCTTTTGGACTCATGGATTATATTTTGGTTATTAGAATAATGTGACATATATATATAAGGATTGTACTGCAGTACTTGTTGATTTTAGTAAGGTTTTAATATGATGAAGGTAATTATATTTTCAGTATGTGACAATAAGAGAAACTTTTCTCTTTTTGGGGAATCTGATGTTACAATTGATTTTGGAATTTAGAGACCTTTTAGAGAAAGTCTGGACGGAGGTATTTTGGATAACTATTAAGGTTGGAATGGATTAAGTTGAACCATGGATAGTATTGTTTAAGGATAAAGCATTTCTGAAGATTATTTTTGGAATATTATAATACTATAGTTTTAGGAAAAGGAAAACCTGCAGGGTGGGGAATAACCCGTCACGTCGGACAAAGCTGCAGGAATCGAACCCACAACCATAGTGCGACAAGCCTTTATTTCCTACCACTCGCCTACAGGAAGTCTCTGGTTATTACAAAATAGTTTTATTAATCTAAATGGTATGTGTTAATATTTGGAACCTTATACAATTAGGATAAATAGAATATTTTTGAGTTTCGTTACCATTTAAAGTAAAAGTTGGGTTTGTGGTAAAAATTTATTTACGAATGAAAGTATACATAACAAGTATGTATATTCCCTTACGTTCTTAGTAAATCTTCTAAATAAATTCCTCAACATTATAAAAGGTAACTTAAAACAAAAATGTTGTCGGTTAACTTTTCCAACTGGGGATTCAATGACCGTTTAACCAATCACAAGTTTGTGATTTTCTTGTAGTTAAACTTTCTCCTAATCCTGTTTTCTATAACTCTCCATCAGACCTTGATGGTTTGTTTTTCTTCCATATCCATATTTTCATAGAATCCTAGAATGGGCTATATCGGGTGACCTTTGTACTTATCTTGCTTTCTTTTAATGTTATATATTTATTAACCTTATTTCTGATGTGGGTTTTCCAAAAAGGTATTTTCTATTTTCAACCTTTTATTTTCAAAGAAAAATTTCAAATTGCGAGGACGCAATTTATCGAAGGAGGGGAGAATGTAACACCCCGAGCTTCCATTATACGCTTCTCATTCAATAATTCAATAGCTTGCATTGTACGCAAGTTCGAGTTCTAACACACCGCAACTAATCAAAGTAGCCGTTATGAATAGTAATAACCACCTTTTAAATTTATAGAAATTTTATATTTCAAAATGGACTTCATTTTTGTATTCCTAATATTGAAATTAGCCTATGTTGAATTTTTTGTAATTTTCTGAGAACTTCCAAATTTTTATCAATAGTGAAAAATACTTAAAACAAATTTTTTAATCAAAATAATTTATAGTGATAAGTTATACTATTTAGTGGTTTTAAAGTATAATTAGAATATATTTTTACCATTTTATCCAATGGTGTTCATTAGAATTAATTTAACATTGAAATTGGACATAACCAATTGCCAATCTTTTGATATAAATTGTTTCTTAAAAACACGCTATTTGTTGTGACAACAAGAATTAATTATAAAATTAATTAATTCAACTTATATGTTTGGGATTTTGTAAAATAGACATCATTTTTGAATTCAGAATATCAATTATAGCTTAGGGTGAAATTTTGGCCTTATTCTGAAAAACATCAATTTTTGATGAATAGTGAAATCACTAAGTGGTTGTTAAAAACTGATTTTTCGTTAAAATGAAATATTACCACTTATGTGATTTGATTTTCAAAAATCTGACATACATGGTTGTCATTAAGAAGTGAAATGTGGTTCAATGAGATTAAAATAATTTTTTGGTGAATAGTAACTTTTATGTTCTTAATCGCGATTAGAGGTAATTAGTATAGTTTAAAGTAAAAACAATGTTTTAATAATATGATATGAGCTTGAAACTTGTCCTACTCCTATTGGATGAGTCATGGCCGACCAATACAACCCATGGGTCAACTTGGGGACCCCATGGATCCACTTTGGTTGGAAAATGACATTAATATATATTTGTTTAATGTTAAAATTAAATTGACTCAAACATGAGTTGTTTTACTAAAACAATTTTTACATGGGGTTATAAAAGTCATATGTTTGACTATAAATAGTCATTGGAAAGCTAAAAAGCTTTCTTACATCATAGTATTTTTTTTATAATTTTTATACATTAAATAAATTAAATTATTTATGACATCATTATGATGCAGCGATGACCTCATTATTTAACGATTTTAATAAAATGAAAAGATAATGTAAAATCCAAGGCATACACTTGTCCAAAGACTATTGGATGAGTATATTTCGAACCCTTATCACCTTATACTCGAATTATATAAGTGTGGGACCTTTAGAATCCGAAAATCATTGTATAATAAAGTAACATTTTATTACTTTCCAAAAGTGCCCCTCCTCTCCACTTATAAAAGGCCCCCACCTCTCCCACCTCATTTACACTTTGAAGCCATTTGGCTCGGCCAACCTCTGCCCAAATACTCTCCCAACTTCCCAATCTTACTCCTAGAAGCCTCAATTTGGTAAGAACTCTTCCCAAGGAAGCCTTTGGCTCAAATCAAAAAAAGTTACCCGATTTTGAGGTAATGTCTTCTCTAATGTTGTTTTGTATTATTTTTCTTCTCCAACCCCCTAAACTCTTTTTATTCATTCCTTTTGTAACAACAACAGTATAATCAATATACTAGGATGTTTTTATAAGAAGGATTCGAGCTACACTTACACACACCTACATCTAATGGTTAAAGAACATACGGTTTCTGTGGATGGCGAATTTCTGCCTCACGAAACGATGATTGTTCAACACTCATATAAAACCTCCAAAGGTGGCCATTAAGATGTCACTATTTTTATATATGATATATAATATGTTTATTTTTTACTTATGCATCTGTATTTCTCATTTATGGCATACTTTATGATTTCCATTATGAGTAAAACACGATAATTTCATTTTAGGAAGTGCGGACTACCGCCCCCTCAAAGTGATTTGAATCGTTAATGCCATATGTGGGATGTATAAATGATGGATTAAATGGTATTATACAATATATTATACTGTAATTATATTATAAATTTATATCATTATGATTTCATTTAATTAAATATGAAATAGAAATGAAAGTAGCGTTCATGCGTACGTACGGCTTAATGTCTCCATGAACGTTGCATTTCATTTCTTACCTCTAAATGTTACGTGACATTATGAATGAATGTATATACTTTATATATGATATATATGATATCTACATCATGAATATAATTCTGGATATAATGGATATTTCACCACATGAACAACTTGTAATTATAAGATGTTTATTTTTGTCTCAAGTACCAAAGATCGACAAAACGACCATTATTAACTTAAATAATTACATAACATTCATAACATTGTAATAAGTGATATAAAAAGGATAATGAAATTGAAAATGGTTCTTATTAAGGTAGATATTAACTCAAGTTTATTATTCAGGAGGTTAAAGAATGGTTGAGTCAAGTCGGACATGAGGTAAGGGAATTTCTTAACCCAATTTCCATTCTTTGGGTTAATCTCCTACTTTCAAATTATGTCATGATATTATTATGTCCTATCTTGTATTTGTAATTTCTTTATGTGTAATTATAGTGAATACACATAATAGATCTATTTTATTTTAAAAATGATCTTTGTAAGGACTTCATCTCAATCTCCTTTCATTGAGGCATATTTCGTTTTATACACAACTTTATTTTATACGGTGTATAAACCCCTTTGACTATTACGTTTATTCAAAAGGTTTTCTTTTATAATTATGTGATTTTTAAGTGATTTCAAAATAGAGATATTTCTCTCCAATATATGAAAATTCAGTGCAAATGTATACGTACTTAACGCAAGCTTAAAAATGTTTTCAGAAAACCCGACTCTCGAGTGTGGTAGACAGGAAGGGATTGGGCGTGGACCCATCATGACCTGTAATTAGTCGAGCAGTCTCAGAATTAGTTATTTTGTTTTCAGAAGCTTGCATAATGTTTTCAAAAAAACACTGGAATATATTTGAGCAATTTTACATGTAAGTATCTTCTAAAAAAATTGCATCGGTAGGTCTCATGAGACAACTAGAAGTGGAATTGGCCGAGGCCCTTTCCCAATTTGATTTATGGTTTTGGCCGAGGCCTTAATCATTTTAGACGTCTTGGCCAAGGCCTTGACAAAATGTTTCAGAATGTCTGGCATTATACATTCCCTCATTATGAAAGTGGTTAATGATATTTCATGTGATTATTCGACTAGTAGAATATCCATGTGAAGAAGTAAATGGCAATATCTCATTTTACTTTTGCCATATTATGTTGATGTGCAAGTTTAAAAGGCTATTGTTTTAGTGATACATTGCCTTAAATGTTTATGTTTATTTATGAAGGCTTCCGCAATATTGTTATCCTTACTGAGCATCTGAGCTCACCCCTTTCAATGTTTTAATATTTTCCAGGATGTGAAGAAGTATTTTATGAATGACCTGCAGGGATTGTCAGAAGAGGATATGAGAGTGGACTATGGAGACTTTGTTATTGTAGTTTTTCACTTTATGATGTAATGTAACGTTTACGAATGTATCTAGTGTTTCCAAGGCTACTAAACTAATCGGTCTTTCGAGACTTGATCTTTGGTGATCATGCCAATGTTACGAAGTAATGCACCGACTCTGGGTAGCTGGGGTCGGGGCGTTACATTTGAGGATTAAAATTTTTTCTAATTAAAACTAATATAATATAAAATATTTTCACTATCAATTACCTCACACATAAAAAATTTACTCCAACAAAATCATCTAATACCAATGTCAAAACAGACATCCCAATCTATAAATGACAACACACAAAAATTTTCTTTCCAAATAAAATATAATGCCTAATATAATGATTATAACTCCTTAAATTAAATTAACATTAATAAGAATTAAATATCACGAAATCCTCGTGCGCATGTCTTAACTACCTCTCTAGATAAATAGTTCACTCTTAACTAAGGCGTTTTTAAAATTTAGTTATTTTCATTCTCAAGAACGTGGGTAACCATTATAAGAATTCTATCCCCCTAGTTCATGCATTTAAAATATTAAAAATAATTTAATCATGAGTTAATTTACAAGGTTTGTTCTATGTTTGAGGGTTGGTATGTTTTAAATGTAAAAAAATTAAATTCTATATTAGTAGGGTTATGATCCAATGTGATGTAAAATTATGAAATACGTTTTTCTCAATAATGTAGTTATCCTTTCCAGCTAAAAAATAATTCGAATTCAAATACCTCTTTCATCCCATGGGTATTTCAAACTTGTAATTTTAGCATCAATGATAAATTTCTTCCCTCATTTGACTTTTTAATAATTTCTTATGTTGGAAGTATGATTTTTTATTACTCTAAAAAATAATGTTTTTGGGGAAAATAGATGTAAATTTTTATCTCCTTGTAATATTAAACTATTTTTGCATAATTTTATTGAATTTTAGTCCCCCAATAACCTTTATATCATGAAATTACTTCCACCAAGGAAATAATACGTATCACAACACCATAAATTCTTTCAATCAAATTATTTATGAAAGAAAAATATAACCAATCCTCTCCCACCCAACTATTGTGTTCAACAACATTCATGAATTTAACATATAGAAAATGTTTAAAAGGGATGAATTCATTATAATGTGGACACCTAACAAGGTATTTTGCAGATAATGGGGGTTTAATAATGGAAAGATGAAAATTTAGTCCATAATGATAGTTTAATGAAAAAAATGGTTGCCAATGTGGTCCCTCAATAATACTTGACTCATTCCATGATCTCTAAAAGTATTTATAAAGAAAAAATTAGAAAGTTATATATCAAAGAATATATTTCTAGAATATTAGAAAAATTTATATTTTACGAAAATTCTAAAATCTTTTAGAATCATCTACTAGGGTCCATGATTTTCAATATGTATTGTACCTGTTCACAAGAGTCTCATAATCAATCAATATTATAGAAATAAAATTACTGAAAATGAAGAAAGAAAATAAATTCAGAAATCATATAAATCTACAAATATTTAATTCACACAATGTGATAAAAATACCATGATATTTTTGCTATTCCTGATTATTCAATTTTGATCAGGAATCCTAAAAATACATCAAAGATGAAAAAGGGAGGACATGAAATACTCATAAAAAGGAACAAAAAATAAAATGGAAGATAACAAAAATGCTGAACTATAAGTTGAAATCCACATGATACATATTCAATTTAATATACTATTTTTAATTAATATTAGATCAATTATGATTTTCATATAGAATTATAATTGGGAATAAAATAAAATAAATAAAAAGAAAGACACACCCTGTTTTATTTTCAAATATCATCCATGAGATAAGATTATAGATGATACAAATTAAACCTAAAATAATTAAATTACTTGATATAATAAAATATGATAAATTTAATTGGGAAATAAATGGGCTACGACTTTTTTTAGACCTCCATGTTGGTGATAGTTTTTCACTTCCCCTATTTTGAAAAATATTCAAATTTATCCCCAATTAGAAGGTGAATTTGATTTTTATAAGATGACCCACCATATATGACTTCTCCAGATGTCAATGACTAAACAAAAATAATAGAGAACCCCAAATAAGATTGTAAAATTCAAAACCCCCCAACACAGATTAATGAATGAATTTAATTTCAATGGTGGGATGATAAATAATAGAGGGGTTCTCCCATTAGACTTTAGTGGTGTCCTATAATATATGGTATAAAATTTAATGTTGATGAGGTAGTCTAGCCACCTCATGCTTCTCCATATATTCTAATAAAACCAATACTCATGAAACATCTTCTATAATATTCAAGGCCCCTCCATTATTACAGTATCATAAATTTAAGAAATGGAAAATTCAGAAAACAATTTTGCTAGAATAAGATTAAAAATTGAAGAATCAATAATGAAATCCCCAGTTTAAATTATTGATGATTGAAATTTATCTCTTCTAGATAGAGAATTGGAATATCAATATTACTAGTTACATATTCACAATTTTCTTCCAATGTAATAGATATGTATGGTGGTGGTGAGTTTCCATTTTCAATGATGTGAAGATATAGTTTTTAGTTATGTTTAACAAAGTTAATCATGAAATCCTTTAAAAGAAACTGATCTCCAAAAACTGAATTAGATTAAATGTGTTTTTAAAATAAATTATAAAATAATGGTTGAGTGCATTTTGATGTTATAAATTCCATCAATTATTATATCTCAATTGCCTTATATATATTAACATAAAAATTGATTTGTGATATCTTTTTTCCCACTAATTTTGGTTCAGGTACTATACCTGGTTCCAATATCAATTATCTTGATTGTAAATATTCATCTATCAATTACATTTTTCTCCCAAGGTGTTCTATTTTGTAAATAATCATTTAAAAATGATCTTCAAGATCCTTGTTAAAACCACATAGATCTCTAATAAAAATGTTTCTTTTTTTAGATAATTTTATCAAAGTTCTCGGGTCAATATTTTTTCCTTATACATGCAATATGGTGCACATTCAAGATCAATATTGGGGAGGAACCTCACATAACAATAAATTTCTATTGTCCTCATTTATATTAAAACTTATATACAAAAATATAATATAATGTTTGGAATCTGAAATTTGGGAATGAAAATTAAATATATTCATCGTGAGGAAATGTTAATATTTAATGAAGTACACCTACATAATGAATGACATTAGAACGAAATGATCTCCTCCTATGAAAAACCCCACAATGAATCTTAATCATTTCATTATAGTTTCAAATATACATATTGAATACTCAAAATAATATTCATGAACATACTCTATTTACCATTTTGTGAATATATGATGAACTTATAAATCATTAAGAAATATCACATGCAACTCCTTGATTGGGGGAATATATTACAGAAGAGAGATCTAATCCTCTGGTGGCATGTGGAGACATAGAGGAACCTATAACTCTATGATCCCCTACACTAACTCTTATAAAAAAGGAACAAAAATAATTTATTTTCAATTTCTTGGGTCCAACATTGGATTTCTCCCCAAGGTACTTTCTTTGGATAGTTACTCATGAACATGAGTATAAGAGTTCATAGTTTGAAAATAATGATTTGGGAAAAATGATAAAAATAAGTGTTTTATAAGAAGAAAAGACTAATATATAATAAAAATTCATAATAATAATTAAAACACTAAAATTATAAATAAATTTCCAACAAATGTTTCCAACCCTTTGAAAAGGAGAAGAGATGAATATTTTATTTTAAAATGTGGTGAAAATGTTAGCTATAAATTTTTCCTAAGAAATATTATGCTTAAAAGATCCATTTTATTACTGAAGTTGGGAAATATTTCTTTTGAAATTTTGTTTTATTGTTTGTTTTTCATCCATGTAATAATGATTACATACATTGAAGATGTTAGGATATTGTGATTTCTAATTTACATTGAAAAGTTAATATTAACACACTCACTCTTTATATACCACATATTTGGTCTCCCATGAATTTGTGGCATTTATATCAGTTGAATAATAGGATCTATAGTTATGAATTTTGTTCCTCCAGGATTTTTATCTATACATGTCAAATTTTATCTCCATTTGTACTATAATTTGGGATACATAGGGCCAACTTCCGAAATATATAGATCTAGATGCAGATTTCATGTCCTAAATTGTCAGACTCATTTGAGCTTCGAATTGTTGGATTCAAATCATAGTCAGGTTTTATAAAATGTATACCGTGATTTATGGGTGACTAAAAAAGTAATTACACCATTTAATTTAGTTAATAATATTTTATCAATGAAATATATAAGAAAAAAATAGTTAAAATCCATTATTAGTTCGTTTTTATCATTGGGCTCCAAATACATCTATAACTATAAAATTAAATAATATCTAACAAAATATACATTTTATAGGATTAAAATTATTGAAATTAATGGTAATATCATTTAAAATATGTTCTCTATCAATAATGAAATGTGACTAACTTTGCTTCATGAAGGTGGTAGTCCACATATTAATGAGTGATATTATAATGCTTAATTGATTGAAAATATAATAAATATAATGATATAGATAAATATGTAATTAATATCATAATTAAATCACATAAATAACATATAATCATTAAATACATCCTTATCAAATTTCATTTAAATTATTCTTGAAAGAAAAAATCACAACGCTTTCAGAGGTGGTAGTCCACCTTGCACATTAATAAAGATTTTGTAACCCCTTCGATAGATGTGGGTATGGTTTTATGTCATAAAAATTAACAGAAAAAGGAATAATTGTATGTAAGATACTTATTTTTTATATCATCATGGAATAGAAAAAATATAATGGTTTTGGGGAAGAAAATAAACAAAAAAGATCACTCATGAACGTGACCTCATCTTCGAGTATACACCATAGGTTTCAAATAAAGAGTTCGAAGGATATAATTATTCATAAAATAAGAATCATAGTATAATGGGGGGAAATTTTGGTAGGTATTGTCTTATGAAAAGAGGTTCGAATTTTTTAACAATAAATGAGATTGGGGGCCTTTTAAAAGTTTGGTGAGTGACACACTTCTATTTGTTTTGTACTGGTGCAATCATACCAAAATTTTTAACATTCCAAAACAATAATAAATAGAATATTATTGAACCTATAAATGATAATGTGAATATAAATACTTCTAATGTGATTTTTTGAGGATGGTGGGTCTTTTTTACTCTTCACTCTTTAGTTGAACAACTGATAATTCTATATTTACCATAATAATAATAATAATTAATTTATACTCTTTTCACTAGTCCATTTTGTAAATAATTAATTTAAATATATAAAGAAATAAAAATTCGTATAATTTCAAATATTAAATGATATTGTCTAAATTAAATTCATATTATTTGTAAAATTTAATATAAAACTATTATAATAGGAGAGATGATAAATTTTGTTTTAAAGAAATAATTTTCAAAATATTACATTGTCATTATATCTAAATTCAGTATAAAAATTAATCTAAAACCCTAAATTATGTTAACTGAAATTTTATTTGTCTAATTAATCTTTGAAACCAATTTCAAATGTAATCTAAATTTGAAAATAATGTGACATAAAATGATGTTCTCAATTAAAATTAAGTATTTATTTACTATTCATCAATAAATGAAATATTTCTTAAAAATAAAAAAAACAAAGGCTAGGATAGTTTTAATACTATAATTTGAAAAAATGATGTCTAATTTTTCATTAAAATTTTCTAAAAGTGGTAGAAATTTATTTTAATTTACATGAAAAATGCATGGGGAAACTATCATTTTAAAAAAATGTAACTTTTTAGATCCATTTATTTTCCTTTTAATTGATTCTTATATTAATAAAAACTATCAAATAACTATAAAACTCAAGTAAGATATTTATTTTCATCTTTTAGTTAATACATTTTTTACCAACAATTCAAATTGGTAGGATATAAGTGTCATATTTACTAAAAATATTTATAGTATATTGTTGTTTGGTAAAACATTGTCTTGTTTGTAATGAATGCTATTAAATAAACTTGTTTTGCATGTAACAAAATATAACATCATTATTTCATGTAATTCGATATATTTAAGAGATTTAATTTATATAAAAAAAATATTTATAACATAATGTTTCCGGGTGTTGTTGTTTATTCTATATTTTGTGTTTTATTGTGCATTTTATATCAAATAAAAAAAATTGAATATTAAGGTGTTAAACACAAATTATTATTAATATGAAATCACACATGTGTTATTATTTTATTTGAACATGGTTGGTCTATACCACTGTAACTTTTGTAAAATTCTCATCCTATGAAAATCATATTCTTGTAATACTATGACAATCGATTTCTCAGTGTGAAGAGAATAACCTTCCAACAATATTAGTTAGAGGTATGCTCACTATAGAACAATTAAAATTACTAATTTATTCCCTCCATGTAGAAAAAATTAATTAACCATCTCATGAATAGATTTTTGATAAATAAATTTATCCTCAATATTTTACCCATCATAGGAATATCTGAATCATTACATTTCCTCATAATCTGGGCTGGATACCAATAGGGATACATCCTATATTTAATAATATAAAACAGAGTTCAAAACATATATGTGATATATTGAATAAAAATAGAATGAAAAAACAACCCATTTCAATATTATCCATGTAACATTATTAAACCAAACAAGATATACATTTTATTGATTCTAGAAAAATTGTACCAACATCTTAGTTAGTGGATACATCAGCCACTACACCATTATTTGGTTTTTTATCCTGAATATTACATTTTCACTCCTTAAAACCTTTTCCCAAGATACTTATTCATCCCCATATATAACCTATCATAATGTTTTTCCCGAGAACATAATCACTCTGATTAAACGTAGCAATTACCAAAACATCCTGGACCAATCCTTTATGGTGTTATGCTATGAGTTCCACAGCAAGACTGGCTCAAATTGATTAGGGGTTGGTGACTGTAACTAATTAGTAATATCCACATAATATATAATTTAGAAGATGGAAAAATTAAAAAACTATTAAAAATAAATAAGGATTCATTTAAGAACCACAATAACAAAAAATATAAACTAGTGTATTTGTATAATAGTTATTAACTAAATAATATACAGGAATATAAATATCTATAGAGAGAATATAAACCAAGAAATTGTATAGAATAAATTATTTCTACCACATGATCACGACACAGGCAACACCTACTAAAACCACAAATAATTTTCACTAAAATATGTAAAAAATCATTCACCAATATCGCCACCAAGTTATAATCTATCTTTTTTAGGCACAACACCCATTGGAAAAATTCCAATTCCCTTATGAATATATATATATATATATATTTATATATACATAGATAGATTCATTAAAAAAATAAAAACAATTAACTAGTTAGCTTTAAACCACCATATAATTCATGAATATGTAATTAAACATTGATATTATCTACGGAGGGATCTCGTAAAAAATAAAAAAGTTTCATTCATCATACCAAAACATAATAAAATAAAAATATAAATCCGACTATCCGAACTTCCATAATCAATTATACTATACAAAATTACCACAATAAAAGTTAGGAAAAATTATTACACATTATGGAAAATATATTTGAAGGGGAAAGTCCCATTGAAAGAGAATCCCTTATCTTTGAACATTAAGGGGAATACCTATAAATATAGATGGGTAAATATAGGGTATATTGTTACCCCATAGTAGAGTTGAATACCGAACCCTCTGTATATTATATACAACAGATACATGATCCCACTCCTCATATATGTATGATAAATAACATTCAGTAACTATAATTTATGATAAATAATCTTATACATGACCTAATTTATATGATGAGAAGTCACATATATCTATGACCAAACACCATTAATTGCCCCATAGATTCAAAAAAAATTCTTAATATCAACCCCCACAAAAAAACTCATAAGGCTAAAATAACAACAATATCAAAGCATACCTCATCACACTAGATCATCAATAAAACAGATAATATTATTCTAAATATACAATGTGTTCAATATAAAATATATCATTCATCAAAATATATATTTTTTTAGAACTTGTTCATAGAGAATCGTGGCACATTTTACTATTGAAGGTAATAGTCAAGGTGTTGTGGGGTAATAAATTTTATTTACCTCATGTTTTTGAGGATGGTCATTATCATGGGGTATTGGGAACTATAAATTGTTTTCACCTTCATTGAATTGTGATCCATTATTGTGATATTGAATTTTGGAACGTGCATGATGTATTATAGTAGGTTAGATATATAGTATTTCATTTTTATTTGCATCATCTAATATATTCATGATTATACCTTGGTTTATGGGATTCATAGTTCTTTCAAAAAGAATATGTAGTTGATGAAGAAAATTAGAACCAATAATATTTTGGAATGTTTCATACATTATATTATAGGTGAAAATAAACAATAAATAAAGGGTTATATATAAAGGATATATGGTTGATGCTAAAATAAACCAAAGGGAATAAATGAGGAGAGGGAGAATTGTATTTGATGTGTTTATTTTATGACATTGTTGGGTTTGTTCAAAAGGATAAAAATAATAAGGATGTGTATATCAATAGAGGAATGATATTGATAGGAGGGAATATACCGAGAAATATAATTTATAATAATATTATTATTGATTAATTAAATAATGGTATCAAATAAAGAATAATTACTAATGCATGAAATAAACCCTTTCAAGATCTTTTATAAAATTGATGAAGAACAATTAAAGGTGATAAAATAATATTCTCAAAAAGATGAAATGAAATATAATATTTTCGATAAAATGAGGATTATTATTAGAAATCAAAAAATATAGATTCTTTTAAAATGTTTATACCATAAAAAATGAATAGTATGTAGAAATGTTTCCTTTAATATGGGTTTCCTAAAATAAGAGTCTTTTAAGGGAACTAGAAAATCGAGTGTATATATTTAAATTAAAGGGAAAATAAACTACTTATATATTATTGAAACATACATACATATCATTGAATAATAATATGTGAATAAGGGGGATATGAATGGATATTAATAGAGATATTATAACCTAATGGTATAGTGTGATTAAAAGTCACTCCATTCATCGAGGCATAACTCATCTTAGTATGAATGCTTATAATCTAGGATAATAAATTTAAATTTAGTAAATAATTATTTTATAATTTTATTTATATTTATTTATTCTATTATTATCCAATTATGATTTATATAATTTCATTATTAAAAATTATGTTCATGTCAATTACCTCGTGAATATTTGTTTCAAGGGTCCTATGTCACAATGATGTACTTATAAAGGTAATTTTCTTAAAAAAATTATATAACTCATGAAGTAAAATGACATATAATTAATGTATTACAAGTAGTTAAAATAGTTCAAAATCAAAAAGGTAGTTTCAACATGTGTAAGATTATTGAGAATAAACACTTTCATGTAATGTTGGGTTAATTTATGTGGTTTTATCAAAAAACATGAAATTAATTTTTTTTATTTAAATTTATGACTACACACCCAGTAAAATATTATCCATTATATAATATAACTTTCTAGTTTATTTTTTATCATAAAATAATTTATTTTAACCTTTAATAATGGGTTTAATATTTATTTATAAATGATATCTTTATTTCAATTTATATTATCCATAAATGGATGTTTTTTTTAGAAATTATAATCCTGATCAATTTTTTTCAATTAATATTATATATTTACTCAGGTATTTATTTAATCATTTTTAACATAAATATTCATGAAAAAATATTAAATTTTTTTTTCCAAATAGTATTGGAAAATGGGATACCTCATATATGTAGGTGTAAAACAAACCAGAATTTGGGAAATCATATTATTAAAAAATTATTTATAGCGAGTTTAATAAATTATATTCCTATAATATAATAATATTTTTTCATAACTTTGATATAAAGGTTATAAATTTATGTTTTTTAAAATAGATATTGAGAAGTTAGTTGAAGAAAAAAAATTAAAAATCTTTGGATGAAATATATTACCTTATTCATTGAATATTATCCTAAATATGCTTCTTGGTATTTAATGGATGGAATTTTATAAATATTCAAGCCACAAAAAACAAGGATTGAGAATTTAAGAAGAGATTATGGTCAAGATTTAGAAATATTAGGAGTATTATTTTAGGTTAAAAGAGGTTTTATGTGGTGGTATTTTTAAGATAGGTTGATTGTATTTTTATAAAAAAAATATAATGAAATATAATTTCCCAAAATATTGATCATTATTTGGATTATATAGTTAAGATATTTTTATTTAATAGTATATGGTATATTAAAATAATTTTATTACTTACATGAACATAAAAGAATTATTCTTGTCCAATATTCAATAATATTAATGTTTTTCAGTATTTTTCAATTCAGTTATATATTTATAGCCTCTTTTTTCAAGATTTTTTTTAAATATACTATAATACTTTCTATAGATATTCATTTGATAAATTGTTTATTGGTATAAATCATGATTAATATTGATTATATATTTATGTGGTTTTTATTTAGATTACTCAAAAACCCCTATTGGATGTATTAACATACTCAATGATGTTCCCCAAATCCAAAATCACATATATAATGTTGAAAATAGTGTAATTAAACAAAATATTTGATACAAAGTGAGAATAGACTATCAATATTTTAAAAAAGAAGCATATGATAAACATTTATACTTATGGATGAATTCAAAATCCCATGATTTGAAATTTTAGTGTCCTTAAAGAAAGTTTTTATAGTAAAAATATTGAACATTTCATTAAAATTGAATTCACTAGAGTCTCGTATAAGAATTTTGTTGTATACACACATCTTCATAACCTGGTGAGTGAAACAATTTGATTGGTGTGAGATTAGAATATCTCTAAGTGGAAAAAATAGTCATCAAGTCATCATGGGTTGGATAAAATGCATGTGAGAAAACATCATAATTCTATATTTATCTTATAGAAAACAATATAGAAAAATATGTGTTCTCCATAATACAAGCAGAAGGATATGAAATATTTAAAGGAAGAATGATATACCGAAGAAAAATTGTATGGAATCAGGATAAATCAAATATGAGGCATGGTGTATAATCCTAATTCAATGATTAATAAAAAGGAGTTTCCCATAGACATAAGGATAAAAATAATATATCTTGCAATACCACAAATATAATCATCACATAGTTTTCCTTGGGAAATCCCTTTTATACCTTATTGGTCATGGGATAATACTCACAAATACCCATGGCCATTGGATAATCTTTCCATGTTTCTATTTTCGGGAAAAAATTATCCCCTGCACCCCTTGGATTGAGATAATCCTCATGAATACCAATGATATTATGATAAATTCTCGAGTTTATCCTCTATTTGGGATAAATCCACTCACGTACCATTTTTCATAGGATAAATCACGTTGTATACCATTTTTCATGTGATAAATACTCATACATACCTTATTTATCTTATAAGATATTAAATTTAAAAATTTATTGATGGGAGATATGTGATCCCACCCTTAATTCATCCATATATATGTGTTCCCCTTCTAAAAAATAATTTCCCACATAACAAGAATCATAAGGGAAAAATGTATTCCAATAAATTATCATATAGTACCACTATAATTGACCTCATAAATGTGGATGATTTATAGGTGAATTTTAATCACCTAAAATTATTATTTTATAATAAAATTTGTAGGGTTATTCATTAATTATTGCATCTATGGAAATAATTCCACTAGATATAATGAGAAAAAACAAAGGGGAATTAAGATTATTTGGGAAAAAAATTTCCATTATTGAAAGTACGACGATACATGAAATTTGAAAATAAAATTTTAGTATGGTCAATTTTTAAAAAATAGAAAAATTTATTTTAAAATTTAATCATTATATTGAAATTTCAATATTTGATCAATAAATAGACATAATGAATAATAAAATGTGAATTGAAAACATTTTTTAGACACTTAATGATTAAAAGGAATCATCAATAAATGATCCTTGTGAATTATATAATGATTTCAATAAGTTTTAGTAAAAACTATTGAAAACAATTAATTTAAAATAGAATCATCTATAAATAATCATTTAAATGATGAATTATCTTTCAAAAAATGTGGCTCCTAAGAAAAATTATTCACTTCTTAAAAAATGGAAAAACATTTTATATATTTTGAATACACTATTATGAATTTTATAATTTTAATAAGAGGTAATTAAACATATCATTGAAAATATGTAATATAAAAGTAGATAATTAGATGATTAAACTAATTTTTTTATTTTTAAATTATATTTGAATTTTTTTTAAAATATTAAGACATAAATTTAGGGTAAACCCTTTTTAAAATATATGGGATTATTTTTTTATTAAATATGTCGCATGATTTTGATAAATTTATTCATTGTGAAAGACTGTTTTATTTTTAAAAATTATTTCCCCCATAAAAAAATAATATAATTATTATCAAGTAATAAATTTAATTTTTTTATTAAACTAATATTTATGATTCTCAAGGAATATCATCTATCCAAAAGAAATGGAATGTGAGTTTACAAAAGCCCATAGGGTTATTATATTTCTTGAATAAAGGGATATTTTAAAATGGTTAATGTTGTTTTAATATAAATACCCAAAAAAGTACAAAAAACATAATAATATAAAGTATAATAATGTTCCCAACTTATATTGAATATGTTCAAGATGAAAAATAATAACACAATGAAAGAAAATTGATTATTTAGAAATAGTTTAATTAATGATAATATAATAATGTCATGGTTACTTGTAAATATAAATTAAAATATCATGAAATTAAATATATTCACTATAGTTAATGTAAAAGGGGGATTTAATACACCATATAGGATAAATGATGAAGAAAAATATCAAAAATATATTTTGAATTAGAAAATGAGACAATCAAAAACGTATCTTGTTTACCAATTATTAGAGCAAATAATATCATGTTATATGTATGAAACATAAATATCTTAATTTAGTATTTCATACCCATATTCAATGAGATAATATTTTATAATAATCAATTTGAATCAATTGTTAAACATTTACTACATTATTTTGATTTATTTCAGTTATTGGATGACAGTTGTCTAATAGTCTCATGAAAAATTTAGAAAACCTTGTAAAACCCTTGAAGGTCGAATTTTTTTAAGCACAAATGACACAAAATATGATAAAAAGGTGATCCATTATTTTTTAGAACCTTCATAATTATATCTCCATTAGTGCTGATACTGAATCTTGTCAAATTGGATGAAATTTTTAATCATAACTACATGTAGATTTATCCATGTGAGGAGGCCCATAAAATATCAAGGGAAGTCACCTAAATCAGTCTTCATGAACTCTTACTGCACACTAGATGGATTGGTTAGGCCCCAGGTACAAATAATTGAATGATCAACCACCCCAGTGTTGGGTAACTACGTAGTGTACCTACCGTTGATACCTATTCGGGTGATTTCTCCTCATAAGTTTCTATGATTTACTATAAATAAGATCTTGGAGATATTCATTTTGGGGGTTATAAAACTATCGAGTATTAAGATCTTTTTTCCAGGTACCACTTCTCCCATTCCCTAAAAAATCATTCATGATTTCATTAAAAACCCCATTGAAGAGGGAATTTGGAGGGATAGTTGGATCAATTTTCCTAAAGGTTCTGAATCACCAAACACCTACATGAGGACCCCCTCTCCCTAGATGAGAGTCACTATCATAGAGGTCCCTCCCCAAATATGACACATAAAAGAGACCTTTAGTGGTAATCATGTGGAAACCCTTTGTCCCTATAGAAAGGCATACCTAGGTTGTGTTTCCCATGATCTTTATCCCCTAAGGATTCTCCATCGCGCATAGGCCTAACCAATGCAATGTACTTCCAGTTCCTCCCATGTATACCTTATGTGAATCACCTTCATTTATCCAACCAATAACAAGTGTGACACACCACCTAATCCCAATTTTAGTGCCCCATTGTTAGGGATCCTATGGTTTTGGATGCCTCATTAGAGGTGGAACAAATTGATGCATCCAAGAAAACCTCAATACATTCATGACCATGGAGAGACAACAACCAACATTTCTTCACATTTGTTATGAAATCCATCTTTTAGTGGTGCCCCATACATGTATTACCTGATGGGTACGTTCCTTAGTGTGCAAGAAGTAATGTATTCCCTCATTCACAAGGACCCTAATGCTATGTAATGTTTTAGGGACCTTTGGGTCTCAGATATGAGAACTCAGAACATCTCATTCCCTCATAATCTCTAAGACCGTGGATGACTGATACCTTGATACTAGAGAGATTATTAAAATTAATTTTCCCATTGATGTTAAGTGGATTATCCTCCTTAATTATCTATAAATAGGTTCAGGGCATCACTCTTAATGAAATACATTAGCCTTTCTTGTAGCATTGTATTAAAACAGGTTGTTAGATGTGACTATCATAGTGACCAAAACTGGATAGGCGACTCAATCATCAAATCCAATTATTCTTCTCCCCTATTACCATCCACTTTTTCAAGGAGAATATGGACCATTTAATTTTCAATATCTTAAAATTTTAATTGTTTCTCACATTAGAGAATTTTTCACATATGTATAATTATTTTCAACGATAATGATTATCACAAGCTTTGGTACATGTCACCAAAAAAATCTTCTTCCAGGTCTTCCAATGACATTAATTTAAAGGGTCTCAAATGGAATGGGTCTTGAAAGGAATGTATCAAACCATCAAGGAACCATCCTAAATGTTATAAGCCCTAAAAATCAATCCTTAATAATCTCACCGTGACACATTCTATATGACTTAACCATTTAGAAGTCCTTTATATGCGTGGTTTATCACAACCGGAGATATAGGTCTTTGATTATCATCTAAATGTGATACAAAGGAATCCTCCGGAAGGTCCAAACACAATACCCTATAATCTACTCAAATTATATTTGGGCCACATTCCATGTAGTTCCATGTCTAAACTGAGAGCTTACATCCCTTCCATGTTCCTTAGGTAACCCAAAATTAGTCCCCCAAAAAACATTGGCTAGGAACCTTTCACCCAGACTTCCTTTTTATATGTTGGAAGACTGAATGGTTTGGTCTTCATCATATTACTATATAAGGTATGGTGTGTCCTATTATGTGGGACTGAAATACATGGGTCTGTATTTCATTCTCAAGGGAACATTGGAATAAGATCAAATGGGTATGATCCTAACATAAAAACTACTCATGTAATCCTTGATGATGATAAAACCCATAGTGCACCACTGTGTGGCATAAAACATTAATATAGTGAAAAACAATAATGGAGTCCCTAATCTACACATAAAAGGTTATAAATGATTTATAACATCATATACATATATATATCTCAATCGATAAAGAACCATCGATATATAAAAATGATTCTAAGTTCCATGAATTATAAAAATTGATTGTTAACTTGAGGGTGACTCATGTCATGCATGGGAATTAATGAAGGATTCAGAAATATGTAACAAACAATTAAAAGAGTCTCATAGTAGTTAATAACTCTCCAAAAAAGGGTGAGAGAATCCCAAACTCCCATCATCTAGACAAATGTGATTCCCTAAGAATAATTGAAGCTATTTCGTAATGACCACATAACAATGAAATATTATTTCATGAAAAATATCGTATAAGGGAACTGTTGACTTTTTCAGGATTCGAGATCAAAACACATAGGAGTATAATCCAATGTTTTAATCATTCCATGAATTATTTTGTAATCATTAAAACCTCTACAATCATACCGTTGATCAAAACATGAAATAATACATTTTTTGGGATAAAAAATGGTGTACATAATCATATTACATAACCAAGATAACGGCATCACCCACCTATCATGCCCCTATATACCTCAAAATTAATGATGACTAAATAATATGATCAACTATACATGTAGTTGTTTTTTGATATAATTATTTGATTGGATTTTCATTCTTCTTTTTAAAAAATATTTCTAGATAAATTGTGATGAACTCCCTTCAAATCAAATGGCATTATACCATTTATTAAAGACATGAACATGAACCACTACACAAGTTGGGTCCTCTACTAAGCATAGGACACCGTCACACACCCAATATGTTCAATGATGGTTCTAAAATTCACTAATTTGAGAGTAACCCCTAAAAGGCACTCTCTTGAACTTATAGGCTAGTCAATAGGACCACCATCTCATGAAGCCCTGCTATTAATCGACACATAATTGACCGATTATAAAGAAGTAGGTAGAACTAATCAAAATATCCATCCATTTCAGGATATTATACCCAGAACACAGTAAACAATTTCTCCATTATCATACTTATGATAATAATGATTCGACAAATGAACTCACTAATAATAAAATGGGTTTATTTAAAATGTCTCCTTTTAGTAGCCTTGATTTATAAGGCTACGCAGTAGTGAAGCCACATCATGATGAGGGTTTTATCCATGGATTTGTAGACCATGCCATCCAAACTAAAGGAGAAAAACATAACCCTATGGGAAGATATTGATCAATAGGAAATAGGGATACACCTCTGTCCCCTCTAGATAATACCACCAACAAAATGCAGAATAAAACAATGAATAAGAATAAACACCTGACCACACCCAGAAAACCTACCATTAAAATTTTGTGGAAAAATGAGAGTAGGCACAAACCCTTTCCCACAATAACTAATCCTACCAAAGTCTACTTTTGGAAGTATTTAAATCACTCTGGTCAAATTTGTTGATAAACCAAGAGTTGCGAAATCATAAATCCGCATCAATCAAGTATTCCAATCAAATGCAGAGGCACACAAAAAACATATGCAAACACTAGACCATGACCATTAATCCGGCATGTAGCCTCCTCTAGAAGAATCTATAGAAAGATACTTGTATGTCCCATTCAATAAATTGGGTAGAACCAAATCTCAGATCCTAAACCTATGTACTGTTAGTGAACATCAGATGGAAATAGAAGACATGATCAGGGAAACC
This sequence comes from Viscum album, assembly GCA_963277665.1. Classification (NCBI taxonomy): domain Eukaryota; kingdom Viridiplantae; phylum Streptophyta; class Magnoliopsida; order Santalales; family Viscaceae; genus Viscum; species Viscum album. The sequence continues at coordinate 1,569,147,337 of OY728133.1, read as the reverse complement.
CTTTCTCGAGCCACAGAATGGAAATAAACCCCATTTATAGCTGCTCACATCACTTAGAATATCATGAAAATGTAAAAAGTTGGAAACAAATTACTACCCACATATTACAAAACATCTAAGACATAATAACAATGGTGGAATTGTTCAAGGGTGGATACACAACTCCGTACTCACAATTGGGGTGGATCATAAACATGTCACTCCAATGAATACACAAAGCTTCACCCCATTACAGGATGGTTGTTGGAAAAGTCCCCCTAGAAATATGGGCAACTGAATTGTGTACACACATGAGTACTACATGTCTGTAATCGAACTATTCCAATGGAAACTACAAGGGTGGGTAAACCCCATATAAATTTCCTTAAGCCTTTCAAAATGTTCTTGTAGCATCATGGGAGCTAAACTAAGAAGATTACATGTATGAAAACCACATTCCCCCAAAATTGGCACTATTAACTCATAAGAAGGAATGAAAAAAATCCTCCTGAGAGATGATTGGAAAATGAAGCTCCAAAATATGATCCTTCTATTCCAAATTTTTTATTTCATAAATATCTCATATACTTCTCTATGGAAGCTAAAGGTCATTCACTCCCATTACTCAATTATTGGAAATGAACCAATTATGCTGAAGGTCATACATGAAATCCCCACCATGATGGATTTCCTCATGTAGAAATCTTATCGATATAAAGAATCTATATCCTAATGATAGTAATGAAAACCCACCATAAATACAAGATAAATCAACAATAAGGTACTCCCATTTCTATATTCCTCAATAACGGTCCTCCTAGGGGTATATTCTATAGGAACTCTTCATGTAGTCGAATGCCAATCAGTATTGGTATTCCTCCCTAAAATGGAAATTCACTTCATTAAGAATGTACTATCCTTATTGATTTAATGATGATAAATACATAAAACAATTTATCAAAATGGAAAATGAGGATATCCATGTTTTATGTTATGTCAATGACAAGTGAATTCAATTATCATCCATAAGACAGCCTAATTTTATGATATCTCTAAGAATCACCCTTGAATCACATACCATTTGATAATATAGACGATGTACAAAACAATATTATTGTTTATAATAATTAATAGGGAAACATAGAAAATTTTCACATTAGGTCAAGGAACTTTTTGAAAAAGATTTTTAATTTCAGTTAAACGTGAGGGGATAATTTTCTAATGATTGCATACCAGTCCGGTTTTGGAAATGATCTACTCTCCAGAAAATTATTCAAGAGTCATTTTCAGAAGATTAAATATAGTAAATACACCTTAATATATGTAAATATATTCATCACATTAGATGAAATTTATTATCTTATAATGAATATGTATTAAATCCTAAGGTAATAGAGGGGATATCCTACCAAATTTTCATGCATGCTCTACTTGATACATGACATTGATATTTGAAAAACAATAAGTAGCACATTAGTTTGCATGATTCAAAACATTAAATGTATTGCATTAACTGATCATGGAATCCATATATGGGGTTCATATTAGAGGATGGGGGAACACAGAGTGTTTTACTTCACTATTCACTTTAATCCTCAGAGCTCCTCAAAAATTGACATTATGAAATGTTAAAAACATTGACCTATTTCTAAAAGTGGAGTATGTTCATGATAGATGATATCCTCAAGAAAAAGATGTCAAAACTAACTCCCACTGTCATTTGGATAGTACAAAGGTTTCCATCAAAAGTATTTTCATCTGTTATATAAAAGTAATAGTATGTCTCCCTCTAATGTGAATTAAATCGACAAATATCACAAATGTCAAAAATGGTGAAACATTCATTGAATGTAGGTAGATTAGATGACAATTTTACAATGAACCTAGAATATGTTTTGAATCATATCTCCAAAATATAGATATTATTTGTGGTATTATTAGAAATGTAAATCTAAAAGTGACCTTAGCCCTTATGTATTGGTATTTTTTACACAACCTTTGTGGTCATCCAACTATGCCAGAATTGTTTTTGAAATGTAGAAAAAAATATGCCAATCAAATAAGTCTGGATTCTTTTTTTACTTCAAAACCTCAAACCCAATGGATTTTAATCTTATATTAATTAGGGGAAATGTATTTGAAAAAATCTTTCTAGTACATCACATAAAATGATATGATTTCATCTTTAGGAACACAGATGAAAATTTTGTATCATGATTCCCTCTAGATTTATGTATGTTAAATGGATTCAGAAGAAAAATTGGAGGATAGGAAAAGACACTTTGAAATACAAAGGTCGGTTTTGGAGTCTCATCATATTGGTTCAGAAAATTAAAGACTCCATATTTGTCAAAATCCCATGTTCTATGTAATTTCAAACCCTCATGGGATGAGAATAAGGAAATATGATGATTCTATTGTTTTTCTTAATATATCACCTACCCCATATCCATCGTTGAAAGCAATTCCATATTTTATGTACCCTTATAATTAGGGCATGAAACAATTCCATAATCGTCAATAGGAGTGAATAGATAATTGAAAAAACTAGTATGAGGAGTTAAATAACAAGGATTAATCATTTCAATATGACCAATTTTTTCACGTCTACAACACAAATTTGGAAAAAAAATATGATTATGTTTCCAAAACAAATAAAGCCAATCAGGCTGGACTTGAAGATCTCCCAAAATATTGGACCTTCTACTGAACAATAGGTCATTGAATTCAAGAATTCTTTGTTTTTAAAAAAATCAGCCAAAAAATATCGGACTCTATGCATGTAAATTTGTGAAAGCCACCAGCATATGATGAATGTGATTAAACTACAGATAAAATGGGAGATGCTGAATGTATATAATTTACTAGAAAATATACATAGAATTATATGATTGGATGATTAGAATAAGGTCCAACCAGACTCATTCTATCCTTTAATAATAGTACAAATATCCCATTATGCTTTTTACCACCTATTCTATGACATAACGGAATCCATCCGGCCCACATTCATCCAAAATATAGTATTTCAAAAAATTACAAGGTCAAAAATATGAGAAGAAAACAAAAAGAAGATGAAATTATTCCATGTATGTGATTGGAATTGACTATATAATTTTTTATACCATCAGTCCTAGAAGCACGCACATCGCCCCACCAAATTAAACAATAATATTTGACCCTCCTGAAAATGTCCTCATCAGATAAAAAGTTGATCTTCTATTCCATTAATTTTGTTCACTTAATATATCTATTATCATATAATTATTATGATTTTGAACCCAAATTATTCAAATCCATTTGGTGAATTCGCAGAAGAGGCTATAGGGGCTGGGGATAAAGGGGGGATGTTTTCCTTGAATAAATCAATTCATTGACCATATCCCCTCTCAGACTATCTATATAGTCAATACTCATGAGAGAGACTTAGAGTGGGATTAGTAGGTGAATGGAAGATCCCTCACATGTTATAGTAGTCACCCTATCCTACACCTCTTGGAATATTAACTAGAGAAGACATTTTCTCCAAACTAGTATCAGTGCATAGGAGGACTGGGTTGATGTAACCATCCAAGGACAAAAATGCCACTGAAAAATATTCTAAGGGATAATTAATGTAAATAAAGTACATTAGATCCATAGTTAATGAAAAATACTATCCCATTTGATGGAATGTGTATATATTTAACATATATGTATGATGTTTGGAAATCGATTACCCCTAGTTCCATCTATGTTGTACATCATTGATGCATAAAGACTATAAAAGACATCTAGGAAACACTTGTAGAGCCTTTTTTGATCCCCCAGGAATTTATGTGAATGTTTTTTCTATTAAATTGTATTTAGAAGAGAAAGATCTTATATAGTATCATGAAACCATATAATTAATTGAAAAGGACAAATATTCCTTTACAGAGGGAAATATTAGATCATTGTAAATATCGGTATGAATAAATGATTCTGATATCTAATGAAAATTCATCAATAATGGCTCAAGATTCACCAACATTCAGGTCTGGCCACTTTACTAAATGGGTTATAGTATGGCCTACATACCCCTCTCTACTATGAGATTATAGGTTTATGATAAGAATGATAGAAATAATCTAGGCAGAATCAATCTTATGGCCCATTTTGGGGGATGTATATATGAAATAGAATTTCATGTTTTTCATAAATACATTACATCAAATTATCTATTGATAAGACCATGGTTGCATCAATATGTGGATATACACTAATTATATGAACAATTCCTAAATTCATTCCTAAATGGATAAATTGGGAGCCTTTATGGTGATAAATCCCTATTTGAATCCTAAAAACATTGTACATTTATGCATGATTATACCAAATGTAAGGGAAATAGCATGAAACAAAGCGAATTGTTCAATTCATGAACCAAAATAGTATATAATTGGCCTTAAACAATCAATTCAAATATATCAATGATGAATATGTGCTGAATATCTATCAAATCGAAGGAATATTCCCATAATGATTAAAATATTCAAAATAATACATGATATTAATAATGACATATGATTTGGTAGGGCTAAAAATGTCACAAATACGCAATAATTTTGTTGAATCATGGATTAAATTTCCCTCACTCCCCTTATGGGGGACCAATAGATCTCTGAATAGTCAATTGATACCAAATATTAGAATGATGATCCTTCTCCTTCCCCCACACCATCCCATCCATAGCATCTCAAAAATCCTCATATTGTTTGTGAGGTCAAAGGTAGTCACTTCATCTATCTTATATCAAAATGTAACCTCCCCTCCCAAAACTGTAGATCATCTTCCATTAACTATTAATCATATGGGGAATATATAAGAGAAAGTGGAATAATAAGAGGAAAAACAATATGACCTTAGGGATTCACATTCAACATTTGAGGAAGGTGTCTCTACTTCCAATGATGAAATCCTAGAAATTAATTTGGATAAAGTGGAGGACCCATGAACCAATTTTATTTTTATTAATGTAATTAGATAATAGGATGTGTTCACCTGATTGCTAAAGTATCACCGGGATCTGTTTTCCTATAATTACACAAAAATGCAAGGCCAGAAACCCATGGTTCCCACTCACCACCATGGCATTCAAAAAAATAACTAGTCATATAAATTGGATGCCCTAATGAGAGGCTTGATTCACACCACTAATATTTGGGTGGATTATGATAATATTATCATATTCAATTTAATTTTTTTATTTTAATACCTTACATGGCTTCCTAATATATTCCTATTATTGAATAAGAATGGTAAAATTTCAGTTTGCATCTACATCAAAGATATCAACTGAACCATTATGAAATATTATTTCTTTGTCATGATCAGATAACTACGGATTGTTGCAAAAAATTTATATGATGACCACTCCGTCATGGATGACTGTTCAAGTCAAAAAAAATTGGATGTCCCAGAATGATGTAGACTCCACCTCCATTGGGCCCCCTTAAATACTCTTTTTATATTGAGTAATTCCATTTGGCTTGTGGAATACCAGCACAACATACCAATGATACATCAATCACATTTTGAGAGGTCACAAATTCGACACTTAATAACCAATATTGAAGACAATTGTTTTCCACTCACAAAGTTAATGAATTAGGGGGTCACATATCATTTGATAAATGGATTTCAGAAATGAATTAAAATACTAATGAAATATCACTTGAGCCCACTCGTGCTTGTGCCACCATTTGAGGGGGAGGAACTCATTCTATATGTGGTATCCTTATAATTATCACTGGATTTATCCTTACACAATAGAGTGGATCCTTGAATGAAAATGTTATTTATATCCTTAGTGAAACGATAATAGAATTAGGGAATCGTTATTCAGATATCATGAAACACTATTTTAATTATTCTTCGCCATTCAAAAACTAAGGCATTACCTATAACACCACAACTTCCATTTGGTATATAACAATAACTATCCCAATTATATCCTCTTAAATACTATATTTACTGGAAATTTTGAAAAGTGGGGAGTAATCATGTAGTTGTTTGAAATACTTTTTATGCCTTATATTATCCTTTATGGATACACATTAGAGGATTTTCATAAATATCGTCCATCTGTAGGAACAATGTCTTTAAACACTGAATTTATAGATGGAGAGATAATTTCTATTCTAGGCTACCCAAATACATGTGAAATTTATTTAGATGTAACATCTTGAAACTCAACAAGAACCAAATGGATGACCATATGGAAAATAATGTTGGGATAAGAGTCATGCTAATATACCTAGCAGTTGCATTCATTTCATACCCCTTTGTTGGAAGGATGTTAAAAAAATGAGAACGAATATTTCACCCTCATTGAAGGTCTATAATTGTAACATCAAATACCAAGTATCTAATAAGAGTTGAAAGGTGATTCAATGTTGTTAATCAAAGAGATCAATATGTATTTTTCAATTAGAAAAGAATAACTAATACCTTTTATTGTTTATGATTGTGTATTCATAGAAAGGCTCCAATCATAGAAAAAATTGTCTCGCATCTTATGATTATAAAATATCAAGTATAGTGCATTGGAGAATGTATCCAAGACCCTAGTTGATATAGATTGGGATGAACCAATCATCAACGTTGGACATTTCGTAATGGTATCCCCTTTTTCTCACATAGGCATAGATGAGGTTAATGGGTGTAGTCCCCTTCCATAACTAGATTGTTCCATGACATGTTGGATGATGATCAATCCTGAATACCTTCAAAATAAGGTTCCTGGATTGTAAGAATATAGAAAATAGAAATACAATGATTAGATACCATATTTACACTTTATGACATCAAAACTCACCAAAAGGTCCTCTTTATTTGAGGTTTTTTATAGTCCTTCTTGGATACATAAATGAATAAGAGATCTCCACTATCATGAATCAATTACATAATAGGGTATGTGGTGACAATAAGAATTGTTTCAGAATTTCCATTCAAATATGATGTCTGTGTTATTTTTGGTCTTCCATAACACATGATTTCACATGTTTCATGGTGAAATTTTATTCCTTCCAAGTGCATTCGAACATTATCCATAAACCCCAGACATTATACCTAAAAAATACTCTTGGATATTTTTTTGTGGTGAATTGATTTTTTTGGGTATATATCCTCTAACAAAAACCTAGTAGTTTAAATTCATCATACCTACTATGGAATATTTCTTAAAATGGGATTTGTATATTACCCTTATGGAAGTTGGTATTGAAAGAATTTTTAGTTTCATGAAGGCCAATACATTTCCATATTTGGTTCCCCTAAAAAAATAGATAGATGAAAACATCAATTTTTATTCCAAGGAGTTGGAGAAAAAATACCTTAAGTTTAAAGTTAAATCCAACCACTCTTCCCATTATCACATACTGTCTAATTGACATATAGGGGACTTCAAAATTTCCCTATAATATTTTCTATAGAACATAGTGGATAATGATAAAAATGTTTTGGTCAGAAAAACATGTTTATTTTTTGTGGGTCTACTATACCATAACCTGTACTACCACACATGAAACCCTTTATGATCTAATTTGTGTAATAGAAGAATTCCTTCCTTTTGGGTTCCGATTTTCCACACTCCAAGTTTCCATATATTATGAACTATCTACATATGAGAAAAATTAGAAAAAATGGATTAATTAGAATGACTCGATGAAAATGATTGCCTACAACACAAAGCAACATGATATTATAGTCCAAGAATTATGATATTAAACTACATATCCTCAATTCATGTTCACATGATATTAGTCGGTATTATAATTCCCTTATTGTAAAATAAAAAACTACATGATTTGCATCCTTGTTGAAGGATGTTAAAATGCATAATATTTCAGTCCATTCTAATCTGGATCATATTTTTTGGGCTGGTATCTCAACACACCAATATTCTAGAACCAAATTTAACTATATACTTATCGTCACATTATATTTAGTGATGCATGGATCTCTAATAATGGGTATCACCAAAAAATTCACCCCTACCGGTGTACTGGTATGACCTACCCATGGAGCCTTTCCAGAACAATTTTTAACTTGTTTCTCATTGAAATGATATATATTGTAACACATAGGTCACATGTAGTATGCCTAACATTGGCATACCAAAAATTACCCCTCTCATAAAGATGAACACATATCTTTAATAGAAACATTAACTTAGGTTACCTCCTTCAAGATCCCAATATGGAAACTAAAATATTCCCCACCCTTATATTTAAAATAATGATATATTTTCTGAAACAGAACAATCCATTGATAATGCAGGTTGAAATTATTCTATTGTGCTCACACATGGACCTTTAAAAAAATATAATCTTTGTCTGGGTAAATTTTGGATCTCTAGAATCTTTTTTCTCACTTCATACTGGAATTTCATTTTCCAATTCGATGCCTTTGTCTGACTGTAAAGTAATATGACCTAATTTTATTTTCCTTAATCATTCAAAAAATGGACTTTCATCTAGAAGAAGACACAATTTTACAGTATATAAGTACACTCGATATGGATTTTCATAGGTCACCCACATATATGGTCCTAACAACAAGACATACATTTTTCAAAAAATATAACATTTCAATATTTATAATCCTCAAGGGAGTTTTGTACCCTATAAATATTTGGATCCAATAACCCCCACAATTTACAGTTTCCTTCTTTTCTTCCAAGCATTCTTGATCATCATTGGCCAGAAAATCTCCAAATCAATCCTCTATTAAATGAAAATTCTCCCAACTGTGTGACGTAAAGATATAAGAAACCATATTTCCTCCTAAGATGACACTAAACTATGGTGCTTTGAAGAACTACATATAACTTGATTCCTAGTTTGATGAAATATATAGAGATTCATATGTATTATGACCTTGTAAAGACAAAAAACTGATTCGTTCCAACTAATGAGTCATAACTACATTGGGAATGTATTTATCCCCATTATAGATAATTTTTATATGAAATGGACCTCCCATATTACAGTAATTTACTCATATAAACAAAAATATGTTTTTGGGACAACCAAAATTTCCATAATCATTCCATGAACATTGATGATATAATGTCAAATTCTTGAGGATTAATTTTCCTAACTATGATGTAATATGTCCTAGTTGGCTTTGAATAAGACTCACACTAAAATGGACAATCTACCCGAGGATTCTAGTATTTCACTATGTGGAAATTTTCCCTCGTGGGCATTGTATTAGTCACCAACACATAACGTTCTGTCAACCAGAGGTACAATCATCCTCAAGAGATACCTCTTATACCTCCATAATTCTCATCAATTTTTTGAACCCATATCACTCTTCATATTTGGAAACCCCCAAATTATAGCTTAAGATCTCTATAATTCATGAAAATTGTTGCACATTCTAAGATATATCCCCATAAAAGGGTGAAATTGTTAATATTTAGTCAGAGATAAATTACCTTAAAATATAATGGAAAATTCCTCACCGTAAGATGTCAAATTACATGATCCATTTCTTTTTCACATAATATTAAAATTCATGATGCTTCAAACATTATCTTTGAGGGGCCTTTCCCCCTATATTCGATTATTTAATAGAATTTACCCTCCTTTACATTATGATAAATTATTTCTAGAGAAGATTCATATTGATGAACAAGGCCAATATAGAGGTGATCTTTGTTCTGAGTCACCTTACCTTGACAATCCACCTTCTGTGTTATTCATAATGTTAGATCTTTACAAACTGCCCATTTATCAATAAGGGAATTTCAAATTACTGAGGATTCCATTGAAAATCTATGAAATAATAAACCCAAGTTGGCACTGAATAAATTTACTACTAAAAATGAATATTATTGAGATTATTCCACTTTTGAATATACATTAATACACCAAATTTTTCTTATTTTAAGTCATCCACAAAAAATGGATAATAAACTAGAGGTATATTCTTATTTCAGAAGTACCTCATATATCTCTGTAATACCTAAATGATAATATCATGATGGAAACCCCTTTTCATATAATGTTTTCAATCATTTCTTATATGTTTATATCAAATAACTTTATAGATCCATAAATGAAAAAAAATCATGATTCAAAATTCCTATCTATATATCAAATAAATTTATCATCATTCTTGGATAACATGCCTTATTTGGGTCATCATTCCAAAACCCATGGTAAAATATGTTTGACATAAAATAAAATTTATATTAGTGTAGCTTTAAATTAATTAAGAATCCCATAAAAAGAGACATAGTAATCACCATGATGAATCATAGAAAAGGGAACATGGTGTAAAATCAAAGAATCAGATCACTAGCCATATGATCTATAAGGATTTGGTAAGAATTTACTGCTGAAAAGATAAAAGGAAACAAATTATTATACTAAAAATAATCAAAGGGTTGCCAAATATAAATCCATTATTCACACACGAGGAATTTTTCCCATCATTATATTGAACATATTAGGATGATTAAAAATAAATAAATAATTTTTATTGGCTATCCCATATAACCCTTGTAATATCCAAACTACACACTCATTTTATAAATACATTAGAAAAAATTAGTGTGCTCCCTAACCCCTACCATTACAATTATAACATGATGTATTTCAATAAAAATTGTAATTATCAGTACTATATTATGAATTTGATCAAGAAATAAATAATGTAACATGTAATTAGAAGAAACATAATTACAATACATTTTCTAAAGTTTAATGAAACATCAATATTATAGATCATTTCCAGCATATTTTACAAGAACTCATCAACATTGGATTTGAATTATTGGATTTTGGCTCAGGAGGTATACATATATTGCCAAAACCTTATTGAAACTATTTTGACAAATGAATCATAATTAAAAGGTTTTTATTGATCCCCCAAGAGATAATATCATCCTTATTTCAAGACTCCTTCATGGTTTATTGTTGTTGGGCCATATCTTCCTTTAGGAGGTACAATTTTTCTTGATAGAGAAACATTTGGAGAGACTACCCATCAAGAAAACACTAATATTCCTCCATATACCTAGAATTACTGAGCTTGTATTTAGATAAAATAGATCTTTGTTCCTCAATCTGGTCTCCTAGTTGAACTTATACATCATATGATCATATATCTTCATCCCATTACTAGTTTACTGACTTCCCAACATGATGGATCATACTATAATAAAATACACCACACCCAAAATGAAAAAATGGTTGAAATTCATTGAAATAAAAATTTAAGGTTTTAAAGAGTTTTCTCAAATACTAACTAATAGATGTCCCTCTAGACTATATGGAATTTTGAGTTAAATGGATCTTGTGTCAATAAGTCTGAATCAAAGCTTCTCTTTAAGAGATTGATATATTCTGGGATTAGATCTTTGAATGTGTAAACTTGTCTAACTCCCTCCCATATAATAGTAGTTCTTACTAAAATTGGTGGATGAATTGACATGGAGTCTCCCCTATAAGGATTTAGCACTGAATTTTATGTCATTGGATATAAAATTACACCCCTAACCGATATCAAGGGTTTAATAAACAGAAAAGGTATTAAAGCAAAGAAAGAACTTAATTACAGTCTTCTATTATTGAATAAATTGTTGGGTTCAATGTCTCTATAATACTCCTAGTATTTGTAATATGAGTAAGAATATATAGAGAAGGAAAAACCCATGAGTTTTTTTAGAAACATGGATGGAGGGCCCTAAAATATCTCCTTCTTTGAGATTCATAGTTGTTTCTCCCTCAGAAATGCTGGTAGAATGGACTTGTTTTCCATGTTTACAAATTTACCTGGCTATGTTCTAAATAGAAACAATTGTATATTTTTATACCTAGTGCAATAGATTAAATAAAAATAGGCTGAATATATTTAAAAACACAATAATGAGAAAAATCTTATTCATCCAATATTCTAATAAACTCCAAAAACACCACCAAAAAGGCTGGAATATTAATTTTTTTAATCTCTTAGATAGTTTAATCCTTTAATGAAATATTTATTCTAGTATCATTGAATCCCCACTAGTAGGAGTATCCCATACACATGAAATATGGCCCAAATCAGTACAGCTAGAAATTTTGTACATGAACACCTCAATAAGAAAAAGATATTTGAATCATACAGGGTCAATATTAGTGTTGAACACTTTATCAGACAATCTAGGATCCTTGTTAACCTATTTTTATTTCGAGACATCAATAGTGGGGGATGTCAAAGGGTCATTCAGTGTATGAGGTATATCTAAAAAATCATGATGTATTATGTCAGTTAACAACACATGAAACTGTATGATATAAATATTACATTATCGTGACCCTTACCGCTCTCCATAATTATAGAGTCATATGTAGCTAAATCGCTTGAAAATTTATCCATCAAAGGGATGGATTCTTCAATGAGGGTCTCTAAATCCTTTGTGATTTCCCCATCAGTCATGGATGGATCATTGTTAGTGACATTAATGAAAGAAGGTAATGATGATATTGAAAAAGGAAAGAATAATATATTGGGAATGTAAAAAAAATTCATGATATTAAATGACAGTAACAATATTTACAACGGTGCATATTTCAGATTAACTTCTTCACCCTCTTTTTTTCCTTTTCCTAAGATGATGATGGACCTGGGTTGGTTCTCTCAGTAGAGGATACATGATGTTGAAGTTGATAAAACCCTCCTCCAATTTATCCCACCAAGATCTATTAACATGTGAATAGTTATTATGGATTCATTAGAATTATACACTACAGAAAAAGAGGTTCCCACATGCCCATATATTATTGAGTCATGAACTGTTCCCACAGCTGCTTCTTCGCCTACATTAAACTGAGAGATATATCCCTTCAAAATGTATGATGATTGATAAATAATGGAAAGAATAAGGGGAATGAGGTAGAGAGCTCTTCAATATTGAAATAATCATTCCCTTACACTTCCTATCCACTAGATAATGCCTCAATTACTTCCCAATATATAATTTCAAATGCTCTATTTGTGGCTGATATCTAATCATATGTGGAAAGTACCAATACATATACCTCCTGAATATATTTACCCACCTAATTAAATTTATTTTGGGGTGTATATTGGAGGGAGATTTGTTATCCCACACCATACATGAAAATTCCTGCTAAAGAATTACACACCCGGCTATGATGTCATGGGTTATTCCCTTACAATGCAGGATCACAAGGGGTCCGACATAATATGACAATAATGTGTATTGATGTGATGAAGAACTGATTTATCCTGAAAATGAATACCTTTAATTCATGTCTCCTATCATATGAGACTGGGTGATTAGATCTTGGGTCTCCTCCTAATGGTAACAATATGACTGTTGTGGCCCAAAATATGTGGTTTTCTCAACGCTATCCTATACTGTGTCCCATTAAGGAGAACAATTTGAGTGGTTTGGATATTTATTATAATCATATTTAGGTTTAACCTACCTTCCACAATTTAAAAAACATGTAGTTTTAAAAGTTTCACCTCTATGATCACATTCAATTAATTCCCCTATATGGTATGAAGAAATTCAAGAACAAGCATACCTGCTCATGAGACAAACTAATTCACTTGACCGAGGAAGGTTGACTGACATTTGGGATAACTCTAAGTCCATCATGTTCAAGAATATCTAGGACATCATCAGGCGTTTCTCGTACTGAACATGGATGGCTGGAGAGACACATGGTTGTTTTAGAAACCTTATTTTGTTGGTAAATACATATACTAAAACGAGTCTCATATGACCTCAAAATAATTACATGCCACCTATACATTATATTTAAATGCATTCAGGTTAGACCTCATATCATCCTAAAAATTTCTATTATCAGTAATAATCCCAGTAGGCATATCACCAAACAAGAATAATTTTAAATCCTCAAATAGTTTCTAAATCCTAATGAATTTGTTGTGATTTATTGATAATGGATGGATAAAAAATATCCCAATATAAAAATGTAGCAAGACTCAACGGACTTCAAATCCATTTTGATTAGTGTCAGAGTAAAAGTGTGTTGCAATCCACCTCCACAACACTTCAAATGTCCCTGAAATTATTAATTATACCATCCACATCTACCCATTTAGTACAAACATGTATATATTCACTATAATAGGGGAAAACAACACCATATGCATCACTTATGCTAGTTTGGACACAATCACAAATGTCCCTGGTCTCACATCACTATTGTATTTGTGGACTGGAAGTAGGTAGATATTATCTACATCATGAGAAAGTCATAAATGTGGGTCATATTAGAAATATCATAATTTAAAATATAACTTTAGCGATAATACAATTTTTGCTCCAATGTAGGATAGAATCTACTAGGAACTATCTGATTTTCTATGTTTGGGCTTCCCATAGGGCACTACAAGTGGAAACTTCTACTTCTAGATTGTTAAAGGCCATTATCCAAACATCAGGATGGATTTCGTTCCCTGGTAGAGGGTCTACCCTATTAATCTTATGATCCATATTCAACAGTTCATGAACTAATGCTCAATTAATTTTAGTTTCATCCAAAATAAATTTGATAGGTTAAACTCATTTTACATTTCTTTGAGGATAAGGGATATATAGACCATATTTACATCACACTTGATAATCCTAAAGTATCCATGTGTAGGAAGAAAATAATATTTTAGAAGGGTCCACCAGATCAATATCCTAGGGACATTTCTTAGGTACTAATAAACATATGTTGTTCCCATCGAAATGACATTATAAATCCTAAATTCTTGTAACTCAGTATTGAATCTTCAAAAGATTGCTGCACACAGTTTCCAATAGACATTGAGGACCGGCTCAACTAATAAGAATAAGTTATTATAATACTTCCATCATTGTGATTATACTACCTTTTAAGCATGAAAGGTTGACTAGTAGCAGTGATTTTTATACTATTGGGAGTGAGGCTTCAGATCCGGGGTACAATTGTTGTGGTGCATGCCACAAGAATTGTGGATTATTTATTCATTAACAAACTCTCCCATAGAAGAGGTTTTGGGGATGAAAATATTGGTATATTTCATGGATCTATAGTTTGGGATGTTACCATTATTTATTCAAAATGAACACGTCTCTCAAAATTCTATGATTCTTCAAATGTAGATAGTATCTTCAGGGATACTCACGTTGGTACTCTTGCAAGTGATTTTATAATTTTGGGATAGTGGAGTAACATGTGTCATAATAATCATACAAAACCTTTTTAATAATTCATGAGACAAAAGTAGAATCTTGTTCATGGTAATCCACCATATAATCCATTGAGGAACGTCATGTATATATCAATATTTTTGTTAATGTAAAAAACCACTGTTTAGAGAATTCAAAAATATTGATAAAGGACAGTGCCTCACATATGTTTATCGCACAAAATAATTCTTCAATTTACCTCAAGTAGGTCCCTTACCATGGTTACATAATTTATGTCCCTTGACCTAGGCTATATAACATGTTGATAGGCCATACAAAGAACATGACAGAAAGGGACTCATTATAAGGATTTCCCATATAGTATGTTTGGAAATATTGAATGTAATACTTGCATGAAAGTATTAGAATAAAATGAAATCAAAATGAAGATATCACCTGATGGTCAAAATTATTTAGAGATGAAGATGGCCTACATTCCAAACCATCACTCCTGAAATTCACTCCATACCTGCATGATAATCCTCTTTGGGTGATCCATGTGGAACACTTGTGCAGCCTTATGAATTTTTTCATCAATCTACCTCAAGACTAGACCCATTTCATTTGATCATAACAAATCCTCTGGTGGTATGAAATTTTTTGAAACTCCCTTTTTCTACATGGGATCAATGTAATTAATTATAAATACTTCTATTATTTAAGAGGTTAAGATACCTATGAAATATCAAGGGAACTCTCTTAAATTTTCCTGAATCCACTCAAGATGTACACCAGAAGGCTCACACATGACCTACCTACACATATAATAAGAAACATCCACACCTACATAGTGTACCTGAATGGGGATCCTATTCAGGATACAGATGTAGCTGAACACTATTGATTAGGTTACCTTGTTTTCCTCTAAATTCGAACATGGGGATCCTCATTTGAGGGACTATAAGAATATAATAATCTTTTGGGCTCTTGGCACACATCTCCTTCACCGATGGAAACTATAATCTTTCATGTAGCCCTACAATACCAGATATTGGAGGGAATTGAGGGGGATAGAAGCATCAAATTCCCTGTATGGTAAGATACACAAGAAACCTATCTGAGGAATCCCTCCACCTAGTTGATAAGAACTAGCATGATAGTCCATCCCTAAATAAAAGACCTACAAGATAACCTTTAATGTAAGCCTAATGAAACCCTTAGTCCCAAGGGAAGGACATAAAGTATTTTTTTCGTTGATTTTACATCACACAAGGAAAATACAACTTATTTTGGCCTACCCTACTTATGGAACATCTAGTTCCTCCCATGTTTACCATATGTGAAGCGCATTCTTATTTCTAAATATAACATGAGTGAGATGCCTTATAAGTCCTCTTTCAAGACACATGTGGTTGGTATCCTATTCTTTTAGACCCCTCATCTATGCGGGGGAATTTAAGCCACCAGATAAGATTTTAGACATTCAAAACCATGAAGAGTGAAAAACTAGTGTGTCTACAATTTCGTTTTGAATTTCTATAGTAAGACTTGTCCAACACTTTCCTTACCTGATGGTTAGTGTCATAGCTGTGCTTGTGGTTTTGAATTCACTCATTCACAAGGACATTAACCCAAGGGGTATAGTCAAAGACCTCTTTGTCACATTTATTTCGTTTAGTACTATGTACTTCGCTCCTCATCTATAAGACTATGCCCCCCCCCCCCCGTTCTAAGAGGGGGAAAAGATGATTATGTTTTTCTCCCTTTTATGGTAAATGTCTTATAATTCTATCTTATCCAGAATAGAGAGAAGGGATATCTCATGGAGTAATCCAAAATAATTTTTTGTAGGGTTATATCTATGTTTTCTATCTTATGTAAAGCTAAATATTACAAAAATTCATGGGGATATTGGAACATCCTTGAACTCTCTTATTCTCTCTGTAGCCTCAAACTCTTCCACTAGTAGAAAAAATTCATTTAGATTTTTGAATCATTCACTTAATTTTGTTCATAATATAAATGAATAAATAATTTACGGTAGAGGTTAGCTATGAATATAACATCCACATTGTCATATGCATGTCTCGGTATAGAATGCTTTTTATATCTTCTTTAAGCCTCATTTAGAGGGCCTCCAAATGCTTGGGTCCTCAATGTCATGTGTCTAACCCTCATAGAGTACTCTTAAATTATATAATCCCCAAATCATTAAATAATAATTCAAAGGGGACACATTACATATGAGAAAATCATTTAGAGTGCAACCATAGGTGTGGGCCCCCCCAACCGATCTATATGGGATTTGATTCCCATCAAAATAGGATAAATAGGAATCCTCCATTATATCCAAACCCAATGCCCCAAAATCTAACATAATTATTATTGGGGAAGAATACCAATAGTTTCATGTCTAACATGGGTGATTACATCCTTTCTAGGTTCCTTGGGCTTCCATAACAAAATCCCCACCACAAACATTTGCTACAAATATTCCTTCTAAATATCATTTCTGTTTGATGATAAACGACATGATTAGTCCTAATCACATGACCTTAAAAGTTATTAAGTGTACCATTATGTGGAAACAAACTATATGGAAAATGAATTATTTAAAAATTATATGTAGGAATCTTATCTTGTGTGTTTGATCCTGACAGAAAAATAAATATTATCTACCTAGATGATGAAAAAATTATGATCAATCAAT
Organism: Viscum album; assembly: GCA_963277665.1. Lineage (NCBI taxonomy): Eukaryota > Viridiplantae > Streptophyta > Magnoliopsida > Santalales > Viscaceae > Viscum > Viscum album. The sequence goes on along the minus strand of OY728133.1, from coordinate 1,569,129,473 downwards.
TGTATGGATTGAAACCATATTTTTAGTAATAAACAAAATAAAATTAATAAAGTTCATTTTAAAGGGTAACATTGATGGGAAAAATATGATAAATATGGATATATCTACAAATTTAGAACCTCAGATACAGAAATATGTTTCAAAACACCTTTCCTGATAATAATTGAATTTTATCCCAAGGGAGACGCATTTCAGACTTGGTAATTAATGAAGGATTCAAAAATGAATATTAAATCTATAAGAGACTCTTGGAGTAAGAAATAATTTCTCAAAAAAAGGTGTGATGATCCTGAACACTTATCTTCTTGACCAATGGGAGTCCGAAAGTGTCATTGGGGCTATTTTACAATAACCACATTCCTCTAAAATATAGGATCATGAAATATCTCAAATAAGGTAAATATTAGGTGGTATTGGATCCAAACAAAAAACACATTAGAGTTCATTAAAAAATATTAAACATGACTTTAATTATTTTGATAATGTACAAATACCTGAAAAAATACATTCAAACAAATCATAGACCATAATTTTCATAAAAAAGTAAGGAATAAAGATGTTTGGCCTTGAGTAGTGATCATGATGGGTGAACACATAGGGTTGTTTCCATAAGTTTGTATGAGTGAGGAAAAATCAATAAAAAAGAAAATGTTTATAACTTTTTGGTTTGAGGGATGCTTGCTGGGACCATTGTTTTCTTTTTTATTGGAGGTGTAACCCAAGAGAAAGTGGGGATGCACAGCCTGGGTTGGGGTGTTTGTTCACAATGTGTACATTGTTCTCTAAGGGGGGTGTGAATATAGCCACCAATACTGTTAATAGGTTAAATAGATAAATGTTTCTACCAATTTATACAATATTCAAAACACTTTTTAGAAGTCTATATGATTTGAAATCCACATTTAATCAATTTTGTCTTAGAGTAGTGTTCATGATGGATAACATCCTAGGAATTTTACCAGGGTGTGTTTTGGTGGAAAAATATCACAAAAATGTAATGTGTTTTTCTATGGGGATAATAATTTGTATGATAATTTATTTGAGCACATAGGTGGGCCATATGGAGGTGAAAAAACACATCTAAGAGAAAACCGGTGTTCTTACGAGGTCCAATTCTTCATAACAATTTTATGATACTCTATTAATAATTCAATGATCATTTGAGGTACTAGAGAAGATTTTTTTTTTGATTTCTAAAATAGTTATCTCATTACATATGTGAATTATTGATATTCCTTGAAAATTGAATTGGTGTATGAATATTTCAGAAACATTAGCGATCAATAAAAGAATTATAATACTAAGATTAAAAATTAATATAACCATTCCATAACCATAAATAAATCATGGTTTTAAAATTAACTTAAAATTATATTAATAATTTTTTCTCATAGGAATCCATGATATACTTTAAAATCATTGTTCATGTAGGTGGTTAAACTGACCCAAACAAGATCTTGTTATTGCTCAATTGGTGAGAATTTTTAGAGAATTGAGTAATATAATTATGAAAAAATCATAATGATAATATTATTTTTTTGAATTATTTCAATAGGATTTTAATAGGTTTTTATAAATATATATAATATAAATTAGAAATATAAACTTCATTACATAGAGGATGTAGATATTAAAACACATGACTAAATATTTCATTTCCCAATGAATTATATGGAATAAACATGAATTATTATTTTACTCATTATAATTGTAATTATTTTTTTTAGTTAAGATTTGGTATTAAATTCCATCCATATAAAGAGTTAACAGATGCCATGGTGGGAAACATAAGGCATCCCATCGTGGTGGTTGTGGTTTTAAGAAGCACAAAATCAAGGTTCTTCTATTTTTCTGAGTTATTGGGTTGGAAAAAATAATTTTTGTTACACTGTTTTAAAAAAACATCATTCTAATAAGTAAACTAAGGTAGTTATATTATATTATAATTATATTATTTTATGTGAAATATTAAGATTAAAATTTTAATTATTATATTATAATCACATGGGGATTTGAATATACTCTTGAAAGGATCATTGTAAATGAAGGTCTTGCTATAATTATTTAAGATGAGAGGCTTAAAAGCATGACAAGTGAATATTGGAGATGAATAATGGAAGTGTTTTTGGGTTTAAATTCAATGTGATATGTGTTTCTTGAAGTGGTGGAATTATTCCCCTTTAATAAGTTATTAAAAGGGAACATTTTTGAACAATAAATATTTTTCAATAATGGCCTATCAATATTCAAGGGTCGATGTCTATGAAAGTGAAAAATATTGTATTTTATTATGACATAGGATTCATAAATCCCCTACCATAATATTGGATAATTTTTTTTAAAAAAAGTATCATAATCATTTTACTACTAGTTTTTTACCTAATAATATTTTGGTTTTTATGATGGAAACTAGATCATACCATTGTAAATTACATTTTATTACGAAATATAAGCTAAACGCACTGAAAAAATTAAAATCTGATGAACCAAAATCACATCCACAGATAATCTCATTCATTTTAAAAATAATATAAAATAAAATATTAAATAAAAAAATAACATATGAAAAACATATTTTTTATTAAAATTTGGTTTTTTACCATTATGTGTACTTCATTTAATATTAAATTTATTATCAATTAAGTGAGAAATTAAATATTTTTATTTGTGTGAAAATTTTATATAATAAAATTTATTTATAGGAGTTTATTTTGATTTATTTGACATGAATTAAAATAATTATTTAAACAATTATTTGAAAATAACATCTTCACCATTATCTTGTCTATTAATATTAATATTTTGAATAAAAAGTTTATGTCTAAAATAAAATATACATTACAAAAAAATATTAATTTTTTTCTAAAATATTACAAAAATTTTTTAGATTTACTTTCTAAAATATTGGAAATGTAATTTTTAACATAAGTTTAAAAATGCAATTTATAGAGAAATTTATTAGTATGTTTCCAAAATGAAAAAAATTTATATTTTAAATTCAACATAAAATATTGAAATGATTTATTATATGTTATAAATATATATTATTTATATAAATGGTGTTAGAAAAATTTATGTAATTCTTGAATTAAAATAATCCTATAAATGTGATTGTATTAGAAAAATATATATATTTCTATTCACATGAAAATATATTATTTTACAAAAAATTCAATACACAACCATATTTTGATTTTGATATTTTAATTTTAAAAAATATTTTACATTTTGTAGAATAAATTACTAATATTAATAAATATGTTATTTAAATGAAAGGCACAAATATATATAGAAAAATATATTATAATGAATAATTCCTTTTGAAACGGTAATTATTAATAATAAAATTTTGTATACATCTTTTAATTTATTAGAATATTTTTTCATATTTACTATTGTTTTTCTAATAAATAAATTCTAATAATTATTAATAAATCATGGCTTTTTTAGTTTTCTATTGTGTGTTGAGACAGTTATCCAAAGATATGTGTATATATATATACAAAAATCTCAAGGAGTTACATTATGCCATACATACATTTGATCCCAATTAATCTAATTATCATTTAATAAAAGAAAAAATTGAAGGGATCGACTAGTATCTCAATGTATATCTTCTGCTTAAGTATTCATGAAATAGTGCCTGGTAATACTGGGTAACTATATAACCATTTTATTCCTTATTAGAAGATTTTAGTGATATACCCTTTATCACTACATTTTGTCGATCCTCTTTCCCACAAAAAACTATGACCAAAATGGTTATGATAATATCTAATAAAATCATATTTAAAGAGAAAATTAGTATGAAAACACAATACCAATATGTCTTTTCTAAAGTCAAATTCATTTTAGTTGATGATAATTTTTTTTTCAATTATGATATAATGGGACCAACCAATCACTCATCCAAATTATAAAAGGATTCTTATATTCATTCTCCTATTAATATCTATAACCTAAGTCAGCATGAAATAGTAATATATTAAAATTCATCTAATTATTTAAAATAGGGAATGTGATTAACTAAGTCATATCATATGGGAGTTTAAAGCTTTTTTTTGATTTCTTGGTCCCAATGATCATGCACTTTGTTAAGGTTGAGTTATTAATCAACCATCCTTTGTTAGGGTGATTACCACTAGGTTAATCTATGGAATAGTTCTGTCCACATTATAGAATATAGGCATGGATTCAATTAAAAATATATCCAAATAATCCCAAAATTAACAAAATTCCATGATAATATACCATATATTGACTTATCCTTTAGAATTATCCCTATGGGTTTCACTAATGTTATATTATCTAAACCCACTAAAATAAATAAACTAATACTAAAAATATATATAACCCAACATTAAATCTTATTAAAGAACCCTAGAGTCACTCTCCTGGATCTTGTTCTACAAAAAATTATATTAAATAATGATTTTAATACAAATTTAGATGAACAAATAATTATTTTATATAATTTCCAAAAGTTAAACATTAAATATCTGCAATAATCACACAATACCAATAATATAAGGCATAGTGTCATTGAGTACTAGTTATATAAGTTTTTTTTAAAATACGTGGAAACATTTGTCACATTCAAGCCAAACTAAACTCCAAACATGGATTCTCAAAGATTACAGTCACATTCATAACTCAGGTAATGGAAATGTAAAAAATGGGTGAGCTAAAATGATTATTATGTTTAAAAACTAAATAACATGTCATCAAGTGTTAGATTAAAAACATGTTATAAAACATGATAGAATAAAAAATATATTATTAAATTGGCATGGAAAAATAAGAGTAATGAATAAGATAAGTAAAAAAGACATGATTCAGATCTCAACAATCATGGAGGGGCGTTCTTGATTAAATATTGGTTTTAATCACTAAAATTTTTCAAATTAAATGTTTACTAGCTATATAGGGAAAATAAAGAGTGTTTCAGGGGTTCAGGAGAAGAATTAATCTGGAAAACAACAATCTTGTTTTTGTTGCATAGTTGGGACCCTATTATTTATAACAGCACACCCAAAACATGATTTCGAGGAGGTGGGGAGCCTAGTTAAGTAAACTGAGAAAAGTGGGGGGCTAAACTGTAAAGACATGGGTAAAGGTATTCATCATGGGTGTCACATGTTTTCTTAAACCTAATGATATATCTAGATAAATGTGTGACATGGACCCTTCATGGACATAGGTAGGTACATGATTGGTTCACAGTTTGGAAGACTATATTGCCAAACCATACAACCCATCAAATTTGGGTTTTTTCCACTCACCCGTCTTGATTTTAAGTGTTATACCATATCTCTTCACCCATTTCTTATTCAAGAACTGTTGTGATGATCCAAAATAACTCAGGATTACTAAGTATCAGTCTCCTTTGTTTATAGGTTGTTTGGAGTTATTTTGGGTGTAGATCGATGCTCTAAGAGAGTTTAATGCTTCTCTTTAATCTATTTTCTGAATTATGGATAATGTTTTCATTTTTATTCTTTCAGAAGCATAAAACTATTTTTACAAGATATCATAGGTTGGGGATTCAAAATGTATTTTTACCTGAGATAAAAGCTGATATTGATCCTGAGATCTTCTTCAAAATCGAGGTATGTTGTCTACATGTTATGTCATATAGTAATGAACTTTATTTCTTCATCTGTGGTATCGATTTTCATTATATACTATTTTTAATTTAAATAAATTTAAAAAAATTTGTGAAATGGTTTGATAAATTATTAATTTAAAACCTCATGATCCTCATGGGATGCATTAAGGTTGACATGAATTATCTTAGAGCCACCCATGGTGTTTTTCTATCTTCCTGAACATGAAATATATTCATTATGAGTTTCGAATTGTCATGATAAAATAAATCTCATGATATTTTTGTTTACAATTTTGTTAAAACAATAAAATTAAAAATGGTGTATGTGTCAATAAAATGATAAAGGTAAAATGGATGGGATGGGACAATATCAATGGAATAAATGAATTAAATAAATCTGAAAACTATATTTTGAGTTAAAATGGGAATATGTTAATGAGTAAAGTATTGAAGATGAATTTATACATTCATTGAAGAGTGGATAGGGAATTTCATGCTTAAATAATGGTATATGGTTTTTTTATATTGTAAATGAGGATAATGGGGTAGAATCATGTGTAAATGGATTTTTAGTTGTGGTTACCGACTTATATTCGACACTCATAGGTAACATTCTACTGAGGATCTAAACACCTCCAATAGAATTCATGGGTTAAGGAGTCACATTGATGATGTAGGACCCTAATGATTGTGTGGTTTGTTTTCCTTTATCGATTCTCTACGATATGTGTGATGAATCTGGATGAAACTACATGGACTAACATTCTACGGTACCTATAATGAATTTTATTGTCTGATGTTTTCCCATTGTGAAAGAGGGAACATGATTTATTACTTTATGCATAGTGGTTGACCAACATATGGCATTATAGTATAAATGCAACCCTAACCCCATTAAATTAAATTATGATAATGGTTTATTTAAATAATTATTTAATAATGGAATCTTATTACTCATTGTCCACAAGATATATATTATTGCATACATGCACTATCATCACAGACTGCATATTTTGTAGCCACTGTTGGTGGTGGCCAACTATGTTGTACTCACAACCTTCTCAAGACAAAATTTGGGTAAACAAGTATATTATATAGTTTTAGGTCATGACTATGGAATACTCCATTAGCTAAATGGATGAGTTGGGCTTGTGAGGTGGATGGATGATGTTCCAGACATGGTGTTAGGACATGTTTTTTGGATGCTTCATTTTTGTTTTTGTGTTTTTATTCAATTTGAGCACTATTAGCTTGAAATTACATTTTAATTTTTCGGTTTTGGATTCTTCCATTTTTGGGGAATGGTTGGTAAATCATGTTTTGGGTATTTTGATAAATTTTTTCTTTATTTAAAATTATTTTTCTGATGTGGATTTCTCTGATAAAGAAGGTATAGTATCCAAATTTGATTTTTTAGATCCTTACTGATGGTCGACAACCTATTGAATATGGGGAGGTGTGCTTGAAGTCATTTGGTAACCCGGTTTGGGAACCATTATAGTGGATTCCTAATTAGGTATTTCACAAAGTTGTTTAAGAGGAAGTATTTTCTATGTCTTATTATTTGGAATATTTGACTAGATATTAGGGAGTGTCAAGTCATGAAAATGAGCTCGTGCATGAGAGTATCTAACCCATATATGTGGTGGGGTGATGCACTAGTGGTGTAATCAGACTATTTTTGGATATTTTACACTTTTCCAAAATTTAATGAGGACGTGAATTCATGCATCATTAAAGGCACCTAGGGTTGTAGGTGGAATGCATCACAATAAGATCACATGGAATGGATGTCTAGGAAATTGGGGGTAGAAATAATTCCATTTCCTTGAAAAAATGAATAAAATAGCATCTAATAAAGATAATGAAAATTGTTAAATTTGAATGATTTTAGTTTATCATTTATGAAATATGTTTAATGAAAAGCTAAAAATGATTTAAAATCTAAGTTTTAATAATATTGGAAATGTTAAGGCTTCCTAGATAAAGTCTCATGGCCATGTAGGTCAGTTTACCCCATGTCGACCATAACCTCTTGTGGGGATGCAGGAGGGTATTTTGGTAGGTGTAATGATTACAGTTGCGATAGTGTTTGAAAGATGTCATGTTTAAGGATAGTGTATATCCTCCTTTTTTAAATCATGATAGGTTTATGTTTTGTGTTCTAAGACACTTGTTTGGTAATATAGAGAAATTCCTCCATGAAGACATGTTCTGGTTGGGAGACAAGTGAATATCACATAAAATAAACCTCTAGAAGATGAGAAATAGGCCCTGGTGATCAATGGTTACAGATAATGGGAGATCTTCTATGAGAACATTGCTAGTTTTATACAGATGATAAAACATGACCATGGTTGGTTGTCTTGAGCATGTTTGAGAAGACTAAGGTGTTTCAGCTGCAACACCATCCGACCATTACCAAATAGGGTGGGCTATAAGTAGTAAAAATCTTGATAGAGTCAATAGAGATGATTCATAGACAATTAGAGAATCTACCTATGAAAAATTTCAAGCTATTAGCCTACATATTGCTAGTTCAAAAAAAAATTTGTGGGACATCTTGGTTAGAACTGTGCAAGTAGAGGGTCAATTGTGGAAGAGTTTCTATGAAACGTTTCTAGAACAATATTTTCTGGAGAACCTGAGGTAGAACTAGGCAATATATTATATATTGTTGACCCATTATACTATGTATGTGATGGATTAATTAAATTTTTTCAAATAATTTCAATTTTTTTCTTTAATAGGTAGGTGATGAGGATGATATTGAGAGACGTTTATAGTATAGACTTATTTATAAAATCTAGTACCATGTAAATTTCTTCCACTTAAAGGGGCTATAAACAATTGGAATTTGAGGTATTTGTGATGGGCTACTTATGACGGTATCCCATCGAAAATAAGGTTTAGCGACGATGTCCCATCACAAATGGCCCGTTGTAGAAAATGGCGTCGCAAATAATATTTTTTTGTGACAGTCCCTTCACAAAAAAAAGTATTTGTGGTAGGGAACTTCACCATCACAAATAAGTCTACAATTATATATAGTTTATATAAATAATCCTTTTACGATAGTCCTGTCTCAAATAGTACTTGTGAAGGGGATGTTCCCCATCGCAAAAAAGTCTCCGATGAAATACATTATATATAAATAATCCTTTTGTGATGGGCCTGTCACAAATAGTATTTGCTACAGTCCCTTCTTCCAACTGCAAATACTTTTTTAAAAATATATATTTAAACAATTTGTGATGGTATCTCGTCGCAACAAGTCCCATTATAAATACAAGACAAAGTAAAATATATATATATTTAATAAAATTATGATAAATGAATAAATAATATTAATATTATTAAAATAAGAAAAAAAAATATATTAAAATTCTCATTATTCTTAAAAAAATATAACAAATATATTTAACTAAATTATGACTAATGAAAAAAAATATTAACATTATTAAAATAAAAAAACAGTATTTAAATTCAAAACATTCATAAAAAAATATTGAAAATTTCTTAAAATTTTATTAATATTATTAGTAAAATAAAAAAATATTAAAAAATATTAATACAAATAATAAATATTAAAATATTAAAAAAATTATACAATATTTGAACCAAGATGAAAGACAAAAAATGTAAATAGTTCATATTACAACAAATCATGAATTCAAATGTTTTTAACATAAAAAATCACTTGGGGTCATCTTCTGGAGGAGGTAGAGGACCAATAGGAGATGGTGGAGGAAACTAATTCCCTAAACTACGAGTCAGATGGTGTATGTACTCCTTCTTCTTGTGATGCTGCTACTGCTAGAGATTCTGTCATCAACACATATCCCCCTCGTACTCCTCCTGCTGCTACTACTACGGCTGACACATATCTTCATGCTACATTTGAAAACACTCTATAATCTCAGTCGTAGTTCACAACAGCTCCTAATAATGTGAGGCAGAAGATTATGACTCTCCATGAGCTCATCTAAAGCGAGACACCGACATCGCAGCAGTACAATAATAAGTACAAGGAGACAAATGAGAGTTGATACCAACTACTCGATCCTTCTTAATGCCACACTGAGACGCCTGCATCCATTCCACATCATCGAAATAGTGGGCACTGGTCTGATCAGTCATCACGTCCTGAATCTCAGCATGGGTTAGAGAGGATGCATCCTCATATGACTCCTTCAATTCCTATTTGAAATTAAAATCGTGAAATTATTATATGCACTTAATTGTCAAAAAGAAAAAAATAATACTGAAGACAATCTGACAGTGGAGATCCCTGTTAATCTCTCCGCTGGATAGATCACTGTACATCATCTGATAAACATCATACTCTGTCATATCAGGATTATTAACTGCCTATAGAAATATAAAATAAACTATTTTTATTTAATGTTATATAAAGTATTAAAAAAAGATACTTATCAGATGTTATCTATGCGTATGGAATGGATGACTACTAGCTCGATGCGTCACCTCTTGTCTCCCTCGGTTCTGCTGACCAACTAATGATCTCCTCTGAAATCTCCAACCAAACCAGTATAAACATAATCCATTCAAATTGTGAGATAAAATGTACTCTGGTCGGTGGGTTCTACAAAACATATAAAATACGGTCACCCCTGATTTTTAATGGACATCATTCTCAAATTGTGCAAAAACTGACCGAAACAGTCACGCATAGACTCGTTCCATGCCGTGTGGATAGCGTCACACATTCTATCATCGATGGGATACAATAAACCCAACAAATAAAATATAATATCATGATTTTAATAAAATAAATTTCTAAATAAATATTATTTTTTACATACCAGCAAATGATTGATCATACAGAGACACACATCAATGGGAATATGTTCCCATGTGATCCATGGATGAGAAAAATAATTGTGCAATATAGCACTCCCCTGTCGAATAACTAATGCACCAAACATTGAAAAAAGAATAAATAATCAAAAATAGTATATATATAAATAAATTAATGAAAGCTAACTAAAATATACAGGTTACCATACATCCATGTGCATGGATGGAAGTCAAGATGTGGATGTTGCTCAGGGATACTATCAAGAATCATCAGTTGTGCAAGACCGCACCCCCTCCACGTACCCCCTCAACTGGGAATAGGCTGAGGGTCAAATGATCCAAAATCCCCCTCATCCAAAGGTAGCACAGCCTCCTCCAACTCATGAAATAGACCAGGGTTTAATTGTAACATAAAATTATTGTTGTTAGAAAATATATGAAAATAACAATTACATATAGATATATATAAGTTATGATTATAACCAGAATTTAACTATTTCAATGTTCACCATCATAATCATCTTCGTATCTGACGATGTAAACGTCTCCATATTCCTCCTTGGCAACATCAATATCCATATGAGTTTCAGTTTCATCATCTCATGTTATTTCAAATTCATTTGTAACATCAATAACATATTCATCACCATCAATCCTTAATTGTTGGGTGTCATCATTGATATTCACGTCTATTTGTGAAAAAAGATGGATTTTGAGTAGTCTCTTTAAAAAATAGCTTCGTCCACTTTAGTAGAACCACATTTACTTTGAGTAAACTGATTTTCTTATGATTTCATTTTTATTATGCTCCTTCAATTACTCAAGTCTCTTGAAGTAGCACAATACATTGCGTAATAAATTTTATATGCATGTTGAACCAATAAACATTGTTCATTTACTACAAGTATAATTTTATATTAAATATTGATGACTCCAAGAGTCGGATGAACACTCAAGCCTCTCTCTGTATCCATCCACCATCATTTAAACATCATTATGTAATTCTGTCAATGATAACACAACTCACTAATTTCATCCTGAATGACGTAAAAGTCAACATCAGTTTCTCTATGATGCGATCCTCTTTATAAAACTCAACTTTTCATTGTTTTCCCCATATTCTCGTGTATGAAATCAAAAACCATTCACCACATATTCATTATAAGATTTAACTATTTTGGAAAGTGGGTTACTCAATTTACATAGACACTTATTGATTTTATCAATATGATGATAAACCTAAAAATTTGTAAAACAATTATAAATATAATAAATAATATTGTAAATTGATATTAAACCATCAATAATTTATGTTAGAAATTTTGAAACCACTGAGGAAATTTTTTTGTCTTCAATCTTCAAGAGCATCTGCTGTAATTTGTGGAAGTTCATTCTCGGTATGATTATCATATAACCTATAAATAACATATGTGTATATAGTATAAAATAAATTATTGAATAAGTGATAGAAGTACTCAAAGTACAAATGATGCCATTTCTTCATAGTTGACCAGAACATATGTATAATCTATGTGATGTTCATCATCTAAAATCCATCATCCATGAACTCCACTAAATCCAATATTTGGCTAAATAAAACCGATAAATAATTTTCAATTTCATCATTAACATTACCCTCGTTCAACCCCATGATATTTTTTTAGGGATATTCATATTCAAAATAATGAGAGTAGCAAAAAGCTATTTCCCCTTGAAAATAAGATTCAACAACTGATCCTTCAACTGATTCTTTGTTAAGTACTTTTTTCATCAATTTCTGTATAAATTTGTCAAATGGGAACAACTATCAAAACTGTACTGGACCTCCGCATTTAGCTTCATGTGGAAAATGTAATATTAGATCCTCCATTGAGTCAAAGAAACCCAGCAGAATGATTTTTTCAACTTTTTATATAATTACACCAACATCTTCTTCAAGTTTTCATAGTGCATCATAGTCTGTTTTTTCTAAAAAAAAATGTCTTCAAAAAAATATAATATTTTTGTTAACGAATCCAAAATCATAGAATCCAACAACCCTCTAAAACCAATTGGCATAAGTATTTCCCTTATGAAAGGGAAATCATGACTCTGTAATCCAGTAATATAACCATTCTTTACACATCTGTCCAAATTGGAAGCATAGCCATCTGGTAGACTCAAATATAGAATACACTAACAAAATCATAAGCGATTATCTTTGGACAGTGTGTAAGCTGATTTTTGTATCATTAACCTCTATGATATGAAATTTTCAAATACATCAAGTTCTAGTTGGTTACAAATTTGGGAAAGATCTAATCATGCCATTATAGTATATTTGGTCTTACTTAGTGTTTCCAAAACTATATGAAATAAATTATCAATACAGTTCTTCTCAAAATACATGACATCCAGCATATAGTGGACAACCAAATCAGACCAATATAGGAGATCCAAAAAAATGATTCATTTTATCCAATTATGTTCTTTCCCAAATCCATGATTTTTATTTTGTTTTAATGTTGGCTAATTGTTATGTGAGGTAATGAAAATACAACTAATTTTAACTCTTTACCTGATATCATTTTTGGAGGTTCATACCTTTAAATTGTGGATTTTTTGAAATGAGATTTATTCCTCTAAAAAGGATGATCGGTTGGAAGATATCTGCAAAGATATTCAAAATAGAAATTTTCTTCCATTCACTAGAATTATGTATTTGTTTTCATTCATACAGTAAGGACATGATTTAGGTTCATGTGTACTCTAGCCAGATAACATGCCATATGCTGGAAATTCCCTAATCATCCACATAAATGATGCTATTAATTTGAAATTTTGTTTCACAGCAACATCATATGTACTTACACTGTTACTCCATAATTCATTTTACTCATCAATCAATGGTTTCCAATATACATCAATATTATTATTTTGATGTCCTTGTAATAATAATTTCAAAAAGATATAAGGCTCCTTTATTAAAATACGAGGAGGTAAATTTTAAAGAGTTTTAAAGACAAGAAAACATAAATACTAACTACCATAAGAACCAAACAGACTAAAACCATCAGTATAAAGACCCAATCACACGTTTGGGGTTTCTAAACCAATATACGAATGAAGAATGTCAAAATGATTCTATGAATCACAATCAGATGGATGATTCAAAATTTTATTTGTTGAAATCTTGGTATTGTGCCATGACATCATTAAATTTGTTTTCTGAGACATAAATAAAAGCTACAACCTAGGTGTAAGAGTGAAATATCTGAATTGTTTTACAAGAATTAATCCATACATCCCAAATTGAGATTCTTTATTCCTCGATTTTCCACATGTGGGAAAACTATCCAATGACTATTTTTTACCAGAAAATAAGATTACATCAATTGGTCATGCATAAATTTTTCGATAAAAAAGCCCTAGATTACGAACCAGCCTCTTTCTCTCATAGTAATTTGCAAGAAACACATTTCCTTCATGAAACAATGTTTTAACCACTAAAAATATCTGATCAAAACAGTTGTTTGACGTTTCATTATCTGATTTTATTTCCATAAATTTTGCAACCGCTTTTAATTTTATTATCTTAAAACCAGGATATAATGCATCCTCATCAGAGCTCAACAACTCATTAAATTCACATGGTACCAAATCAAGAGTTAAATCAATATTATCTTGAGTTTTAATTTGTTGAACAGATGGACCTGCAACATCATGTACCAAATTTTAAAATCATATTCGATCCAGAATCACGTTATTAGTATCATATCTGGAACTGCATTCATTTTTTTGATACCAAAAACATAATATGGTTGAAAACCAAACCATAAGAGATGTTCCCCAACCCTGTTAAATGTTTCAAAAGTTCTTAGATAGAATTTTCTACAAGGAATCATTATTGTGCATTCGAAAACATATTCAAGTTTTGATTATTCAAATGATAATAATTCTTCAACACCCTCAATATATACATGATTTCAACTAGAACCGTATGGATTTCTATACTGATTTATCCAAGTATTACCATCTAATAATGATCGTTGTCTACTTCCTTGATCCTTATTTTTCTACAAAATATAAAATCATTACTATTTTTTAATATTTTGAAATTATAAAAACACTATCTTAAAAAAAGAAGATAAATAATTAAAACCACTTTTTAATAATTACAATTACTAATTATTACTAATTGTTTCAAATCATTACAAATTATTACAAATTTTTACAAATTTTTATAAATTATTAAAATTTATTACAAATTATTACAATTTATTATAATTTATTACCAATTATTAAAAATTACTACGAATTATTACAAATTATTACAAATTATTACAAATTATTACAAATTGTTAACAATTACAACTAATTATTACTAATTATTACTAATTATTACAAATTTTAAAAAAATTTACAAATTTTTAATATTTCTTACAATATATTACAATTTATCACAATTTTTACAATTTACTGCTTATTATTACTATTTATTACTATTAATTACTATTAATTACTATTTATTACAATATATTATTATTTATTTATAGTTATTCCAAATTATTCCAAATTATTTTTAATTATTACTAATTATTACTAATTATTACTAATTATTACTAATTATTACAATTTTTTACTATTTTTTACAATTTATGATTATTTATTACTCTTTATTACTATTTATTACTAATTAGTAATATTTATTACTATTTATTACAAATTATATCAAATTATTACTATTTATTACTATTTATTACTAATTATTACTAACTATTACTAATTATTAATAATTATTACAAATTATTACTAATTGTTATTAATTTTTAGTAATTATTACTAATTATTAATAATTATAACTAATTAGTAATAATTATAACTAATTATTACTAATTACTAATTATTATTATTAATTATTATAAATTAGTACTATTTATTACTATTTATTACTGTTTATTACTTTTTATTACTATTTATTACTATTTATTAATATTTATTACAATTAATTCCTATTTATTCATATTTTTTTCAATTTATTACAATTTATTCTTATTTATTCTTATTTATTCCTATTTATTCTTGTTTATTGTTATTTATTCCTATTTATTACTATTTATTCTTATTTATTACTATTTATAACTATTTATTTCTAGTTTTTGCTATTTATATCTATTTATTGCAATTTATTCATATGTATTCCTATTGATTCCTATTTATTCTTATCTATTTTTATTTATTGCAATTTATTTATTTTTATTTCAATTTATTTCAATTAATTACTATTTATTCCTATTTATTACTATTTATTACTAATTAATACTATTTCTTCCTAATTATTACTAATTATTAATATTTATTCCTAATTTTTACCCATTATTACTAATTATTAGTATTTATTAGTATTTATTACTATTTATTCCTTATTATTACTAATTATTTCTAATTATTACTAATTATTACATATTAATACTATTTATTAATAAATTTTTACAATTTATTACTATTTATTACAATTCATTACTATTTATTCCTATTTATTACTATTTATTACTAGTTATACCTATTTATACCTATTTATAATCATTTATTTCTATTTATTCCTATTTATTCATATTTATTTCCATGTATTATTATTTATTACTATTTATTCCTATTTATTCCTATTTATTCCTATTTATTACTATATATTAATATTTATTTCTATTTATTCTTAATTATTCATATTCATTGTTATTTATTCCTATTTATTTTTATTTATTCTTATTTATTTCTATTTATTCATATTTATTCCAATTTATTACTATTTATTCATAATTTTTCATGATTATTACTATTTATTCCTCATTATTCCTCATTCTTACTATTTATTTCTAATTATTACCAATTATAACTAATTGTTACTAATTATTACTGATTACTAGTACTCGCCTGAGATATTGCACAGCGTATTCAATTACTATTTTTTTATTTAATAAGTGATTAATATTTATAAAAGATGATAAGAAGCAATAATGTTGAATAATTATTAATTTGAAAGTAATAGTGTATGATAATAGAATAGGAGTGCATAGAATATAGAGACATCATTTAAATTGTTCACAATGAAAAAAGATATATTAAAAGTATAAGAATTTTGAAATTTTGAGAATGGAAATTTGAATTCATTTTCAACTTCACTCATAAGAATAGTAATGCATTCACTAAAATAAAAAGTGAAAGATAAAAATGAAAATGGAGGGGTAGACTATTCATGATGTTTATTGAACAATATGATTTGAGGGATGTGGAGGTTAGAGGAAAAGATGATAAAAAAGATGCAATAGAATAAAAAATAGATGAAGACAGAGAGCTGACAACCGCTTGATCATACTTGACTACAAGAAATTGAATAAAAAAATAGCTAAAGACATATTGAATCTGGTAGTTTCTTTACTAAATGAAAAGAATGCTGGGTTATTGTTTTAAAAAGATCATCTGAATAGTGACCTTTCGAGGGTAAGCGGCGGGGCTTCCTGATTTCTATTACCTGAGTGGAGTCATTCACCTATGAAAAGTGGCTTCAACCGAGAGCCGTCAACCACTTTAGAAGACCAATCAACATGAAAATGAATAAAAAAAGATAGAGACAGATTGAATCTTAATGTAGCATGATAATTAGTATCATAATTCTATAAAATTTTGAATATGTATAAATAATAAGTGTATATAGAATATGTAAGCACAAATTAGTGCATACTTTTTCCAAAAACCAACCATTTCCTTACTATATCATTTCCATCTTCACTTCTTGTGAAGCGTGGTTCATCAATGACCATATGTTCTGTACTTATCAATTACATGAATGTTGGAAATGAATATGAATAATGTAGAATGTTTCGAATAGATAATAAATTATCATATGTCCATTTTCTTGTAATGTTTTTTTGATAGAATGTGTTTGAGTGATTTGAATTGCATACCAGGAGGTGGTACCAAATATGACTTTCTTTATGACCATGGTGGTGACATGTATGTAACTGAATCAAGACACATAATACAAATTTTTCATTCAAAAATTAATTCACTTCTCTATAATTAGGATACGTCATCAATATAGTAGAAATGAGTAGGTATGAACAGCTACAATATGATATGAATCAATGGATTTGAATTGCTACAAAATCTGTTATGAACAACTACAAATAAGTAAATGAATTCCCAAAAAAATCATATACTAATCATCAAATATGATTTAAATCTGTGCCTTCCAAATATATAAAAACCACACAGGGATCGTAACCATGAAAAGGTTTTGAATTTACTGAATCTGAGAGAAATTGTAAACAACCCTCATGATGGTTTTAATGTCCTCATCCAAAATAGGTTCCTATAATTGTATACCTGATCAACAGTAGGAATGTGGTTATGAGAAATGTTTTAAAAGAAGATATTCCATGAGGGTAGGATAAAACTACTCTTATAATTACAAATCCATATATGATTTAACTCATAGAAGATACACAAGAAGGAAATAAAGAGCATAAACATAGTCTCAAATTCATTCTAGGATCCAAAGGTAGCTATGAATTTAATCAATAAGTTGAGGGGAATTGTGCTTTTCAATCTGGTTTAACTGTGTTACTACAACACCGATAACAATTATCCCCAACCCATGTGAAACCATGCTAAAACTACTAGTTAAGAAGAACAACTAATTAGTATTATTGAAATTTATACCAGATTGTCATGTAGGTACCCAATTCACTTACTACATTATTGATTTTTAGAAAAAAATGTGAAACAACAAAAAGAGGCAGCCACTATGGTTTTTATGTCTTTTTCTGAGATGGTGAGGATGGAGGGAGGGGGCATCTAAACCTATTAGATATGAATAAAGCATAGATTTTGGAATCCATATCCTAACTCACATGTTGCAAACCTTCTTTGTCAATAACTATTAATAGACATATATTAGAATGTAAGGATTATATTACATTAGCCATCAGGAAAACATTTGGCCAAATTATAGTATTTGTCATGAACAACTTTGCATCATCAGGATATCGATAATGGTGATAAAAAAGAAATCTCAAATAAATTAACAGTAGATTAAATTATAAATGTACTGAAATCTTCAACGCTGATGTGTAATTAAATCATGATTATTCTCCGAATTAACAAACTCTTCTAACTATTCTTCTTCCTCAGTTTTTTCAGGAACACAAAAGCTTCCGGAATTAGAATCTCAAATAATATCAAGATGAACACAACTATAAAATCTAATTAGATGCAAGAAAAATGTTACCAATGTCCAACACACTTGTATCAATAAACATTAAACATAAAAACACAGAGAAGGAAAACCTCAAAATAAAGCAACACCCATGTCAATCAAAAAAAAATTCTTCCCATTCTAAGGTTTCTATTAATAGAACCGAAAAAATAAGATGAATTTCACGAAAATTTCATCATTCCATTTAATAAAAAAAGGGGAATGAACCAAGTCATAATGAAAAAGGTACAGTGTACGTGCTTATCTGCACAAATACCCCCAAAGAATTTATTTCCAGATCACTAAAATATAATTCTCATCCATCAAGACAAGAAATAAAATCCATGTTGTAAAAGATAATTTTCTTTACTATAATCAAAATATTGGTGTTCTGGGACTAATTGGGATTTGATGCAGGCCGAAAAATTTAAATAAAAATATAACTATATACAAAGAGAACAGAAGAAAAATAATACCAAAGAGAAGCATTAGAAGGAGGGGGAAGAAAAATAAAAGGAGATGTACAGATGGTGGAAAAATAAATATTCTGGTTTCTAGATTTGATACTACAGAAAACCAACAGTGAGGAATTCATTGAAAAAGGGTAGCTTTTTGATACCCATAACACTGTATGATTTTATCTTGACACACATACCCCATGCCAAATATAGATTCATCTGAAAGATGAATATCATGATCATAGATAAAAAAATATGACTTGAAAGATAAATATAGATACCAAAAAACACCACAAACCACAATATTGATAAATGATATAGAATTATTGACAGAGCTAATAAGTATATGAAATTACAATGGAATAATTATTTAACTAAATCAATAGAAACGTTGATTCTAGAGAACTAATTATCCACCTTAGATACTATAAGATTAATGATACAAAAATCATTGAAGAGTTAATAAATATATGAAATTACATAGGAAGAAGTATTTACCTGAATCAATAAAAAAAATTATAGAGAACTGGGTATTCACCTGAAATTGTAAGAATAATATGCACTGAGAATTGAAACACATTATAGATGAGAATGTAATGTTGTTGGATAAAATAGAAAGGTTTAAGTATCCAAAATAAATTGAACAACATGTTCAAAGATCTTGTGTTCTTCCAAGGAATATCAACTAAACCTGCAATATTAAAATCACTGCTCAAATATGATTATCATTGGATGGGAAATTTTTGAATCAGAATATAATAGTACAAAATTATAGGAATATTTCAGTGAGATTTCATACTACATAAATGGTTGCAGGTGTAGCCAATATCATGTTTAGTTAAGGCCTCCATTCACAGAAAATACCAGCCTATAAAAAAATAAACATTCACTAGTGCAGAAAACGTTTTTTACGTCACCATTTTTTACGTCGGTTATATAAAACCGACGTCATAATATGTAAAACGAGGTTTTTTGCGTCGGTTATTAAATAACCGACGTAAAAACCTGTGTTTAGTACACCTTTAACGTCGGTTATTTTTATAACTGACGTTATTAATCACGCGGCTTCGTTTTTTACGTCGGTTATACATTAACCGCCGTAAAAAACAGAAGCAGGGGGTGTTTGTTACGTCGGTTATTCAATAACCGACATAACAAATCGACATATGTACGAGTTATTACGTTGGTTATTGAATAACCGACGTAAAAAATGCGGTTTTTGAAGGCCTTTTTACATCGGTTATTTTATAACCGACGTAAAAAAAGAATCCGCAGATGTTTTTTACGTCGGTTATGGAATAACCGACGTAAAAAAACGCGGATTTTGAGCCCTTTATAACGTCGGTTATAAAATAACCGACGTAAAAAAAGAATCGGAGGAAGGTTTTTACGTCGGTTATTGAATAACCGACGTTATAAATGTTTTTAAAAAAATTATAACGTCGGTTATTGAAGAACCGACGTGATTACTCATTTAAAATTTTACCCAGACCCGTGGATTGTCATTCGCGAGTTTACCTTCGACAGTCGCGACTCGTCTCTCTCGCGCGTAAACCCGAATCGGCTCATCCATTTCCTTGGTTTAGATTTGTTTTGCGATCATCGTTTCTCATATTTAATCTCCTCGGATCAATCATCTAAACTCGCAGCACTCAGGTAATCCTCTCACTCGTTCGTTTTTTTTTCGCGGATAGTATATATATATGTGTTGTGATTTTTTTGTTGAAACTAGCTAAGATTCTTCGATTGCGAACCCTTTTAACTCGTTTTGGCACCGGAATCTTATTTATTGAAACTCAGTTCTTCCTCCACACCTAAAAACATTCTTTGAATGACCCAACTTCTTGTTATGGTAAATTTTCAGTGATTCCAGGGGGGTGGGAGGGCTATCAAGAGGGTTGGGGGGTGTCCAGGGGGTGTCCAAGGGGGTAGGGTGTGGGGGGTGGTGTCCAGGAGGGGTGGGGGGCTGTCCAGAGGGGTCGGGGGGTGTCCAGGGGGGTTTACAAGGGGGTGGGTGGGTGTGGGGGGTTGTCCAAGGGTGTGGGTGGGTGTTGGGGGGTGTCCAGGGGGGTGTCCAAGGGGGTAGGGGGTGGGGGTGGTGTTTAGGAGGGGTGGGGGGGGGGCTGTCCAGAGGGTTGGAGGGTGTCCAGGGGGGTGTCCAAGCAGGTCGGGGGTGGGGGGTTGTGTCCAGGGGGGTGGGGGTGCTTTCTAGAGGGGTCGGGGACTGTCCAGAGGGGTCGGGGGGTGTCCAGGGTGGTGTCCAAGGGGATGGGTGGGTGTGGGGGCTGTCCAAGGGGGTGGCGGCCTGTCCAGAGGGGTCGGTGGGGTGTCCAGGGGGGTGTCCAAGGGGTTGGATGGGTGTGGGGAGCTGTCCAAGTGGGTGGCGGCCTCTCCAGAGGGTATTTGGGGTTGTCCGGGTGGGTGGGGGGGCTGTCTAGAGGGTTGGGGGATGTCCAGGGGGTGTCCAAGGGGGTAGGGGGTGGGGGGTGGTGTCCAGGAGGGGCGGGGGGCTGTCGAGAGGGGTCGGGGGGTGTCCAGGGGGGTGTTATATCTTACTATATTTTGTTTAAAAAATAATATTCACGCATATTTTTTTAAATACACATCGATTTGTTTTATATTTCAAAATTGTTTACATTCAAATTATGATTTTTTTCATATAAACATATATTTGTCTTATCTAAAAAAAATATATATTTTTTCTATTTGTTATAGGTAATAATGAGTTGAAGTTGGCTTACGGCACATCGAATGAGCAATGAATATGAGGAAGGTGTTGATGCCTTTTTGGAATTTGCTAAACGAAATGTTCCAAGTAGTGACATTTTTTTCTGTCCATGCCTGAAATGTCTGAATATGAAGAAGTTGAAAAGTAGAGAGATAAAAGATCATCTGATTTGTCATGGTTTCAATCCGAGTTACAACCCTTGGATTTGGCATGGCGAAACTGGACAGAATGTCACTGATGATAATGAATCGCAAGATGGTAACTCCGATGGAATTGAAGAAATGATTCGCGATATTGTAGCAGAACAAATTGAGATATAACCGACAATTGCACGTCTATATGGTGATGCCGAAAAACCATTATATCCTGGTTGTACAGATTTTACGGTTTTGTCGGCGGTGTTAAGATTGATTAACATGAAGGCAAAACATGGATGGAGTGACAGAAGTTTTACAGAGCTGCTACAATTGATGAAAGACATTCTTCCAAAAGATAACGATCTTCCAGATTCACATTATAAGGCCAAAAAAATATTATGCCCGATGGGATTGGGATACAGGAAAATACATGCCTGTCCGAATGACTACATTATATATAGGAAGGAATATGAATTTCTGAAATAGTTTCCTAAATGTGGGACATCATGGTATAAGGTGAAAGAGAAATCACAAGCTGATGTAGAGATTACAAAGCTCCCTTTAAAGGTATTTTGGTATCTTTCTATAATTCCTCGTTTCAAACATTTATTTGCTAATTCACATGATGCAAAAAGGTTAAGATGGCATGCTGATGAGCGGGTATGTGATGGAAAAATACGTCATCCAGCTGATTGTCCACAATGGAAGAAAATTGATGCCCAGTACCCTACATTTGGAAATGAAATTAGAAATCTGAGACTAGGCTTCTGCACAGATGGAATGAATCCATACCGAACCCTCAGTAGCACACCTAGTTCATGGCCTGTTTTATTGGTAATTTATAACCTCTCTCCTGAAGTTTGTATGAAGCGCAAATATGTCATGTTGAGTATAATGATCTCTGGTCCAATGCAACCCGACAATGATATTGATGTATACTTGTCACCGCTGATTGATGATTTGAAACTGTTATGGGCTGATGGTATTAGGGTGTATGATTCTTATAAAATGGAATATTTTCAACTGCATGCAGTGCTTCTATTCACAATAAATGACTTCCCAGCATATGGAAATTTGTCTGGATATAGTGTTAAAGGGAATAAAGCATGTCCAATTTGCGAACAACAGACGTCATATTGTCAATTGCATCATGGGAGGAAAACAGTGTACATGGGTCATCGAAAGTTTTTGCCTATGGATCACCCTTATAGAAGACTAAAAAAGGCATTCAATGGCTCACAAGAATTTGATACTGCTCCAAAACCTTTATCCCCAGATTTTTATTTTGAGAGGGTGAAAAACCTTGATGTGACATTGGGAAAGACACAGAAATCTGGTAATGATAGACATATTTGGAAGAAAAGGTCAATATTTTTTGAGCTACCATATTGGAGGTATCATGAAGTCAAACATAATATTGATGTCATGCACGTGGAGAAGAATATCTGTGATTCTTTGATCTGAACATTGCTAGATATTAATGGAAAGACAAAAGATGGGTTGAATGCAAGGTTATACCTACTATCAATGGGAATACGTTTGGAGTTAGCTCCCACTCCTAAAGGAAGACGAACATTTCTTCCCCCGGCTTGTCATACATTATCGAAGAGGGAGAAAAGTAGCTTCTGTCAGTGTCTTCATGATATCAAAGTGCCTCAAGGTTATTCTTCAAATGTAAAAATTTTTGTCTCATTGAAATACTTGAAGTTGATAGGTATGAAATCACATGATTGTCACGTCATGATGCAACAAATTCTACCAGTTGCACTGCGTGGAATATTGCCCATCCGTGTCAGAAAGACTATAATGACGTTGTGTTATTTTTTCAATTCAATTTGTAACAAGGCGATTGATGTGAATGCTTTGAACATTTTGGAAAAGGATGCAATTTTTATACTTTGTCATTTGAAAATGTATTTTCCTCCAACTTTTTTTGATATGATGGTGCATGTAATGATTCATCTGGTTCGAGAAATAAAGCTTTGTGGACCTGTATATCTTTGTTGGATGTATCCTTTTGAAAGGTATATGAAAATATTAAAGGGATATGTTAAAAATACATATCGACCTGAAGCCTCCATTATTGAAAAGTATATTTCTGAGGAGGTAGCAGAGTTTTGTACGAGCTACTTGGCTACGGCGCAACACATAGGTTTGCCTCCATCTCGCCATGAACGGGTTAATAATGAGGGAAAGGGGATTCGTGGCTTGAAAGTAAAATCACTATCAGCTGAACAGATGAAGAAGTTAGAATCATACATCTTGAATAACATAGTTGATGTTCAACCGTATATCACATTGCATATTAATGAGTTGAAACAATGTCATCCAAAGAAGAAAGAAATGTGGATTTTGAATGAGCACAACAAAACTTTTTTTCCATGGTTTAAAAAGACCTTTCTTGGTAGATCAGATGTATCAGAGACATTAAAATGGATAGTGGGTGGTCCATCTTTAAATGTGATAACATGGTCCGCTTATGACATTAATGGCTATACATTTCATACGAAAGCTCAGGACAACAGAAGTGCAGTTCAGAATAGTGGTGTATTGGTGTTTGCAGAAGCAATGCATTTTTCGAGTGCTAAGGATAGAAACCCAATTTCGGCATCAAGTGCATATTATGGAGTGATTGAAGACATATGGGAGGCTGATTACTTTAAAATTAAAGTTCATGTTTTTAACTGTAAATGGTTTATCGGTAACAACAGTGTCAGACACAATGAATTTGGAATGACACTTGTTAATCTGAATAGATTGGAAGACACAACTGATTCTTTTATAATGGAAACACATGCCAAACAAATTTTCTATGTAGTAGATCAATCAGATATGCAGTGGGCTGTTGTTTTACAAGGGAAAAAACAATATGTTGGTGAGGATGAATTTGATGAAGATGCTGATTTATGTGAGATCCCTACTTCCATGGAAAGATTAACAGAACATAATGATGAGTATGTTGAAGACATGGTTTGTGCCATAAGGAACGATCACGACGAAGGAATTTGGGAAAACAATCCAACTGTACATTCCTAAAATTACAGGTAACACATGTTTATTTCTTGTTTACATTTAGTTTTTTCATATAATGTTAGTTATTGTAAATTTTTTACTTATTAAAACATGTATCAAACCAAAATGATAAAACAATAAAAACCGTAAAGAGGAGACGTCCTGGGCGCACCGGCTGGCTGGTGGTGGTTCACCGGCTGGCTGGTGGTCCAGAGCAAAGCTCTGTCTGGTCCACCGGCCGGCGGGTTGTCCAGACAGAGAGGAAGGCTCTCTGTCTGGTCCACGGGCCGGCCGGTGGTCCAGACAGAGAGGAAGGCTCTCTGTCTGGTCCACCGGCCGGCCGGTGGTGAGCCAGCGGCCGGCCAGTGGTGAGCCACCGGCCGGCCGGTGACACCAGGCAGTGTGCAAGTCTACTTCCTGGGTCCTCCGGCTGGCCGGTGAGCTCACACCGGCTGACCGGTGGACTCAGTGAGTCCACTTTTCAGCTTTCTTGGGCCAACTCCTTGGCAACCTTTTTCCTATCAACAAAAACACTTGAAAACAAGTTAGAACATAATAAGAGTGATTGTGATCATTAAAATCCAAGAGAGAGGGGTACAACAGACTGTGTTTACCATGTTTATCATTGTTTAACATGCTTACCATATTACCAATGTTTACTATTATGTAATTTAGTACACTTTTCTATTTTCTGATTAAGTAGTATTACAATATTCGAATTTGTATATTTGTGAACTAATGTTTGTTTTTTTGATTTGAAGGAAAATGACAGATCAATCTGTTGATCAGCCACATGATTCTGGAGATGATCATTTTGGTCATACATCTGGGGAGGAACATTCACATGCTCCTATTACGAAAAAGAGTTCAAAGGTTGGTAAGCGTGGGTGCACACGTTTACCAAAATTATCACTTGCCCGTACGAAGGAGGAGAGGATAGTCGTGGAGTTTGATGATGATGATCTTCCTAGAGGTCCAAATGCTAAATATTTTAAGGGTTTTGTAGCAACTCAGGCTAAGAGAAAAGTAAGCATTCTCTATGATGATTGGAGAAGTGTGGATAAGGCGATAATTTCTCAGCTGTGGGAGACCATTTTGGTAAGATCTTTTGCTATTGTTTGACTATTCTTTAAATGTTTCTAGTATATATAATATTTTTAACCTCTTTTTTATCAGATGACATTTGATATTCCTGACACTGGAGGAGTCAGGAAGAAATGCTTATCGTTGGCTGCTAGGAGATGGAGGGATTTCAAATCAACCCTCTCATCTGATTTCATTTATGGTCATAGGAGTCGTGAGAATCCATGTCGTATATATCCTTTTATAGATGAAGACACATGGAGACAATTTTTTGAAAGTAGAAGAAAAGAATCAATTTTGGTAAGGGCAATGTAAACTTTTATAAGCTTTCTTATATAAATGATCTTATTATTGTTTTGTTAATGATTACATATTCTTAATTTATAGCAAACAAGGAAAGCTCATCAAGAGATCCAATCAAAAAATGTATACCCTCATAGTTTATCTCGGGGAGGGTATGCATTATTGGAAGAACAAATGATGGCAGAAAAATTTCAACAACTAAGAGCTGAGTCTTCAAGCTCTGGAGAGGTGGCCCCTCCATCCCCTCCATCTAGACATGAGAAATGGAAAAGAGCTCGGAAGGGCAAAAAAGGACAATATCTTTCGGAAGAATCGAGACTCGTAGTTGAGAGGATTGTAAGATATCTATTTTATTTATTTAAGTTTACTATTTTCGTCATATATTTCCAATCATTATAGATAATGTTCAATTAATTATTACAGGACTCTCTTGAGGAGCAGAGTTCACAGGGGACATTTACACCATCTGGGAGGGAAGATATTTTATCTGTGGAATTGGGAAAGCCCGAACATCCTGGCCGTGTAAGAGGATATCCGTCAGGTGTATCGGTAAGAAAAGTGTTGCCACGTTCCCCAACTTCTAACGTTGAGGGAGTTTATAAAAAAAATAGAATCCTTGGAGGCTGAATTCCATAATATTAATGCGAAAATGGAGGACAAGATTAGAGCATCGGTGCAGTTTATGTTTGCAGACTTGCAAAGACAATTTCAGGGTGCAGCTCCCACTCCACCTCTCCCAGTAGCTCCCACTCCCCCACCTCAGCCTGCAGACCCCATTTTTGATCCTCCTCCTCCGCCGTAGATACCTACTTATTGTGAGTTGTATGTTGATGATCCTCAATATCATATAGTTGCATATGGGATGGTATATTGTATAGGAGATACAGTTCATCATCAACAGTTAGAGGTAGAGAATCAGAGGGTCACTGTACAGGATATTATTGATAGATCAGCTCGGATACCATTACCTACAGATAAGGTGACGACAGTTGGACATAGTATCGACCATTTTTTACTTTGGCCATCCAGACTTCTTCGACTCATTACAATAGAGGTATGGATGTTATATCTTTTATTTTATATTTTTATTAATGTTTTATCATTTGAAAACTAATATATTTTCGAATTTATTTTTACAGGAATACTTCAAAGGTAAAGAAATACTGTATAGACAACAACAAAGACAGATAGCTATGACATCAGATGCAGATACTAGCAGTCTTGACAAATTGTCAAGATATTCAAATTTGTTGGCGGATCATTATGACTTTACAATGGAAGATCATGTCTGTGGACGTGAACTAAGTGTGGGGATTATGAAAACTGATATCATGGAGTTTGTCACTGGAGATAAGTTGGGCATCAACGTGGTGAAAATTTTTATCATGTAAGTCTTAACACCTTTTCCTTGCGTTATATTTATTAAAAATGTATACTTATGTCTGCTTTGTATTAGGTATCTGTATAAAATTTGTGATAGGAATGAGCTGAAAGATGTATATGGATTCGTGGACCCACAATTGATTTCCCCTGAAGCATGTGCATTGGATGAGGAACAACGAATGATTTATATTCCTGATAGATTTGAAAAGAAAGTAATCACACAGTGTTGGATGATTCCTTTTTGTGAGAGGTATGAAACACATCCCTCTCAAATAGTTAATTATCTTTTAACATAAAAAACCACTAACGTTAAATTTCCTTTTATCAGGGATCATTGGATGTTAGGGGTTTTTTGCCCTAGGGATAAAGCACTTTATTGGATATGATCTCTCCATGATGATGTGCGAGAATGTTTTAAGAATATATTGGAAACGTAAGTTTCAATTTCACAATAGTTTTATATATTATAATGAATTTTAAATTTACCCCATTCGTATTATTTTCTAACAGGGCATGGGTCCACTTTCGAAAAAGCGCAAAGAAAAGGAATTTCAAGATCAAATATGTACATGTGAAGGTAAATATCCATTTATAATTTGTACATTTTGATTTATTACATATAAATAATATATTGAATTTACACTCATTCAAATAGAAATGTCATGAGCAACAAGGCATCATCGAATGCGGATATTACATGTTAAGATTTATGTATGAAATAATAACAACTGGGACAGTTCTGAGTTTTGACCTGGTATGATTTCCTCTTTCTCATAATATTTCAATTTGATTTATTCATTATACACATTGACTACTATCCTTTTCTTTTGTAGCTTTTTGATGACCCTCAACCCTTTACTGCTGAAGATATCAAACACTTACAAGTGGAGTGGTCAAATTATTTTACAGGTTTGATTGACTTTTAGTTGTTTGTAATGTAAAATGAAATTTTGAATATTGTCAATGTAATTGTGTATTTCGTAGTTGTTTAGGTTGGATTTAGTTTTTTTGAAGTTGAAAGTGTAAGTTTTGAATGTTATATAAGTGAATGTTTAATTTTTCTCTATTTCTTGTTTTGTTCAACTGTTGATGGTTTTTATGGTCTCGATTTTGCTATGGGGGGAGAGGTTCCAAGTGGGTGGGTGGGTGTTTGGGGGGTGTCCAAGGGATATGGGAGGGGTGTCCAAGGTGTGTTTGGGGCTGTCCTAGGGGTCGGGGGGTGTAAATGAGGGTAGGGGGGTGTCCAAGGGGTGGGGGTGTCCAAGGGATATGGGAGGGGTGTCCAAGGTGTGTTTGGGGCTGTCCAAGGGGTCGGTTGGGTGTAAATGTGGGTGGGGGGGGGGGGGCTGTCCAACGGGTGGGGGTGTCCAAGTGGTGGGGGGTGTCCAAGGGATATAGGAGGGGTGTCCAAGGGGTGTTTGGGGCTGTCCAAGGGGATGGGGGGGGGTTTCCAAGGGGTCGGGGGGGGGGGGGGGGGTTTCCAAGGGGTCGGGGGGGTGTCCAGGGGGTGGGGGGCTGTCCAAGGGGTGGGGGAGTGTCCAAGGGGTGGGGGGGGGTGTCCAAGGGATATGGGAGGGGTGTCCAAGGGGTGTTTGGGGCTGTCCTAGTGTTCGGGGGGTGTAAATGAGGGTGGGGGGGATATCGAAGGGGTGGGGGGTGTCCAAGGGGTGGGGGTGTCCAAGGGATATGGGAGTGGTGTCCAAGGTGTCTGGGAGTTCTGTCCAAGGGGCCGGTTGGATGTAAATGAGGGTGGGGGGGCTGTCCAAGGGGTGGGGGTGTCCAAGGGGTGGGGGGTGTCCAAGGGATATGGGAGGGGTGTCCAAGGGGTGTTTGGGGCTGTCCAAGGGCTCGGGGGGGTGTCCAGGGGTCGGGGGGTGTCCAAGGGGTCTGGGAGGGCTGTCAAGGTGTGGGGGGGTGTCCAATGGGTGTTTGAGGCTATACTAGGGGTCTTGGGGGTGTAAATGAGGGTGGGGGGGGGGGGGGGGGCTGTCCAAGGGGTGGGGGGCTGTCCAAGGGGTGGGGGGTGTCCAAGGGGTGGGGGTGTCCAAGGGATATGGGAGGGGTGTCCAATGGGTGTTTGAGGCTGTACTAGGGGTCGTGGGGGTGTAAATGAGGGTGGGGGGGGGGGGGGGGCTGTCCAAGGGGTGGGGGGTGTCCAAGGGTTGTGGTGGGGCTCCATTGTGGTGGGGGAGGGCTGGCCAGGTTGTTAGGTGGGTATAGATGAGGGTGGGGTTCAGTTGGGGCTTGGGGGAGGGCTGGCATGGTTATTTTTGTTGTTTGTTTTCTGGTTGCTTTTTGGTGAGAGCAGTGCAATTATATTAAAAAACAATTATCGCTTTCACGTCGGTTATTTTATAACCGACGTGGTAAATAAATCGGTAGGGGTTTATCACATCGGTTTTTTCGAGAACCGACGTGATAAACCGTTCCCGAGCCTTTTATCACGTCGGATCTTAATATAACCGACGTGCTAAAAGGCCTAGGAATCCATTTACCACATCGGTTATTGGATAACCAACGTGCTAAAACGTTTCCCAGGCATTTTTATCACATCGGTTATTTAAGAAACCGACATGATAATAGGCCCGGGGAAGGGTTAATCACGTCGGTTATGTCATAACCGACGTGATAAACGATATCCCAGGCATTTTATCACGTCGGTTTAGAAATAACCGACGTGATAAAACCCCCCGCACATATTTAGCACGTCAGTTATTATATAACCGACGTGCTAAACCCCCCCACCCGCGGTTTATCACGGCGATTATATAATAACCGCCGTTATAAATCCCCATCCCCCATCATTTTTCACGTTGGTTATTAATGAACCGACGTGATAAACACCGTGATGTTAGGGATGTTACGTCGGGTTTTAAATAACCGACGTAAAAAACGTTATTTATAACGTCGTCCGTATTAACGTCGCCTAAAAACCGACGTAAATAATGAAAAATAACTGACGTAAAAAATGTTTTCTGCACTAGTGATTAGTTTATAAAACAATATGTGATCACTTCATTAAGTAGATTAACTCCTGGTAACAAAAAAACAAAAATTCATTAACTGTAGAATTTTAATTACCTTGAAAAAATCATATTATGTGGTAACAATATTGACCATGATGTAATCATATAGTGTGGACACTTGATTTAACATGGAGTGGGCATACTATCATTGAATGCATGGTTAGTTGAAAATATCATCATATAGTAACTCTAGATTCTTTGATTCTCCAATGAATCTTCAAGCATTTCTTGCACATTTGGTTTTTCATGACTAAATATGAGGTGCATGACAATCTATGAAAAGGGAAACTTGTTGAAATATGTTGAAACTCATAATATATGTGAAATATCCTATATTTTTGTAAAGTATGAGAGGACACTAATCCTATTTGATGTAAGCTTCAGCGACTTTTCATGACCTGAGCAATGGGAGACATAGAAGGAGAGAAGTCATCCTACATAAATTGTTACAAGTGTAGCCAATATCATGTTCAGTGAAGGGATCTATTCACTAGAATTAGTATCCTATATAAACAACATACATTAGGTTTAAAAATAACTTTTTCTCACTTCATGAAGTATTATAACTCATGGTAACTTACAAATAATATTCCAGTAGCTATAAAATGATAATTACCTTGTAAAAAATAATATTTTTTGGTAACTATATTGACAATGAGGTGTACATAGTGTGTGGAAAATTGAGATAACATGCAGTGTGCATACTGACCTTTAATGCATGGTCAGTTGAATATATCATCATATATTAACTTTATATACCTTGATTTTCCATTGAATCTTTAACCATCGCATTCACATTAGGTTTTACATGAATAATTCTGAGTATCATTACAATAAAAAATATGGAAAACTGATTGAAAAAAATTATAATGAACATTGTATAGGAAATATCTAATATTTGTGTACCGTATGAGAGGATACAAATCCTATTTCATGTAAGATTCAGATTTTTTTCAAGTCCCAAGCAGTTGAATCCATAGAAGAGGAGAACTCCTACTACATAATTGGTTGTAGGAGTAGCCAAAAACATGTCCAATGATGTCCTCCACTCATTGCAATTATTAGCCTATAAAAACAATATGTCGTAGGTTTAAAAACAACCTTTTCTCAAATAATGAAGTAGTGTAACTCCTTGTAACTAAAAAACATTAAATCATTAACGATAATATGATAATTTGAAAACATTTTTTTAAATAATATACATCACATTAAATACACTGAAGTTACATTCACTTTAAATAATTTTTAATTTTGGTATAAAACGCATCCACATAATATATTTGGGTGATTTTTATCCCTTATAATCAATAGGGACATCAAATTATCAATTTTACATAAATGTATATAAAATGAAGATATTTTTAATAGAATAAATAATACATTAGTCCATATTCAATATCATTATATATCATCAAAAATAGTGATATATAAATATATACTAAACCCAAAAAATAAAATAATTGAGTATTTTAAGAAAACCATCAATTTTCTAAGGTATCTAAATAGAAACTTTTTCCTTTCAAGCAGTTTAACGAAATAAAGATAATAGTATTAGATTTATGATGCAACAAACAGCCTTTCATTATGATGCATATCTTCAAAATTATTAGGAAAAAATATTTATATTTCTAGTATTCTAGATTTCATGAACAGTTTATGAGAAATCATAGGATCTTTTATACCACTTAAATAGGGATTTAAAACATCAACAATGTTTAATGAAATATAAAAAATCTATTTTCTAGCCAACATAAAAATATAATCATAATTTGATCCATATATGTAATAATATAGTAGAACAACTTTATAAAAATATGAAGCACTATAAAACGAAAATTAATGATGTATCCAAAATAATATAAACATAAAACACATACAATGATTACAACTAACTAATAGTGAAGATGATGTAAAAATAGTGACTAGAAGAAGATATTGGTTAAATAAGCTGAATTAAAGTGAATATATTATGAAAACATTATGTGATACTGATTATTGAGTAAATAATATTTCATTGGTACGCAGGATTCTCTATGAATCCCATATGATAATCATTGAACTATGATTTATTAAATGTTTTCTACTGTTATTGATTTGGCTGATATCCCAGTATTCTTCTTAGTGACAAGTATAAAATTCCATTTGAACCAAAAACATAAATTATTCAATGGAAAAATAAAATCAAATCTAAGAGTGAATATATAGGTATAACGTCATAGGAACTAGTTCTTGTTCATTAATGTTTAAAGTAACACATATCATTACAGGATTATCAGCCTCATTTGTATACAAATAATTTGAATGTATTTGTTCCTGTGATGCAAGGGAAAATGAAAATGCATTGTAGAATAGAAGACTACTTGCGTAGAATATATATCATCCATTAATTTATAGAAATTAATAATAACTATATACTGAATCCAGAATTATATTTTTCCATTATATAAAATATAAAAAATAGTTTCAGGATCCTATGAAATCATGGGCAGTGATCAGGTTGAATTAGTAGACCCTAGTCATCTATTGTTTCCTAAAAAAATCCACCATCATTTATTAGGAAAATATTTTGGGTGAAATATGTTGTCATTATGATGATTAAATAGGAACACACTCATACCTCCATTCCAACAAAAACATAGTCAATGAACTTTGCTGATGCAGATGATGAACGACTCTAGGGAATAGAACAGAATCATTAAAAAGGGAATTCACAAATGTAGTACATAAACTTAATATTTTTTCACCTTTAAAATGAGAACTCATATTTTATCATGTTTAGTAGGTTCTAATATATATAGGTTTTCAATATGTAAATCAGTCTTGGAGTGGTGTATAGTAGCAGTGACATAAAAAATCATACACAAAAAAATTATCACTATAGAGGAGGTATTTCATGTCACAAGCCTGAGTAAGTAGCAGAAGTGTCAAAACATTAGATTGTAATAAATACAATAAGATATTAATAATTGTAAGGAAAATATACAACATGGTGCTTCCTTACAAAAAATTGATGATAATGATAAAATGACGTTCTCTCCATTATATCTATGACCAAAATAGTGGTATGCTTATCCATGTGAAAAAACATGGATTGAAAAATTATTAATGTTTGTGACTATTTAAGCCTCATCAATTTATGAATATTGAATTAGAAATAAAAAAATTTCTTCTATTAAAATTTAACTTGAATTATTTTTAACATTGAAATAAAAAATAAGAGATGCTAATAAAGATAATTGAATAGAAACCTAACAAATAATTATAGGGATTCTTTGAGTAGATGAAGGACAAAAATGAAGTTGAAAATTATATTAATTCTGCATCCACCTAAGAAAAATCAAATATAACCAATAAAACATGTATGTGAATATCTAAAAAAATACATAGTTGTAGAAACATACATGTTGGAAAGCATAGATCTCTAGAATTCCATAATTGAAACCCTAATACCATGAAATTCTATCAATCATGAAACCATAGACAATAAAATATATGTTCATATATGAGCATAAAACATTTCCTTGAACATAGAGTTACATAGCCAAAAAACACCAAGATGAAAAAAAATAAACGCTCTAAGAAAACAATTTACAACATGGTGCATAACTATAAAAAATAGATGACAATGACAAAATGACTTTCTCACCATTGGATCTATGAACCTAATACTAGAATGTTTATCCCTCTGAAAATCATGGTTTGAAATATTAATAGTAATTGTTTTAAATGCCACAACATCATTTTATGAAAAACAAAAAAGAATGAAATAATTGCATCTACAAAAAAATACCGAGAATTGTTGTTACCATTTCATTTAAAAACTAGAGATGCAGACCAAGAAACCTCAAAAGAAGAAGAAATTTGAGATCATTGGGAACCATTATAATGATAATGTAATGTTTAATCAATGTACAAGTCATTAATACAATTTTATTTGGAAGAACATGCATCAAATAAGAAATATTGAAATAAGTATAAATGAATATGAAATATATACAAAACATTAAACAAAAATTAATATGATTTTACATTATTAAAAAAATAATATAATTCACACACAAATGGAAACTCGATGTGAGAATACAATTTGAAGATGAACCACTGACGTTTGAAGAACCCCCAGAAATTGGAGTCGAAGCCTATATAGAAACTGAAACCTATGAAATGGATCCAAATATTCATTTAACTAGATCCATTTTAAGAAACAACAAACCAAATCGATGAAGACGAGTCATCAGAATTCAAAGGTCCACCCAAGATTGGATCTGACCCCAATATCGCATATACTAGTTTATGAAGAGTATTTCGTTGAAACCCTATGCTCATCAAGGAATCACATTGAAGATAGGGAGAAGAGGGGATGGGGAGGCTATTGGAATCGGTAGACAGTGTTGCATATGTATGGGGTAATAGAGTCATAGCTAGACCACCCAGAGATGGACTTGGTGTAGTTGGAGTAGTTGTAGCCATAGTTAGAGTAGGCGGAGCAGCCTTACCCGGAGTAGGTGTAGTCGAAGCATCCAAAATAGTGTGATCTTAATCTAATGCACTTGGGGCAGGAGGAACTAGAGGTGGAGTATCCCAATGAGGAGTAGGCAGATGTTGAATAGTCGGTGCAGCAGAGGGAGTTGGGAGGAAACCCTGTGAGTGCAGATAAAAGTTGTGAGTGAGAGCTGAGTAGAAACGGTAGCAGAAGAGAGGATTTTGGGGATCAGGAGTGATAGTGGTAGGTGGGATGTGGATAATGGTTGAGTAACAGAGATTAGGGGAGATGTGGTATACTATAGAAATGAAACGTATGGAAAAAAATATGTGGGGGAATGTGAGAGTGACACGTGGCAGTTAGAAAGCCAGGATTAGTATATATAGTATATTAATAATTATTAAAAATTATTACCATTTATTTCATTTTATTACTAATTATAAATAATTATTACTAATTATTACTAATTATTAATATTTATTACTAATTATTTCAATTTATTATTACAAATAAATACTGATAAATAAACAATTTAAATCTAATTTAAATAAAACTAATCAACAATAATTAAAATTAACATAAAATTGAAATAAATACTAGATAAAATAAAATATAAATACCCTTAGACTTGATCTTTTATTGATGTAGTCGACATTACATCTTCTTCGTAAAAAACATCATTAGAGAAATTTTCACTCTAAAAATAAAATATAGTGAGAGAGAGGATGTGAGAATTGAGGGGAAGAGTAGAATGAATAGATGGGTTATATATATAGGATGGATTATTTGTGACGGGAATATTTGTGATGGGTCCCATCGTAAATACCTCTTCCGGTATTAATTATTGTGGCCGGTTAAAAGCGTACTTGCGATGGGACCCATTGAAAATTGTTATCTGCTAACACACTTTTTGTGATGGGACAACATCTCGTCACAAAAATAGATTTATTACCGCTGGTAATTTATATGGGACCCATCTCAAGTACCCTCTGACCGACTCACTATTTTATATGTGGGAATCCCCTCATCGCAAATATCCTACCCACGGTTTGGCGCGCAGACTGCGCCAAACCACTCATTACTTTTTGTGACTGGACCATAAATATTTTTAGAAATAACCAATTATTTACGATGGATCGAACCCCATCAAAAATAATCTATGGGATGGAATATTATGGATGGACTAATTACCACTGCCGATATTTGCGACGGGACTCGTCGCAAATACCCTCTGACAGACAAACTATTTGCGACAAGGGAATCCCATCGTCGCAAATAACCATCCCACGGTTTGGCTCATAGACCATTCCAACCCATACCATAATTTTTACAACGAGAACCCAGATCTTGTCAAAAATAACCAATTATTTGCGATGGGTCAAACACCCATTTAAAATAATCTCTACGACTGGATATTTTCTTCAAGAATTAACCACGTCGCAAATAGCCCGTTAGAAAAATATATTTTTCTTATAGTGAGAGTAGGTGATGGATCACGCCCTTATATTAAAAGGAAACATCAAGGGTACTTCTTTGAGGTGTACATGCATATTTAGTTGGTATATCCAATGTGAGACATTAATTGATAAAAAGATCTATTTTGATTTTAGGGAATTAGTGCACAGTGTATTTAAAAAATTAAATCATTTTCTCAGTGTGGAAACTGAGAATTATTTTATTAGTATAATAGTATGGGCACATGCGGGGTCAATGTCCTTGGCCACCAGCTGAGAAAAGTTCCTATGGAAGGTTGAGGGCATGTGCTGAGGTTATGTAGAAAACATCGAATGTTGGGATATGATGGAGGGATGAGGCTAGAGAAGTGTGTAGGCAGAAGGTTAGTTACCCAGTATCCAACAGAAAGTTAAAGCTCTACTAGCCATACTAGTTGGGGAGGTGGATGCAGTGCTCCAGGATAATGATTCCTATGTACAGTGGGAAGTGCAGCCCCAAGAAGTAATATTATAGCTTAGTGAATAGGTACATTTGAGCATCAAGCAATCCGACTTAATTTTAAATGCAGAGAGGCCATACCATTGATAGTTCATGGTAAAAATCAAGTTTCATATATTCTTTAATGACCATTATTCAAAAAAGGTTCTTCACATTCTATTATTTATTACGTGTTTATGGTGATGTTGGTTCTATTAGTGGAATATAAAAGTGGGGGTAATATGATTGATAAATCATTAGGTGTGTGAGAAGAAAATATCTAGCATTGTATAGTGAATTCTCTTGAAGTCGGTGGGTACCATTTCATATGGAATTTTTTGGTACTGCAGATATTAGTATTTAATTATATTTTTCTAATGGATGGGATGGTGTTATAGCAATCTCACATTGATTTATACCACAGTATGGTAACATTCATGTGCATAGTATAGGAAACTTATTTCCATTATAAGGAATGGGACATCATAGAAAGTCGTTCCATTCTAGTTTATCGTCCATTGGGTGAGATCACAACCCATGTGGCTTATCCGATGAATATCTATGGGGGAGTAGGGGTGATTTTACTTCTCAAAATATAGGATTAGTTCCATGATGGGTTTCTCATCGACTTCTTAGAGCTACAGCCTATGAGAGAAGTTGATTTCATGAAAGAACTTTTTTGGGAGTTCAACCATTATCCATTCCTCCTTATAGAATTTTTGTGATATAATTCAATGAATAGAAACATTAGTTTGAGTATTTTGATAAAAAAAGGTTCATCCACCCAATTTCTTCACCTTTGGGATCTCTAATGTCAATTTCCAAAATGGCGGTCGTATAATTGTTGTTATACATCAATTGTCGGTAGATGAATCTGATGATGAATAAGAAACTCTACCCACTTCCTCAATTCAATGATCTTTTTGACCAGATGAGAGGCACTATAGAGTTATCTAATAATTATGTACGATCTGGGTATCATTTTCTGAGGGTGAGGCCTTGTAATGTGTTGCAGACATTCTTTATAAAAATGTAAAGATTGTATGAGTTTTTTGTGGTGCTATTTGGATTTTCCATTGCATGAGCTATGTTTATGGATTTAATTTATGAAATACATCAAACATAACTAATTAATTTCATTGTTTTCTTTGTTGATGACATATTTTTGTGCTGCAAATCTCTTAAAAAAATCAAGAAAAACATACTAACATTATTTTGTGTGCTCAAAGAGAGATTATGTTATATTCCAAACTATCCATGTTTCATTTCAGGATTAAAAGATTGTATTTATTGGGTCACATAATCTTATTATATGGTATGTCACTTGATCTAGAGAATATTAATACATTTTTATCATAGGATCATCCCAATAATTTTTCAGAGGTCTGATGTTTTCTTGGACGGTGGGTTATTACTAAAGGTTCATTAAATTATTTTCCCATTTTTAAGCACTATTTTTGGGTTTTACTAAAAATGGAATCATGTTTTAATGGTCGAGGGAATGTGAGAATTCTTTCTAGGAGTCAAAATGCAGTGAACAACCACATTGATTCTGATCATACCCATTCTAGGTAAGGGGAATACCTTGTATTATAATTCATCTAGTATTGGGATTGGGGCGATATTAATACAAGATGGTCGGGTTCTCAGGTTTGGTTCGTGACATTTGAGGCCTCAAGAAATAAACTACCCTACAAAAAATCATTAATTATACATGGTTCTTTTTTCATTAATGAGTTTTCAGAACAACATGTTTGGAGGATAGTTTATTTTTATAATAAATCAAGAAATTCATAAGTTCATCTTATCTAAATGCTATTTGAATATGTTGTAGGAAAGATGGGTCGAGTAAATGATGCATTAAAATATTTATATGGAATTAAAAAAGATAAACATAAATAGTGTTGTGGATTCATTGAGTTCTAAGACTCCAAATAATGTGGTTCAAGAATGTTTCTTGGAGTAGAGAATGATGGAATTTTTTGAGGAGATGCATATGGAGGTGCAAGATGGGATATGGTAGACAATCCATACATCCTTGGTAGTTGAGTCCATGCTTTTAATACTGATCATGAAGGGGAAACATTAGGATCTATAATGTTTAGAAGTGAGTGAAATCATTAAATGTTTGGATTCACCTTATAGTTGGTTTGTTGGTGAGGATGTGGTCATTTTTGATCATGGATGTCTAGTTGTGTAAAAATGAATGGATAAAGAATTTATTCAATTGTTTCATAAATAAAATTTTGAGGTTTATCCTATCTTGAACTAAATGTATCATGATTTTCATAGGAAGTATTGGGGTTTGGGGATGATAAAATATTTTTTCGGTTTAATGGTGTAATGTCATACCAATTAGCAGGTGAAGGTAAAAAATCTATTGTCAGGTGGTTTCTTTGCAGCCACTAACAATTCGGGAATGTTAATGTGATGATGTGAAGATGGATTTAATTTTGGGTCTTCCAAGGTTTCCTTATAAGAATTATGAAATCTAAATAGTTGTGGATTAGGTACCTATGGTGGCATGTTTCATGCGGATTTAAGAGACTATTACTAAGGATTAGTTGGCCGATTTGTATGTTTAAGAGATTGTGGTGATATATTTTGTGCCACAGAATATAGTTTTGGATCATTGTCTAAATTTTTTATAAAACATCTGATAGAGATTAAAAATGGTTCTAGGTACCCAGTTTTTTTTAAGTTGAGATTTCCACCTACAGACAAATGGGCATTCAGAGCATACTATTTAGGTACTAGAACACATATTGAGGGCTTGTGTCCATGAATTTGGTAGATCATGGGTTTAGGACTTGTCTATAGTTTTCTTTTCCAACGACAATTGTTTTCATTACATTATTTATATGGAACCATATGTGGCACTCTATGGTATACCATTTACATCTCTATTGTGTTGGATGGAAGTTGGGAAATCATAATTGTTGGGATAAAGTCTCATGGATGCGATGTTAGAACATGTTTAGTTGATTTAGATTGATATGGAAATATCCTAGATCAGGATGAAGTTTTATTAATATTAGTGTCTTCTTCCCCTTTATTTCTTTATGTGTGATAGTTTTTTTATTAGAAATCTCCGTGTTTGTGCCATCTCGGATTTGAAAATACTGTAACCAGGCACCCATCAATGTGGAACCATTTGAGATTATGGTGGAGATTATACCAATGGAATGTTGATTGTACCTTATAATATGGTATAGTGGAATTAAATTTTTTCTCATGTGTCTTATCTTTGACAGTATCACCCTCACCCATCTCACATAATTGATGTTGGCATTGGTGATATTGAGGCTGATGCATCCATTTAGGATAATCTTATTCATATGATTGATCATGGAAAGAATGTATAGTACGGATAGACCAAGCCATTGTGTAGAGATTTATGGTAGCATGGTAATGTTCACAAAGAAACATGAGATAGTGAGATATATCTGGATATGTGGGCTCAGTGGATCAATCTCTTTTCCTCAGAAGAAAAAAGAATCTTTGAATTACATCTTAAGGACAATTAATTATAATGTGTTGAGGATGTAAGATCATAGAAATCATGAAGGTAAATTTTTTTAAAATTCGGTCTTAAATACCATAATTTTTTATTACTAAATGTTCACTATGTGTATAAGGATTAATGAGAGGGTTCTAGGGGTTAAGGACATGAATGAAGGGGAAATGGTCATCATGTGCATGTTTAATGGTTGGAGAATGGTTAGTTGTAACTGTGCTCTTTGTACATGCTAGAAAAGAGGTGAAGTTTTAGGTTATGTAAACCATAACGGGGTGGGTGGAAGCCGTCCATCCTTGTACAAATAAATTATGCATGGTTTGCAATTAGTGTAACAAACTGTGTGGGATCCCAAGGTTATTGTGTGACTTTGAACCTTCTTAAATAGAGGGAGGAACACAGTTTGGAAAACCATTCACACCATTAAAATTGTGGTTTCACAATTTTCCCCAAAAATATTTTATATAAGGTTACAATTTATCCCCATGTATCTTATTTATCAACAATAGTGATGATAACAAATTACCATGGCTTCCCAAGGACCAATATACTAAGTTTATAGGCCATTCGGAGTTCATTTGGGTTCAAATCGAATTACTGAGTTACTATAATTGTAATCATTTCTCGATTTTATAGATTAATGATTGTAGTTTTATTATTCTTATTATAGATCCATAAAACCCTCTTTTTCAAGGAGATTTTACGATGTAGATTTGATGGTTGTTTGAGTCTGAGCCAATGGACGAGGTTTAGAATTTGTCCACCTTTGGAACTGAGGTAGATGTTTTACAAGATATATCCCATAACCCTGAAATTGATTGGTGTATGTTTTGTTATGATTTTGGTTCTAATATATTTAAATTTTATTAACTTCATAGGATTTGGTAACATAGTTTGTTAAAAAACAATTAATCCCCTTATGATCCCCATGGGGTATATTGAGGTTGATTAAACCTTTCTTATAGCCACCCAGCAACTGCGCCATCCGATATAATATGGAAAATTGTGATGTTGAACATGGGATTGTCATTAGTAAATAGATCCCATGTTATATGTGTGGAGAAGATTATCTAAATTATGAATTCACTATTGGTGGTTGTGTCTAGACATTAAAAATGTTATAAGGAATTGTTGGATCACTGTGAATGGGATAAATGAATTAATGAAATTGTGACATGTGGGTTGGGAGGTAAATTGAGAAAATGTTAATGATTTAAGGAATGAAGATGAATTGATAAATTCATTAAATAGTTAGTTATAAATTTCATGTTAAATAATGGTGTATGTTTTTTGATCTGGTGAATGTTGATAATGGTTAAGAAACACGTTCACATGGATTGGTAGATGTGGGTATTGACTGGTATTCGACACCCATGAGTCAGGTTGGAATTGGGGATCTAAAACTCACCACTAGAATGCATGGGTTACGGTGTAAAACTGATGTCATAGGCCTCTAATGTTTGTAATTATTAATAATATAGACTTATTCTTCTTGTTAATTTTGATGAAATTTCAAAGACTACCAGAAATGATGCTCCAATGTACATGTAATAAATTTTTTCACATGATGTTTTCCCCTTGCAAGATAAAGAAATTTATTTATTACCTTAGGCATAGTGGATGACTTGAATAGTCTGTTATGAGATAAATAGAACCCTATCCAATGTTATTAAATTATGATAGTGGTTTATTAAAAAAATTATTTACTAATGGAATCTTGGTAGTCCCTGTTTACAAATTTTCTATTAGCGCATGCATACAATATCGGCATAGAATCGACATTTTGTATACACCATTTTTCATGGAATTCAATGCTGTACTCAAACCTTTATTAGGAAACTGATGGATATATAAGAAGATTTCATGGTCATAGGTCACGAATAGTGATAATTTCATATGCTATAATTTTGAATTATGGTTAGGGTGTTAATGAATGAGGATTTAGACTTTGAGTTGGGCCCATTTTGGGGAAGCTTCCATTGGCCTTTATTTTATTATATCTTTCACATTTGTATGAATTAACATGAAATTAAATATTTATTGTTTGTTTTTGGTTTGTACCAAGTTTGGCACATTTTGGTAATGCATGTTTTTGGTATGTTGTTCAGTGTTTCCTTTATTTATTATGTCATCTGTTGTGGATTACACTAATAAAGATGGTATAATATCCTCAAATGATTTATTGGACCCTCAATACAAGTATTCAAACTACAACATATGAGGAGCCATGCTTGAGTTCATGTGCCGACCCCGCTTGGGCACACGTTTAGTGGCTATATTGTTGGGGAGGTTACAATATGTTATAAACAATGAGAATACATATATCATGTAGAAGGTTGGTAGAATCATGATTCATTAAAAATTATTCAATGAAGAAAAACATAGTCATAAAATTTTTACATACGAGTTTGTCATAAACAGAAGCCTAAAAATCATGTGTCATGGATACCTATGAAGATATTCATCGTATAGTAGGTTTGGGTTAATCACCCATGCACCTTCTGGGGCTTGAGATAATCTTATATTATACCATGGGGTTGGGATAATCCACATATGTTCCCTTTATTTTATGATAAATCCACTCATGTACCCTTTGGAATGAGATAAATCCTCTTTTATACCCTTTGTCTTTGGTTAAATCCTCCCTTGAATTCTTTAACATGGGATAAATATACTTGTTTTCCC
The DNA here is from genome assembly GCA_963277665.1 of Viscum album. NCBI lineage: Eukaryota > Viridiplantae > Streptophyta > Magnoliopsida > Santalales > Viscaceae > Viscum > Viscum album. Next base: position 1,569,086,064 of record OY728133.1, on the reverse strand, counting down.
ATTAGTGTTGGATAAATCCTTATAAATACCATAAATCATGGGATAATCCACCCATGAACCATTTTCTTTGGGATAATTTCTCCTATATACCCGTTGTCTTTTAGTAAAACATACCATGTACCCATTGGCATGGGGAAATTCCTCTCGTGTACCTTTTGTATTGTGATACAACCACCTATTTACTCTTTTGATCCCATAAGATATAAAAAATATGAATTAATCAGAGGTAAATATATGAACCCAATTATAATTCATAAATACATATGTGTTCCACCTTAAATGATTATTAATCACATTAGTTAGAATCACAAGAAAGAAAAATTGGCTTCATGGAATTTAAAAAATGTATCACCAAAATTGATATCAAGAAGGTTAACGAATATTACTCAAAATTGAATCCAAAAAATGACTATTCTATAAGAAAATTTATAATGTGATTCATGGAAAATAATTTCCAAGAAAAAAAAATCTTATAGAGTCAATGATATAAAGGGAAGTATAACCATAAAAGATCTTTTAGAAAATTTATTAATATTTGGTTTAATTATGATGTTACTGTAAATGTCAAAATTCATCATTGAATGGATTATTTTAATAAATGGGAAATAATTCACTTTTAAAATTATTATTTGGTATTAAATTTGAATAATTAATACTTAAAAGGACAGAATGCTTTACTAAATGTGATGTGAAATCATCTTGAAAAGCATACCTTTAATAAAGATCTTAAATAAGGGAGCCTTGAACAACACAAAATGGTATCAAAATATTGAAGTGAAAATTTATTAAACATTTTTATATAATAAAAATATATATATAATACATCACATAATTGATATAAAAATTTACAAAAGGAATTTGGATCGGAAGATTAATCATTTTATTTTGAATGAATGGAAAACCTTCTTAATATGTTGAAATACCGATGCCAAAAACCCACATCCTAAAAAGATATAACAAAACATTCAATTGAAAAGTGTCAATGAAAATACAGGGGATACATAAGTAAAAAAATATTTTAATTTTAAAATTTTAAAATAATTTTTCTATGAATAAGAAAATTGAATTAGTGGAAAGTCCATATTTAGAGGATATGGTATTTTTTTTCTTCAAACTCGTACTTCATTATGAGAATGAAATTCATTGAGAAAGAATATTTTTTTTGAAAAAATAATTTAACCCATTGAGAATAGAGGAATTGTATTAAGAAGTATGAAATAGAAGAATTTATCAAACTAGTAAGGATGACGCTCAATGAATAAAATAATTACAAAATTAAATTAAATTTTCGTTAACAAAATACCTTACAAATATCATAATTCAAGAATCCTGATAAATTTAATAAGTTGATTATGTTAATAAAATGTAAATTCCTTAAAATGGATAAAAAATAATATATGGTGAAATAATTAATATTAATGTCCCCAACATACGATGAATAAGATAATGAGGAACAATCCTAAATGACTGATTGTTGACTGGGTTTCCAAAAGAACATCCGTTAATGGTAATGTATGAATTTGAGTGTTACAATGAAATATACATTAAATTTCATTAATTTAATTATATTTATATCCATCAACTCATCTGTATAGTGATTATAATATATTCAATAAATGGTGGTACAAAATATAAAAAAATACCTAAGATTTGAAATTTACACAAATTATATCCTACCTTGAATTCACACATTATAAAACACACTCTAAAATATGATATTCAACACATAAAAATATTAAGAACCTATTTATATGAAATTTTTGTATCTATAAAGTTTTATAATTTATAGTTATAATAAATTACTGAACATTTACAACTTAGTTATGGTTTCTTATCATCATTGGATGTTAATAGTTCTAATTTTTTTATGTGATTTATAAGCTCAATATCGATAACCATACTATGATAAAATGTTCATCATTAGAATTATCTTAACTTATTCCAAATTTTTAATTTTCATGATATGTAAAAATTGAATCAGTTTATTCTTATTTTGTTAATAAAAACATTCCAAGAAGACATATTAATACAATGATAAATATATAATATAACCTTTATAGAGATATATCCAATAATTACTATAAAATTTATTTATAATAATATTAGTTTTTAAATTACCATAGTCATCCATGATATAGTTTTATATCATCATTAATTTTATTTGTTAAACTGACCCAGACTGAAACACACAATCACATGATGGGTGATTATAGAGAAGGGATATTATAATGTCATTCTAATAGAAGTATAATGATATTATTTATATGTTTTCTTGTTTTATTATAATATTTAAATATCATTTTTTAACTAAATAAATTATCTATGGAAAAAATTTAACATCATGGATGTGATTTTCAGCAAAGTGTATGTTTAATATTATCGTTTTTCCAATGAATAATAGTTAATAAATGGGGATTGTAATTTTTTTATCATAAATCAATAATAATTAAATATTTTTTAAAATAAATTCTTGAATTTTTTCATTATAACAACTAAATACAAGGAATGTTGAATAATGGTTGTGGTTGATCTATTTTGGTGGTAGTCCTCACACACACCATCAACATATATTCGTATTTATAAATTGATGGGAAAGAAATAATAATAACAATAATAATAATATAATAATACACTAATAAATTAATGATATAGAAATCATTATAATATTATTTTTACGATTGGTTTGGAAAAAAGAATATTAATAATAAAAGGATGACGATAATGTAGTACTCACTTTAAGAAATTGATGATTCTCTTGAAAGTATCCATGGATATAAAGGTAAATTTTCATGCTTTCTATAGTTGTCACACACACCGTCGCTGGTGATTCACTACATGTGGCCTTGTATTCCTATATTAAAAAGTATGGTGATATCCCTCACTATTTGAGTGATGTTTTCTCTTTGAGCGAAATGAGATAATGGGACGTTGATTCCCCCTTACATTAATTCCTCCTCACGACTCATCACCTAGTCCGGGTCATGTTCATAGATGTGAGTGGTTGTTCATGAATCTCATACCCAGTTCCAGATATTTTTTAATGCTGATTAATTACACTAATTCTTTCAGGACATCTCAAGGGTTCTTGTCAAATCAGAAACCATTGGTTAGAAATGATGGTATCATTAGGCATGTCGTGGAATATTAGTATGTGTGAGGATTGGTCAAATGTATTATTCCTCATATGAGGGATTCTCAAGGGTGTGGATCCCAAGGCATACCACATCTATTGTGTGTTATATGATTCTAGAATCATTTTTCTGAGGTTTTCCCAGGCTTCCCTTGTCTAACACAGTGCATAATGCATGTTTAAAGCCTTGAAAAACTAGGTAGGATGAAGGAGTAGATTCTAAAGTTTTCCTCAGACATCCCATGTTTAATACTAGCTACGCTGTGAAATTTTCCTCTTTCAGATATAGAATATAGTGATAAAAACAATCCATGGTGATGAATCATTTTGGAAAATCCCTAATAGGGATCAACTAGATGTTTTACCTGGTTGATGGATTAAAATGACAAAAAAAGTGCAGAACTGGGGTGGTGTGTCTCAAAAAGGAAGCACCTGATTGATGGATAAGAATCTCTACAAAAGCAGACACGGGGTGGTATGTCCCTAGAAGGGAAGATGTCGCACTATGAGGGTGGATCTTAAAAAGGGAGTATTATATGGATGGATCAGAACACCCAAAAAGAGCCGAACCAGTTTGGTGTGTCCAAAAAGGGAATGATGTCACACCATGAGTGCTGATCTGGACACCACTGAGGGTGGATCAGGGTGGTTGACACCCAAATATGGGAAAACCAAGGCTTTCTATTGCCATGGATTGAACCTCTTGGAGGCTTCCTACCTACCCAACATAGAATATAGTGATCCAAACCCATGTACATTGATAGTGTGATCCATAGTATCAGGGTGTACAGAAAGGACAACAACAAACATACATGTTGGGGATTACACATGGTTTGTGTCCTAGGTATTGAAATTAGAAATGAGATGAAGGGGGATTACACATCATTTTCTTCCCATATGGATGCCCTGATTTGGCAGGGATGTGGCTTCCTGGGAGAGATCACGATGGATATAGATTAAGTATCTAAGGGTGGAATGAATGGGGATGGAATTGAAAACCTACATGAAGGTAAAAAAATCGGGCATGAACCTCAGGGATTTTTACAACATATAGTATTGGAATATAATTAATGTCCTCATAGTTCTGGAATGGAGTGATGAGTGAAAAGAGGTGGCTTCTTGTGAGAATAGATTCATGGATAAGACCCAAAAGAAGTAGACCCTCAAGGTTGAGCCATGAACCTCAGAAGACACAAAGGCTCGGGGGAAGGACTGGGATGGGACATGGGAGATGGTATGGAACCTTAGGGAGGCTTCCTAAGTAAGATTATCAAAAAGGGAAAAGATCAAAGTCTACATAGTTCAGATATGGGGGAATAATATAAGGGAGTACATGAAAGGCAACAACCCAAAGACATGTTGCGACATACATGTGGTTATTAACCCATTATAATAGGGAAACTCTTAGATGGAGGTCTATGGATTTAGTGCGAGTATTATGATCTAAACTATGTAGGAATTGATCTAATACCAATATGGTGTGGACCAAGGATGTGGGTCCCAACAAAGTTGCTGGCGAATCTTACTTGTTTTTGGTGTTGAACCTCAGGGAGGCTTTTCACATGCCCTATCTAGGAGTCAGGGATGAAAACCCATGTAGTTAAAAATCATATAGTAAATCCTCATGTGAGATGGAAGGGGAATATAGTTTAACATCATGTGGGATGAGGGTGAACCGACGCAATGTTTTCTAGAGTGATGGTGATTTTCTTAAACCATATGGAGGATTCCAACGTTCCTTGCTTCAAAAGGTAAAGGATCAAGGTCCACCTAGTTCAACAGAGAGGTGAATATGTATTATGAGTGGTTAGTGGATGATATGGACATCATTGTTGATTCTTACACTAATAAAAATGAGTCATATTCAGTGTGAGAAACAATAGGTAGCATCAGGTATGACGATTATGTTTCAGAAAAATATGTCCACACTAAATGGGTTATGTCTTAGGCATGGAGAGCGGCCTGGGTGCTAGTAAGGAGATGTAGTTGTGAATGAGGGCCATGGGAGGCCCAGATGCACCTAAAGACCAGCAATGGTGAATGATGTCCAAAGCAGGCCTGGGTGACCCTACGGAGTGACAATGGTGAATGAGGTCCAAGTGTGGCCTATGTGCCACTAAGGAGTGACAATGGTGAATGGGGGATATGGGAGGTTGGGGTACCACTAATGAGTGACAATGGTTAATGAGGGAAAAGGGAGACTTGTGTGCCACTAAGGAGTGGCAATGGTGAATGAGGTACAATGGAGGCTCGAGCGCTACTAAGGAGTGGCATTGAAGAATGAGGTCCTAGGGAGGCCTGAGGGCCGCTATGAAGATGCAATGGTGAATGAGGGTGTGGGGAGGCAGATGTGCCTCTATGAAACAGCATTAGTGAATGATTTCCAAGGGAGACTCATTTTCCTTTAAGGAGTGTAAATGGAGAATGAGGGCCATAGGAGGCCCTGATGCCACTATGAAGTGGAAATAGAGAATGTGGGCCAAGAGAGGCATGCGTGACACTATGGAGCAGTGATGGTGAGAGAGGGACAACAAAGACCAAGGTTCTTCTAAGGAGTGGAAATGTTGAATGAGAGATAAGGGAGGCTTAGATGACGCTATGTAGTGGAAACGTTGAATGATGGCAAAGGGAGGCTCAAGTACTTATATGGTGAGGCAACGGTGAACAAGGGCCAAGGGAGGACCGAATATCACTAAGGAGATACAATGGTGAATGAGGATAAAGGGAGGCATAGGGTGCTGCTATAGATTGTAAATGATGAATGAGGGTCAAGGGATTCTCTTCTGCCTCTATGGAACAACAATAGTGAATGAGGGGCATGGGAGACCGAGGTGATGCTACGAGGCAACAATGGTTAATGATGGCCAAGAGAGGCATGGGTGAAGCTATAGATCAGTAATGGTGAATGAGGTCAATGGAGGCTCATGTGCATCTATGGAGTGGCAACTGTGAGTGAGGGCCAGCGATGTTCTGGGTTCTGCTATGAAGAAAAAAATAGTGAATGAGGTATCGGGGAGGCCCAGGATCCATTAAGAAGTGACAATGGTGAATAACGGCCAAGGGATGATTGGGTTACACTATGGAGAAACAAATGTGATTGAGGGACATGGGATGCCTAGGTTCTCCTGTGGAGTGGAAATATTGAATGAGGGTAATGGGATGCCCAAGTGCCACTATGGAGCGACAATGTGGAATGAGGGCCAAGGGAGGCCCATGTGCTGATATGTAGTGGAAATGGTAAATGAGGGGAAAGGGAGGCCCAAGTAAAAAAAATGAAGTAGAAATGGTCAATGAGGACCAAGGAGGGACTGAGTGACTCAATGGAGTGGGAAAGGTTAATAAGGGTCAAGGGAGGCCAAGGTGCCACTAAGGATCAGCAATGATGAATGGGGGACAAGGGAGGCCTAGGTGATGCTATGGAGAAGCAATGGTGAACAAGGGACAAGTGAATCATGGGATCCTTTATGGAGTGACAATGGTGAAGGATGACAAAGAGAGGCATAGGTTCCATAATTGAGTGAAAAAGGTGAATGAGGGCCAAGTGAGGTCGGGGTGGTTTTATGGAGGGGAAATGGTGAATGAGTTCCAAGGAAGGATTGTATGCCACAATTGAGAGGAAATAGTGAATGGGGATTAGTCAAGGATGCTTCCAGGTTGACTTCCCCATATATGTTCATAATGTAATCTCAACAAGATTATTGTCTAAGGTAATATGGTTTGGGGATATACATCAAGAGGAAGATCATTGTGGTTGTAATCTTTTAATCTTCTAGGGAGGCAACTTATGTTTTATTCATAGATCATCCTATTCAAGAATAATAGAGCATGATATAGTTAAAGGTCATGTATTGAGGTTCATTGACATCTTATACTTGGCACATAAGGCATATCTTATTTGTAGCTAGAAGCATCCAATATTTTACATATACGGTATACTACAATTTTTAGTCATTTAGTAAGAACTATTAAAAAAAGGAAACTAGAATTGGATGGTGCGGGACATACACAAGAGAAAACTATTATAGTAGAACATATCATATGATTCATGTATTGGGGTTTGGTGGAATTTATTGAGGAATATTTTAAATCAAGGTACATGGGGAAATGAAGATAAGGATCTAAAGTCACGATATGGGAATGTTACCATGAGGAATATATGTTGGAACCGTGGCTGTTCTATGCAGGAATTGGAGTTTGGTTTGTGTTTTTTGTCAATCCTCAGTGGAAGTTCCGAATGTGTGCCAGCAAAGTGATAATACAGTTAAAGCAGATAGCAGTATTGAATGTGGCACTGTTTCCCAGTGTTTACCAAGTTTTTTGGCCTCAAAATCGGAAAATGAAGACATGGATGGTCTGCAAAAGGAGGTGCGTGCAAAGATGAAGTGGTGCGCGAAAAATAAGCGACTTGCACAAAATACTTGAGTTGGGTTCAAAAAACAGCGGGATGCGTGAAATACTTGAGCTGGGCGCGAAAAACAGCGCGGTGCGTGAAAGAGTGGAGAAAAGTTTTTCGCGCAAACAATGTTTCAGAATCAGAACGTTGAAAAATGGAAAAGGCATGGGCTGCGCGGAAAATATGGGCTGTGCGTGAAATACTTGAACAGGGCGTGAAAAACAGCGTGGTGCGCGAAACAGCGGAGAAAACTTTTTCACGCAGATAGTGTTTCTGATTCACACCGTTGAAAAATGGAGAAGGCATGGGTTGCGTGAAATATCTGGAGAGGTGTGCGGAAAATGATACCTACGCAAAATATTACACGCCAGATGAGAGGTTTTCCGCGCCGAAGGGGTTTTTGCGCACATGGGTTTTAGATGCCTATAAATATGAGGTGACCCTCTTCTTTAGAGGGGGGGGGGCAGTCTTAGAGAAGATTTGAGGTCTGGTGCGCGAAAAGGATCGCAAAAGGGCCTTGCGCGAAATATTTGGAGTTGCGTGAAAAAGGGGATTTTTGCGCGAAATATTTTTCCGCGCAAAAAGTAAATTTTGCGCGCAATAAGAAGATTTTGCGCGCAAATGGCTGGTGTTACGCACAATTGTCAGTTAGGTTTGTCTGCACGTTTTGGTTATCCGGTTCAGTGGTTCTGTGTGTTCTAGTGCATCTCTTCCAGACTTCAATGCAAGCAGAGTCTCGTGCTGAGTAGAGGCAAAGACTTTAATGCAAATCTATTTAAGAGACCTTCACATCTATAAACTGAGTTAGACTTCACCAACGGCAGTGAGCCAGGGGGAGTCAACGGGAGTGACCCGAGGGAAGCAGTGATCTATCCCTGAACCTTTTGTAATGGGAGTGAGCCTGGGACAGAGTGACTATGCCCGAACAATTGTAATCTACAGCTAGTGAAACATAGTGGATTTAGGTACATCCGACAACCTGTCGGTGTATGCTCCTTGGACGTAGCCCTTTGTGGTGTACCAAGTAAAAGTTGTCGTGTCATCTCTTTGCTTTTGAATGTTTCATTGCTAATCGTTTACTTCATACAGATTTAAGCTGTTCCTACCCACGTGGGAACAAGATCCACAACTTTTATAAGAAAAAGTTGTCACCCTGATTCACCCCTCCCCTCTCAGGGTGTCCCAGGGTCCTTCAATATATCATATGAGTCGTGTATTGGGGTTTGGTGGAATTTATTGAGGAATATTTTAAATCAAGGTACATGGGGAAATGAAGATAAGGATATAAACTCACGATATGGGAATGTTACCATGAGGAATATATGTTGGAACCATGGCTGTTCTATGCATGAATTGGAGTTTGGTTTGTGTTTGTTGTCAATCCTAAGTGGATGTTCCGAATGTGTGCCAGCAAAGTGATCATACAGTTCAACCAGACAACAGTATTGAAGGCGGCACTGTTTCCCAGTGTTTGCCAACTTTTTGGGCCTCAAAATCGGAAAATAAAGACATGGATGGTCTGTAAAAGGAGGTGCGTGCAAAGACGAATTGGTGCGTGAAAAATAAGAGGCTTGAGCGAAATACTTGAGTTGGGCGCAAAAAACAGCGAGATGCGCGAAATACTTGAGCTGGGCGCGAAAAACAGCGCGGTGCCTGAAAGAGTAGAGCAATGTTTTTCGCGCAAACAATGTTTCAGAATCAGAACGTTGAAAAATGGAAAAGGCATGGGCTGCGCGGAAAATATGGGCTAGGCGTGAAATACTTGAACAGGGCGCAGAAGATAGCGTGGTGCGTGAAATAGCGGAGAAAAATTTTTCACGCGGATAGTGTTTCGGATTCACACCGTCGAAAAATGGCGAAGGCATGGGTTGCGCGAAATATCTGGAGAGGTGCGCGGAAAATGATACCTGCGCAAAATATTACGCACCAGATGAGAGGTTTTCCGCGCCGAAGGGGTTTTTGCGCACGAGGGTTTCAGATGCCTATAAATAAGAGGTGACCCTCTTCTTTAGAGGGTGGGGGGAAAGACTTAGAGAATATTTGAGGTCTGGTGCGCGAAAAGGATCGCGAAAAGGGGCTTGCGCGAAATAATTGTAGTTGCGTGAAAAAGGGGATTTTTGCGCGAAATATTTTTCCACACAAAAAGTAAATTTTGCGCACAATAGGAAGATTTTGCGCGCAAATGGTTGGTGTTACGCGCAATTGTCAGTTAGTTTTTTCTGCAAATTTTGGTTATCTGGTTCAGTGGTTCTGTGTATTCTAGTGCTTCTCTTCCGGACTTCAATGCGTGTAGAGTCTCGTGCTGAGTAGAGGCAAAGACTTTAATGCAAATCTATTGAAGAGACCTTCATGTCTATAAACTGAGTGAGACTTCACCAATGGCAGTGAGCCAGGGGGAGTCAACGGGAGTGACCCGAGGGAAGCAGTGAGCTATCCCTGAACCTTTTGTAATGGCGTTGAGCCTGGGACAGAGTGACTGTGCCCGAACAATTGTAATCTACAGCTAGTGAAACATAGTGGATTTATGTACGTCCGACAACCTGTTGGCGTATGCTCCTTGGACGTAGCCCTTTGTGGTGAACCAAGTAAAAGTTACCGTGTAATCTCTTTTCTTGTGAATGTTTCATTGTAATCGTTTACTTTATACAGATTTAAGCTGTTCCTACCCACGTGGGAACAAGATCCACATCATTAATAAGAAAAAGTTGTCACCCTGATTCACCCCTCCCCTCTCAGGGTGTCCCGCGGTCCTTCAATATATCATATGAGTCGTGTATTGGGGTTTGGTGGAATTTATTGAGGAATATATTAAATCAATGTACATGGGGAAATGAAGATAAGGATCTAAACTCACGATATGGGAATGTTTCCATGATGAATATATATTGGAACCATGCTTGTTCTATGTAGGAATTGGAGTTTGGTTTGTGTTTGTTTTCAATCCTCAGTGGAAGTTCTGAATGTGTGCCAGCAAAGTGATCATACAGTTCAAGCAGATAGCAGTATTTAATGTGGCACTGTTTCCCAGTGTTTGCCAAATTTTTGGGCCTCAAAATCGGAAAATGAAGACATGGATGGTCTGCAAAAGGAGGTGCATGAAAAGACGAATTGGTGCGTGAAAAATAAGCGACTTGCGCGAAATACTTGAGTTGGGCGCAAAAAACAGTGGGATGCTCGAAATACTTGAGCTGGGCGCGAAAAACAGCGCGGTGCGCGAAAGAGTGGAGAAAAGTTTTTCGCGCAAACAATGTTTCAGAATCAGAACGTTGAAAAATGGCAAAGGCATGGGCTGCGCGGAAAATATGGGCTGTGCGCGAAATACTTGAACAGGGCGCAAAAAATAGCGTGGTGCGCGAAACAGCGGAGAAAAATTTTTCACACAGATAGTGTTTCGGATTCACACCGTCGAAAAATGGCGAAGGCATGGGTTGCGCGAAATATCTGGAGAGGTGCGCGAAAAATGATACCTGCGCAAAATATTACGCACCAGTTGATAGGTTTTCGGCGCCGAAGGGGTTTTTGCGCACGGGGGTTTCAGATGCCTATAAATATGAGGTGACCCTCTTTTTTAGAGGGGGGGGGGGGGGAAAGACTTAGAGAAGATTTGAGGTTTGGTGCATGAAAAGGATCGCACAAAGGGGCTTGCGCGAAATATTTGGAGTTGTGTGAAAAAGGGGATTTTTGCGCGAAATATTTTTCCGCGCAAAAAGTAAATTTTGCGCGCAATAAGAAGATTTTGCACGCAAATGGCTAGTGTTACGTGCAATTGTCAGTTAGGTTTGTCTGCACATTTTGGTTATCCGGTTCAGTGGTTCTGTGTGTTCTAGTGCATCTCTTCCAGACTTCAATGCAAGCAGAGTCTCGTGCTGAGTAGAGGCAAAGACTTTAATGCAAATCTATTGAAGAGACCTTCACGTCTATAAACTGAGTTAGACTTCACCAACGGCAGTGAGCCAGGGGGAGTCAACGGGAGTGACCTGAGGGAAGCAGTGATCTATCCCTGAACCTTTTGTAATGGGAGTGAGCCTGGGACAGAGTGACTATGCCCGAACAATTGTAATCTACAGCTAGTGAAACATAGTGGATTTAGGTACATCCGACAACCTGTCGACGTATGCTCCTTGGACGTAGCCCTTTGTGGTGTACCAAGTAAAAGTTGTCGTGTCATCTCTTTGCTTTTGAATGTTTCATTGCTAATAATTTACTTCATACAGATTTAAGCTGTTCCTACCCACGTGGGAACAATATCCACAACTTTTATAAGAAAAATTTGTCACCCTGATTCACCCCTCCCCTCTCAGGGTGTCCCGGGGTCCTTCAATATATCATATGAGTCGTGTATTGGGGTTTGGTGGAATTTATTGAGGAATATTTTAAATCAAGGTACATGGGGAAATGATGATAAAGATATAATCTCACAATATGGGAATGTTACCATGAGGAATATATGTTGGAACCATGGCTGTTCTATGCAGGAATTGGAGTTTGGTTTGTGTTTGTTGTCAATCCTCAGTGGAAGTTCTGAATTTGTGCCAGCAAAGTGATCATACAGTTCAACCAGACAACAGTATTGAAGGTGGCACTGTTTCCCAGTGTTTGCCAACTTTTTGGGCCTCAAAATCGGAAAATGAAGACATGGATGGTCTGTAAAATGAGGTGCGTGCAAAGACGAATTGGTGCGTGAAAAATAAGCGGCTTGAGCGAAATACTTGAGTTGGGCGCAAAAAACAGCGAGATGCGCGAAATACTTGAGCTGGGCGCGAAAAACAGTGCGGTGCGCGAAAGAGTGGAGCAAAGTTTTTCGCGCAAACAATGTTTCAGAATCAGAACGTTGAAAAATGGCAAAGGCATGGACTGCGCGGAAAATATGGGTTGGGCGTGAAATACATGAACAGGGGGCAAAAGATAGCGTGGTGCGTGAAACAGCGGAGAAATATTTTTCACGAAGATAGTGTTTCGGATTCACACCGTTGAGAAATGGCGAAGGCATGGGTTGCGTGAAATATCTGGAGAGGTGCGCGGAAAATGATACCTGCGCAAAATATTACGCACCAGATGAGAGGTTTTCCGCGCCGAAGGGGTTTTTGCGCACGGGGGTTTCAGATGCCTATAAAGATGAGGTGACCCTCTTCTTTAGAGGGGGGGGGGAAATACTTAGAGAATATTTGAGGTCTGGTGCGCGAAAAGGATCGCGAAAAGGGGCTTGCGCGAAATAATTGTAGTTGCGCGAAAAATGGGATTTTTGCGCGAAATATTTTTCCACACAAAAAGTAAATTTTGCGCACAATAGGAAGATTTTGCGCACAAATGGTTGGTGTTACGCGCAATTGTCAGTTAGTTTTGTCTGCAAATTTTGGTTATCTGGTTCAGTGGTTCTGTGTGTTCTAGTGCATCTCATCCGGACTTCAATGTGTGTAGAGTCTCGTGCTGAGTAGAGGCAAAGACATTAATGCAAATCTATTGAAGATACCTTCACGTCTATAAACTGAGCGAGACTTCACCAATGGCAGTGAGCCAGGGGGAGTCAACGGGAGTGACCCGAGGGAAGCAGTGAGCTATCCCTGAACCTTTTGTAATGGCGGTGAGCCTGGGACAGAGTGACTGTGCCCGAAAAATTGTAATCTATAGCTAGTGAAACATAGTGGATTTTCAATACGTCCAACAACCTGTTGGCGTATGCTCCTTGGACGTAGCCCTTTGTGGTGAACCAAGTAAAAGTTACCGTGTAATCTCTTTTCTTGTGAATGTTTCATTGTAATCGTTTACTTTATACAGATTTAAGCTGTTCCTACCCACGTGGGAACAAGATCCACATCATTAATAAGAAAAAGTTGTCACCCTGATTCACCCCTCCCCTCTCAGGGTGTCCCGCGGTCCTTCAATATATCAAATGAGTCATGTATTGGGGTTTGGTGGAATTTATTGAGGAATATTTTAAATCAATGTACATGGGGAAATGAAGATAAGGATCTAAACTCACGATATGGGAATGTTTCCATGATGAATATATATTGGAACCATGCCTGTTCTATGTAGGAATTGGAGTTTGGTTTGTGTTTGTTGTCAATCCTCAGTGGAAGTTCCGAATGTGTGCCAGCAAAGTGATCATACAGTTCAAGCAGATAGCAGTATTGAATGTGGCACTGTTTCCCAGTGTTTGCTAAATTTTTGGGCATCAAAATCAGAAAATGAAGACATGGATGGTCTGCAAAAGGAGGTGCGTGCAAAGACGAATTGGTGGGTGAAAAATAAGCGACTTGCGCGAAATACTTGAGTTGGGCGCAAAAAACAGTGGGATGCTCGAAATACTTGAGCTGGGCGCGAAAAACAGCGCGGTGCGCGAAAGAGTGGAGAAAAGTTTTTCGCGCAAACAATGTTTCAGAATCAGAACGTTGAAAAATGGCAAAGGCATGGGCTGCGCGGAAAATATGGGCTGTGCGCGAAATACTTGAACAGGGCACAAAAAACAGCGTGGTGCGCGAAACAGCGGAGAAAATTTTTTCACACAGATAGTGTTTCGGATTCACACCGTCTAAAAATGGCGAAGGCATGGGTTGCGCGAAATATCTGGAGAGGTGCGCGGAAAATGATACCTGCGCAAAATATTACGCACCAGATGATAGGTTTTCGGCGCCGAAGGGGTTTTTGCGCACGGGGGTTTCAGATGCCTATAAATATGAGGTGACCCTCTTCTTTAGAGGGGGGTGGGGCAAAAGACTTAGAGATGATTTGAGGTCTGGTGCATGAAAAGGATCGCGCAAAGGGGCTTGCGTGAAATATTTGGAGTTGCACGAAAAAGGGGATTTTTGCGCGAAATATTTTTCCGTGCAAAAAGTAAATTTTGCGTGCAATAGAAAGATTTTGCACGCAAATGGTTGGTGTTATGCGCAATTGTCATTTAGGTTTGTCTGCACATTTTGGTTATCCGGTTCAGTGGTTCTGTGCGTTCTAGTGCATCTCTTCCGGACTTCAATGCAAGCAGAGTCTCGTGCTGAGTAGAGGCAAAGACTTTAATGCAAATCTATTGAAGAGACCTTCACGTCTATAAACTGAGTGAGACTTCACCAACGGCAGTGAGCTAGGGGGAGTCAACAGGAGTGACCCGAGGGAAGCAGTGAGCTATCCCTGAACCTTTTGTAAAGGCAGTGAGCCTGGAACAGAGTAACTGTGCCCGAACAATTGTAATCTACAGCTAGTGAAACATAGTGGATTTAGGTACGTCCGACAACCTGTCGGCGTATGCTCCTTGGGCGTACCCTTTGTGGGGAACCAAGTAAAAGTTTCTGTGTCATCTCTTTGCTTATGAATGTTTCATTGCTAATCGTTTAATTCATACAGATTTAAGTTGTTCCTACCAACGTGGGAACAAGATCCACAACATTAATAAGAAAAAGTTGTCACCCTGATTCACCCCTCCCCTCTCAGGGTGTCCCGGGGTTCTTCAAGTGGTATCAAAGGGAGGTTATTGGTCTTGAATCTGTCCTTTGTCGCCATGGAGAATGCAGCCAATGTTAGGGGAGTCCCTCTCTTCGATGGAAATAATTTTCAGATCTGGAAGAATAGGATGAGATCTCACCTAAGATCTCTTGGTATGGAAGTTTTGTTTTCTATTGTGCAAGGAATACAATTCACTGATCCAACAGGCCTGGATATGACTGACACAGACAGGAAAATTCTTGATGCAGATGCTAAAGCTCAAAATGCACTCACCGCAGCTCTTTCTGATCAGATATATATAAAGGTAATGAGTTTCACATAAGCAAAGTCTATGTGGGATAAACTTGAAAACATTTATGAAGGAGATAGCAAGGTAATGGAGGCAAAACTTCAGGTTTTACACAACAGGTTTGACGACCTAAAGATGCATCCCAATGAAAATGCAGATTCATATTTTAATCGAATTATTGAAGTACTGGGAGCAATTCGAGGTCTTGGAGAAGAAATCAAAGACATTGATATCGTAAAGAAAATCTTGAGAAGACTTCCTCCCATGTACAATGCAAAGGTGTCAGCCCTCGAAGAAAGAGACATATCCAAACTATCTCTAGATGATTTGTTAAGTAGTTTAGTGGCATATGAGATGTGAGTCAAACCTGAGGATGCCACGACTCGCGTGAACAAGGAAATGGCATTCAAATCCATGGACAAGCTGAAAATTTCAGAAGATAGTAGTGGTGATGATGACGAAGAAAAAGAAATTCTTTCCCTCATCGCCAAGAAGCTGAAAAATGGAAATGGTAAATTTAGAGGTAAGTTACCTCTTGCATGTTTCCGTTGTGGAAGAGTTGGGCACATTGCCTCTCGGTGCCAAAGAAAGTTAGATGATGATGAGAGCGAAGCTGAAGACATTGAAAAGCCTTAGAAAAGGTTTTTCAAAAAGGCTGATTTCAAATCTGGAAAGAAAATGCAGAGGAAGAGCTTTGTCTGTGAAGAAGAAGATGATGATATTGAATTCTGTGAGGAAGAAGAACAAGAATTTAAAACTGATAAACATGCTTTCATGATGGCTACCACTGAAATATCATAATATTCAATAAATAAAGCATAGAAAATCAGACTACTACTATTGATAATCCAATGGTTCAAATTAAAGATGCTTTCTCCAAGCTTGTGAGTAAATGTAAGAGATGTAATAAGTGGAAGGAAATGGTCAAAGAGTCTTCAGAATATGTTGATGAACTTGAAGCTGAAATTGAACGTCTGGAAGAATTTGTGAATGTTCAGTCTAAAATCATTGAAAGCAATGATGATGTAGTGGATCTTAAGCTGAGAATTGAAGAGGAGGGAAAGGTCATCAGTGACCTCACATCAAGACTAGAAGAAAAGTCCAAGACTGCTGAGGGTCTTGAAGAGGAAATTGTTACTATTTGGAGTAAACTTGAGACTGAATCTTTTTCAAAAGAATCAAGGAATAAAATACAACCTAGAAGATTCTCAGATGCTGAATTACTGGAAAGAGCCAAATGTGGTTCTGATGGAGTTGAAAAAATCTTGAGCGTTCAAAGACATACCTGCATGGGAAAGCGTGGAATTGGATGTGAAGTTTAGACATCAACTGCTGGAAATAAAGAAATCCAAAAGAAAGACAAAACGAAGGTTGAACATGTTGAAACATTGTCTAAAGTGCTGAAAAAGGAACCCTTAATCCAAACTATAAGGATAACTAACAATTATCCTCAAATATTCAGAAATGATAGGCAGTTCAACAACTCTCACTAGGATGAAGGTATGAGGAGAAATTCAGGTGTGAAGATGTTCCCTCACATGAAGTGTCAGTTCTGTGGCTATCTGGGCCATACCATGTCATATTGCAAAGAGGCAAGGAGTATCTTTAATGGAGAAGATCTGGGAAATCAACAAAGGAGACCGATTTCATATCCTCCATCTTATAGAATAAATAGCTTCTATGGTTACTATTTTAATTGTTCTAACTTTGGCCATAAAGCTTTGTTTTGCAGGCAGCGGTACGATAATAGAAATTCATACAACACCCAAAGACGGGACCGGGTTCATCCTCCTGATGATGTTGTTCTCATAAATAGTTTTTCTCTTCTAGGGGAAGATTATGGGTATGAAGACTCAGATTATGTGGAAGAAAGTTTTAAAATTCCATCAATGTCTTATGCTCAATCCAATATCTCATGGAAAGAAAAGAAGAAGACCGAGAAATCCAATCTTGCGGAAGTAGCCCTCAAAGCTACAAAGAGTAGAAGCACCTGGATTCTTGATAGTGGATGCTCTTCCCATATGATAGGAAATGCTGACCTTATGAAGAACATTGAAAATAAGGTTGATGGAACAGTACGGTTTGATAACGATGGTGCTTTGAAGATTAAAGGCAGTGGGAATACTGCTCTCGCCAACGGAGAGCTGAAGAAGACTGAATTTATTTATGTGGACGGTCTACGCCATAATCTCCTCATTGTAAGTCAACTCTGTGACTCAGGGCTCATAGTAACCTTCAATAAAAAAGGGTGTACTATAAAAGGAAAAATAGGGAATTCTCTTATGAAAGGCTGTAGAACAGATGCAAACTTATATCAGGTTAACAGCAAAGTGAACTCTTGTTACTTGTCTGTTGACGAAGAAAACAATTTATGGCATCAAAGGCTAGGGCACATTAACCAACAAGACATGGAAAAGATATCTAAGCTGAAGATAGTCATGGATATTCCCATTCTAAAACACGAAGGGGAAAAAACTTGTGATGCATGTATTCGTGGAAAGCTGGTTTGTAATTCATATCGTCCAAAAAAGAAAAGGGCATCCCATCTTCTTGATCTCATTCACACTGACGTATGTGGGACAATAAATGTTGCTGTAACCTATAGAGAGAGGTACTTCGTCCTTTTCATTGATGATTATAGTATAATGGCTTGTGTAATGGTGATTCACAGGAAGCGACAAGTACTTGATTGCATGAAAACTTATCACCGAATTGCCGAGAATGATACTGGATGGTCAATAAAAGTCATGCGATCAGACAATGGAGGGGAATACACATCCATTGAGTTTGAAAATTACCTAGAGAAACATGGAATACATCATGAGGTAGCTTCTGTGAGAACTCCACAACAAAATGGAGTTGTTGAGCGTCCAAATCGACAGGTCAACAATATGGCCAGGACTATGTTGATTGAGAGTGGTATCTCTCGCCATTACTGGAAGGAGGCTGTTGAAGCTGCAGTTCACATTCAGATTCGAACAGGGCTTTATATGGGAGAAACAAAGACACCATACAAATTATGGCATGGAAGGAAGCCTTCTTTGAAATACTTTCGAATTTTTGGAAGCAAATGTTTCATCCGGAATAAAGAAGGAAACCAAGGAAAGTACGGTGACAATGCTGATGAAGGAATTTTTCTTGGGTATTCAATGAATAGCAAAGCTTACAAGTGTTTCAATAAACACTTGGGGAAGATTGTGGTAAGCAGTGATGTTAAGATAATTGAAAAAAAACCACAAATGCTTCAAGGACGCCATATGCTGATGTGATAGACAGTCAGGAAGAAAGTGAACGTGAAGAAAACACAAATGCAGAGATAGAGGAAGTTGTTCAAAACACTCAGCAGTCACATCATGATGTTGACTCAGAAGAAGAATCGGAAGAAGAAACTATTGCTGAAAATAATGCTACTGAACCTCTCAGGAGAAACCAAAGAGCTGATATTGATCCATCCAACATAATTGGGGACAGGAATGCACCCACTCAAACAAGGAGGATGAGAAATAACACACCTTCTGCATTTCTGTCAATTGTAGATCCAACCTCATTTGAAGAAGCTGCAAAGGTTGAATCCTGGGTGAAAGCCATGAATGAAGAGTTAGATCAGATTGACAAGAATCGGACGTGGGATTTGGTCCAGAGACCCAAAGGTCACAATGTGATTGGAACCTAATGGATATTCAAGAACAAGTTTGATGAGCATGGCAGTGTTATCAGAAACAAGGCTCGACTGGTATGTAAAGGATATTCTCATATTGAAGTTGTTGATGTTGAAGAAACCTTTGCTCCAGTAGCTAGATTGGAGTCAATCAGGCTTTTCCTTGCCATGGCACTCCAAAGAGGATATAAAGTATATCAAATTGATGTTAAGACAACATTCTTAAATGGTGTACTCGAAGAAGAAGTCTACATTGAACAAACTGTGGGCTTTGTTTTGGGTACTGATGAAACAAAGGTCTGCAAACTGACGGAAGCTCTATATGGTTTGAAGCACGAACCACGGGCGTGGTACTCACGGCTGGATTCATATATCAAGAAGTTGGAATTCAAAAGAGGAGGAGTTGATCACAATCTCTATGTGAAGAATTCTCCAAAAGATCAATTGATGGTTCTTGTCTACGTTGATGATATCATATTTGGTGGCAGTATGCAAAAATCAGTGGATGAATTTGAAAACCACTTGAAATCAGAATTTGAAATGTCTATGATTGGGGAGCTAACATATTTCATGGGGCTGCAAGTGATTCAAAAGAAGGAATAAAATTTCATTTCTCAGGAAAAATATGCAAGAGAGCTACTGAAGAAGTTCAATATGAAAGACTCCAAACCAATGTCAACTCCGAATGCAGTTGAGACTAAACTTGGAAAGCATGAGGATGGGGACTCTGTTGATCCCACCATGTACAGGAGGATCATTGGAAGCCTACTGTATCTGATAGCGACAAGGCCAGATATTGTCTTTGCCACATGCCTTGCGGCTCGCTTTCAGAGTAATCCAAAAGAGGAACATATGACAGCAGTAAAAAGAATTATGTGGTACATTCAAGGTACACATAATTTTGGGTTATTTTTTGCTGCAGGCAAGGACAGTGAATTATCCGCATTTTCTGATGCTGACTGGGCTGGTGATGTGGTAGACAGAAAGTCCACTAGTGGTGGAGCTTTCTATATGGGACAGAAATGTGTTGGCTGGTTGAGCAAGAAACAAGAAAGTACTTCTCTTAGTACTGCTGAAGCTGAGTATATCTCTTCCACAAAGGCATGCACTCAACTGCTATGGATGAAGCAACAATTAACAGATATTGGTGATGAGGTAAAGCAGCCCATGGTGATCTACTGTGATAACAAAAGCGCAATTGATCTTACGAAAAATCTGGTTCAGCAGTCTTGTACAAAACATATTGAAATACGGTATCATTTCATCAAAGAAAAGGTTGAACAAGGCGTGATTAGACTGGACCATGTGGGAACTGATGAGCAGATAGCTGATATCCTGACGAAGCCACTGTCAGCAGCTTTGTTTGAAAAGCATCGGTTGAACCTCGGTGTTCAACCACCTCCTGCTGCATAAGGAGGTTACGAAATTCACCTCTCCCCAATTATGGTAATTCTTTCTATCTGTTTATGGTTGTGTTGAAGGTTTATGGGGGAGCTACTATCCAGGGGGAGTATGGTTTGAGCTGACCATTGATTTATTTACCGGCCTTTGGGTTTATTGTCAAAGGGGGAGATTTTGCGTCTTTGAGCATTCCAAAACATGGGAACCCAATTCAAGTTTCCTCTCTTGTTTTCTACACCGAGAATTTCTCACGTAGACTTAGAGTGTTGGCTGAGTTGATCCTTGAATTTTTGGTATGCATGTGGATGGTGATATATTGAATTTATTTGGTGATTTCCAACAAACCCAAAGGGGGAGATTGTTGGAACCATGGTTGTTCTATGCAGGAATTGGAGTTTGGTTTGTGTTTGTTGTCAATCCTCAGTGGAAGTTCCGAATGTGTGCCAACAAAGTGATCATACAGTCCAAGAAGACAACAGTATTGAAGGTGGCGCTGTTTCCCAGTGTTTGCCAAATTTTTGGGCCTTAAAATCAGAAAACGAAGACATGGATGGTCTGTAAAAGGAGGTGTGCGCAAAGACGAAGTGGTGCGTGAAAAATAAGAGACTTGCGCGAAATACATGAGTTGGGCGCAAAAAACAGCGGGATGTGCGAAATACTTGAGCTGGGTGCGAAAAACAGCGCGGTGCACGAAAGAGTGGAGCAAAGTCTTTGCGCAAACAATGTTTCAAAATCAGAACGTTGAAAAATGGCAAAGGCATGGGCTGCGCGGAAAATATGGGCTGTGCGCGAAATACTTGAACAGGGCACGAAAAACAGTGTGGTACGTGAAATAGCGGAGAAAATTTTTTCACGCAAATAGTGTTTCGGATTCACACCGTCGAAAAATGGCGATGGCATGGGTTGCGCGAAATATCTGGAGAGGTGCGCGGAAAATGATACCTGCGCAAAATATTACGCGCCAGATGAGAGGTTTTCTGCGCCGAAGGGGTATTTGCGCGCGGGGGTTTCAGATGCCTATAAATATGAGGTGGCCCTCTTCTTTAGAGGGGGGGGAAAGACTTAGAGAATATTTGAGGTCTGGTGCGTGAAAAGGATCGCGTAAAGGGGCTTGCGTGAAATATTTGGAGTTGTGCGAAAAAGGGGATTTTTGTGCGAAATACTTTTCCCCGCAAAAAGTAAATTTTGCGCGCAATAGGAAGATTTTGTGCGCAAATGGTTGGTGTTACGTGCAATTGTCAGTTAGGTTTGTCTGCACATTTTGGTTATCCGGTTCAGTGGTTCTGTGTGTTCTAGTGCATCTCTTTCAGACTTCAATGCAAGCAGAGTCTCGTGCTGAGTAGGGGCAAAGACTTTAATGCAAATCTATTGAAGAGACCTTCGCGTCTATAAACTGAGTGAGACTTCACCAACGGCAGTGAGGCAGGGGGAGTCAACAGGAGTGACCCGAGGGAAGCAGTGAGCTATCCCTGAACCTTTTGTAATGGCAGTGAGCCTGGGACAGAGTGACTATGCCCAAACAATTCTAATCTACAGCTAGTGAAACATAGTGGATTTAGGTACGTCCGACAACCTGTCGGCGTATGCTCCTTAGACGTAGCCCTTTGTGGTGAACCAAGTAAAAGTTGTCATGTCATCTCTTTTCTTTTGAATGTTTCATTGCTAATCGTTTATTTCATACAGATTTAAGCTGTTCCTACCAACGTGGGAACAAGATCCACAACATTAATAAGAAAAAGTTGTCACCCTGATTCACCCCTCCCCTCTCAGGGTGTCCCGGGGTCCTTCAATATATCGACTCATGTTGTTTCATGCAGTGTGGAGGAGTGTCACAAATCATGGTATTCTAAAATCTCTCATATATAATGGTATCACCATAGCATACAACTCATTATTATATTATTTCTTTTTGAAGGATTAATGCTTCACAGATCCTTGAGACACCTAAAGGGGCTCCCTTCCTTTCATATGGATGAGTTCTTCATGAAGAGAATCACTTTGTAGAGCTTTAGAGCACAGTGAAATGAGAGATTGGATGAAGAAAGGATGATGTATTGGCGCTTATGAGGGGGAGGGGTGAGCTTAATATTTATTTTAAAAGAAGGTCGACATGATTTTCAGTGCTCACCATGAAGAAAAAAATGGTTCCTCAAAAGGAAATGGGACACTCCGGAGGAGATACGTTTACGGTTTGATCGTGATGGAATAGTGATGTTGTGAAGGATATATGTTCACAATCAGATCATGAAGGAAATGTTTCACCATGAAAGAGATACAATCGAGGTGGAGTGCTCTGCCAATGGGCATTTAAAACCATTTTCTATAGTCTTACGTCGAACGGCCATAACATCTAATACATAACATTATTCAAGCTCCAAAACTAATCAAATCAAAGCCAATAAAATGATCTATTCTCTTGTATTAGGTATGGAAGCTTTTAGTAAATATTGTTTATGTGACTTATTGTGCCAAAAAGGTATGAGGATAATTAATTTTATTTAGAGACTTATAAAAATGATGGGGGTATCAAGTAGGAGGAAAATTATTGTCACGGCCCGTCCTCAAGGCCTGTGTCATGACTATCCCAAGCCCGCCATCCATATTCCAGGGGCTGGAGACTATCACCAAAGGTGTAAATCTCAATAAAAGGGAAGGCATTGCCTTTATATAAGAAAACAAACACCACAGAGTATGCAAGCTGAAGTAATCACTAGTAAACTGTGTAAAAAAGTAAGTGTTGGAAAGTAAATGGGCCAGTATACAAACCCAATTGAAAGTACAATACTACTGAGAAAAGAAGGTACAATAGTTAAAAAGTAAGCAGCAACCACCAAGTCTCCCTCCATAATTCCCACCGGAAGGGTGGGTACAGATATTCTTGTCAGCTCCTCAGGTCCGGCCATCCGCTCTGAGTACGTCCCGCAGAGTGGTCCACCTCCAGGTACCATCATCCGCTCCGTGTACGTCCCGCCAATTTTTCCACCTCCAGGTACCATCTTGCTCAAATAGACTCCACCTCGATCGTTGTGGTCTATCATCTGCTTCCAATACAACGTAGTGCGGACATATCCCGTCTAGGGGTGAGTATACGATACTCAGTAGGGACCCTGAGACCCCCGAAGGTCTCCCAGAATCCACAAAGGATAAACCAAAAAGGAAAGATAAAAACATGAAGTATCAACCAACTCTACTTAGGTATATGCCCATACATATTCCTAAGTCATTAATTATAGTTTGGCTTCAACTCATGAGCCCAAGTACAACCCAGTCCACACAGGAAAACAAAAACAAGTCTACATAGAAAAACACAACCCAGTCCACACAAGAAAGCACAACACAGTCCACAAAGGAAAGTAAGTCACACATATCGATGATATTGATTGAAAGTCAAGACTCAGATCACACAGGTATACTACTCACAAAGAGGGGAGGAGATGATAGATGTAGCCTCTGAATCATCACCCCTACCGAACCCACATAGGATCTAAGTACAGAAGTCATCGCTGACAAACCCATGTAGATCCTAGTACAGTAACCATCTCTACCGAACCACGTAGAATCCCAGTACAGTCTTCCTCACTACGGAACCCACGAAGGATCCAAGTACAGTTGTCCTCACTACCGAACAAATGTAGGATCCATGTACAATTGTCCTCACAGCCCAACAGGCATAGGATCCATGTACAGTCGTCATCGTCGTCACAGCCTGCTTTAGGGTTCCCGCACACATCACGCTCGATTCCGGGAGGTTCTGCTCCATGAGCCAAGGGGTCGATACATAAGTTTTCACGAAGTCCATAGCTGATGTATCACAAAGTCATGTATTGTCAAGAGGAACTCAACGCAACTGATGACGCGTCAATCGGACGCTCGGTCTGAGAGATATTGGATTTTTCCGTCCCATGGGCCCGGTTGGTTTCTAATCTAAAACCAACCCGACCACACTCCAACTACAACCAAACCTCAGGTAGATAATGCCAAAAAAACCGTCTCACTATGAGGAATTCAACATGATTGACAACACATAATTCAAATATTCAGCCGTTATGTTATAAGCGTTTCTGCTCCAAGGGCCCGGTTTGTTTCGGGTTCGAACCAACCCGGCCGTACACAAACATCACCGAAACCTCAAGTGTACTATACCAAAATGACCGTCTTGATCCAATACCCCCTGGTTCTGCCCGAACTGGGTCCTGGTCCAGACCATTTGGGCACGGCCTGGCCCGCGGTTGGTCGCGGACTGCTGCTCGGCTCGGAAGCCGGCCCCAGCCCGGCTCGCGGCCAAGAGGGGTGCAAAGGGGGCGCGACCCCCTTTGTTTCGGAAACAATGCTCCTTGGTGGGGTCCTACCTAGGTAGATCCGGGGGGTTATTCCCCCTGGTTTCATCGAAAACTGCCAGCCATAATGGTCGGCCAGTAGTGAACCGCCGCGGGACACGTGGGGGTCCCGCCTCATGGAGCGCTGGAGGCCGGTTGTCCGGCCACCCCTACTAGACCACCGCTGCCTAAGGTCGCGAATCCTCCTTGACCAGCATGGTGCGACGAAGCAGTGCCCCTCCGCTGCGGCCTGCTCTAGCCGTGGACTCCATTAGTTTTACCGGCACAACGCGTCGGTGCCACAGACCACCACCGCGGCCCGCTCCAACCGCGGTCCCTTTGAACTCACCGGGCGGTGCGATGGCGCCGCACACCACCATGGCCCGCTCTGTCTATGGACCTCTTCCTTCCCACATGGTGCAACAACACCGCGCTGAATTCTCCACAATGATCATCGAATATCAATAAAAAAGGGGAGGAGGATCGACCGAGTTTGTGCAGTCTGATCTCCTCCTGTTAAGACAATAACAAGCTGCCAAATTAGTCAACAAAGGTTGATAAATAAAACTTTAATGAAGTTAACCCCTAATTCGATAAATGATGTCGTTTCCCGGTGATTCAAAAGATGGCATCGCGGGGTGAGGTTTCGAAGACATTGTTGGCATGCGTCCAAGGAGGGGATGACATCTCACCCTAGCTGTAAAGAGATGAAGGAATGGCACATCGTCTCTCCTTGCGGTGATGGCGTTCTACGTCGAAGGGTGACGTTCTTCGCGAAATGAACTAGAGCTCTCTTACCAATTCATAACACAACAATATAACCCCAAAATAAAATAAGTTTCATCTTATTTTATTAATTCAAGTTATGCATTTAAATTTCAAAAATTCAAAAACATAACTCAATTAATTTAAGAGGTTCAATTTAATAAATAAATCTTTGTTGTCATGATCTAATGTGGAAGAGGAGATGTCACTTAATTAAATACAAGTCTTTAAATGGGGGGATAAAGGGGTTTAAGGGAATTGATGGGTTGGGGCTCGTTCAGGCCCAACCCAATATTTAACCTCTCATGGGTAGTTAGGATGATAGTGGGTCCCACCCTAACTTACCCATGTAGGATAAAACCACCTTAGAAAAATAAATAAAATTGTTCACAATTTTATTCACTTTTATTTAATACACATTTTTTTAACAACTCCAATGAAAACGCATCATTGGTAAAGGTCCTCTTAAGCGATTATCGGTGCTATGGTTACATTGGTGCCCTCATATTTCAATTCAGAGCACTGGTTCAAAAGATATAAAAACACACTTGTTCGTTCACTGAACGTACCCGAGCTAAACATTGGCAATTGATTC
Organism: Viscum album; assembly: GCA_963277665.1. Lineage (NCBI taxonomy): Eukaryota > Viridiplantae > Streptophyta > Magnoliopsida > Santalales > Viscaceae > Viscum > Viscum album. Next base: position 1,569,060,080 of record OY728133.1, on the reverse strand, counting down.
CGGTCTCACCGGGCATCAGAATCAGGTGCTGTCAAAAACTGCGTACTCGTAAAATCCCAAGGAATTTAAGAAAATATTTTCCTATAAATTTATATGTCTTTACATTACTCCATCCTCAGGGATTTACGTCCCCATAAAGCTAAATCATAAACTAGGGAAACAAAAAAGGGTATTGTGCATGCATCTGAGCCTCCTGCTCCCATGTGCTCTCCTGGAGGTTCTCGTGCAGCCACCTTATTGCACTAGATGAATCGACCATCCACGTAGGACCCACTCCTATCAATCCACAATATCCACCAGCACCTCTCCAAAAGTAACCCCGTTATCGATTTCCAGCTCTCTGTGGTTGATGATATGCATCAGGTCATGTATATTTCTCCTTAGATGAGATACGTGGAGGACGTCACGCACTCAGTTCAACTGTGGTGGAAGAGCTAGGCGATAAGCTACCTTGCCTATCATGCTGAGAACCTGGAAGGGTCTTATGAAGTGCAGTGATAACTTGTCGCCCTGAACAAATCTCAATAGTCCACATCGAGATGAGACCCGTAGGAAAACGTGGTCTCCATTCTCGAACTCCAGTGGTCTCTGCCTCCTATCAGCATAGGACTTCTGTCGGCTCTTTGCAGTCCTCATCTGCTCCTGGATGATCTGTCCCTTCTCTATCATAGCCAGGACCATCTCTCTGGTCCTACGAGTGCTGACTCCCCTGGGTCTGTTTGGCACAGAGGCAGTCTACAAGGTCGGTCGTACTATGCCTCGAATGGTGCCATCCCGATGGTGGAGTGGTAGTTGTAGTTGTACGCAAACTCCACCAAGGTTAGGTGATCCTCCTTGCTATGACCAAAGTCTAGGACACATGCACGGAGCATGTCCTTGAGAGTCTTAAGGGTCCTCTCCGTATGGCCATCCATCTGAGGATGAAAGGCAGTGCTCAGGCATAGCTGTGTCCCAAATGCCTCCTATAATCCCTTCCAATGTCGGGAAGTAAAGCGAGCATCTCGATCAGAGACGATAGATGATGGCACACCACGAAGTCGTTTGATCTCATGATTGTAGAGGTGTCCCATGCTCTCCACTGAGCCCTACTCTCTGATAGGTAAGAAGTGGGCCAACTTGGTGAGTCGGTCTACGATCACCAAGATGGAGTCGTGTCCTCTAGAAGTACTTGGTAGCCCTGTAACGAAATCCGTAGATATTCCATCCCACTTCAACTATGAGACCACTAAGGGTTGTACCAAGCCTGCTGGTACCTGGGGCTTTGCCTTCAACTGCTGGTAGGTGAGGCATCGGGAAATGAACTCTACCACAACCATCTTCATACACGGCCACCAGTGCTGTTGTCTGAGATCCTAGTACATCTTCGATACAACTGGATGTACCACAAATGGGAAAGTGTGAAAGTCCTTCAGCACCTCCTCCTATAATGCAACAGGTACCATGGTATGTCCTATGAAAAGGATTATGTGCACTCCTCCTATAGAAAAACCATCAGGTGGCTGCCATGTGGAAATCTGAGCACGTCACATCTCATAGTCAACGCCTCCACGCTCTGCCTCTCTGACCCGCTGAAGTAGGGGAGGAGTGACTGTGAGTGACTATTGAAAGGCTCCTCCCTCTCTATCCAAAAAGTATATCTGTAATGTGTCTAGATGATCCGTCGCCACTCCAAGTAGTAGAATTCCCGATCTCCTGCTAAGAGCATCAGCTACTACGTTCCCCTTCACAGGAGTGTTGACAATCTCAAATTCATAATCCTAGAGGAACTCGAAAAATCACCACTGTTTTAGGTTCTGGTCCTTCCTTGAGAAGACATACCTGATAATTTTGAAATTAGAGTAAACCATAAACCATTTTCTCAACGAACAATGGGTATTACTATCCATTTGAAAAGATCTCGACTACACCCTTTTCTCACTTACATCCTTCAAGTGATGCAAGGATTTTTCCTTTGCCGAGAAGGGAAATCTAGTCTCATCCCCTAAATGAACCACATTATTTGCCTAATACAGTCAATCCTAACATGAACAATACTATTTCATTCCATGGACGATGGTGTAAGGCCTCGAAGAAACTACCAAAAGATCTAACCATTACTCTCGCCTCCAAGGATCAAGTAACACTGTCGGCCGCAGTGTGGGGTCACTGGGTCTCCTCCAGTAGGAATCTCGAAAGTGTGGGTCATGTCAATGGTTTTAAATGGATCCTCTTAGTATCAACCATAAAAAAGGCTGGAGAACAAACATCACAAGGACATGTATCTCTAACACTGCAGATCAAAGTACAAAGACAAAAGGAAACTAAAAACAACGATATTAGGAACAAAGGTCTCTATGCCTGGAGCTAGTCCGGCTCTTGTCCACCTGCTCCCAGAGCACTATAGTTGTCGGCCTCAGCTGCCTGAAGCTAAACTCTCCCCTGTCCACCCATTCTCTAAGGTCGGGGTGGTCCTCCTGGTGGTGGTGGTGGTGGAGCCTCAAAGGGTCGCCCACCACCCGCTGCTCGGCAGGCTCCTCTGCCTCGTCCTACTGCTCCCTGCGGACCACCACGGTCAAACTTCTGCCTCTTCCTGGGTGGTCCCTCAACCATCTGTTGCTCCTCTGCATGGCAGGTCAGGTAGTCACGAGCCATGTGGCCCTACCCGCTGCATGCATAGCACTGCCTGCCTCTCGTATGACTGGCTCTACTGCGTATGCCCCACACATCTGAACCAATATCCTGTGGTTGCCCAACTGATGGCCTGGTCTGCTTAGAACTTTGTGTCATCTATCTACTGCCATCTCCAAAAGAATCTTCTACATGTCACTCTACGGTAGGCCTTGCTGTTGGCGAAGGCTTAGTAAGGAAGCTCTCCACAAGAAGGTCTCGCTCTAGTACTCCTGAATGCACACCGCACAGAGGGTGGATTGAACGAACTCCGATCGAAAGAGGCTCTCGAAGTCCGTCCAAAGTAGAGATGCCTCAGCGTGCACCTAGAGCATTAGGCTCCACCATCTACCTGCTTCTGCATATAAGAGACTCACCGTAATGATCACTATGAGGTCAGCTGGTGTCCCTACTAATACGAAGACTCAGACAACAGCTTCCAGCCAATCCACGGCTGCCTGAAGGTCCATCTCTCCACATAACCTGGGTGGCCTCTGATGCTGAAACTCATACAGTAGACTTAAGCGAAGTGGACTCTCACCTGCTCGGGCTGGTTGCATTGGTGGATCAGTAGGTAGAGGTAATGCCGGTTCCTCCGCTGTAATGGGGCCCTATACCGAGGCATCGTTTCTTGGTGGGCTGCCATCTCGCACAATTCTCGGAACCCTAGATGTCTGCCGTCATGGGACCATCTTTAATGAAACAGGTGTTCCACAGTTAATACAGTATACCTGGTGAGATGACACAAGTAATCCCAAAGAAAAATTCTTAAAACACACACACAATTAGTGTTTTAGTTCACTGAGTCAGAATTCCGAGATCAAGGTCCTGGTGTATGGATACATTGGCTGCCACACCGACACTGGACTCCCTGGACCGAACACCACACCCAATACTCTTGACAATATTGCTTCACAGAAAGAATGATCAGAGTCCTTTGTCTTGTGGTAGAACCTCCCTCTCATACCAATTTGTCACGACTCCTCCTCAGGGACCATGCCGTGACTACCCCAAGCCCACCTTCCATAGGCCAGCGGCTGGTGACTAGCACCGAGGGAATAAATCTTGAAAAAATGGAAGGAATTTCCTTTATATAAAAAAACAAACACCACAGAGCATGTAAGCTGATTTAATCACTAATAAACTGAGTATAAAAGTATGTGCTAGAAAGTAAATGGTCCAATATACAAACCCAACTGAAAGTACAGTACAACTGAGAAAAGAAGGTACAACAGCTGAAAAGTAAGCAGCAACCACGAAGTCGCCCTCCGGAATTCCTACCAGAAGGGTGGGTACAGATAGTCTCATCAGCTCCTCAGGTCCGACCATCCGCTCTGATTACATCCCACCAAGTGGTCCACCGCCAAGCACCAGCATCCGCTCTGTGTACGTCCCACCAAGTGGTCCACCTCCAGGTACCATCATCCGCTCTGTGTACGTCCCACCAAGTGGTCCACCTCCAGGTACCGTCCCTCTCCACTAGGATCGACCTCGATCAGTGTTGTCTGTCGTCTGTATCGAACACAACATAGTGCGGGCATAGCCTGTGTAGGGGTGAGTATACGATACTCAGTAGGGAACCTGAGTCCCCCAAAGGTCTCCCAGAATCCACAAACGATAAACCACAAAGGAAAGATACAAACACACAGTATCAACCAACTCTACTTAGGTATATTCCCATACATATACATAAGTTATCAATTCAAGTTCAGCTCAAACTCACGAGACCATGTACAACCCAGTCCACACAGGAAAACACAACCCCGTCCACACAAGAAAACACAACCCAATACACAGAAGAAAACACAACCCAGTCCACATAGCAAAACAAAACCCAATCCACACAGGAAAGGATAGCCCAGTCCACAAAAGAAAGTAAATCAATCATATCGATGATATTGATTGAAAGTCAAGACTCAGCTCACAAAGGTATACTACTCACGAATAGGGGTGGAGATGATAGATGTGTCTTCTGAATCATCTCCCATGTTGAACCCACGTAGGATCCAAGTACTGAAGTCGTTGCTGCTGAACCCACGTTGGATCTTAGTACAGTAACAATCGCTGCCGACCCACATAGAATCCAAGTACAATTTTTCTCACTACAGAACCCATGTAGGATCCATGTATAGTCCTCCTCACTGCCGAACCCACGTAGGATCCATGTACAGTCATCCTCGCTGCAGAAAACACGCAGGATCCAAGTTCAATCATCATTGTCATCGCAGCAAGCTCTAGGGTTCCCGCACATAGCATGCTCGATTTCGGGAGGGTCTGCTTCATTAGCCAAGGGTTCGATGCATAAATTGTCATTAATTCTAGAGTTGATGTATCCCAAAGTTCCATCTTTTCAAAAGAAACTCAACACAATAGACGACACGTCAATCGAACGCCCAGTCTGAGAGATATTGGCTTTTCCTTCCTAGGGGCCCGGCTGGATTCTAAGCTGAAACCAACCCGACCATACTCCAACTGTGTTCAAACCTCATGTAGACTAATCAAAAAGAACCGTCTCACTAGGATGAATTTAACGTGATTTACGACACATCATTCGGATGTCCGATCGTTATGTTATAAGTGTTTCTGCTCCAAGGGCTCGGTTGGTTTTGGGTTCAAACCAACCCATCCGTACCCAAACCATGCCTAAACTTCGAGTGTAATATACCGAAATGAATAGCTCGATTCAAGGATCCCAACTCAATTGACAGTGAATTGATCGAAGGACTGTGGAACATGATATGGGCATTTGAACAAACTTTGTCTGAAAATAGGGGGGCTGGGCCCAGCCCAACCTGGCCCAATACCCCCTAGATCGGCCCGAACCAGGTCCGGGTCGGGCCCATTTGGGCGTGGCCTAGCGGGGTGCGGCCCAGCCCGTGGCTATCGTAGCCCTGCCAGCGAGGCGTGGCCTGGCCCGCGGCTAGGCACGGCCGGCTGCCCGGCTCGGAAGCCGGCCCCGGCTCAGCTAGTGGCCGAGCGGGGTGCGAATGGGGTGCGACCCCTTTCATTTGAGAAATGGCGGCCCCACTAGTGGGGTCTGCCCTTTGAAGATCCAGGGGGTTACGCCCTCCGGTTTCATTTGAAACGGATGACCATAATGGCCGGCCCGTAGTGAGCTGTTGCGGGACCCGCGGGGGTCCCGCCTCCTGGAGCGCCAGTGGCCGGTTGTCCGGCCACCCTTGCTGTAACCCCGGGGCCTAAGGCCGCAGCTCTTCCTCGACCAGTGCGGTGTGACAGTGTCACGCCCCTCCGATGCGGCCTCTTCTGGTCGTGGCCTCCCTTGGTTTCTACGGCGCGGCGCGATGACGCCGCACACTTCTGCCTCGGCCTACACCAGCCGTGGTCCCATAAAAATCACTGGTGCGGTGCGACAGTGCTGCGCACCACCACCACGGCCCGCTCCTACCATGGTCCTCTTCATTCTCGAGCGGTGCAACGGCACTGCGCCGCCTTTTCCCCAATTATCATTGAAGATCAAAAAAGGGGATGCTGATTGGCCATGTTTGTGCGGTCCGATCTTCTCCTATTAAGACGACAACAAGCGTCCAAATTAATCAACGAAGGTCGATAAATAAAACTTGAATGAAGTTAACCTCTACTTCAATAAACAATGTTGTTTGCCGGCGACGTGGAAGATGGCGTCGCAGGGTGAGGTTTCGAAGACAGTGTTGGCATGCGTCCAAGGAGGGGATGGCGTCTCACCGTAGCTATGAAGATACGAAGGAATGGCACGTCATCTCTCCCTGTGGTGACGACGTTTTTCATCTAAGGGTGACGTTCTTCATGGAAGGAACTAGAGCTTTCTTACCATTTCTTAAAACAAAAATCTAACCCCGAAATAAAATAAGTCTCATATTATTTTATTAATTTAGGTCATGCATTCAAATTTCCAAAATTCAATCACAAAACTCAATTAATTGAAGAGGTTCAGTTAAATAAATCAATGTGTGTTGGCATGATTTAATGTGGAAGAGGAGAAGTCGCTTAATTAAATACAAGGGTTTAAATGGGGGGTTTAAGGGAATGTGAAGGGTTCGGGCTCGTGCAGGCCCCACCCCACATTTAACCTCACATGTGTAGTTAGGATGCTAGTGGGTCCCACCCTAACTTACCCATATAGGATAAAACAACCTTAGAAAAATAAATAAAATTGTACACAATTTTTTTCACTATTATTTATTCCAAAATTTTTTTAACAACTCCTCCAAAGCAAACGTATCTTTGGTAAAGGTCCTCATAAAAAATTATTGGCACTGCGGTTCCATTGGTGCCCTAAGATTTCAATTCCAAGCACTAGTTCAAAAGATAGAAAAAAACTAGCTCGTTCGTTCACTGAACGTTCCCGAGATAACCTTTAGAAATTGATTCCGGGTAAACCAGACCTTGGAATCATGTTCTGTTAGAAACTGTGTACTCATAAAATCCCAAGGAATTTATGAAAAAAAAATTCTTGAAATTTACAGGTCTTTACAATTATATATTTTCATGATGATATTATAACGTATTGGTGTTCCATGATGTGGTGGATATACTAACCATTTCTAAGTAAATAAAATAGATCTTTTGTAAATAACCCTTATTTTACAATAATAGAATCTCATTATAAAATGTTTAATGACTCTAAAAGTGATAAATAATAGAGAATATTATGATATAATTTATATAAATCAACATACCCTCCTTTTTATTTATGTTTTCAACATGTTTAAATCCTCTTACAGGTTTATTTTTTTATAATTATTTATTTTGTTTTTTGTCTTTGTTGCATGTTTTTACCGAAGTATTTTATATTTTGTTAAAAATAGTTTGTAATAACTCTTTATTATTTTTTATTTCAAAACAAAAATTTAATCCCTACATAATATAATTCATAATATTAATTGGAAATTAAATATTGAAATTAAACAATTAATATATTGAAAAATAGTTTTTGTATGAAATTGTTATTCACCATTAAGTGTTTTTTAAACTTATTTAACACTTATAATATTTTAAATGAGTGTTAAATTTTTTATATATGTAAATAACCATATTAAAAAATTTAAATAAAATAAAAACATTGAAATTGGGTTATATTAATTACACTACATTAATAAAAAATTCATTTAGAAATAAAATTTCACCAATATAGTTTTCATTAACATTAATCATAGTAATAATACCTTTATTCCTAAAATGGTATTGACATTATTACATGATATGGACATTTTTATCTAAAATATGAAACCCATTTTCATAAATCATTCTTCATAAATTGATGAATAGTCATTATTAATATACTAAAAAATAGTTTTCAATGTAAAATATTATTTATGTTTCCAAAATTCTAATTAGGGGTTGTATAATTTAAACATATTTTTTAATTACTAATTTCACTTAATAAATATTTATTATTCTTAAAAAAAAATTCAAAAATATTTAAGGAATAATTGTATTATGTTAATTTCATTTAAGTGATGTTATTAGAAAAATCAATTTTTTTTATATATTAATGCAAAAGAAATTATTTTTAAAAAAAATATTTCAAATTAACCTTTGTAAAATTTTTATTTGTAAATTAAAAATTTATGTTCATTTTATGAGATTTAAATTATAAAATTCAAAAAATTATTATTTAAATATATATTAAATATATAAAAATAATATCAGGTTTTAATGAAAATTTCATTATTAAAAACATATGTTTTCCAAATAAATTTTTTATTCATTTTTGAATTGATATTTTTTCATTCACTGAAGGTTTTATTGATCATAATTTTTCTAAACACAAAATATTTCACAAATTGTTTGTTGGTGTAAAATGTTGAGAAATGTCTATATATATACATAATCCCAAATCTTAATGAATTACATGCAAGTATTAAGAATAATTCCCATTAGATTGTAATTGAATAAGGAGGGAAATAAGATTTCATTAAGGTACATCAAAAGTGTGTTTGAATATTAAGAATATGATTACATATCATAATGGATTTTAATTAAAGTATTGATATTTCATGAAGTAATGAAAATTCACGATTGATTGGTTTCCATAAAAAGTGTGGTGTTGAATTTTTTTTCACATGTGCATTTAATGTTTAACCAACATATATAATTATTTAGTTTTATATATTATTATGATTAAAAAATTTCACTGATGGATTAAAATTTTTATATTGTAGATATATTTTATTGACTAAAACTATTGGTTTTTGTGTTGGGTGATCTTAATGCTATTAATTTTCATGTAGATTTGGATAATGTTTAAATTATTTAAATTGTTTTCAATAAATATTTTTTTTAATGTTCAATAATGAGAATATATTACATTGGAATACTTTTTTTAATTAGAATAAAAAAGTATGTTATCGCTAAAAAATAGAGTTTCATCTACTATAACGCTAGTGGAGAAAGGCCATCCACTAGGTGGTAGTAGAAATAAGTTCAATAGCTGAACATTAGAAGTCATATAGAAGTGAGAATGTCATAGGTCCACTATGTGGGTCAGGGAAATGGTTATTAAAATGGGTTCCATAAGTGGAATGGGGTGAAAAGTACCATAATAAATACGCATAACATAATCATACATTCTATATTATTGTGGTTTGATCAATATTATGAATTTTAATTTGAGTGAAAGGGAAAAATGATGTGTCTCTATGATGCATGATGCAGCATAAAAATTGAGATTTTCATAATGCATATTTGAAAAAATACATCTATCTCTTTATAATGTTTAACATGTTACATGGGAATTGAAATGTGAATCAATTATGCTTTGATTTGAATTTCTACATCTTAAACAAATTTTTGTCAAAATTAAAAAATGTATTTAATTGGTAGCTAGTAATATGTCCATTTACATTCCCTATAATATCTTTAGCTATAATATTATTATGGTTTACCAGTGTAGTCGTGATAAATAAATGGAATGGTTTTCTTATGAGATGGTGATCATTTAGATGAGTTTGGGAATCATTTCACATGAATGAGAAAAATCCTCTAAGCTTATGGAGTAGTTATTTATTACCTTTTAAGCATTATAAGTCTATAATGTTTTGAATACTGATTAGTGATATGGTATTGCTTATATATAAATCATCCTTGAAGATATAGTCTCCCAATAGAGTTTTATTTTTTGATATAAATTATTTATATTGTCGTGAAAGATGTCCATGATGTGGTAGTAGGCCATATATAAATAATAGAGTTGTTTGGTAACATGGATCAAAACCTATGAACACAAGAAAATTAAAAATTACATATGTAATATGAGAATATATATGTTGTTTTGTGTATAAAATACAAATGTCTCAGAGGAATATATTGAGAATATATTTAATTCCACTGATCTCTTACATATTTTAGATTTGTGATATAATTATTTATGGGATTTTAATTTGGTTTATGTTTCCTTTCATAGAGTCAATTTATACTAATTAAATGTTTAGATTGAGGTGGAAATATATATAGGGACATCACAATGATTTAATAAGAGATTCAACTGGTAAAATTCTATTATAAATGGAGAGGATTATATGTGAGATAAATGAATATGTTATCTTGTATTTTGATCAACATAAGACTATGTGTGGTTTAGAAGAAGGTATTCATAATGGGTAACATTTTTGGTAAGATTATGTTGTTTTATCTTAATTATCATTATGGTTAAATATAATTCTCAATGTATAATAATGAAGGGTGATTTAGAAATGATTTTTACAATATTTTTAATGGTTTTTATTCTAGTTCAATAACTTTTCCTTTCATCCACATTCTTTGATATCTCATTAATAATTACCACTATTTATTGGTGGAAATTTTACCTTTTATGAATGACCATTTATTATATTTAATTTGGATCATTGGATATTTTACATTATTTCTTTTATTATTTTTGGGGGTCACCTATTTCTTAAATTAAATGATTTACTTAACTAAAATAAAGTGTGTTGTTATTTGTTATAGAATAAATTACTAAATCAAGGGCATTATTATAAAAATATTTCAAAATAATTCCATTACTCATAAAATTTGTTTTATACATCAATATATAATGATTAGGTATTTATAATAAATTGTGAGATTAATTAGAAATCACTTCTACAAAAAACTACATTAACAACACTACAATTATCCTATATCATTACTTCAAAACCAATGAATATTGTTGTTTGATGGACATGGATTTTATAAATTCTATAAAAGAACTGATAAATGGTAGCTTTATCAGTGCAAATAAAAGCGCTAATAAAAGACCCCATTTTTTATCTCTTTTATTTAGAACTGATAAAGAGTCCCTTTATCATCTCTTTTAAAAAGTTGTTAAATATTCATATATTGCTGCTTTAAAAGGAACAGATAAATGTATAATTTATCAGAACATCTCTAAGGGATCAAAAAGAACACCTTTATTGGTGCTTCTAAAAGCATAAATAATGGTATATTTATTAGTGCATTAAAAATTACTGATGATGATAACCTTTATCTATTCTTTCTATATGCACTGATAATGATCCCTTTTATCGAAGCATTAAGAAGAACTGATAATGGATCAATTTATCAGTACTTTTACACTCACTAATAAAGGATAAATTTATCAGGGCATTTAGTAGAACTAATAGAGTTGAAAGCTATAGTGTGAAGCTACAATACACTCTCTCCTAAGAAATAGGTGCAATGTGTTGTAACAACAAAAAGAACACACAAAAATAGATAAAAAAATTTTAAAAAATAAGTCAAAAATACAAAAATTATATGTAATAAAATTTCTAGAACATGTACAAGTAAAACAAAAAACAATTAAAGAGTATTTCAGTTGTTTTTAGTAAAATAAATGTAAATTTTTATTAAAAAGGAACAATTGGAGTAATAACTATCATACAATGATTTTTATTGATGAGTGACTAGTTCCTACACAAAAAAAAATTACATTTGGATCATTTTCCAAATGTACCAAAACAATAAAAATGAGTTTTATTGGTTTTGCGTATGTTTGTTGTATTTATTGAATAAAATTAATGTTAATTTTGAATAAAAATACAAAATGTGAGTCATACCCTTCACATTATACCTTGGATTGAGGTGTGGATGATTCATATGCATCAAAAATTTCATATGTATTGTTTTTATAAAGTAACAAAAAATTAATATGTGTTTTTCTATTTTGAGTGTGTCAGTTACTTTTTTTTCACAAAAATTAATGTCAATTCGTAATAAAAATAAATACATGGATTCATACAAGTCACACTCTATTCCATATTATGGTGAATCTGATTTATAAACATCCCAAATGACTCATGGAGCACATTTCAAAAGTATTAATATAATGAGATTGCATTTTCTCAGTTTTGTGTATCCCACTTATATTTTTTTACTAAATTGTCATTTTAAACTAGAAACACACACATTAAGGCATATAAGAGGAATTTTGTGTGGGGGTTTTCATGATAGAAATTCATAAAAATCACAAATTCTGTAAGAATAATTATGAAAAATTATCAAGACAATCTGAGCATGTTTTCATGTTTTTCAATTAGCGGAACTTTTTTTGTATTAAAATGTAAATTCTAAACTAATAACGGAAAAATTGAAACCATATTTATCACAATGTGCATTGGATTGAGGTTTGACTAATTTCTACACATCAAAAATGACACATTTATCATATTCCTAATGTACCAAAAAAATATGAATGTGTTTTCTCAGTTTTGAGTTTTTTTGTTGTTGTTTTCACTAAAATTATTTTAAATTTGGAATAAAACAATGCGCTTGGAGTCATACTGGTCACAACATGTGTCATATTGTAGCCGGGAATTTTTCTATGTGACCAAAATGAGTCTTTGATGTTTTTTCTAAAGTATAAAAACAATAACATATGTTTTCTAAATTTTTAGTATGGCATTTTCATTTTTTACTAAAATTTCATTTCAAACTAGAAACACACTCGTTGTGACACACATGTGTCATAGTATTTGAGTTTGACATGATACTGGTTGATAAATTTGAAAATTTAATTATGAATCATTTTAAAAAATTATTACAACAATATGAGTGTGTTTTCATGGTTTTCCGTGAGTGTATCTTTTTGTATTATAAATATCAATTTTAAACCGATAATGGACCCTTAGACACCATACCAGTTACACCAGACATTAGACTAAGTTGTAGATAATTCCTACATGTCAAAAAGGACATATTGATCATTTTCGTAAACTAACAATATAATCCAAATGATTTTTCTAGTTTTTGAGTATGTCAATTATTTTGTTTTATTAATATTAATGTCAATTTTTAATAAAAAGGCTCACTTGGAGTCATAACAGTCACATAATGTGTTGTATTGAGGTGTGGATAATTTCTACACCTACCAAATGACTCATTTATTTTTTAACTAATGTATCAAAATAATTATAAATCATTTTCTTAATTTTCCAATTTTGTTTTTTACTAAAATGACATTTTAAACTACAAACACACACTTTAAGATTTGCATGTTGCATCATTTGTGGGATTTACATGTGTCTAATCCATAACAATCACAAATGAATTATTAATCTCTGTGGAAACTTTTCAAGATTGTTCGAGCATTCTTTCTTGTTCTCCAGCGAGTAAAATGCTTTTGTATTAAAATGTCGATTCCAAAAATGATAAGAGAAACTTTTAAACCATACCAATCACACAGTGCATCATATTGAGGTTCAAGTGATTCTTTCACGTCACAAATGACACTTGGATCATTTTCTTAAAGTACCAAAATAGTCCAAATACATTTTATTTGTTTTGTTTGTGCAAGATTTTTTTCACTTAAATAAACAAAAAATCTTATGAAAAGAATTACTTTGAGTGGTATCATTCCCACTATGCATCAGATTAAAGTGTGTCTCATTTCTACACATCCCAAATGACTCATGGATCATTTTCCTAAATTATCTAAATAATAAGAATGTGTTTCCTTATTTTTGAGTATTTGACTTTTGTTTTTCTAAATGTCATTTTAAAATGGAAACATTATCATTGAGCCATACTGGCGGCGTCGTGTGTCGGTTTTACATTAGATTGACTCAGACTCATCAAAAAAGAATTATGAATCAATGAATGAAATTATCAAGACAATCTAAGGTAATTTTCATAGTTTTGAGTTAGTGAAGCATTTTTGTATTAAATTGTAATTTTTATAGATATATTTATTCAATCATTTAGGTTGGATTATATACCTATTTGATGACTAGAAGTTGTACAAATGTTTATTCAATTACAATAGTGTAGAAATTGAATCTCCAAATATAGAATGACCATACAGTTGGATTACTACCCGATATAAAATCACTTAAAACAATGGTTAAATTTTTTTTCATTATGTAACGTGAAACATATACATAATGGATCTTATCTTATGTTACAAGTGTTTTGTGCATTTTTAAAAAAATTCTAAAATGCAATCATGGTATCTTCCTCAGTATACATATTTCAACAAAAATGTTTTTTCAAGCCATCACTTCTCATTCTCCTCTACCTCTATCTCCACCTCAGTCTATGCCTCTAACTCCTCCTCTACAGAGGTCCTTGAATCTGCCTCTACCTACACATTCACCTATTACTCTTCCTTTTCCAATGCCTCTACCACCACCTCCACCTCTACCTCCATGATTTCTAAACTTTTTTTTATTTTCAATTCAGAGATTCTAAAAAAATAGATTTCCTAGTTATTCATATCCTTGATAATGTTATGAAAAATAATATATATGAATTCTGACACTAATGAATCACACCATAAATATCATTCAAATTTCATAAATAATATTAGATAAAAACATAGAAGTTTATCATCTAAATATGTGGTTAGTATAACTTTTGAAAAAAATTATTCTTCCCCCTCATCTTCAAACAAAAGTATTTATTCTTCTGAGTAACTGTAGTGTCTTTAATGTTGATAGTAATGAGAAAACTTAAACAAACAAATGAATACAAAATATATTTAATGTAGTTTTAATTACCTTATAAAATTACTTATTTTAAGATGCGAGTCTTTTCATGATTTATGATTTCTCTCATAAGAATTCAAACATAATGTCCATAATTAATGTCACTACCTTGTTTCGGACTCCCCGAAAACATTATCCAAAAAAATAAATTATTTTGAAACTTTTTGATAGTTATATAATTCTATATATACATTTTTGTTTTTTATTTATAGTAATTCATAAGCTTTATCCCTTTAGAAACGGAGTTCGTGCCATGATCTAGCCTGTATTGAGTGACAAACCTATCATAATAAAACACTTTTTAAAACAAATATTGGATAAATAATTTTAAGTTTATCTATAAAATGTTTATTGATTTTTATTACATACAATAAAAATAATTTTTTAATGTTGGATGCATATTTAAGTATTCATTCCAAGAAATTAAATATTTGGGTGTCTATATTGACTACTATTAGTATCTAGTGTGCCTTTAAAAATAAAAAACAATTAGGTAATACAAATATTAAAAATCCATTTTATGTGATTATATTTTAGAGTATTAACATTTCATTATAAAAATAAAAAAGTTTATGTCATTTGATTATTTTTGATTAAAAACCTTAATTAACAGTTCCTTTTTCTTCTCAAATTAATTATACTACAAATTAGGTTCTGACATAGGAATGATACATGGACTATTGAATGGAAACCGTACACTTCTTAATATTACCTTTATATTTTTGTGATATTAATTATATAAAATAGAAAAATAGTTATTAAATTTAATAAACATATTATCCCACTGTTTGGACCAACATATTATTAGAATGTACCTTATGTATGTATTCACAATTGAGACACACATCCATTCATTCAGAAGAATTTGATTTACACTCCCATGAAATATTACGTCTTCCATGGAAAATCCGTATATTTCATCATTATATTAAACATGATAAATAGCTTTATCTTTAAATTTGGTCTCTACATGAAGTTCTAATGATTCTAAATGTTTCTCTAAAACTTTTAGGGAGAAGGTACTCTTAGAAGGTCGTTTTTTTCTTGGTTGAATAAATAGATTTTTATAATTCGACCCTCCATTTTTTCACCACATTATTCATATATAATTTATTACCCAACTTAAGACCTTTTATCATCATCTTTTACATGTGTTTAATCTGTTTTTTTAATTCATACCTCTTGTCTCTTTATAAGATTCTACGGTCATGCTAAGAATGCTCCAAGAGTAGCTAAGACCTTCAAAATACCTAGACCAACATGTGGAACATTAAAATCAGTAGTCAGATCGTGAGATACCTCAATTCCCACTCTCCTATTATATTTTAGGATGAATTTACTATATATTTGTTCTCCGGGGATATTATACATTGAACTCATCAAAAAAAATGGTGATATGTTGGTGTTTATAGATTCCAATCACATATAACTATACCCTATATGTATTTAGTAATATAAAGTTATTAGTTGTTGTTTGACTGAGATTTGGTGAAATTGTAATGTAAAAATTGATTACCCTAGTTAAGGTTTGTTGTTTAGGGGAATGTGTAGCCTCAATACTGGTGAGATAATTTGGTTGATGTGAAGATCTGTTTCCACCGCCAATTCATATTGATCTATTATTATACATTGGTCTGCCAAACTAAACCCAAACATGATATATTATAGTGAGTATATTTCTATATGCAATAATATCATTATATTATATGAATATTCATGTGGATTAATCTTCTTGAAATATGTTATAGGAGGGACTCCAAAACCTAATCCTCTATCATGACCATATTTTTAAGGCCACATTAAAGCTACTGAAAGTATCTTTTCTTCTGGTAGAATTGCTTTCGATTGTTTGGATTGAAACATATAAAAACATTTGAATATAAATTTATATTTATATTTAATATTGTTATAAATCATAAAACATTGCAATTATTTCATAATTACCCCTATTTCCGATACTGATTTTTTGTTTTCTTCAACTGAACAACCCTCCATATTTAAATGATCCTTCTTCCAAACCACATAAAGGTGGATAAAAGTGGATTCCGAGCTTCATTGATCAATATACAGATAAATAATGTAACATATTTTATTTCATATCAAAAAATTAAACATTTATTTTTGTTTTAAAATATATACTAGTTTCTCCCCTAATGATGTTCACCCCAACATTCTTTTTTTAATAGGGTTATGATGGCATTGATTTACATTGTTTTTTAAGAACTCTTTTACAATTTAATAAACAATTAATTTTCAATAAAGCTGGAAAAAATTAATAATTCTAAATAATATATTATCTACTACAATGAACATTAAATGATTTCTCATTACGATGATTGATGAAAGAAATAAATGTTTCCTAATTTATAATTTGTTCATAACTAATTGGTGGGTGGGTCTTTATTTTCCCCTTTGCATCCCAAAGACGTATTTCATCAGAATAGTATATAATTCTCTAAGGTATTTTCTAGCAGCCATTAAGACAATTTCATTTGAAAATATTCTAAATTAATTAAAGTATGAAAGTAATAATGAAATTTAGGTCAAAATTTCCCTATATAATTTTTCAGTAAAATAGAGAAAGTATATTGTAACATCACTATTATATCTTTCTAGAGGATTTCCATCACTATAGGTTAGACATGATGTCATGAGTCAATATCAATCAGCACATTCATCCACATAGTGAACCCATGATAACTAATGAATGTTGACTTTTTTGGGTTCAACAAGCTATCCTTGTTTATTCCATCCAAATTGAAATATTATACAATGTGTTCTTGTATTGATAATTTGATTCAAAATCATGATGTGGTGTCATCATTGATTTTTCATTAACATGTTATTGATCCCTAATAATTACACATTTTTATCATTAGTAAAATAATATTCCTTTGGATTTGAAAAATCACCATGTTCAAAAGACATTGTTTTCAAGAGTAGTTAATCATTTTATTTTTCTTGAATAATTATAATAAAATACAATCCATGCATAAAAGTCTATAATTTCATGTATATAGTATGAAAATTGATAATATCTTGAATAAATAAATAATAATTCAATACTAATGTATAACTAACCTTCACTAACATTTTTCATCCATCCATATATGATTTATTTTCTTCCATATCTTGAATTTGGGTTAGACTCCCTTATTCAAACTAGCTTTCCTCGCATCATTGTGGTTCCAAATTTCACTTGTGATGGACCTCCCGAATAATTATTAATGAATGTTTATGTTTTATATATATCTCACACCTTTTTTTTAAATCCACTTATGTTTCTTGAACTACAAAAACCGAAATCCATCTCATGCTATGCACTGGTGATAATTTTGGATGACCACTACTATGAGTTGTTCAAATAACATAAAAAAATGGGGGGTGATTCTGAATAAAAAGAAGGTAATAAAAACTTTTTTGGAAATGAAAATTTTGTTTCCACTATGGTTGAAAAACCAGTTAAAAGAAATTTTCATTATTTTATCTAATATATTATCAATTTGAAGAGGGTTATGTTTTGTCAAAAGTAACTCAGTAATTTTTATATTAAAATTAATTTTATGAAACAAATGTTATTTAATATGATTTCATTAATTTTTCAGTGTCAAATATTGTGTATCAAGAAGTAGTAAATGATTATGAAGAAAAGCTTAAATACTTGAAGAATGAGTTGGGAGATGCATTATTAAAATCCTCAGTAGTAGGTTTGTTGAAGAATAATTAATACAATCCATGAAATCTGTATGTCATCATGGGACTTCAGAACCCCTATGATGGGATGAAGGGTATATTGAATGAAGTGGTCCAATCCATAATCAAGGGATTTATAATAATCACACATTTTACAATGAAATAAATATGGTTAGTGAAGGTTATTATTAATGTAGAATTGACGTATTATATCTCTGTAATAAACAATAACATTTTCCATGTAAGATTGTTACAATTGTGGAGTTTTATGCATGGATTGTATTGTATTGTAGATTAATCTTACAAAAAATGAATCCTTATTTACACATCCATATTTTTGAAACACGTATTACTTTAATAGAATATTTTATTTATGATTCTTATGAGTATTATGTATTGTGTTTTTCTTTCACAATAGTGTATGGAGATGTAGTTCTCAGTGGCACCATAAGAAAAATAAAATCCAAATACATCATAATAATGATTAAAAATAATTATATTGACTATATATAGCCATTATAACATCTAAGTTTATAATCCTTCCCCATATTAGATCCATATTACTGGGTTTATCAATACTCAACAACTTCGAGGAAACATTCACTTTCAATTCCTGAAGATATACACACTTCTTCCTACCACTATTTTATTAAAATGACACTGATTACTCCTTTTCAATATTTTTACTTAGAATGAATAGTTATGTTAATAAATGTATATGTAATTTTTAATCCCAATCCATGATAAAGTACAATATTCTCATAAATAAGTAATACAATTCTTTTATGTTCTCATACCATCAACAGGATTATAATATACGAGGCTTGTTTTTTTCACTATAGAAGAACCTTGTAAAATATCATCCAATGTATACTCACCCATAAAAAATTTACATGTCTTATTTAATTACCCAGACTAAAAGGAATATATAAGAAGGACCATTGGAGGTTCTCAAACAAACCACATTTATAGAATGATTTCAGATAAATGAGATAATAATGATTAATGTATCCTATGAACAAACACTAATGGAATCAATCAAAAGTCACATCAATTTAAGAGGAATCGGAATACATATACTATAATAGTGTTGAATAATTGAATATCACCCCACATAAATTCAATATCACTTATTTATACTCAATAATTACTCACCTTCCAATTTTTGATGTTTTTTAATCCACTATAAGACCCCTCTAGTAACACACATCCCTTAAAATGATCAGTTTCTCAATTTATAATCAATATTGTTTTTGTATGTTTTTAACCCTGTAAATTATATGAATCTATTCAATGTAATCAAATATTCATTATTATGATATATTGCCATAAAATCTCAATGGATACAAAATACTTGTTCACGTAGAATATTATACAACATAGCTTGATGTCGATCTATAATTATCTTGATAAAATGGAGATCAATATAAGTTCTTAAATATAGAGGATTTGACATTGATCATTCATATGCAGATATTGGGGTCAAATTGGTGACAAATTATATATTAATGTAGTGAATCACATAAATATTCCCCTTACTAAAAAATAATTATCTATCAGAAATAGAAAAAAAACTATATTAGATGTAAACCCCCTGTCCATATCACTCATTAATTTATTTTTTTTAAAGTAATTTCATACTTGAAAAATAATTTATAATATTCTAGAAGAATTATTTTAAATATAATTTTTAAACAACTAACTAATAGTATTGATAAAGATGGTTTCTAAAAAAACTCCCACAATTAATATGTTATATAATCCAAATAATCAATAATAAGTAAATAATAATACACTATTAAATTATTATTCATGTTTATATTAATATAAATTATAAATTGATTCTATAATATATTCTAAAAAATACACATAATAACATTACATTTCATATATTCTCACCAATTCCTTATTATCAACTCCTAAATAAGAGGCCTGAGACTCGGCAAGATAGGTAACGGAAGAAAAATTAAATAAAAACAACCTTGACTTCATATAGAAACTCAAGTATCCAAAAAAAATTATACTATGTAAAAATATTTTTGATTACCTCTTTTGTCTAGAATGTTTTATGTTTTTAATTTTTATATAGTTAATATCAATATCCCGAGTTTCACTCTGATTACATTTGGTATCATTTTGATATAGTATACCAAAATTGTTCCCAATTTAGTTCAGAACATACCCTCAAACACACTTCCTAATCACTAAGTTGTGCGTCAGTAACAAGGGATATAAATAAATTTTTTGAGAAATAGGTTATCCTATTCAATATTTATCTAAACACAATTTGATCATTCTATAAATCCGTGTTTACCATTGTAGTAGCGTGTGGTGAAAAATAAATTTTATTTATCCATGAACACCCAAACACATATGTTTAATAATATTACCATATAAAGACATCATTCTATTTCATTTAAAACATTTTCTATGGAGGAAAAAATGAAATAGAACTACTTGTTGTATTTTAACAGTGTGGAGATGATATATTGTGTTTATCATTTTATAGAAGATGAAAAAAACCAAAATGCGGAACCCAAAACATCAATAAATGGTAGTGGAAAAGTAGAATAAACATACAATAGATTTGAGAATTGATTAAACTAAGGGAACATAGAGGTGTCACACCAAAAACCTAGGATTTCCGTGGAAGATTGAGAATCCTGAGTGACTATGTCATGGTTAGGGTTCTTTAAAATGGACTAGGGACTCTTTTAACAATGATTTTAGAAAAGAACTGCTAAATATCCATTTTATCATTGCAAAAACAGTAGTGCTGATAATTGTTTTATAATTATTATTTTTTAATATAATTTAATAGTTATTTAAATATATATATATATAAATATATAAATACACATTTTAAAAATGAATTTAATTATTTATAATATTTATAAAATTATTAAATTAGTAAATTTTGTATGTATATATATATATGAAAATATTTGATATATTATTAGTGGATATATAATCATTAATACATGGCTTATAAAAATGAGTGAAATTGAGTAATTCAAAATGAGTACAGATAAAAAATAATTGAAAATGGAAATGTATTACTAATTAAATATAAATTATTTACACACACACATATATATATATATTGGACTGGATAAATACATATTAAAAAAAATAAAACATAGTGAATAAATATATATAAATAAATAATATAAAATGATAAAATTTAAAGATAAAATAAAAAATATTAGATATTAAATATTAATTCCCTTATTACAATATTAAAAACAAATAATTATAATTGACCAATTAAAAAAATAATATATTATATGTATCATGTCATAATGAAAATCTAAAATATACTAAAATCTGAATAAATTACATAAATATTAGTTTTATGTTATGTTATATATTGTGTAAATATATTTGTGTGTGAGTTTGCATATATATATATATTTATATATGCATTAATTTCATATATATATATATATATCTGTGTGTGTGTGTAATCAATGTATCATATGAAATTAGATATATGTTGAGTTGAGAAATTAACGAAAAATAAAAATTAATAACACTTTAATGTGTTTTTAATGATCATTTTATTCATTATATATATATATATTAAATATATATTATTTACTACTATTTATTTTATATATATATATATATATTATAATTATTCATTATTATTGATAATTGTTTCATTTATAAATTTTTAAATTATATTTTAATTTGTTCATTTAAAATTGTTCTTTTTAATTATTTTAATTTACTCAATTTATATATTTATATTTAATATATAATATTTATTAATATTTATAACGTATATCAATTTTTATTAATTTTTTTTCCTTGTATAAATATTTATTTAATTAATAAAATGTTCAATATTTGTATTAATTTACTCATTTTAAATTATTATTTGTTTATGTTTTCATTTTATTTTGAATATTTATAAGTGATAAAAAAGAATCGATAAAGGGCACCCTTAATCAACACTAAAAAGAAGGCACTCAAACAAGGTACCCTTAATCAATGCTTGATAGAAAGTGCTACTAAAGGGTAACCATTATCATCGTTAAAATGAAGCGTCGATAAAGGTTACCTTTTATCACCATAAGAAAGCACTGATAATGGGTGGCCTTTATCAGTTGTTTTTTAGCACTGATAAATGTCTCCCTTTATTATTGCTTATTTTATCACTAATAAATATGTAATTTATTATCACATTTTTCTAGCGTTGATAATTGCCAATGCTATTAAGGGCATGTTTTGTAGTAGTGTCCAGTTATTTCAAGTTAGTTTTATATTTCTTCTTTTTTAAATCAATATTAATCATCTAAAATTTTATATTCTGTGTTTCCATAATATGCACGAGTCTTTATGGGATTAACCATAGACTAGAAACTTGTTATTCAGTTGAATTTATGAAATGGAAAGAAAAAATATATATTATAGCATATATCACCTAGTAGAATCAACAAAAATTAGTCAGTTCTCACACATATTCTCTTACCATTCTGGTAGTGTTTAACTATTTACACAAAAACTGTTTTTTTCATGTTATTTTCAATATTAGGAACATTAATGTTTCACTATATGTCTTCTATTTATCATTTTTTCTTAATCTACAGTATGGAGAGGTTATATAAATCTTAATCCATTTTTATAAATGGGCAGTTGTGGAAGGTCATTTGGTGTCAGTGAAAAATAAAGGGAATATTCGGCGGTAGGGATTATAAAACCTATTTTTATGGTATAAATTGATTTTTGAATTAATGTAACACATATGTACCCTTACATGTGATTGTTCCATCCAAATACTTTTCTTTTTTAATAGGGGTGAACACAATAATGAGAAAAAAGAATTACTCATCCTCTTTAATCCCTCATTTAATTTTTATCTAAATTTAATAAAAATGTATTTACTTTATTTTATTATATAATTTGAGAAATCCAAAATTAGAATTATTTTAAAAATTATCCTTCATGGTGAATATTGTAAAGTCCCTACATCATTTCAATAGTTGACTTTATCTCCCATTATGTCTATGTAACCACCCATATAGACATTTAAATAATTTCATTCATATAAAATTCCCAACAGTAGGTTAGGTAGTGATATATATCCAATAATATTGAAAAACTATAGGATGTACATGGATTCTGGAAGAATGAAAGAAAGGTTAGATATATGGGTTTTTTCCAGAGAGTTAGATTGCAGAGCTTCAATAAATAGAGAGTAAATTATTTTTAACACATAATATTATTTTTAAAAAAGGACTTAAAATAGAAAAATAATTAATTAATTAGATAGAAACATGAATTAAGTCTATCAAAAAATATGGAAATCCACTAATATCACCAAAAATA
Source organism: Viscum album (assembly GCA_963277665.1). Lineage (NCBI taxonomy): Eukaryota > Viridiplantae > Streptophyta > Magnoliopsida > Santalales > Viscaceae > Viscum > Viscum album. The sequence continues at coordinate 1,569,036,444 of OY728133.1, read as the reverse complement.
TAAAACAATTGGGATAATAAAATATATCATTAGACTATAATAATCCCATAGATTTATATATCATTTAGATTTCACATGGATGCTAAAAAATGTAAATCATGAATTGAGAATTTTATCTTAGATTCTACTATTTTTCATTGATGAAATATAATTATTAAATCACACTTCACCAAAGAAACTAATCAACTTCTGAATCCCATTAAGTAGTTGGTTTTTATGTTTTCAAATAAATTATAAATACCAAAATAAATGAAAAAACTCATGATTCTTATAATTTTATTAAATAAATTCATTTTCAATTATATAATAATATAATATTTGTTATTCATTAGTAGTATTTATATATATATATATATATATTAAGACAATTCAAAATTAAATGCGATGGATAGATATGACATGATCAATCTCTAATTTTAGTATTAGTAATGATCATATTCATTCATGATCCAAGAAACCAGTAAGGGAAAAACTATATATGAAATTTATATAAAATAAAACAAAAAAAATATTAATTGAAATTAATATTTTGGTCAATACCCCAAGAGGATTTATATATTTTCAATATAATGTTTGAAAACAACTATTGTCATCTTTTGTCTGGTGGTAGTTATGGCCTATATTATTTGAACCACGTCAATAATTATATTCAAGTGTTATTTAAAATAAACTAGATATTGAGGAACTATTGCTCAATGTTTTTTGGGTCCAATGTTTATCTAATGAGAAACATATTATTTGTTTTGGTTGGAAAAATTAATTTTTTATCTTCCTTGAATGTAAAATAAGATAATAAAACTCTTGATATTTATGTATCACAACCATGAGTGGATTTTTTACTTTATGATGATTATTAGATCTTATAATGGCGTCCATATAATTCGCATCGCCCATTTATTTTTTAGTAATCATAAGACAAGTTCCTCTTCCATCCCGTCATAAATTTTCTCCTCACATTTGGATTTTTCATTAAAATCATATATGATGACCATAAGGGTTATTATATCTAAAAAATTATAGAAAATAAAATTTATATGAAATTTAATTTCAATTAAATAATATAAAGATTATATCACAATTAGTATAATTACCTTATTTTTTAGTGTGGATTGAATAATATCTCTGAAATCCTTTGAATAATATTTTTAAATGATTCTTGTAGTGAGAAATTATCTTTTTCATATATCTGGAACAAATAATATTCATATTCAATAAATCCATTTTTAGAGTTTTGAATTATATGTTATAAGTGATATGGATGTTTAGTTTTTATCGATTGAATAATGTCTTCAAGGATTACTTCCAATAAAACCAATACATTTTCAATCTCATATTCATTATTCAAAATCAGACTAAATTCATTATAAGGCCTATCATATCTTCTATTTTATCAGGGAAAATTATCTTCCTTTTTTCATTTTACCCATAATTTCAATGTTATTGTATATAACATATATAATAATAAAATAAATTTATATAGATATTCCCAACAATTTTTTTCATCTATATTATAGGGGTGGAGTTGAATTAACCCAATAGGAAAGAAAAATAATGACAATAATGAATCTATATTGATAAACACTATTTAAATTTTCAACATCACTAGAAACAATTCAAATATAATGTGGGTGATTTTTAAAGTCCCCTTGAACTAAAATTTATAAATTCTTAATAATTTAGAATATTGGATTACCACAAAGTCATCACTAATAGAAGACTCAACTAAAATATTAATCCTATAAATCAAATTTATTATATAATTTATTAATTATCTAGATAATTTAATGGAAAAGGGATGTGTTTATGGAAATATGAAAAGAAGTCAAAATTTAACAAATTCATATGAAAATGAAGTAAAAGATAATATTTTATTTCTCATTAGACCCTTACATGGTTTATTATATCATTGTTCTCAAACGTGGATTCCTAAAATATATATCTCACATAGATCTCTATTATTCTATGAAGATTTTTACCATTATTTCTCTAAGATAAAAACAGTATCTTTTTGTGCGAACTAAATTTAAAATCACAATTTATTGAAGTGATAACCTAGTTTTAACCCCTCAAGACTTCTATTTTCCTTGTATTCATCCATCAAGAAAAAATTACATGTACTATAACCCATCTCACATTATTTACATGATATATAAATCTCTATATAACCACATATTTCCCCAACACTACTAGAAATATGACTTATACCATCTGTTTTTTCTAAATATTTGGTATAGTTCATTAATTTGGACATATACCAACGGTTTGGCCAAAACTGTTGGAATAGGTCACTAATATGGACCTATACCAACGGTTTTGGACGAACTGTTGGTATGGGGGGGGGGGGGGGATTATACGAACAGTTTGGCCAAACCATTGGTATATGTACATTATAGTGGACTTATACCAACAGTTTGGCCAAACTGTTGGAATAGGTCCATTATAGAGACCCTATACAAACTTTTTGGCCAAACCATTGGTATAGGACCCAAAATCAAAAGACCGATACCAACGGTTCTCAAAACTATTAGTATAGGTCTATACCAACGGTTCTCAACACCGTTGTTATAGGTCTTTACCAACAGTTTTGAGACCCATTGGTATAGGGGCATTGATTTTTTGTCAAATCTTCTTACCGAATATATTTATGAAATTATGTCACAAAAGTCATGTTAGGTGTGCGGTTAGGTCGTTTAATTATAAAATAGGGGTCCTAGGATCAAATCCCACCAAATGTTTTTTTTAAATACATATACCAACAGTTTTTTGAAACCATTGGAATAGATTTTTTTATTATTATAAAAACGGTTTTCAAAACTATTGGTATTGGAATATACCATAGGTTTTACTAAAATCATTGGTATAGACCATTCCTCACGGATTACTTGGCCACAGTCCTCCAAACCATTGTTATAGGCTATACCAATGGTTTGTAGGCCTATACCAGTTGTTCCAAACCATTGGTATAAGTTATTTTTATAATAGTGCAATAATTTTTTGGATAGATAAGAGAGGGAAAATAATGAAATAACCAGCATTAAAGAGTTTGAATCACTATGAACAACACTGTTGGGAAATTTCTACAAACCTATAAATTAAAAACTTGAATCTAAATATTAAGAAAATAAAAATAGATACCATAAAAATAATATTAATTGGTTATTAATAATTTTTTTGTATAAATTAATAACAATAATTTGTTACCACTCCATGGAATTGGAGCTTAAAATATATGAGGAGCATTTGTTATTTTAAAGTTAGAAACAAAAAAACCATTATGATAATATTATATGCAATCCCCCTAGTGGTGAGTTTTATTCTATATCACTCACATAATTTTATAATTCATATAACAAGATTATTTTATGTGGCCAATAATATATGAGCACAATTTCTTATTAATTAATTCTCCTCAATGATGTAAATATTTTTAGTGGTATTCCTTCCTTAAATAAGATATAGGTGAGTATGGAAAATAGTTCCCAACTGTTATTTCATTATTATATTCCAAAAGATACATATTAATTGTTAATTGTTTGAATTAATTAAATTTGACATAAAAGAATGTAAATATTTCAATATTTTTTTATTAGGTATTATATGATCCCCATTTTCACTATCTCCTCAATATATAACCATGGAATTACAAACATATTTTATTTTTTCATTAAAATAAAAAACATATCGAGTTCAATGAGTCATATTTTAAAAAAAATTATACTAAACAGTAGGTTATGATGATTTCTAAGCAGTGCAATATTCTTATCAATGCTTATCTTACCATTTCATTCTCCTTCGTGGGAGTTCATTTCAAAACTTCTCCACATATACCATGTTATATTTGTTTTTTAATTAACATTTTTTGAATTTGAAAAATAGATATCTCTTATTTAATATTGTGTCGTGACTTAAATTTCATTACATGTGTTTAATTGTATGCGTCAAAAATAAATAAGATTATTTTATAATTTAATTTCCTATAACACCATGATGATGGTGTCCCTAAGTAACATTTATTTGGTTTGAGATGAAAACATTTGAATTAATTTTTCATAGTATGTGCTCAAGATGACAGAAAAATAATCTCTCCAATACTGCCAACTTTTCATTCAAATATAGATTTTATAAATTTATACACAATTATTGAGAGACATAGGTAATGAAATGTATATATTATCCTCTTTTGTCATGAGGTAGTGCATGATCTAGTATTGTAGTTGTCTATGACATTCTACCTCCATTAGAAATTGAAATGATCTTCAATATATTAATTGATGGGATCAAGTTTAAAATCACCTTTCTATTAAAAATAAGTACACTAAAATTTATCCATCATAATTAGAGAATAAATTATTGAATAAACAAATAAAATTCATAAATATATGTTTTAATTTAATATTAGGGTTCCCAAAATTTAAATGTATGATAAAATAGTATTTTCTCTTAAATTATAAGTAATATGGGGATATTAATATTAAAACTCAATATAAAAAATCAGTTTACATTGTCATTAATTATTATTCAATCATATACATTATGGTATATTGTGAAAATAGATACAGATTTTTTTGGTAGGATATCTAAATTTCTACTTGATTATATGACTTTCAAATAATCATAATCCAAGATGGAAATGGGGGGAATTGAAAAATGGTGAGTTTATGTATAGTATTTTTGAGAAAAAATCATGTAGAGATGGGTAATGTAATTTATATTATTAGAGAATGTGTAAATGAACCATGCTATTAGAACTCACTCCCCATAGAATAGTTTAGATATTTTGTACATGTACATAATAATCCCAACATAATATTGAAGCGTTTAAGAGTGTATTCATAATAAATTTAGAATGTAATAGATAACTTCTCATTATCTATAATAAAATAAAAATTTACATGATAAATAAATATGAATAAGTTTATAAATGAATATAATAATATAGTCTAATAATTTATATTACAATTTTTATACTAATTTTAAATGTTTTACTTTTCTTACTATATATGAATGTGGCCTTTTACTAGACCATCAAACAGTAACTTTAGAAATAATACATTAATATATAATCTTAAAAAATTAATCAAAATCCACAATAGATATTTTTTTCACTTTTTTAATTCAATAATAAACATTTCTGAACAAATAGAAGTAATTTCATATAAATTTCTCCCATTTCATGTATTGAGTTACTACATATATAATTAAAATTATGAAATTTATCATTATCCCTATCCATGATAAATCAAAAGTAATTAAATGATTTTTACTATAGGTACATATTGATAAATAATTAAATGTGAATAATTTAACAATGAATTTTGAGTTTCAGTCATTATTATCAACTATTTTATTAGTGGATTCAATATAAATTCGATATTGGAGTATCATTTTTAGAGATAATTATCAACCTATTATTATCCATCATAAAATTATTTTACAAATTCCTACTAAAAGAAATCATAAAATACATAATTTAATTCTTTTATTGGTTTAATTATGTTTCATGAAGATTATATTCACTCATCTGACATCCTGATCCAGGATCGACATAACCAATGCCCCGAGTTGGTGGGTAAGATGGCCTCAACAAGATTCCATGTATGTTAGAGGATTCCAAATAGTAGTGAGGGTCATATTTGTTATAGTGGAGGACTATACATTCAATTAGAGTGGTGTAGAAGATATGAAAAATAAATAGACAAAAAAGAAGGATATATATATATATAGGAATTATGTCAACTTGACCAGTAAATATCTATAGCTCAAGCATTTATAAAAAATATAATAATGAACCATGAAATCATAATTAAGTACAGATAAATATAATAATATAAAATTCAAAACGGTTGAGTCATATACATATTTTCATTATGTGTTGGTATAAAAAAATATGAAAATAGGGATAAGAATATAAAACCTACTATAAAAAATCACAAAACATCACAGGACTACACCAATAGCATATCTAATATATTATCCATCGTCTTCTTACATGATCTATACTATAAGTTTCACATATCTTGTATTTGTAGCGGGATACTTTCCCTTATCCATACCCATAGATTAGTAATCTACTCCGGAACCAATGGCGACATGTGTAGGGAGTGAGTTAAAATTATAGTAGGCCACCACAAATAGTTTCTAGGATGTAATCCCAGAACTATATATAGAATCAATAGTGTACTAGTAATAAAAAATAATAATCAATGCTAAAAATAAACACTATCCCACCCGGGTTAACAAAGGACACCTGGAGGCTTAACCTACATCAATATAGACAGAAATAAGTCTATTCCATAACCATATATATGGTAATATAATATATATATAGTAAACATATATATCATATAGACCAATATTCACTAGCTACGTAGAGATTTAAGTGGTCGTATAACTAGCTAATAGGTGTGGTTGGATTCGGGAATAACTCAGACATCCGTAACCAGTCTAAATGAACTGATATGCTCAACTAGAGGGTACATTCCCAAAATCTCATAATGACTGTGAGACATAATTATCATCACATGGGATATGGGGGTGGGTCATCATTCCCCAAACCCTAAATAGAGTAATGTGGGACATCATTCCCATTTCCCAAATAATAGTTTAATAGTGAGAGACATAATGCATAACATCTGACATAAGGGAGAGAGAAATATCATTATCAACAAGTCCCATAACCATCATTTAATAGCCAATTTCAATGGAATAATAATAATAATAATATGTTTAGGGGTCGCTATATAGGTTTAGTAATAAAGACCCAATATGTAAAAAGGGTGTAATAGTTCATATGATCAAAATGTAAAGAATAAATCAAATATCAAGGTATTTCCACCCATTATAATTTATTCTATTTAGTCCAAATATTTTTTTTTGAATTAAAAAGAATCATGATGCATGAAATCAGATTAAACAATCCATTTTATCAACCAATTCATTTAAATTAAATTTCATATGATCTAATCACATAGGAGGTGTTTTAGAAACAAAGAAATCATTTAAAACAATAGGAAACCCATTTTTGTCCAGATACACCCATAGAATGTTTTCTAGTCATAAAATTAATTAATATAATAGGGTCATTTCAAAATGAGACATGCAAGGGGTGAATATGATCAAGGTTGAAATCCTATAATCACCAATTAATGATTCTTGAGTGTATATTATCTTCGTACTATAATTTATAATCAATAAAATCATTTATAGGACATTAATGGGAAATCATGGCATTTGGAAAAGTACAGAGGATATAAAAACAATAAAATATGTTGGGAAAACAACTAGGCCCACTACTATAGGGTCATAGATGAATCCTCATCCAATATCAAAATTAATATCCAAGTAGTTTAGAAGTAAATTGAAGAACAGTTTAATTCAATGAAAATATTTAAAATTTTCATTCATCTAAATAATGAAATAATTATGAATACAATGATAAAATGGTAGGAAGATGACTTTTGAGAATACCTCTACTCATCTAACAGTTTAGATGGATTCTGATTTAGAGTTTGGATCTAGTAGATATCAAATTACTTGGGTTAGGAAAAGGGGGAAATCATTAAGAGAGGAGGTTCTCATACATGTTGAAAAAGAAGAGGAGAAAGATATTATTTGTGTGTTTATGTCAATAAGGGTAAAATAGTAAAATCACCTTAATGAATAAGAGCGCATGGTTTGAAAACAAAATTTGAAAAAACTACGCACAAACTTTGAAAACCCCACTATCAAAGGAGGGACTCACATGGTTAAGGCATACAGTTTTCCCAATCATGAAAAATACTTAAAAAATGCATCTTTTTGGATCTATGTTGTTTTTTAAAGTTTGTGTACCATAGGTTTCATAGTTATAGACAATTTTTGAATCCCCATATTGCTCAATTGTTCCCCATATGGTTACCCCACATGTTTAGCACTAACCATACGACCAATTTTCTTCCCATTTTCTGAAACTATGTGCACCAAAGAATCCATGGATGCTTTTTAGACCTTCCATAGCCCATAGTTCATGATTACCATGATAAAAAATTATTTAAACTGAAAAAACGAGTCATAGATTTATCGGATGATGTTTCATTTCAACCTACCATCCTTAATGAATCTCATCCCTGAGTTGGCCTGTTAATGGTAAATTGGAATCCATAGAAAATACCTCTAGCTACTTAACTCATATATTAGATTCCATATACATGGTATCATATGGCACATAGCCATGCCACTATAAAACATGTAACAAGTGAACTGACCTGCCTCACAGTGTCTTCATGTTCAGATCCACATGATGAACATGACACTCCTCGATGGAAGCATATTACCTAACTAAAACTCATCATGCTAAAAGGCATGATATAGGAATGATGGTAGTAGTGAAGGTGAGATAGATGAATTTTATAACACATTGATTATTATCCTTGGGAAATGATATTCGGTGATCCACATGTCTGATTCGTTTCAGAATCTCAAAGGGTCCAATTAACATAGGTGAGACTGTACACTGCCTCCAAATACATCAGTAGCACAAACTGGGATATATGAAAATGAAAACTAGATATCCTATATTGATCTTAAGAGTTCATCAAAAATTGGTTATCATATGACTATTATCCGGGCTGAGCTATCATCACTCACATTCTAACCATCATGAAATTCTCTAGGGTCCCAAGGACAAGACAAGGTCCATGTGTTAGAACATTACATACCGGTAACTTGCACAATGGTTATCGAGAAGGCATACTATATAAGGTTTCATAAGTGTCCATATTAATGGAATCATTAAATATATTATTATAGGAGAACTTAAAAATTGTTTGTGTTTCTCCGAAGAACCCACAAATTTGAGGACACATTCATATAGTTTGTCCTATAACACCGTAATTTTTTGTTAGGTCTATCCATTGGTCTATGGGTAATTTTCCATGCTCGGCAGAACCTATGAACCCAAGGGATTATAAAACCACAGGAAAAACCATGATATTAGTAGACTGTCTTGGTCAGACATTAGTGATTTTGGATCTCTATGAAGGCATTCACCTTAATCGACATATTTCACCCCTATCTCATCTATCTAGATGATCTGTCAAAAATGCAAAAATTGTGATTCCTTAATCAAATAGACAATGAAAACCCACTCTAGGTCATTTTGATGAGGTAAACTAGGTAAAATAGTTACAAAATCCATAAAAACATCATCTCATTTTCACTTAGTAAAATACATGGTTTTCAAATCCATTTATGTCATTGATTTTCTTCCTTCACCTATAGATAGGTGGAACAATAAGTGATAAAGCATGTGATCTGTAATTTTATACTTGTCAACCCAAATAAGCAATTCAAGTGTTGATAAACCATGGTGGTACAAGGATGTAATACCCATGTTGAAACATGAAATTCCTTCAAAAGATCCTCCCTGATATCATGTGGAATCTATTCAGACACATGATATCATTACGTATCATCCTCATCCACATTCCGTAAATAAGATGAATCATCATATGAGAATGATTCCATTAGAACTTGAAATATCGAATCAAATATATGCCTCATTCATAATTTATCTATAATGGTTGAGGCCACACATAAGGCTAAGATGATTGGATGCCCATAGCCTACCTTACCTTAACTAGAATATTTGAAAATCAGTTCATGAGCTTCCAATTGTGTTGGGTCTCATGAACAGCATGGGTACGATTCTTCTAGCTCAGATTATTAGTTACATCATTTAATTTTCCATGTCAATAGGAATGATAGAAATCAATTAATTACAGCTAAACTACCCATATACATAGCCTAATATTAAAATTATACTATGTAAAGATTTACTTGAGGATATTGTTCTCTATTAACAACACAAAACACTCTCCACTTAAATAGTGTCTCTAAAATCATAAAGGATGATTTCATAAACCAATATAGGATGCCATCTGACCCGACACCCAACCCAATCTGTGACATGAACAAAATAGAATTCCCGATCCCCATATTCTAGCAACTAGTGCGAGGCATCAGATATGAATTGAGTGGTAACGATTTCAGCCTAATAAATAGGATCAAATAAATAAAATAATAAAAAATATCATGCAGAGAAAACCCACAGCTGAACAGAAATAAATAAATAGTTGATCTCAAAACAATACGGAACTAAATAGAATGAAACTAAAATGGGAAAAATAAAACTATAAGTAAAATAAAAATGGACAAGAAACCACTATCTCTATGTGACATCTTGTTCACCGCCAACCTAAAGTCTGAACCTGCACTAACCACAAGAACCTATGCCAGGATACCTGAAAAAATGATGAACATGCAAAAAATCCTGGGTCTACCGATATAGAGTGTTATAGGTAGGGTGTGAGCTTACAACTTAGTAGGAAATCAACACAGATTCCATGTGTTTGCTTTTCCAATATAATGAACTAACACTAGTTTTAAATAAATTATAAAATTAAATATTTCACAATTATTTTAAACAAACACATCATTACTGTTTTAAAGACTAACACTCACCACCATCCATTTTTCAAGAAAACTACCATTTTTATAACAATAACACAAACTACTGAGTACTAGTAACAATTTTCAATGGAGAAAATTTTAATGGAAAATATTTTGAAATAATTCTACTTTAAATACAGAACCTTATTTTTAAAATTACTATCCCAACCTACAATATGCTGATGGGAGGTGCAATATAGTCATTGAGCACTTCTCAAAGGAATGCCCCATGGTACTAGAATTTTGTGGGCCTCAGGCACCTCATATTTCGGTGTAAGAGTTTCCATATAAATATCTATCTGCATGCTTGAGCCACTAGTAGAGAACATACCCATAACCTAGTAGTCCCCAACATCATCAGCATGGTCTTGTTAGTATTTTCATCATCAAACATTCTATTTGAAATAGTGGAAAAACCGATAAGATCACTAGAATAAAATTACATGTCCTCCCACATAGATACCCAGGTTTCCATTTTGTTTTTAAACATGTTCCGCATCAAATGATACCACTTACAAAATTCATCAACCAAACTAAGAATCACATTTCATAAGACACCACTTTCTCATCACTAACCCATTCTTGAGAACATATCAACACTAAAACATTTTCAAATTTCTTATATCCCCTTGGGGAACACAACTTCCCTGAAAAGTTTCTAAAAACTTCATTACTCATTTTAAGAAAAACATGCATCTCCAAAACCATTCCAAACAGGCATTTATGTTTACAAACTAAAATAAATTTACCAAAACATTTCCATATAATTTCTAAAACAATCTTAATATTTTCATTCCAAAATTCCCCCTTATGACAAACTTTTTTTAAAACAAATAGAACAAAATCTAAAGAGGCATACACCAATGGCATTCCATTTTAAACCATAATTAGATACCACATGAAGGATCCAACATTTTTTAGATAGCCCGAACAATTTAGGAAAACAATATTTGAAGGGAAACAAGTTTGAAAAACCATATTTATTTGCTGGAAAAACCATGTGTGCACCAAGTGATATCATGGATGTTACAGCATCCAATGGTATACTAAACATCCAAGAGGATACACAAAACCTGTTTCCACAAAACTCACCATTTTCATTAAAACCACATCCCACCATACACATCATTTAAGGAATATAAAACAATCCCATTGTGACTATAAAACCCCTTTTTACATCATTCTACCACATTAAACAAGCTAATTGATTACCAACGATGCACAACAAACTAATTTCACAAATAATAAATAACCATACCACCATAATCAAGTCATGATATTTCATAAAAACCCAAAATCTATCTATAATATAAAAATAAAATTTTAAACAAAAACCTAGGTGGAATGAACCTAGGCATTTCACACAAATCCCATTAAAACCTATTTTTCTTAAATTATAACAAATAACTCAGCACTCGCCTCAATCCATATATAAAGAGGTGATAAGGTCATTTAAAAATGAAATAAATACACAAGTTCTTGTGGAGTGTCTCGGAAAGGATGATGTTAGAAATGCATGCCTCATTGATGTGTGAATGAGATGAAACATCATGGGAGGAGATATCTATGCCCCTCTGACCATTTCACACCAACATTCAAATAAAAACGAGCCAAACATAAACCCTAGACACTAGGGTTCATACATGAATGAAAATTCCCAAAGAAAACCCCATAACAACGAGGGCAAGAGAAGGAGATATGATTTGATGAAGGAAACATGATGAATATAGAACCTTTATTGAGAAATCACACAAAAAAGACCCCAACATGAGGAAACAAGGATGGGGGATCCATCTAGTCAATATCCAACAGATTGGGCTTCACTTTAGAGGTTGAAGCACCCAAATTAGAGGTGCGCATCAAAAGTTATTATGCTCGTAAGTGGCTACAAGGTTTTTCTGCATGATTTTGTTAACCAGGGACAAACCACGTGATGGATATTGTAAATCTTATGAAACATTTTAGCGTTAGGCTTCACATTATGGGAAATCTATGATCAAACCATGTGGCCCCAAAAATTGTCCAAAACCATCAAAATACATCCCAAACACTAGGGACGTATACCAAAAAATTATTAAATATTTTAAACACAAAGTAGTGACACCATGGGTGTCCAAAACTCACCAACAAGAAAACTTATCTCATTAAAAATAATAATAACCAATCATCAGTATAAAGTAAAAGCAAAAAATCAAAAACAAAAGGTATTTTTTTAGGAATTCAACCTAAAAATCAACCAAAACATCCTACATCGAGAAAAGACAAAATAAATGAGTATATGTGGTCATGGTGTGACAATTCTCCCAACCACAGACACTTTATTCCCCCATAATGTCACCTTGTCAAATGGTCGATAGAATATTTGTTAATTCTTTATAAAAACAAGGAATGCATAGAACACTGGGTGACATTTCACTCCACAAGTGACAACCGACTATTCAAGAAGAAAACCCAAAATATGAATGAGGATGAGGGGAGAACCCGAGAGAGTTCTCCCCACCAAAATAACTCAACTAATACAAAAAAATATTTAATACCCAAAAAACAATCTTACTAAATATATGAAATAGGGATTTCAACTCTTAAAATTTTAACGAAGCTAGCATGGATTGGTTCGACGATATTCCCAACCGTGCACCAACCATGCCTAATGCCACTACCCAAAAAATCACCAAGCCACATGATTATAAGGTCAACCATAAATACATGAATTAGTAATGTAGTTGGTTCTATCTGTACAGCCTATAATGCACAGTTTCAACTAACCATGTTGTAACAATTCTTTACCTTGAAGGAAACTCTTGAAAACTTCAAAAACTGAATATTTCGACCATTCTCAAACCTGAATTTCCATGTAAAATATTGAAACTACCATGAATACACTAGGGAACTTCCCACACAAACCAAAACCAAAATGAATGAATTATAAAAAGAACAAGAATTTCCAAATGAGCATTCCTGAACATTAAAACTGAGACCGGACTACACAAAGGAAAGAAAAACTCAAAATAGAACAAAATTTGAAAATGGTTATATCAAGAATGACTCATCTACACTAGTTAAAAAATATAAATTACATCACATATTTATAAAGAAATTATGAACTTGAATAAAAAACAAAACAAGAACAGGTAAGGCCATAAAAAACTCCATCCCATCATGGTATCCAAAACTAGGATGGAGATTCACACACCATCAACTCCTGACTATGCACATGCTTCACCCCAAGGCCTAAGGCTGGGGCTCTATTGGATGAAGATTATTGTACTTCACAATTACGTACTAGTATCCCCCGATTATAACTCTCTTTCCTCGTGCATCACTTATTATGGGAATTTTATCGGTGACATGAAGAGCCAAAATGATAACATGTCTTCAGAGGGATAAAACAAGTGGGATTAGAATGCATAAACCGGACATACCAATGATACAGAAGAGAAAAACATAATAAACTAGATTTTGGTACTGGTAAACATGATTGTTTCGGTGTGGATGTGCGTCGGGTTTCTGCTCCGACGCTGTTCCGCCAGGACGCGTTCGCGCGTGCACCCGTCGACCCGAGGGGATGGGCGCGCGCAGCTTGTGGTCCCGCGGTCCCGCTTTCCAAAGGCGGGCGGCATCCGTCCCTTTGTTCAGGGGCGTCTGCTCCTTGATCGAAACCGGGATGATGGGATGTCGGCTCCTCCTTCCTTGGACGTCTCCTCGGAACTCGTCGCCTAATCCGGGTCTCCCTCATAGATTTAAGACATGCTCGTGAATCTCGTTCCCGGCGCCATATCTTCATGGACACCGGTTAATTACGCTGCTTCCGCCCGGACGCTCCAAGGAGTCTGGTCGGGGCAGCAACCTGCGGTGAGAAGTCCGGATGGCTCTGGGTGTTGGGGGCGTGCATTTACGCTGCGGCTCTGCATATCTGTCTTCCATCCCTAATAGGGCTTCTCGAAGGCATGACGCCTGAGGCATCCCGCACTGGGTGCGGGGAACTGTGTCACCTGAGGTTTTCCTCAGCTTCCCGTGTTTAACACGGGGTATGCCGCGAGTTTAACGTCCAGCGGGGACGGCATCGGACTGATCAACACGAAGAGTGGATCAGATAACAGAATCCCTTGCGGGGAACCTTCGATGCTGGGGCCAGCACATGGGCGGCTTCCCGGGTGAAGTGGAGTGGAGTGAAGTGGCATGACCCCACCGGGATGTGGCGGCCCGGGTAAAGGTCAGGATGGATGGCGGAGTGAAGAGCTTGGACCTCGTAGAGGCTTCCTACGTACCGCGCGTTAGCGCAGATCAAAGTCAGTGTAGTTCGGATGTACAGTTTAACGTCATGCTGGACGTTGGCGAGCCGACTCACAAGGGGATCGAGGCTGCCGGGCGGAGGATTGAACCGAACCACCTCGCACAGAGGGGGATGGAACGGCCGGGTGGATCACAGTTTCACGTCATGCTGGACGGAAATAAGAAAAGGGGCAGTGGGGAGGCACAGTGGAGATACACACGTGCAGTCTCCCACAGGGGCGGACTCAGAGGTGAATCAACGCCAGCGTGAACCCTGGAGGGGTCCACTGATGGACGAACCGACGTAAATACGACCGGGACGACCAGGTGGTGGGCTTGGACCTCAGGGAGGCTTCCTACGTACCCTGTATAGAAGACAGGGATCAAAGTCCACGTAGTTCATTCTGTCAGGACTTACGCACTTGGGGCAGCCCGAATGCGGCAAAACTCAGTTGGAAGGGACTTGGACCGAAAGCGGAAGACACCTCGATCCCAGCCACACCCTCTACTGGCTTCGGCAGTGGGGAGGCGCAATGGAGATACACATGTGCAGCCTCCCACGAGAAACTAGGGGTTTGTAATACCTTGCCCCCGTAGGGAAAAGCCACTCCCATTAAATCGCCCCAAAAGCGGGACAATCCCGACATCCCTGCAGAGACGAGCGGGTGGGGGCCACATCCAAACCGGGGGAGACCCTGCGTGTGGAGCACGGGATCGGGTGATGCGGACGGTTTAACGTCTTGCCGGACGAAGTACAGTTTAACGTCGTGTGTTGAGGACGAAGCGGACGGTTTAACGTCTTGCCGGACGATTACAGTTTAACGTCGTGCGGGACGAAACACTTGGCAGTTTAACGTCTTGCAGCGCGGACGATTGGGGCTAGGCAGTTTAGCGTCATGCAGCTTGGACGATTGCAGTTTAACGTCGTGCGGGACGTGTGTGCAGTTTAACGTCCTGCGGGACGAATGCTGTACAGTTTAACGTCTTGTAGCTCGGACGATTGCAGTTTAACGTCGTGCAGGACGAATGCTGAACAGTTTAACGTCTTGTAGCTCGGACGATTGCAGTTTAACGTCATGCAGGACGAAAGCGGTGCCGCCGAGGGGTCCGTGTCACTTCGCGCGAACCCGGAAGGCCACACGGGAAGACAACGCACGGTGCGGGCACCCGGGATGAGGATCATCGGGTGCCACACAGGCGGGTACCCTCAGGAGGTCAACGGGGGCAACCCTGGCAGATTGCGCGCAAAAAGGGAGCTTTGCGCGCAATAATGCGGGTTGGCGCGCAATCGGGGCGGGCTGGCGCGCAATTGGGCCAGCGCCTTGCGCGCGGATGCTTGAGATTGCGCACACCGGGCTTCGGATAGCGCGCGGGGGCAACGGCTCATTCTTTAATGAATGGCCACTTCAAAGAAGGGGGTGCGCGCAATCGGGCCGGATTGCGCGCACCCCGGGGGAAATTGCGCGCAAGCGGGTTCTTTTTCGCGCAAAGACCTTAGGGTGAGTTTTTATTCAAATGAAAGGAGCCAACGGGGATTGCGCGCGAAGGCGGACCCCGAGGCTTTCTTGCGCGAAAGAAAGGAGGTTACCTGAAGTTCGTCATTGCGCGCGGAAGGGGTTGACTTGCGCGCACGAGAGACGTTTCGACTTCCAGCAAACTTTAAAACGTTGGGGGTCGCCTTGTATTTATAGGCAACCCCGGGCGCGGAATCCAAGGCGCGAGCGCGAAATCCTTCTCGCGGGGCGCGGAATCGGGCACGGCGCGCAAAGGGAGCCGCGCGGGCCAGCGGCGCGCAAAAATGCGCGCCGGACCAGCGCATTGCGCGCATCCCGGGGGTTTTGCGCGCGACTCATCACTTTTGCGCGCGGGCCTCTGAAATTCCGCGCAAGGCCTCCGGGCCCTCCGAAACATTCTTCCGACTCCAAATATGACCTCGCTTTCCGCATCCGGAGCTTCGTTTGGGAACAACGGACTTTTCCGGCGTCTACAAAAGCCCCCCCTCGGAATCTGATCGGCGAGAGGTCGCAACGATCGGGTTCCGAGGGAGACGCCGGAATGCCGAAGTCCTGGGCGACGCGGGACTGTGGCGCGCAAAAATGGGTGTCGGGCGCGAAATCGGCCGATGCGGTCGCGCAAAGCCTTTTCCGCGCAGCGCGGACCACGGCCTCGCCTATAAATAGGGGCACTGGGTCCCTCCGTCCGTACACTGGCCTTCCGCGCGATAAGCCTCTTTGCTCTCGTGCGCGAAATTGCCTTTTCCGGCGCGGAATTCGCACGCTCGTCGCGCAAAACCGTCCGGACTTCGCTCTGTTTTTTGCGCGAATACCCGGGGTTTTTCGCGAAGGACTTCCCGATTGCGCGCCGTCCACTAGGATTGCGCGCCGCCTCTCAAACTTTTCCACCAGCCTCGTCCGACTCCGCACGCTTCATCCCTTAACCCGCACGACTCCCGAATCTTCCGAGATGGCCGCGCACAGAGGAAATGAAGGGGATGCCGCCACTCGCAGAGCCGAGATGGCGACGAACGAGGAGGTTTACGGAGCCAAGGAGATTGTTTCTAACAATCAATCCTTGTTCGACTTACTAACGCCGGCCCAGAAGACATACCCATTGTCAGACAACCTGCCGCTCTGGAACTTTGGCCTCCTGGATGAGGTTCCAGTGCCAGGGTTCGAGATTGATGCGCCGCGAACCTGGGTGACTCGGGAGGACGAGCTGCTCCGCTACAACATCACCAACAATGGGCATCCGGCCAGGGAGACCAGGCACTTGGACGTCTACGTCCTGAACCCGAGGACGCGAACCATTGACGGGGGTGAGCCTACTGCGGAGAATTCTCCAGCCCTCTACTCGAGCACATACCGTCAGAGTGTCACTGACGACACCAAGGGCTGGCTGAAGGACTGGGACCTGCGGTCTGGGGGCAACTTTACCAGCGAATGGGCCTGGGCGTTCTGGGTACGCCACACTTGCGATCACTTCGCAGAGGAGCTGCGGTACATCGGCCTGTTCGAGGCGGTGTGGACGTCGCAGTTCCACTTCTACCAGCAGTCGGAGCTCGGGCCGGAGCTGTTCACTCGCTGGTCCCCGGATACCAACACCTTCCATCTTCACCATGGGGAGGTCGGCATCGGTCTCTGGGACATCCACTGCATCGGAGGTATCCCGCTGGAGGGCTACCAGTACGATGAGTTCCTGCCGCCGAAGAACATCTGGGAGGACAGGTCACGGACTCCCATTCTGACCTGGCACCTGCTTGACCTGGCTACGCAGCGGCTCGGGATCCAAGACTTCCAGAAGGACATAGCCTACAAGGATTGGTTCGGCCAGTTCCTGGAGCATGACCCGGCGGTCAAGATGCCAGGCAGGGGGAAGCGGTGTCCGACCGCAGCTCAGAGGAGCCGGAACGGGTCGTACTGGCGGGTCCTGGAGACGGGTGACTACCGCTCGTGGGGGTACCGCGTCATTGAGGCCCGGGACCCGAATGTCCGGTACGCGGCGTTCCTGGCCGCCTTTCTGAGCGGGTGGCTCCTGCCAGTGCGGGATGCGAGGATGGGCGTCCGCCCGGCGACGCTGGCGATGGCGGGCGCCATGGCTGCCAATAAGAGGTACAACCTCGGGGTCCCAGTACTGGCGAGGCTGTATGCCATTCTGGGACGCATCTCACGAGGGGGGTCGCCACGAAGGATCTGTGGGCCCTTTCAGTTCTTCCACGGCTGGGTGGCTGCTCACCTTGGTGGGTATACGTTCCCAAATGCCATCAGTCCTCCGGGCAACGGCCTGCGACCCTCCCTGCTGAACATTGCGGGGGTCGCTCCGATGACCCTCAGTGAGGAGGGCGTGAGGGTTCGGATTGGCAATCATGCCAATTTCAACTTCAGCCCGTTCCCCACTCCCGTCGGCCAGATGATCGACAACGGACAGGGCCCGCTGGAGCAGCATGTATACTTCCTGAACATGCGGGGCGGGGTGCTCGTGACTCGGATCGACGGGAAGGTGATCTGCGAGCCTTACGTGCCGACCCGGTTCGCCAGGCAGTTCGGGTGCCTTCAGCGGATGCCGAAGAGGGTATTCACTGCTGTCCGGGAGGAGACGAACCCTTGCGTCCTTCGCCAGATGTGGCTGATGTTCGTCGCCTTCGGCTCTGGCGACGTCATCACTCTCCCTCCTACCGGGGTCGACGCAGGTTTGGCAACCGAGTACGCCGAACACTGGGCTATCGCGTACCCTGAGGGGCTTCTACGGAAGCTAGTTCGGCGGCTCGAGGTCACCCGTGCGTAGACCGGGCGTCAAGGGAGGAGGCGAGGCGCCGCCATACGGGGGAGAACGGAGGCGCGCCAAGCAGCGGGGCCGGCGCGAGCAGGGACTTCGGCGGCGGGCACATCGCAGGCGGCCGCTACGACCTCGGCGCCCAGAGAGGGGGCACATGCGGCGGTCGGGGAGCGGCCCGGGAAGCAGGTGAGGCGCCTGCTCGAACCCTCCCACGATGCGGTCTTCCCGGCGCTGTGGTCGGCCTGGATGACCCTGCGGCAGTCACTGGGGACCGACGTTATCTGGCGAAAGATACTCAGAGACGGAATCTATCTGCCAGAGGTCGGGCGCCTCCAGATCACCGACAGGGTGGACTTCAACCGGCAGTATGCGTATCTGACGGCAATGGACGAGTACGCGCGCCAACGTGGTCAGCGTGCGGAGCCATCCCTTCTGGTGAAGGTGATGCTCGGTCTAGAGCCTGCTCCAGAACGGATGCCGCCGGGAGAAGATGACAGTAGCAGCGACTCCAAGGAGGAGGAGGAGACGGGAGAGGATGAAGGCTCCGAGGGAAAGTCCCATCAAGGGAGTCCGCGGGAGAGCGGCGAGGTGGCCGACTCCGACAATGTCGACGTCACTGAGCTCCTCGAGGTCCGCTTCTATCCCTACTCAACCTGCTTCATCCATTCTCTTACCTAGCTTCTAACCCATTTCTCCACCTTTCTCAGGAGTGCACGGATATTGGCCAGGCGTCCTCAGCGGGAGTAGGAGGGGCGCCAGCAGGACAAGGCGGGGGCCAGACACCTATCGTCGAACTGACAAGTGAGGATGGGTCCCCTGCTGCAACTGTTCCTGCGGCGGCCGGGATAGCGGAAGATGACGCTCCGACCTCCCGTAAGTCTCCCTACTTCACTGCTGGTGCTTTCCATTGATGATCCGTGACTAACCACGGCATGCCATGCGCAGTGATCTCAACCTTGGAGGCTCGCCGGGTTGCCGAACCCGGGCCGTCCACGAGTGGACCGGTGGCGGACATGCCGCCTGCTCCGGAACAGACTTTCCAAACCGGGCCGGCCCCATCAACTGCTGATCAGGGGGCTCCGGACGCCGGCGGCGCTGACATCGGAGAGAGGGGGGCTGACGAGGGCGTCGTCGCCGCTGGGGCGAGAGAAGAAGGTCGCCCAGGTGTTGGGGAACCTATCCCCCACGAAGACATCCCAGGGGCGGACCCTGCAGCAGACCTGCTGGCTGCCTTCCCTGCTTACCGGCCTGCCGACCCCGAGGAGATGGATGACTCGGACGCGGAGGCGGTCGAGGATAGCCGGGTAACGCGACGCAGGGGGTGGAAGTGCATCCAGCGCTTCCTCAAGCGAGACCCATCGGAATGGCTGGGGCGCATGGGATCACTTCAGACCTGGCTGCGCTTCCTGTGTGCCGGGGGAGCTGATGCTCAACGCCTCCATCTGACGGTCCGTGATTTCATGGCCGAGAAGATGCGCGAGAGCCGCCGGCGTGCCGACGTCGCACAAAGTCGGGATATGTCGGAGAGCACGCAGGCGCTCCTCGCGGCAGAGCAGGAAGTCCGGCGCCTCGAAGGGCAGGCGGCAGAGAAGGAGGCCTTCGTCGCAGCATGTACCGAGCTTGTGGAGCAACTATCGGCACAACTGATCGACGCTGAGGTACAACTGATGGAGGCGGGCCAACAGATGGTCACACTCCAAGTCGAGCGGGAGCGTGCACAGGCCAGGATCGACGAACTGCGCGCTGCAACCGCCGATGAGGAGAGGGCACGCAGAGAACGAGAAGCAGCCCTGGAGGCCGCCAGCCAAAGGGTAGCGGCATTAGAAAGACTTATCCAGCGCGCTAATCCCTAGGGGCTTTGTTTTTTTGCCATTCCTAGAACATTTTGCTTCCGTTACTCAATATTTCGATCCATTTGTATGAATCCATATATATTTATCTGCGTCTTTCGGCTTAACATACTCAACCACAAATTGTCTCGCGGGAGTGTTAACCAAGCTTCAGGCATCCGTAATTGGGCCTGGATTTCTAAAGAAAAGAGGGAGATCATTCCTAGGAAAGGAGACCTCAGACCTAATCAATGTATCATCCCCCAAGTTGTTCCAACACACGAGCGGGACGATGCTAGGGGCGTTGAGATTTTATCCGAACATAGGGAAATGAGAAAGGGTGAATCGCGTGTCCCTAATTCAGAAATCCACAACGGTCGGCCTTCCAGGAAATGCCCAAGACGGTAGGCGGACAGTGGATCGACCATAACAACTGCAAGAGACGGACCGAAGGTCATCATTCATATTGCAGGAGGCGGACCACATGTCGTCATGAATACCGCTTTGGGGGTTCCTTCAGACACAAGGGTGGAAGTCCAGATCAAAAGAGCATGCGAAGCGTGGGGCGAAGTGATGCTTTGTTCGGACAGAACCCAACGCTCCCAAAATTGCGCCACCGTGGGGAAAGCGTATTAGGCGGATGCACTAATTTGGCCGCGAATCACCCCAATTCTCAGACAGAACCTCTTTGACGAGGAAACTGTCGCTTCCCATCATTGCGATGGGGCATCCCGAGCCGAATCGGGGAGAATATCACAACTGCGCCACTCTACCAGAAGCCAGGCCAGACGGCCGGCGACAAGGAGGGGCGGGACTTAGCGATCCCTGAGGCTGGACCCGAGTCAAAATGCCCGGGCGTTCCTACGTACTCCATCAGGCTGGAGATCAAGCCATACGTAGTTCTGAAAGTGCAGTTTAGCGTCATGCAGGACGTGGAACCCCATTTAGGGGAGATCTTAGTTTAAGGTCGTAGAGCTCGGACCATAAGGGGGAGATCTTAGTTTAAGGTCTTAGAGCTCGGACCATAGGGGCAGATCTTAGTTTAAGGTCTTAGAGCTCGGACCATAAGGAAAGAGATCTTAGTTTAAGGTCTTAGAGCTCGGACCATAAGGAAAGAGATCTTAGTTTAAAGTCTTAGAGCTCGGACCATAGGGGAAAGAGATCTTAGTTTAAAGTCTTAGAGCTCGGACCATAGGGGAAGAGATCTTAGTTTAAAGTCTTAGAGCTCGGACCAAAGGGGACCTCAAAACACGCCGCATCGTGGTCCTATCCCCTGGATATGCAAGGATGCACTGAGGGGTAGTGTCAAGAGCGTCAAGGTTTCGCCTGGTCAGAACGGGAGGTGGAGAGATGTGAATCATGCAGCCATTCACTCGAGGACCGGGAGCACCGGCGTATCGATATGAGAGTACTGCCGACCGTGGCGGAAAAGCAGCATCAATATCGCACTGACCGTTGATGGAATGGGGCAGCAAACGAGCATCGACCGCTCAATCGCAGGATTCATATCGATTTGCTGCCCGAAGCCATTGGGGGCACCGGCCCGAGTCGGTGGGAGAGCACTGAGGCATTGTGTCCGAACCGCTCACGGGGGGCTCACCCAAGGCTTAGGCGATGGGTCCGAATGAAGTGGAGCATGAAGCCTGAAGGGCGGAAGGAACCTGACCAAGCAGAACCTGACCCTCCTGACAATAAACCAGAGTACTCTTGACACCGGTGGACCACTGCAAGGGGTCGAGGGACACGCCTTGAGGGTGACTCGAAGGCGGCGGACTCCCCAGAGGAGGGGGAATCTTTAAGAGGTGGGGGGCTGGACCCGAAGTTTCAAACATCTGGGCGTTCCTACGTATCCCATGAGGATGGGAATCAAGCCACACGTAGTTCTTGAAGCGCGGCGCAACACAATCGGGCACCAGCGCGGGGAAGGGTGCGGGTCTGACCCTCGCACACAGAAGAAGCGGCATTTGATATTTCTTGTTTGTCCTTAAAGGTGGGTGGTTTTTCTTTGTGTGGCGACATGCCTGTGATTAAGGAATCCCTGGCGTCGCCACAATGATCAAGCCACAAAAGGCATTGATAAATGGCGTGGTTATTAACCAGCGCCCAACGTGAGTGTCCCCTAGGGAGAACATCACGATGCAGTGCCGTTTCTCGTCGGGCGGCCAAGACGATCACAGTTTACGGTCATGTGGTGGGACCAGACAACACAGTTTAAGGTCGTGTGGTTTGGACCATGGAGGAATCCGCTTATTGCGATACGGCGGACCCAGCGGAGGTGGGAACATATCCCGGCCCTGCGGTCACGCACGATTCCTAGAGAAGGGTCTTGGGATAGGGGCCTGCGCATGTTCATCACCCGAGGGGCAGAGATGCCAGCCTCCAGCTATGCTGGGCCCAGAACGCGATTGCTCGGGCGACTCCTTTCTCCTTATGGGGATGAGGGTCCAGCTACGCATGGCCCTTAGGGAGGACATCCGCATATATCCTTGGTGCTCAGATCGTGGGAGTCTCAAAAGACACCATTGCCCCGGTTGACCTGCCGAACATGTAGAGGTGTACTGAAGATCAGTATGAAGAGAGTGTCGAGATTCCACTACAACGCACAAAGGCGGAGTGTGATGAGGACTGCGCAACCAATGTTCGGAGCCTGAAAGAGCCAACATGGCGATCAAGGGTGTTGCCGACCATGTTCGCAACACAACACCCGATCGCGTCAGCCTAGGATGGGGCAAGCAAACGAGCATCAACCGCTCAATCGCAGGATTCATATCGATTTGCGGCCCAGGACCCGCCGGTAAATCGACCCGGAGCAGTAGGAGAGCGCTAAGGCATCGTACCCAAACCGCTAACGAGGATCCCTTTGAGTGAAGGCTCGAACAAGGAGAAGCGCAAGGCCGGACAAGTAACACAGGACTTGTCGGGATTGAATCTGACACCACGAGTCATAGACCGAAGTACTCCAAACATGTTAACAGATCACCGGA
Source organism: Viscum album (assembly GCA_963277665.1). Taxonomy (NCBI): domain Eukaryota; kingdom Viridiplantae; phylum Streptophyta; class Magnoliopsida; order Santalales; family Viscaceae; genus Viscum; species Viscum album. Next base: position 1,569,012,599 of record OY728133.1, on the reverse strand, counting down.
AAGGGTCGGAGGACTCACCCTGAGAGCAACCGAAAGAGGGTAGACCCCCGTGATCAACCAGGAGACGGGGCTGGACCTGAAACACAAGCGTCCAGGCGGTCCTACGTATCCCATAAGGATGGGAATCAAGCCGTACGTAGTTCTTGAAGTGCAGTTTAACGTCATGCAGGACGAAGATGGAAAGAAGGGGGAGCAGAAGGCATCCCCAAACGTGGGGGGCGTATAGCGTGACGGGCAAACCGACGTGAATGAGGGCATAGCCCCGCGTTCACACCATACGCCGCATACCCAGAGGCAACTGGGCCAAGGGCCCGAGATGGGATGGAAATTCCCGAAGGATGGGGCTGGGCCTGAAACATAAACGTCCAGGCGGTCCTATGTATCCCATAAGGATGGGAATCAAGCCGCACGTAGTTCTTGAGGTGCAGTTTAACGTCATGCAGGACGATGGATACGAGGACTGATGGGGGTAAATTCGCTGAACTCAAGCAGGGCTCGGAGGCAAGAGGTCTCGAACGTAGTCCCAGATGAGAGTCTTAGTTTATGGTCTTAGAGCTCGGACCGTAGGAACCTCACGTACGCCACCTCGCGGTCCTATCCCCTGGATATGCGAAGATACACTGAGGGGTAGTGTCGAGAGCGTCGAGATTTTGCCTGGTCAGAACGGGAGGTGGAGAGATTGTGAATCATGCGACCATTCACTCGAGGACTGAGAGCACCGGCGTATCGATATGAGAGTACTGCCGACCGTGGCGGAAAAGCAGCATCAATATCGCATTGACCGTTGATGGAATGGGGCAGCAAACGAGCATCGACCGCTCAATCGCAGGATTCATATCGATTTGCTGCCCGAAGCCATTGGGGGCACCGGCCCGAGTCGGTGGGAGAGCACTGAGGCATTGTGTCCGAACCGCTCACGGGGGGCTCACCCAAGGCTTAGGCGATGGGTCCGAATGAAATGGCGCATGAAGCCTGAAGGGTGGAAGGAACCTGACCAAGCAGAACCTGACCCTCCCGGCACTAAACCAGAGTACTCTTGACACCGGTGGACCACTGCAAGGGGTTGAGGGACACGCCTTGAGGGTGACCCGAAGGCGGCGGACTCCCCAGAGAAAGGGGAATCTTTAAGAGGTGGGGGGCTGGACCCAAAGTTTCAAACATCCGGGCGTTCCTACGTATCCCATGAGGATGGGAATCAAGCCACACGTAGTTTTTGAAGCGCAGTTTAATGTCATGCAGGACGATGGTGCTTGGCAGTTTAACGTCTTGCAGCGCGGACGTGGTACAGTTTAATGTCATGTTGGACGAATGCTGAACAGTTTAACGTCTTGTAGCTCGGACGACTGCAGTTTAACGTCATGCAGGACGATGGTGCTTGGCAGTTTAACGTCTTGCAGCGCGGACGTGGTACAGTTTAATGTCATGTTGGACGAATGCTGAACAGTTTAACGTCTTGTAGCTCGGACGAAACGCTAGGCAGTTTAACGTCTTGCAGTGCGGACGACTGCAGTTTAACGTCATGCAGGACGATGGTCTTAGGCAAAATACTGCTTGAGGAACCTAGCGTTGGTGGGAGGAGTGACACGCTCACCATCCATAGTCGCTAGGGAGTACGCGCCATTGGGATAGACCTTGTGGACAACAAAAGGTCCCTCCCACTTGGGCTCCAACTTGGGTGGCTTCCTGCCGGGGATCATTGGTGCTTTTAGGGCCAGCACTAGGTCACCCTGCAGGAAGGAGCGGAGGCGAACCTTCTTATTGAAAGCTCGAGCCATCCTGTTCTGATGCCTCTCCAAGTTGTGCAAAGCGCGAAGTCTATTCTCATCCAGTGCTTCCAACTCGACTAGACGGGCTTCAGCAGCTCTGTCCGGCGCTTGCTGGTCGTAGACCGCAGTGCGCAAGGACGGCAACTGGATCTCGATGGGCAGGACGGCCTCAGCTCCATACACCAGGGAATAAGGGGTCATCTGGGTGGAATTGCGAGTCGTCGTCCGATAAGCCCAGAGGGCGTTGGGGAGCTTGTCCGGCCAACTCTTCTTGTTCTGACCAACCATCTTTTGCAGAATGTTAGAGAGGGTTTTGTTAAACGCCTCGATCTGTCCATTCGCCTGCGCATGATAGCGAGATGTATGGTTCGAGCGAATGTTATACTTGGCGTACAACTTCTTCAACTCGGCTGCTCGGAAATTGGTTCCGTTATCCGTGAGGATAGCGTGAGGCACTCCAAATCGATAAATGATGTTGGAGGTCACGAAGTCAGCGATGGAACAAGATTTGACCTCTCTGAGCGGAATCGCCTCTGCCCATTTGGAGAAGAAGTCTGTGGCGGTCAGAATGAACCGGCACTGGCGAGCTGTCGCCGGCAGGTAAGGTCCCACAACGTCCATCCCCCAGACTGCAAAGGGCCAGGAATACCTGGTGGTATGGAGAGGCTCCGGCGGCCGATGCACAAAGTTCGCATGGACCTAGCACGCATGGCACCTCCTAGCATACTCGATGCAGTCGTGGATCATGGAGGGCCAGAAGTATCCCAATCTCCGAATCTGGTGGGACAGCTTCGGCCCAGTCTGGTGGGCGCCACACGACCCAGCATGAACCTCTTGCAAGACTCGTGGGATCTCGACTCCCTGAAGGCAACGGAGGAGAACACCATCAAATCCGCGTTTATAGAGGATCTGCTCTAGGCCGGGACTGCTCTGGAGGACAAACTGCGATGCGCGGCGTCGAACTCGCTCGCGCTCGGCCCGATCTGATGGAAGAATGCCATGTTGGAGGTACTCAACCAAAGGCGCCCTCCAATCACGGGCTGGTTCGACTGCTATATCTGGGGTACTCGGGGCTCCAGGCACAGGGGCAACCACGGTGAGATTGCTCACCAATGGGCCGCGATCTTCCTCTGCCGGGATAACGGGAACGATGAGCCTGCGGTGCGTCACGCGGACGACCAGGTTATCCCGTTCAGGGTCTGCAAGTGACGCAGCAAGGCTGGCCAAAGCATCTGCTCGACCGTTCTGCGACCGAGGAATATGGACAACTTCTGGCCGAGAAGGGAACTGGGCCATCAGAAGGAGGGTGTACTCCAGCAATGGCGCAAGTTCCGGCTTCCTGACAACATAGTCGCCATTGATCTGCTTAACGACCAGCTCGGAGTCCCCTTTCGCGCACAGACGGGGCACGTCGATCTCGAGAGCCAACTCGAGGCCGGTGATGAGGGCATGGTATTCCGCCTCATTGTTGGTACAGCCCTCTGACAACAGGAAGGAGTATGGCAGCACGGCTCGCTCCGGGGTAATGAAGACGATACCCAAGCCCACTCTGTTGAGCTTGGGATTATCGAGTCTTCTACCAGTGGGGCTCCGGGAGGCACCGTCAAAGTGCATCTGCCAGCATGGATCGGCATGATCGACCGAGAGAATGGTCTCATCAGGAAAGCCTAGATCCAGCGGCTGATCCGCGGAGGTTGGGTGAGCTGCCAGAAAGTCTGCCAATGCCTGTCCTTTGATGGCCTTCTGAGACACGTACCTGATGTCGAACTGCTGGAGAATCACAGCCCACCGCGCTAGACAGCCAGTCAACATAGGCCGGCTCAGGATATATTTCAACGGGTCTACCCGAGAAACCAACTCTACCTCGTGGTGCTGCAAGTAGTGTCGTAATTTCTGTACGGCAAATACGAGCGCCAGGCAGCTCTTCTCGATGGGGGAATACCTAACTTCCGCGTCGAGGAGCATGCGACTGAGGTAATAGAGGCTATTCTCTGTTCCCTCGTTGTTCTTCTGGGCTAAAAGGGCACCAAGGGACCGTTCCAGGGCGGTCACATAGAGGACCAGCGGCTTCCCGGATACGGGCGGCATCAGAACCGGAGGTTGAAGCAGGTACTGCTTGATTTCCTCAAAAGCGGTCTGACACTCTTTATCCCATACATAGGTGACACCCTTCTTCATGATCCGAGAAAAGGGCTTACACTTGCCGGCCAGATTCGCGATGAATCGGCGTATATAGGCTAAGTGGCCTTGGAACCCTTGCAGTTCCCGGATGTTACCTGGGGGAGGCATCTGGCTAATCGCCCTGATCTTCTCTGGGTCGATCTCAATACCCCGGTATCTTACCACAAATCCAAGGAACTTTCCGGAGGTGACCCCGAAGGCACACTTCAACGGGTTCATCTTCAGGCAGCGAGACCGGAGGAAGCCGAACACTTTCTCAAGGTCTTTGAGATGGTCCTGACGCTGGCGCGATTTGACCACCAAGTCGTCGACGTAGCATTCCACCAGTGTGCCGAGGATTGGCTTGAATATGCGGTGCATCGCCCGTTGGTAGGTGGCTCCTGCATTCTTCAGGCCAAAGGGCATGACCCGGTAGCAAAAGGTACCTTGGGGGGCCCTAAAGGCAGTGAACTCCTCATCCTCAGGGGCCATCCGGATTTGGTTGTATCCGGAGTATCCATCCATAAAGGAGAGGGCTTGGAACCCTGCTGTGGCGTCAATCAACAGCTCTGTCACTGGAAGGGGAAAATCATCCTTCGGACAGTGGCGGTTGAGATCGCGGAAGTCGATACAGACTCTGATCTGCCCGTTCTTCTTCCTGACCGGCACAATGTTGGCCAGCCATTTGGGGTACTGGACTTCCCTCACGAAGTTGGCTTTGATAAGCTTGTCAACTTCGGCCTCAACCATGGCACCGTGGGACGGGTGCATCTTCCTGGGAGGCTGCTTGAACCCGCGATGGTTCGCCGGGAGACCAAGGCGGTGGACGGCTACCTGAGGATCTAGCCCCGGCATCTCGTCATAGCCCCAAGCGAACACATCGCGGTGCTGCCTGAGAAAGTCCACGTACTGCTGCCGCTCCTCGGAGGGCATGGCGGCACTGACCAATGTGGGTCTTGGATCTGCCTCGGTTCCAAGGTTCACCTGTACTAACTCATCGACCGTGGCGGGGACGCCCTCCTCAAAGGCTGGGGGTGCATCTTCCACGTCCTCTCCACTTGGGGAGGGATCATCCACGGGAGAGACTGCGTTGGAAACTGCATTGGGGCCACCAGATCCTGCTGGGCCGCTGGTGCTGGCACGGGCGGTCGCGGTCATCTCATCAGGAGACTCACAGGCCGTCGAAACCATGGCTACGTCCAACCGTTGAATCGGGAGGACGTAGGCGTCATCCAAGCTGGCCCATGGATCGCTTGCAACAGCGACAGGCTCAACCTCACCTGCCAGGATCTGCTTGTCCTTGCTCTTGTAATAGTCCGCGTCCAGATAACGGGCTTCACATGAGGCAAAAGGAGAGGCATCTCCTTGAAGCACGCCCACTCGACCATTAAGGGAGTATTTGAGGCATTGGTGGTATGATGAGGGAACCGCCGCATGAAGGTGGAGCCATGGCCTGCCCATCAATGCGTTATACGCAGTGTCCTGAGAGACTACCATGAATTCGGTGTTGGCAACCAAGTCACCGAACTGGGTCTTCAAACGTATCTTGCCGACCGGGGTTTGCTCGGTACGGTCATACCCCTGGATCCTGAGGTCGGAGGGGATTAAGTCATCCTCAGACAACCCCAATCTCCGGAGCGTCCGAGTCGGAATCAGGTTGATCCCGGATCCCATGTCGACAAGACAGCGCCGGACTTCAAGGCCGTTGAACTGGCCAGTAACATACAGCGGACGAATGTGTCCCTGTATAGGAGGGTCTTCATCCTTACCAGAGAACGAGATAACTGCCTGACATTCGGCGTCCTCAATCGTTTTGGCGTGAAAGGCCTCTGCGGCCGCAACCTCTGTCTCAAACTGGAGGGGGCTCTTCAGGGCTTCAGCGAGCGCCTCGCGCATCTCGGATGACATGCGCAGAGCCTCAAGGATGGAGAGCCTTGCTGGGATGTCGGCCAAGTGCTTCAGGACATCATACTTTTTGGCCAGGCGCGAGCCCCTGGTTACAGGAGGTTGCTCTACGGCTGGCGGTACGACGGGCCTTGCCGGTCGGACCGGCGGCCGACTGGTACTTGGCGCATCTCGCTGTTCACTGGTTGCAGTCCGGGAAATGGTCACCGTACTGGGGTCAGGAGGCCGGGATGGACTCATGGCAGGGCGGGGCTGATCGCGATGCGGCTGAGGCGGTTCTTCCTGGTCCCACACCACAAACAGTGGCGGAGGCGAATCCGTCTTCCCCGGATGGGGGGGCTGCGCATGCTGAGCCCGGTTTTGAGCCTGCTGCCTAGTCTCAGTGGCGTGCACGGCCTGGCTGGAGGTACCAGCTGCTGTGCCCCGGCGACTCCTGCTACTGCGGTTCTTCCGACGGTGGCGACGACCGGGGACACTAGGGAGGTCCACCTGGTGTTCTTCAACGTCGGGAACCGAAAAGGGATTTACCAGCTCGACGGTATTAACCGAAGCGTACCCAACACTTTCATCGGACGAATCATCCATCACCGGGCGGATCCGAGGAGGGATCCCCATTTCCGGGGGCATGAAATCGCCGAGAGTGCGGGATAGTGGCGGAACTGGCGGGGCGCGCTCTTCCTTCTTGCGCCGCCGCCGTTTGCTCTTCTTGGAAGAGGCAGGCTGGGACGACGACGCCGAAGCAGCACCCGCAGATTCTGGGGGCTCAGGCTGATTCAAGCGCGCACGGATGATTCCATGGGCGCGAATGATCGTCTTGCGGGCCATCCAGTTATTATACTTCTGGGACCCGCGGTCGGAGACCAGCTGCCATTCGTCCTCATTGCCACTATCGTCATCTGATCCCACGAATACGCCCGCCACTTGCGCTGGAGCTGGGCCCAACCTGATTACGTTGTTGTTAATCTGGTCTTGGAGCCAGTCCTTAAACACATAGCACCGCTGGATGGTGTGTCCCAGGGCTCGATGGTAAGGGCAGTAGCGGGGGTTATCCGTGAGATGTGCCTCCTCTGGCCTCCAGCACTCAGGCAGTCGCACAATCCTTTGCTCCAGGGCGCTCCGGAAATAACCGGGGACCTGTTCCTCGCGAAATGAGTACGTCAGGTATCGCGGGCCTCTGGGAGCGTGGTCTTGACGAGGGGCCGGAGGGGCCTGTCGAGGAGGTGGACCCTGATTATCTCGCCTGGGTTGTGGCGGTACATTACGCGGAGGGGCCGGTCGGTTCTGGGGCTGCCGCTGCTGTGCCGGGAACTGAGCCCGTGGAGGCGGATTCCTGTGAGGCGGTGGAGCTGGCCTCGCCGGCAGCAGCTCCAACGGCCTGGGGGCCTCTATCTGGGCAACAGCAGAGGGCTCAGCCCTGCTGACTCTCCTTGCAGGAATCATAGGAGGCAGCGGGCGCGCCTGACTGGCTTGTTGCAGGGCTTCCTCGAGACGTTGAGCTTTGTCTGAGAAGTCCCTGAACCCTCCGGGGTAATTCTGAGTGATCAGGGAAGGGACCAGCTCGGTCTTGACGTTCCCGACGCACATTGTCAGCAACTGCTCCTGAGTCAATGGCATGTCAAGGGAATACGTGAGACCCTTCCATCGGGCGACAAAGTCCGCGACTCGCTCATCAGGCCTCTGCTTGCACTTGAAGAGGTCTGCGATACTCGTCTTCCGGGTCGTGGAACTGAACTGGTAGAGGAATTGCCTACGAAGGTCCTCCCAGCTAGCTATCGACCCGACGGGAAGCTGGCTGTACCAGATAAACGCTGGTCCTTCCAGTGTCTGGACAAAGCAGCGAAGCTTAGCGGCCTCTTGCTGCGCCGGAGTCCCCAACATGGGCCCGCACCTCGAGTTGAAATGGGCCAAATGTTGTGGCGGATCTCCGGTCCCGTTGAAGGGGGCGAAAGTGGGATTCCCGAATCCCGGAGGCGCCGGCATGTCATCCACCCATGCTGGGTATGGCTTGCAGTCCGGTGGGATCGCCACTTGCCGAGTCTCCAAGGCTTCCAGACGGGCGATGAGTGCCGCCATCGGATCGTCCGGACATGGGTTCCAGTCCTGGCGAGGATCTCTAACCACGAGCGCATTGCACGGTCCTTCAATCGGGTCGTCGACCGGGTCGTCGAACTCGGCAGCTCGTGGGATGGCGGGCGGAGCGGCCCTTGGGGCAGCGGGAGGAATCCGAGCGGGGTCTCTCAGGTAGTCACGCCGCTCGGGAGGGTGTGGCGAAACATACCGCGCCCTCTTGCCATAGGCAATGGTCTCTCTCCTGTCGGCGAACACGGCATGATCACGGTTGCCCGGGAGAGTCTCATCGAGGAGCGGTTGTTCCGGTCCCTGCTGTCCTGGCCTAGGATCACCGTAGTCAGGCCGCTGCTCTGCAGCGCGCTCGGCGAGGAGCTGGTCAACCAACTTCTTCTGCTCGGCGAGCTGTTGACGTAGCGCGGCCTTCTCGGGATCCTCCTCTGCCCTCCGCATGGAGGCAGATGGGTCGGCGGGCTTTACAGCCTCGCCGTGCTCTTTACCTTTGCTGACGTTTCGGCTTAACGTCAGTGCTTCAGTGGGTGTGGGGAGTCCCAGGAGGTTCCTCTGATGACGAGTAACTCTCACCGATGGATCTAACGACGGCTTGTCTTCGGGGGGGAAGCCCCCGTCGAGAAGTTCCAAGTCGTTCCCTTCTCCTGACAGGTCAGCCATATTGACTGTTTCCGTCCCTGGGGATATACCCTCAGGGCCTCCCAGCGAATCGGGCTGTCGGCGAATCACACTGAAGCGTAGGGCAGCGTACTGCCCCCATCCACGGATATACACGTGGGGAGTGGCTTCCTCGATAACTTTGCGGAGTACTTGAAAACACTCAACGCATCGTTGTTGGAGGGCCTCGTGGTGCCCAAATGACCCGGGGTGCCGAACCGCGGGGAGCATGGCCAGGTCAATTTGACGGCACTGCTCACCAATATCCTCCAGGTGTAGTTGACTCCCGGGGTATGGCATTTGTAGGCAGTGAAGACGGGAGTGAGTCTCCCGGAGAGTTCGGCGGAAGCATTCGAACTCATCCGGGGTGAGTGATTCAGGTGCATCAAAGCCCGGTCCTGCGACTGGCCAAAACTTCTCAGGGAAGTGGCCCTCTGCAAGAACGGTCCAGAAGCTCCACGACTCAAACTCGGGACCCAGATCTCCTCGGTCCTCTTCAATGGCTGGGAACGGACGGGGAACCGGCAGTGGCGCCGAGGCGGGCCGTCGGGCCGACGGGCTGGCCGGCGGTGAATACGGCGAGCAGGCCGATTGGCCTCCATATCCCGGGCCCCCCCTGAGGGTGGCGGTGCCCCAGCTACCACATCACGATAGGACAGGCCGGTGAGCGAACGTCCTGCCGTAGCATCGGTGCTCGCCGAGGGTGCACTAGATCGAGGTTCGACCGTCGGTCCCCAGATAAGGTCTCCAGCTTCTCTGATCGGGGCGGAAGGCACTTCCGGAGGGGCCGGTACCAACCGCAAGCTTGATCCTTGGGGGTCTACCAGGCTCTCGTTACTCCGGATATACCTTCGGAGAGATGCAGGGATCACATCGATCTCGCTCTCAGGGAGTACGAGGCTGACGTGCCGCATTCCTACCCCTGCCCTTGACTGGCGGGATTGGGGAAGGGGCTCTGTCGCCGAATCGTACTCCGCTTCTGAATCAGAGAAGCGAACAGGTCGAATCTCTGTCCGGAATTCCGTAACATTCTTCCCTCTGAGTCGACGCCTCGCCCTTCCGCCCCTGGGTGGTTCTTCGGGGCAGGGCTGATCTCTGTCCTGGCGTCCTCTGGCCGCACTGGTGCTGGGGCCAGGAGGACTGGAAACCAAGGTGCGAGGGGCACCGGGACAGATATCAAAGGGGACGCGGGGAGAGATGATTCCGGGCAGGTCTCCGGGCCGGCATCGGAAGGTGGGATGACCCATGCCTCCCGGATCGGCCACATGGAGTAGCCCCTGTTGGTGAATAGCGCTACCGCGAGAAGGCCCACGATGGCTATTGTTTGTGCTAGCAACCGGGAGAGTCAACCCAACCTGCCTTTGGGGCGGTCGGGGCCTCGATCCAGGTCGGGCATAGAAGTTCCCCTGCTCAGGATGCACAGGGGCCCGGCGACTGGAGCCAACTGTGGCTTGGGCCAATGCGGCCGCTGTTGCTAGGGCCCCAAGGTGGGCATCCTCTTCCGCTCGTGCCCGACGCTGTCGTCGGGACAGACGAGTCGGGATGAGCGGTGCGGGCAGGTGGAGAGCCCGCTCTTCGACCTGAGAGGCCTGGCGGCGGTGTCGCCGTGGCCTGGCGGGAGCCCTTACCGCGGATCCCTGGAGCGAATCCCGGATAGGGTGGTCCCGGGCATCTTCCACCTCATCCGCATAGGGAAGGGAACTGTCGGAGCGCTCCGGGGATAAACTCCCGAAGCGGTTGAACGTCGAGGTAGGCAGCGGTGCCTCCCCGCGCGGCCCTCGGGGGCGGCGGTGGTGGCGAGGCGCAGCCTCTTCGAGGTCTAGGCGAGCCATGTCCCTGGTGGGGATGACTCCCTCTTCCTCATATCTCCGCACCAGGTTGTTGATCACCCTTCTCTGGATGACATCCGAGGGGGAGAGAGGGCGTGGTCGCCTCGCAGCTGCGGCTGCTGGGACGGCTGTGGAACGGGCGGGACCGCGCGGAGTAGCCGCGTCGGTGCTCCCCCTATCCCTGCGCCAGCGGGCGGACGGCGATCGGGCGCTGGGTTGGGCGACTTGATTCCTGAAAGCAGGGGGAAAAACCCATTAACACTGACAGGAAAAGGAATCGACAACCAACCTTTAGTGCCACGACGCCTTCCGTGGGGGGAACTCAGGCCATCGACGTCACGAGACGGAGTGCCCGATTTCACTTCCCCAGCCCCTGGCGGGTAAAACTGAATGCTCGGCCGGGCAACATGCCGGTCTTCCAACACCTCCGAAGGCCATCGGTCTTCATGTCGAGGAGAAGAGATTCACGTCGGGTTCACCATTTTTCTGTTTCGGTGCGGATGTGCGTCGGGTTTCTGCTCCGACGCTGTTCCGCCAGGACGCGTTCGCGCGTGCACCCGTCGACCCGAGGGGATGGGCGCGCGCAGCTTCTGGTCCCGCGGTCCCGCTTTCCAAAGGCGGGCGGCATCCGTCCCTTTGTTCAGGGGCGTCTGCTCCTTGATCGAAACCGGGATGATGGGATGTCGGCTCCTCCTTCCTTGGACGTCTCCTCGGAACTCGTCGCCTAATCCGGGTCTCCCTCATAGATTTAAGACATGCTCGTGAATCTCGTTCCCGGCGCCATATCTTCATGGACACCGGTTAATTACGCTGCTTCCGCCCGGACGCTCCAAGGAGTCTGGTCGGGGCAGCAACCTGCGGTGAGAAGTCCGGATGGCTCTGGGTGTTGGGGGCGTGCATTTACGCTGCGGCTCTGCATATCTGTCTTCCATCCCTAATAGGGCTTCTCGAAGGCATGACGCCTGAGGCATCCCGCACTGGGTGCGGGGAACTGTGTCACCTGAGGTTTTCCTCAGCTTCCCGTGTTTAACACGGGGTATGCCGCGAGTTTAACGTCCAGCGGGGACGGCATCGGACTGATCAACACGAAGAGTGGATCAGATAACAGAATCCCTTGCGGGGAACCTTCGATGCTGGGGCCAGCACATGGGCGGCTTCCCGGGTGAAGTGGAGTGGAGTGAAGTGGCATGACCCCACCGGGATGTGGCGGCCCGGGTAAAGGTCAGGATGGATAGCGGAGTAAAGAGCTTGGACCTCGTAGAGGCTTCCTACGTACCGCGCGTTAGCGCGGATCAAAGTCAGCGTAGTTCGGATGTACAGTTTAACGTCATGCTGGACGTTGGCGAGCCGACTCACAAGGGGATCGAGGCTGCCGGGCGGAGGATTGAACCGAACCACCTCGCACAGAGGGGGATGGAACGGCCGGGTGGATCACAGTTTCACGTCATGCTGGACGGAAATAAGAAAAGGGGCAGTGGGGAGGCACAGTGGAGATACACACGTGCAGTCTCCCACAGGGGCGGACTCAGAGGTGAATCAACGCCAGCGTGAACCCTGGAGGGGTCCACTGATGGACGAACCGACGTAAATACGACCGGGACGACCAGGTGGTGGGCTTGGACCTCAGGGAGGCTTCCTACGTACCCTGTATAGAAGACAGGGATCAAAGTCCACGTAGTTCATTCTGTCAGGACTTACGCACTTGGGGCAGCCCGAATGCGGCAAAACTCAGTTGGAAGGGACTTGGACCGAAAGCGGAAGACACCTCGATCCCAGCCACACCCTCTACTGGCTTCGGCAGTGGGGAGGCGCAATGGAGATACACATGTGCAGCCTCCCACGAGAAACTAGGGGTTTGTAATACCCTGCCCCCGTAGGGAAAAGCCACTCCCATTAAATCGCCCCAAAAGCGGGACAATCCCGACATCCCTGCAGAGACGAGCGGGTGGGGGCCACATCCAAACCGGGGGAGACCCTGCGTGTGGAGCACGGGATCGGGTGATGCGGACGGTTTAACGTCTTGCCGGACGAAGTACAGTTTAACGTCGTGTGTTGAGGACGAAGCGGACGGTTTAACGTCTTGCCGGACGATTACAGTTTAACGTCGTGCGGGACGAAACACTTGGCAGTTTAACGTCTTGCAGCGCGGACGATTGGGGCTAGGCAGTTTAGCGTCATGCAGCTTGGACGATTGCAGTTTAACGTCGTGCGGGACGTGTGTGCAGTTTAACGTCCTGCGGGACGAATGATGTACAGTTTAACGTCTTGTAGCTCGGACGATTGCAGTTTAACGTCGTGCAGGACGAATGCTGAACAGTTTAACGTCTTGTAGCTCGGACGATTGCAGTTTAACGTCATGCAGGACGAAAGCGGTGCCGCCGAGGGGTCCGTGTCACTTCGCGCGAACCCGGAAGGCCACACGGGAAGACAACGCACGGTGTGGGCACCCGGGATGAGGATCATCGGGTGCCACACAGGCGGGTACCCTCAGGAGGTCAACGGGGGCAACCCTGGCAGATTGCGCGCAAAAAGGGAGCTTTGCGCGCAATAATGCGGGTTGGCGCGCAATCGGGGCGGGCTGGCGCGCAATTGGGCCAGCGCCTTGCGCGCGGATGCTTGAGATTGCGCACACCGGGCTTCGGATAGCGCGCGGGGGCAACGACTCATTCTTTAATGAATGGCCACTTCAAAGAAGGGGGTGCGCGCAATCGGGCCGGATTGCGCGCACCCCGGGGGAAATTGCGCGCAAGCGGGTTCTTTTGCGCGCAAAGACCTTAGGGTGAGTTTTTATTCAAATGAAAGGAGCCAACGGGGATTGCGCGCGAAGGCGGACCCCGAGGCTTTCTTGCGCGAAAGAAAGGAGGTTACCTGAAGTTCGTCATTGCGCGCGGAAGGGGTTGACTTGCGCGCACGAGAGACGTTTCGACTTCCAGCAAACTTTAAAACGTTGGGGGTCGCCTTGTATTTATAGGCAACCCCGGGCGCGGAATCCAAGGCGCGAGCGCGAAATCCTTCTCGCGGGGCGCGGAATCGGGCACGGCGCGCAAAGGGAGCCGCGCGGGCCAGCGGCGCGCAAAAATGCGCGCCGGACCAGCGCATTGCGCGCATCCCGGGGGTTTTGCGCGCGACTCATCACTTTTGCGCGCGGGCCTCTGAAATTCCGCGCAAGGCCTCCGGGCCCTCCGAAACATTCTTCCGACTCCAAATATGACCTCGCTTTCCGCATCCGGAGCTTCGTTTGGGAACAACGGACTTTTCCGGCGTCTACAATGATATCTCATAAACTGGTTCCTCTAGCACAACCTATTCTCAAGATGGAGAGCCTTTACAAAATTCTAGCAAACCAACTACATCCCAACTCCAACAACAAAGAGACATCCAACCATTACTGATCCAAAATCGGTCCCTCATCAAAAAAATAATGGAGCGAACCTTAATATAATTTTGAGTTCCCAACCACCCATATACAAACTCAGCTTCCATTAAACCACTCGACTACCTATAACATACCTCAAACAACTCTAAAAACAATAAAAACTTATGAAGAACCAAAAATAGGGCATGAATCATTAGCAATGTTAGTGATCATTCTGGGTGGCATACTAATAACAACAAGGAAAATAATAAACTCACCAAGTCAATAAAACTAGTTTGGAATCCTTTAAAAACATAAAAACTATCAAAATTTCATTTTTCAAAACTATCATTCATCATTTTATTCCGAAACCTCTTTATAAAAAAGCCATATTTTCAAAATAAAATGACACTTTGCACAAGAAAAAAATACATCACCAAGGGAAACCAATTCTCAAACCATTTTGATTTTAAAAACTCACTGAAGGACACATATGAATTATCTCATGTGCATCCATTCCATTCTATCCACTTCTTCCAAGAATATGGTCCCCACACACTTTCAGGACATATAGAGACACATTTGTTCATCCATTACGAATTCCAATGGTTGTATACTAAATCTCCTAATTAAAACCCAAGATTCCTTCCAAATTTCCAAACCGCCAAACATTTCTAGTTTTTAAAATTCACTTTACATATTTAAAACCTTTGAAAGAAAGTACCTTCATCAACTAAACAATCATTATTCCAAAACCCAAATAAAATTTAAAGAGGGGCCCTCATTTTAATCCCATTTTTTTAAATGATATTTAAATTTTAACAGAAACTTGAAATATCAAAGGTAAAAATAAAACTTATCCTACATCCACAACAATATGAATGAGGGACTGGTGTATATGTCAAACCTAGCTACATTGTAATGAGCCATGCCTATGTATGTCATAAAAATTGGAGGAATCAGAAATGAGCATTTGGACTCCACATGGATCACTAATCCACGAGGGGCCACAATATGACAATGCTTTGCCTCCATTTTCCTTCCATAATTCCAAAAAAACCGAAAATAGTAGTCTCCCTCCAAGACTACCCCTGGTAGCTCATGTTTTTTCAAGTGTGGTGGTGATCCAAAACCAACCTGTAACGTACATCCTATGCCTTGATGGTCCTAATATCAATCTACCAGACACCCCAAATAACAAGGTCCTCCTCTAATACCATTTTTTCAGGAACCAATCCGGGATGGAATATGACCCGACAACTTACTCGGTCTAATACATGATCGGAAGGGCATTCCCAAACCCCACAAGATAGAAAATAGTGTTGGGAATCTGATATAATTCGAGTTGGAATGACTCTATCCCAATAACTAGGATCAAATAAATAAACTAATCAAAATGAAAACACAACAATAACACCAAACTGAAGATAAATAAATAAATATATGATCCAGATACAATATGAAACTAAATATACTTAAACTAAATCATGCCAAATAAAACTGTGAATAATCTAAAAATTGACTAAGCTACTACTATCTCTAGGTGACATCTTTCTATCCTCCATCATAGAGACCAAAACCGCTCCAACCCTGAGAACCTAAAATCATATATCTTATCAAATATCAAACCTGAAAAATAACCCAGTTCTACCAACAAAGAGTGGTATAGGTTGGATGTGAGCTAACTACTCAGTAGGCAATCACTACATATTACAATGGTTTTCTTTCCCAAAATAGTCAAATAAAAATATTTTGAAATACATTTATAAAAGAAAAATTTTACATTTTATTAAAACAACTACAACATTGTCATTTTAGATGAAAACACACACCACCATCCATTTTTCATGAAAACTTCAATTTTATAACAAAAACCAATACTAAACAAATCAAGTAACAATTTTCAATGCAACCACATTAAATTAAAAATTGTTTCAATGAATGCCACTTTAAAGACAAAACAATTATTCTAAAATTACCATCCCAACATACTGTATGTCGATGGGAGGTGCAATATTGTAATTGAGAAATAATCATAGGAACTCCCCAAAGAACTATCTAGCTATGGGCCCCAGTTACCTCATATCTCGGTGTAAGAGTAACCATAAGAATATACTTTCTCATGAAAAAGAAACTGGTATGGAACATTCCCATAACCTAGTGGTCTCCAACATCATCATCATAGTTTAGATGGGTTTTTCATCATCATAAATGCTACATAAAACAGGGTCCAAACCCCACAGGATCACTAGAATACTAGAACATGTCCACCCACTATGACACCTAGGTTTCTATTTTGTGCTAAAAAAAGTTCTGGATTACATGATACCACTTACATAATAAATCAACCAAACCAGTCATCCCATTTTATAAGCCCCAACTTTCACATCACATACTTATTATTCAGAACATATCCACACTGAAAAATTTAAAAATTTATACTAAAACCATGGGGAAGACCACTTCCCTTATAATTTTATAAAAAAACTTTTCACATTTCAAGAAAAAACATGACACTCCAAAACCATTCCAAATGGGCCTTTGTGTTTACAATCCCAAATAAATTTACCAAAAAATTTGGAAATACTTTCTAAAAAATCCCAAATTTGTCAATCCCAATAGACCCCTTAAGACAAACATTTTCCAAAACACACACACCAAAATCCAAAAGGCCATACCCCCATGGGATTCCATTTCAAACCACATTTATATACTAGATGAAGGATCCAACATTATATATATAAAAAATAACAATTTAAGAAACCGAAATTTCAAGGAACAATGG
Organism: Viscum album; assembly: GCA_963277665.1. Taxonomy (NCBI): domain Eukaryota; kingdom Viridiplantae; phylum Streptophyta; class Magnoliopsida; order Santalales; family Viscaceae; genus Viscum; species Viscum album. The sequence goes on along the minus strand of OY728133.1, from coordinate 1,568,996,063 downwards.
TTTAAAGCACCATATTCATTTGAGGGCACAACCATGTGTGAACCTACTGCATCCATGGATGTGCCAACATCCAATGGTGCACCAAAACTCCAAGAGATCACAAATAAGCCATTTATACATTAATAACCATTTTCACTAAGGCCACTTCAAACCATCTACATTATTTAAATAACATAATACAATCCCCTTGTGATTATAAAATCTTTTTTTCATCATTTCAGCACATTTAACAAGCTAGAACATTACCAAAACATACACACCATATAGAGTTCAAAAATAATAAATAACCATCCAATTATAATAAAGGATAAACATTTCATAAAAGTCCACAATTTAACTTTAAATGAAAAATGAAATTTTAAACAATATCCAATGGTGCTATCAACCTAGTCATTTCACACAAATCCCTTTGAAAACATTTTTTAGTAAATTATAACAAAACAAAATCATCATTCGTATCAAGCCATAGTTATATTAGAGGTATTACGGAAATTATAAATTTTAATGAAACACACAAGTTCTTGTGGAGTGTTCGAGAATGGAAAATGTTGGAAAAGCCTACCTCAACGGTGTGCAAATGGGATAAAACTTCAAGGGAGGAGGGATCTAAGTCCTAATGACAATTTTCACACCCTAGATCCAAATAAAAAAACCAAGAATAAAACTTATACATTAGTTTTCATACATGGAAAAAAATAACCAAGAAAAACCCAATAACAAATAGGGGAAGAGAATGAAAGAAGGTTTGATTAAGGAAACAAGGAGAATCACGAACCATTCTTGAAAAATTTACCAAAAATTGTCCCAAATTGAAGCAGGAATTAGGGGGATCCTTCTGGTCGATAGTTGACAGATAGGGAATCATTTAAGAGGTGGAATCACTAAATTGTAGCTCTACGTCATGTTTTATTAAGACCGTAAATGGATGCATGGATTTAATATATGGTATTGTAAACCGTATGCAAATCATGCCAGGGATACTAGAAAACTTATGTAATTTTGAAGGGTTAGGTTTCATGGTTTGGGAAAACAATGCTCCAACTGTGGGACCCCATAAATTTTCCAAAACTCTAAAACTACATCCTAAACACTTGGGACGTCTACCAAAAAATTTGCAAATGTTTTAAACAAAAATTAGTGATGCCATTGGTGTCAAAAACTCACAAATTTTCAATTTAATCTCATTACCAATAAAATAACCAATCATCAGTATAAATGAAAACCATAACCACAAAAAAGAACAATTACATTTTCTAGTAACTCAACCCTAACCTTAACCAAAACATCTATCATTGGGAATGACTAAAATAAAGGAGTATCTGAGGTTAGGGTGTGACAGATGAACTGAGACATCAGGCTCATGTGCACACATTAAGTTATTCTACTAATATAGCCTCAACTGTTGAGACATGTACATGGAAAATTGATCATCCTATATCAGTAAAACTGCTAGATTGATTTCTGATGCATCATAGTTAATGTTATAGCTCCTTATTTCCTCTATCAGAATCAGTTTTGGTGACGAACTCAATATTCCATTTATCTCATGAAAGTACGCCTCACAAGATTCTATCAATAATAATTTTAATCCCATTTTATCCAGACCATTATTAGGATATGAAAGTTGTGAGAAATTCTAGATGATGCACCTATTATATTCTGTTATCCACAAGAAAATATATATGTCAGAGATATTTTTTGTATTTTTCTGAGAAACTCAATCTCTCACTTTATCTAGGTATACTAAAACTACAGAATCTATGATTATATGAAGGCTGTAACAAATATTTATCAAAAAGTTAAATTTACTGATTCCAACATAAATCTAGTTATGACTTAGAATATTCCTCACAACCATAATATGGCAGGTATGGATGTGTCAAAAATTTGAATAAACTATAATTTCAGCCACAAAACTACCATGATTGAATCCAGGTACGAGTGGAAAACCTGATTTAGTAGATCCATTATAACTACAGGTGATTTGATGAGACCAAAAACATTACTCAATACTCATAAAGATCATACCTTCTTTTAAATGATGTATTATTAATGTATAGTTTCCCAACATACACCTGATGATATCCCGATCTCAAATAAATCATTTAAAAGACCCTCGTTGCTTGAATTTTATCAATGAGGTTATCTATTTTAAGAAATCGATACAGGTTCACAAACATAAGTTCTTTCAATCCTTGTTTGTAACACCCCAATCGTAGTTACCCAGAGTTTATGCAATATTACCTAACAATGGCATGATCACTAGTATCAAATCCTGAAGGATTGATCTATTTTGTAGCCTTGGAAGTACTAGATACAAAATTAAGATTTAAATTACATTTTTAATAATAAAAAAACAACATTGTGTCTCCATTTAACACATTCATATCCCTTAGAATACCCTCTAGTTCAGTCATAATATACTTCTTCACATCCTGGAAAAAATAAATCATAGAAATGGGTGAGCTCACGTGCTCAATAAGGATAACAATATTGAAGAAACATTCACAAACAAGTATATACATTTTAGAAATCCTATAATAATAAAACACTATACTTTTAAATATAAACATCAGCATAATATGGAAAATATAAATAAAATAATTCCATTTAATTATTCATAAGGATATTCTACTAGTCGAATAATCACATATAATATCAATATAAAATTTCATTATAATGGAATACATCATGAAGGACATCATTACCACATAGACAAGGCATCATGCCAATACTACAAATACGATTTTAAGAAAGCCCTATACCAAGGAACAATTTTGTCTAATGATACCTATCAATATATCGAGGAGCTATAGTGGGTTCCATCCATAACTTACTATGTCCAATGCATTCCTCTTATGAAAAGGTTGAAACATAACATAATCAGCCGTATGAAAACAAGAAAAAAAATGTTATTACATTAACCATAAACCTAAATTGGTATAATAATAACTCATACACAGTAAAATATAACACAAAACCATCAATACAATATGGATGATTGTATCATAATAAATCAACTTCAAACAAATGTAAAATCCATCAACGGATGTTCACATTCATGAAATCAAAATTATTTGAGAGAAATATCTCTTTCAATTTAGAAATTATTTAAAAGACAAATAATTATAATAGAAAAAATTTATTTTGAAAAAACTCTTATAATCTTGTAATGGATGCATCGACGGTGTTACAACGGTGGAATATAGCTACACTCTCCATATAAGTTAAAAAAACATTCATACCTCAATTTTTCAAAATGGTCATAAATTACCTTTTTTTGGAAGGTGACGAAAATATTCCATTCAAAAAATTTTATAAAAATTCAAAAAAGGGTATAAATGACTTTAAACCATAATCTAGTAAAATGTAATAATGTTTCAAAATACATTTTTAAGAAATATGGATGTGGATGATAAAGATGTCCTAGTAGATACTCAAATATAAATAACCTCAGATAATAAAGAGATTGTTAAATTAACCCATACCTAGTAATTTTCCTTGAACGATGGTACACTAAACTCATATATAATAGTTAATTTTTTTATTAAATTATAAAATAGCATACAGAAATATGATATCATTAATTATCTTATAATATTTCTTGGTTAATAATATTTCAGTAGTATAATTGTTTCATGTGTTAACTGATTAATTTTCCTTTATATTTTTTGTTACATAAGTAATGATTGTTTTGGATTTTTTATAATTTATCCATATACAAATAGATATTAAGTTGTTGAAAATTATTTTAAATCATCAAATGAAAATTATTCTTCAACGTTTATGATAGGGAATGAATCTCATCGCGTTCATGGAGATGGTAATCCGTACGTACGCACAAGCGAAAATATCATTATATTGAAGGTTAAATCATATATAATTGTATAGTATATAATATATACAAATTCATTGACATGTTATATTAATTATTTACATCAATTATACTCCATTTTATACCTATTCAAATAATGATGTGTTGTGTGACAAACTACGCCACGACGTGGAGACGGTTAGCCGTACGTACACACGTATGGTGACATTGTTATTCATAGGATGGATAGAATAATGAATATGGTTGTATCATATTTATAATAACATCATAGTATGTAGAAGGTAACAGATTTATTATTTTGGTATGGATGAAACAACTAATGAGGAAGTGGAACAAGAAAAGAACTCTGAAAGAGGTGATTATATTTTTATGTCTTCTTTGGGTGTTTCCTTTTGATTTTTCATAAATGGATCCTTTGGTTGAATTAGGATAAATGTAATTCCTCTATGTAGAGGGTATGGTATTTGGTAGGATATTTGAGCTTGGGTAGGGCAATAAAAATGGTTTGGAGCTCTAATTTTGAGAGAAGTGGAAGTACCCTTTTATAAGAGATGTGAGGGTCACTTTAGGAAAAGTTTGAAATTTTATTTATATTTTACAATCATAATCGGTTTATAATGGCTAAAAAGGATTTATTTTGAGGATATGTAGGGTTTTTTTCGAAAAACTCTCAACCAATAGGTTTATTCATGTTTAGGTCACGATAATAACCATATCTTTTATATTTAACTATTAGTTAAAAAGATTAACTTTTACCATGTCATCTTGTATTATTATAATAATTTGTTAATAATTGAACAATAAAAAGCCAAGAGAACCCCAAATTGTACATTATTTATATATATAAACTTATCTAAGTCCTTGGGCATAAACATAGATTTTTATAAATATTATATCAAATAATAATATAGTATTATTTAAAAAAACTAAATTATGTCAATTTTCAAACTATTTGGTACATTGTTTTTGTTTAAGTCATAAAAACATTATCACTACTGAAAAACATTATTTAATAGACCCTAAAATTTAATAATAACCTATAAAATTAGTGGAATTCCACAAATGTATCAATTTACATTTATTTGGATATTTATAATATCATTTTTAATCATTCAATAATAAGATAATTACTGCATCATCATTGTGTAATAAATAAATTTAATTATTGAATTTTTAAAAATAATATATAAAATACTATTATTTAGGAAATCCTTCTAGATTTCTAATGAATATTTATAGTCGAATTTATCTTATGTATACTCCTATATTAAAAATGGATTAGTTAGTATACATCGAATTTAACACTTTTAACTATTCATTAAATAAAATAATAATAAATGTCTTAATCTAATCCAAGTGGAGCATAAAGATCATAGTTTATTCATAAGGTTGGTTTTGGTCTAAATAAATATATACAATATAATTATGAAATTTGTTATGTTAATTGTAATATCATTTTTACCTTTAATTACGCTATTTACTTTTAACTATGTTAAATAAAATTCAAAAGTTACTATTCACCAAAAATAATTTCCATCCTGTTGGGCCACATTTTTCTTATTGATGGAAATTGTGACTCTATGATTTTTTAAATTCAATTCACAGAAGTGGTAAAATTACATTTTATGAATATTTTTGAATGTTCATAGAAGGTGGGAAAAAGAGGGTAACATGTTCAATAAAATTATATATATATAATATAATTATAAAACAACTCCAAGGAATTTCATTGAACATATATAGGTATTATGTATCTATTTTGGCTTAAAATAAATTTATAAATAATAAATAAATATTTAAATAAAAATTAGGTTTTAAACAATAATGTAGTGTTTTCCACTATTCATCAAAAATTGAAAGTTTTCAGAACAATACCAAAAAATCACCCTAATCGAATTTTTATTTTTTTAATACAAAAATGAAGTCCATTTTGAAAAATAAAATTTATAAATTTTATGAATGTGGGTATTACTATTCATAAAGGTTCGTTTGATAGGTCGGGGTGTGCTAAAACTCCATGTTGTGTACAGCGCAAGCTCTGGCATTATTCCAAGAGAAATGTACTGTGGAAGCTTGGGGTGTTATATTTTTCCCTCCTCCAAATAATTTCATCCTCAAAATTTATATAATACTACAACATAAAAAGATTTAGGTGGTTCATCATCATATGTTCCTTGGGTTCCCATGTTGCCTCTTCCATATTATGGATTATTCATAGAACAATTACAAGATGAGTTGTCTGGTTTCTCATCACTGGTTCTCTGGTATCAAGAACCTTGAGAGACTCTTCAAAATAATAAAAATCAAATTCCAGTTCTATTTCATCATTGATGAGTACATGTGTTGGGTCAAGTATGTATTTTCTCAACAGTGATAGGTGGAACACATCATGAAATTTGGAGAGACATGGTGGCATTACAAAACGGTAAGCTACAACTCGAATTCGTTCTATAATTTCAAAAGGCCCGATGTACCTGGGACATAATTTTCCCTTCTTACTAAATCGAAAAACACCCTTCCATGGAGATACCTTTAAGAAAACACGATCCACAATGTGAAATTACAATTCTTTCCTTCGGTTATTAGCATAGATATTTTTCCTACATTGAGCTGCTTTGATTTGGGTTTAGATAATCTTAACATTTTTCATTTTTTCCTCAACTAGTTATGGGCCTATGAATATTCATTCACCAACATCATCCCAACATGTTGTTTTGTTACATTTCTTTCCATATAATGATTTATATGGTGCCATATGAATACTTGAATAGATGCTATTGTTATAGAAAAATTCTACAATAGGAAAATATTGAACCCACATACCTTTAAAATCATGTGAGAAAGATCTCAATAGGTATTTTAAGGTTTGAGTAGTCAATTATGATTTTCCTTCAGTTTGAGGGTGGTAGGAAGTGCTCAAATGAAGTTTAGTATCAGGGAACTTCTAAAGACATTCACAGAATCTTGATAAAAAATGGGAATCACTATCAGAAATAATCGATAGGGGTACTCTATGAAGCCTTACAACATTATTAGTATATATTCTTTCTAAACATTCAAGTGGTAAATCATCTCTTATAACAAGAAGATGTGCTAACTTGGTAATATGATCAATAATGACCCATATTGCATCGTTCCTTATAGAAGTTTTTGGAAGTCCCATGACAAAGTACATCGTAATATCAACCCACTTCCACTCGGGTATAGAAAAATTTTTCTTAACACCTCTCGGTTGTTGCCTTCTTTATTTCACTTTATGAAAAAACCATACATATGGACACATAATCTGCAATCTCATTCAACATGTTGTCCCACCAAAAATGTTCTTTCAAATCTCTATATATGTTAGATCTACCAGGGTTTGTACAGAAATTAGAGCTATGAGAATCATCCAACAATCCCCTTTTTAGATCAGGCATGTCAGGAACAAAAAGCCTCAACCCTAATTTCAAAATACCATCTTTATATATGAAGTAAATGAATCCCTCATCGTTCACAGTGTAAATTTTCTTTTGAAATTCATTTTCATCTGTTTGAAAACATTTTATTATTTCAAATAAACAAGGTTTAGCAAAAATTTGAAAAAGTATTTACATTTCACCTTCCAAGATTATTTGCATATCCATATTTACAAGATCCATGAACATAGGATCCCTTTCAACTCTCATTTTGTTCACAACTCCATGATCCTTTCTGCTCAATGCATATTCCACCTTATTTACCCTCTGTTGGTGGTAGTGTATAGTTTAATCATAATACTTGTGTAGTTCAAGCCATCTTCTTTGCAAAATTTTGGTTTCTTTCTGTGAGAAATATTTACTTCAAACTCTTGTGATCAGTATATACTTCATATTTTTCACCATAGAGATAGTGTCTCCATATAATCAAATAAAAGATTACAACTACTTACTCAAGATCCTGAGAAGCATATGTTTGTTCATGGATTTTTAGATATTGTGATGCATAGGCAATAACTCAATCAATCTTCATATAGATACAACCAACTCTTTTCCTCGAGGAATCACTATAAATAACAAATCCATCATTCCCCAACGGTAGTGTCAAGATAACAGAATTGACTACTCTTATCTTCAGTTTATCAAAGAATTATTGAAACTCCATTTTTTCAAACAAATTTAACCCCATTACATGTGATATTGGTTAATTGTTAGCTAATCGAGAAAAATTCTGGAAGAAATGATGATAATAAACTGCTAAACCAATAGAACTACATTCCTCAGTTATAATAATGGGTGCTAGCCATTCATGTATTGCTCTTGTCATATAAGGATAAATAGAGATTCTATCTTTAGAGTCAATGTGGCCATGAAAAGAAATTTCTTGATGCCAGAATTCACACATTCTAAACATCCCAAATAATTCATTTCTTCTGAGGGTTTTCATAATAGAGCAAAAGTGATTTTTAAGATTTTCATATATATTTTGAACTAAACCAAGATATCATCAATAAATTCCATTAAAAATTAATCAAGATATTCATTGAAAAATTATTCTTTAGATCCATGAAAACATACGGTGAATTAGTTGGTCCAAAAGGAATTACAGAAAACTTGTAATGCCCGTACCTGGTTCGAAATGTTGTTTTCAGAATGTCTTCCTTCTTCACACACAACTGATGATATCCCAATCAAACGTCCATTATTGAAAATTATTGAGCTCCATGAATGTGGTCTAAAAAATCATCAATTAAATTTAGGGTATACTTTTTCTTTATTATTATAGCATTGATCTCTATGTTGTCATTGCAAAACCACATAGATCCATCTTTCCTCCTAAAAAAAGAACAGGGGCTCACCATAGAGAAACATTTGGGAAAATAAATCCTTTATTACTCAATTCCCCAAGTTTTTTATTTATTTTCACTAATATCATAATTTCCATTCTATAAGGGGTATTCAATGTGGGCCTTGAACCATGAATTAAATCAATGGAAAACACAATTTATTACTCTATAGGATGTCTAGGTAAATCATCCTGAAATAATCAACATATTCTTAAGAAATATGTGCATCCTATATTTGAAAATTACTTTCCTCACCAATTGTTATTTCATTATATTCCTCACCAAAAATTGAATTTAGTAGAGATACTAGGGGTGGATCTATATAAGAATAAGGTGGTGAAGTTTCTACTATAATGATATGTTAGACCTTATCATCAATGAAAATTTTAACCTCATTCTTCATAAAATAATTTTCTACATCATGGTCCAAAATACAATCCATACCAAGGATTATATCAAATTCAATCATGGTCATGAATATGATATCAGAAGATAAAGCATGTTTATATTCCCTAATGGTAATGGATTCACAAATTATTGTTACAATAATACTTCCTTTGTGAGTTCTGACTAAAAACCCCCTTGTTATATCAAATTGGAAATATCTAATTTTATTAGTAAACTGGGAAGATATGAAACAATGCGACGATCCAGAATCCAAAAAAGAATTTTCTAAACATAATGAAACCATTAAATTACTATCCACCTTGTCATTCAAATCTTCAATATCAGTAGTAGTGATCGCATAAGCTTGGCCATGCTCTCTTGTCCTTTTTTGAGGCACATTTACTTTGGTTCTTATAACATTCATATGCATAATTCCCCATTTATCTAAAACTGTAGAATTAAACATTGACAACCTCTTTATATCCTTAGCAATCACTAGCTTGGTGGCATTTTTCACCCCACTTTTAATAGACGCTCATTCCTTTCATGCACATACCGAGGTGTTTCTTCCCACATTTACTATAGGAGAGAAATTTAACTTTTACCTTCATCCCCTTGTTTCGATTTCTAGAGTGTTATGCATCTCTCTTCTTCTCTTGTTTTTCTTTAAAGTCATAAGACTTAGATAATTCCATTTCTGTCTTGATATCACACGAGAAGATATCATCATATGATGAAAAATATTGTGATACTAATGCTTGAAGAAGAAACTGTTTTAACCCATTAATGAATCCATCAGTCTCACTCTTTGGGTTACGTATAAAATTGGTTGTATGCCTTGATAACCTTGTAAGGATAACCTCATACTTTGTGACATTCACATCCTACCAATTCCTTAGACTCAAGATTGTATTTTCATATCCGCTCAATGGTCATGAGGAAAGTATTTTTATATGAAAATATCTTTAAACTCCCTTAATTCTATATTTAAATCTTCTTCATCCTCCTTTTTGTTTTGAATTAATGACCAGCATTGATTTTCATCTCTTGTGAGATGATAAACTGCTTTGAAAACATTTTCCCTTTCACTACTCCCCAAAGCAGGAAGTATTTTCTCTAAGGAACTTATCCATTGATCAACTAAAAATAGATTTTTAGTCCAATTGAAGGTTGGTGGATGTTTCCTCATGATTTAGTCTAACATTGACCCTCCACATTTTGGATCAGGGTTCTCCATACGGGTATGGTTATTATTCATAATCCGAGCGAGTTATCCCTGTATGGTTATAAGTTGTTCATTATTGGTTTCATCACCAGCTCCACTATAATTATCTTGTGTTGGAGGGAAATATATATATAGATAATGCACATTTATACAATATTCAATCCTTAGACTAGGTTCCATTTCTAAACAATGGCTTAAACAAGATTAGTTTATGATTCGCAATACATAATTCTAATTTTGTAAAATATCCAACATAAATTGAACAGTTTATGCATATGATCCATAATCATAAAAAAAATGTTTTCATTGAGTATGTATTTACTCATAAATCCTTCATAATGGATTTTAATGAAAGTTTTAATTATCCTAATCATATCCCACAGGAATGTCGTAACCAAGAGTGCATCAAGGTCTGTTGTCGTGTACTAGGATTCCCCGATTCATGCCTAAAACTCCTTGTCAGAGTTTTCATTCCAACGTACATCTGTGTCAGATCCACCTCAACCTACTCTTCTCTAGATATGTATGTATATCATGGAAAATTCAAAAAATTGGTACATTATAAAAATTCTTGGAAGTTATTATATACTAATCCACAAAGTCTTTCTTAGGGCAATGTTCTCTAATCAGAGTTTTTCAAAATCTAACTTCCATGGGTTGTACTAAAAATCCTCTGAAACAAACTCTAATGCCCAGACCCTAGTTACCCAGAGTCGTTGTGGGATTACATTAAATTTTTATTATTTCAAGGGTTCAAATCCTGAAAGAATGATCAGTTTAGTAGCCCTGTATGTACTGGATGCAAACATAAGTTTTACATTACATTATCAATTGAAAAACGTCAACATTTTTATCCTTTTAACACTTTAATATCCCTTAGACTATCCCTATTGTTTAATTATAATATACTTCTTTGAATCCTGGGAAAAATAAAACATAGAAAGGGGTGAGCTCAGGTGCTCAGTAAAGGTAACAATATAGCGGAAACATTCATAAATAAGCAGAAACAATTTAGGCAATGTATAAGATTAAAAAACAGGCATTTTAGACATAAACATCTGCATAATATGTCAAATATAATTCAAATAATTTAATTTACTTATTCACATGGATATTCTACTAGTTGAATAATCACATGTAATATCGATAGTCAATTTCATAATGATGGAATGCATAATACTGGACATCATAACCACATATTTAAGGCCTCGTGGCACGAAAACTAATATGATTTTTTCAAGGCCTTATTCCAAGACACTAGAATGACTCATGAAACCTACTGATTCATAGAGGAGTTATATCTAGCTCCACATATTACATACTATGTCCAATTCATTCCCCATATGAAAAGGTTGAAACATAACATAAACATTCATATAAAAACTAGCATACGAAATGTTAATACATTAACTATAAACCATGAATGGTATAAAAATAACACATCCACAATCAAACATATCACAAATCCTTATATAAAATATGAAATATATTATCATAAAAAATCAACGTCAAACTACAGTAAAATCAATCAATGGATGATGACATAGATGAAATCAAAACTATTTTAGAGAAGTATCTCATTCTATTTTAAAATTATTTAAAAGTCAAATAATTATAAAGTAAAACATTTATTTTGAAAATAATATTATAATCTTGTAATATAATATTCAAAGGTGTTAGAATAGCAAAAAATGGCCATACCTGCCATATAAGTTAAAAAACATTCTTACCTCAATATGTCGAAATGGTCATAAAGTTTCTTATTTGTTAAGTGACAGAAAAATTCCATTCAAAACATTTTATAAAAATCAAAACAATGATATAATTGGCTTTGACCCATAATATAGGAAATTTTGAAAATGTTTTTAAATATATTTTTATGAATCATGGATGTGGTTGATAAAGAGGACCCCGTAGATACTCCTGTATAAACAATGTCGGATAATAAAGAGATTTTAAAATTAATCATTACCTTGTACATTTCCTTCATGGAGGGTACGCTAAACTCTAGTATAATAGTTAAGTAATTTTTATTAAATTGTACAAGAAACACATACAAAAATATGATATCATATATGATCTTCTAATATTGATAAGTTAATACTATTTCCACAGTATCATTTTTTGAGATGTAAACTGATTCATTTTCTTTTATATGTTTTGTTTCTAAATTAATGTTTGTATTTGATAGGATGTACATTTTTCATACACAGAATGATATTACATTCATAAACATTATTTTTTATAATCAAAGAAAAATTATTCATGAATGGATACGATGGGGAATGAATCTCATCGCTTTCGTGGAGAGGGTAATCCATACGTACGCACGAGTGACAATATCAGTATATAAATAGTAAAATGATTTGTAATTTCATGTTATATCATATATAATAAATCATTGAAATGTTATATTTATTATTTTAATAAATTATACTCTTTATTATACCCATACAAATAATGATGTCTTGAATAACAAACCACACCACGATGTGGAGACGGTAACTTGTATGTACGTGCATTTGGTGACATTGTTATTCATAGGATGGATCAAATAATGAATATGGTTGTAACATATTTATAATAACATCACAATATTTATAAGTTACCAGATTTTGAATTTTCTTCTGGAATCAATGAAGAATAAGGAAGTAGAAGAAGAAAAGAACTTTGAAAGAGGTGATGAAATTAATACCTCTTCTTCAGGTGTTTCCTTTTGAATTGATAAAAATTGCTCCTTAGGTTGGATTCTGATCAATGTAATGCCTATAGTTTGAATTGATGGTATTTTGTAGGATATTTGAGAAGTGGTTAGATGTGCCAAATGTCTTTAGAGGTGTTATTATAAGAGAAGGGGAAGTACCATTTTATAAGAGAGGTGAGGGTCGCATTATAAAAACATTGAAATATTATTTTATTATAAATACATATTTGGATCATAATGGATTAATAAGGATTTATTTCGGGGATAAGGTGGTATGGGACAAAAACCATTCAAGAAAAAGTTTTCAGATAGGTTTAGGTCACCATAATAACCGTATTATTTAGATTTAACTCATAGTTATTTCGTTTAACTTTTATCATGTATTGTTGTCTTATAATAATAAATGTATACTAAACGTACTATAAAAATCCAATAGAACACCAAGTGGTTAATTATTGATATATATAACCTTATATTAGTACTTTGGCCAATCCATATATTTTTAGAAATATTATATCAATAATAATATAGTATTTTTTTAAAAACTCAATTATGTCAATTTTGACACTATTTGGTATTTTGTTTTTGTGAAAGTCATAGCATCTTTTAGGGTATTTATAATATCATGTTTACCTTTAATTACCCTATGCTTAATTTTTGTCGAAAAAAACTTATCAAATAGAATTTGTACATGTTTTATGGTAATTATAATATCATGTTTACCTTTAATTACCCTATTTACTTTTAACTGTGGTAAATAAAATTCAAAAGTTACTTTTCAAAAGATTATACATTCACCATATTGAACAAAAATTTTCTTACTACTGTCAATTTCAACTCTCAAAATTTTAAAATTTATTTTATAGAATTGGTAAAATTATGTTTTATGCAAATTTTAAAAATTTCCTAGAAGGTGGGTAAAAGAATGTAAAAAGTTCAATAAATTTTTTTACATCTAATATTATCATAAAATAACTCCAATGAATTACGTTGTACTTATATAGGTATTATGTATTTATTTTGAAATAAAATAAATTTAAATAAATTAAATAATTTTTTTAAAAAAAATTAGGTTTTAAACGATAACATATTGTTTTCACTATTTATAAAAAATTCAATATTTTCAGAAAAATAAAAAATCCCCCTAATATAATATTAATATTCAAAATAAAAAAATAATGTCCATTTTGAAAAATAAAATTTATAAAATTTCAGAAGGTGGGAATTACTATTCATAATAGCTAGTTTGACTGGTCGTGGTGTGAAAAAAATCCACATTGCATACAGCTAAAGCTATTGCATTTTTCAAATAGATATTTGCCTTAGAATATTAGTGTGTTACAATGGTAATCCATGAAAATATTGAGGTTACCATCCACCACCTTTGATAAAAGGACTAGAGGAATACGAGGACAAGTGTTGTGGAATATAAATCCTTTACCCTTCAGATCATCCAATGATTTCATGTGTTCTAAAACTTCCATTGCTACCATCATATAAGGAGCAATGGCCACTACCGATACTCCTTAAAGTATCTCAGTACTTAGTTCTACATCACGCACAAGAGGAATTCTTGAAATGTTATATGGGAAGACCTCCCTATAATGATCCACCATATGAGGGTAAAAATAAGTTTGTATCCCATAACCATCAAAGGATAACTATCAATCAATGCTAAGACTATACATAGCCTCTGTTTCTTGGGTCCCACTTTATTCACAAATACATCCCATTTTCCCACGTAAATATACCTACCATCCACTAGTTGTTTAAATGTCATACTCTGATTATATTAGTCAATACGATCATGAAAGGGAACTAAACAGTTCATCTTGATCATTACATGTATCCATGTCATGTCAAGGACTAAGAGATTTCATACCAAAAGACATCCTCCAATGTTAGTTATAATATCCTTAAAATGGTTATCTCACTTATATCGAGTTACAAGTGGAGTATAAAGCATCATCACAAAACAAATATTGTTTATCTTGAAGCCCATAATCTCTATGACCATCTTCGAGTTAATGTAATATGATGAGATTTTGAAAAATAAAAATCATTTAAAGTGGATGATATTAGAATATTACTTCTTACAGTAGATGGTCTGACTCTCTGCTCATCCACTATAAGATTCACTACGTGTAACTAGCTTAAACCACAAACTTCATTTGTGGTCTATGTACACTGAGAATGCATGTTTTCCAAACAATGAGAGTCATTATTCTTATTCCCTCTTACTCAACATCATTCTCCTCTTAAGTGGCATGTGGTATCACTTCTACCTTTTTGTAGAGATTCTACTGGCCCAAATCATGAATGTAGGGTAGGTGTAGATACCCTCTTGTTAAGCATTGATGGAATGGTGGAGAAAATAACTGAATGTACCATGTCTATCAAAATCCTTTTCATTCCACTAGATCATACATACATTGAGGTTTTATATGTCCCAATTTCCCTCAATAGAGATAAATAATAATTTTTTAGACATTGATTCTTGATTCATACTACCCCACTAGAAAACAAAAAGTTATTCTTATGTACCTAAGAAAAAAATAGTATGTCTTGGTGTTGAAACCCCCCCCCCCCATCACCTTCCATCATTTATCTCTCATTAATAAAGTAGTGGTTGAAAATCTCAAAAAGAAGAGTCAACCAAAAGACATTAACATATTATTAGATGACATATACCATCCAATATTTGAATCTAATTTTAGTGATGATGTCATCACTAGATAGATTCAATGAAAACAAATATATCTTAGTAAGGCATTTATAGTACTCTGCGATGAATATGGATCCCATATACATGTTCACAAACCCTCTAACTCAATCATTTTTTAGAGTCTTGGCAAGAAGTAGTCATAGATGATCATCTCAATGTCTACCATTACCATGTCTCTATATAAGTCATCATGGGTAAAAAAAATCCCAAAATCATCATGAATAATCATGTTTGATATATGAAATTATTTTTACCCTCAATAATAGAGGTGTATCTAGATTCTCAAATATGTAAGGAATATCATTTAGCCAAGACTAATCAGCACGATTTCCTCCATCCCATGAAAATTTGGGAGGATATTTCTTCTAGAAAACAAGAGTCAACTCTGCATTTTTAGGGCTGGTAATGAATCGCCCTTCCTATCTTTCATCTTGCAGAAAAAGGGTTCATGTAACTCCTATCATTACCCATATTAAAAATAAGAAGATCTGAAATAGGTAGCACCGTAACAGGGATCACTGGCCGCTCAAGACCCACCACATGAGGTTCATGATCATCTCCGTATTTATGTTATATGACTTGAGTAGCAATGGAAGCATGACACAACAATTCCAAAAGAATACATCATAAGGGAATTTCACACCTATAAAGATCATATATAGAATACTCATAATAGTACATAGCCTTCCAATCAACAGATCACACCTCTCTTCTTGCTCCATTATCCAGGTATAAGTGTTTGAAAATGACCATAATCAGCCACCATAACATAAGAGACTCCCAATTACCATCTACTGGGGCTGTGATAGGGTCAGGTTCTCATATTGAACATATAAGGGGAACATTTCATTTTAATATTCATATTAATATCGAATTTATTATCATATTTAAATCTAGTAAATTGTGTAAGTAAATGATTAATCATTTTCAATTAACAAGGTGCCAAAAAACTTATAAATTTCAATATGGAATCCACTTAATCTAGCCTATAACACATTCCATCTTATGAAACAAATACCCATGGAACAACATTTCATAATTTTCTACTAATGGTGTCTAATTTAACCTCTATAGAAAAAAAATCCAATTTTAAGGCATACACATTAATTATAAATTACATTTTCTTAATTTAGTACTAAATGGTAGGAGACATTGATATATAATAACGAGGAACTAAATACATGTGATAGGAAAGTGAAGGCTAAATTAAAACATGGCATGGAATAATGCATGGGATATTAATCATATCGTGCCTATAATGTTGAATGAAATTATATGCCCTAATTTTATTGGGACATGGTTTCAAAACAATCATTGCAATGATACTAGTTATATTTGAATCATAATGCCTGTCAATCACCATATGGTGAATTCATATCAACTGTAACAGGCTTAATCAATAAAAATAATTACAAATCCCAGGTAAATTGGTTTTCCCCTATACATGGGTTAGTTAGACAATTGAACATCCTCCTTACAAAATCCACATGCAACTATGTATCTTACCTTATTACTAAATTGTAAAAATGAATGATAATAAACACTTTGATACCACTTTGTAACGTCTTGGTCCGGGATCCACATAACCTATTCCCCATGCCAGTGGGTCGCATGTCCTGAATTACCCCTCCCCATTCTCCAAATTATTTTGACAAGCAGCAAGTTTCCAATGTTTTATATTCAGGAGACTATAACCTCATATCACAATGAAACAATGGATAAGTTAAATATACCAAAAATACTAGAATCATAAATAAATAGTCACTATGTCAACTGGACAAGTAACCCGCAATAGTGGAAGAATATACTTATAAACATAATAAATATCTATAGATTAATAAATAATAAATATTAACAATAATAATATCAAACTAAAAAATCCAATGCCAAATAAATGATGTCATGGAATGATGACATAAAAAAAAGTGAAATTAAGGGACACGAATATAAAACATGATATAAAAAAGAATAATAGGACAAAAACTACTCTACTAAAATATTAAGAATATTATAATCCCTCTTGTCCCATGATCCATAAAATAAGAAACAAATATAATATATCTGTACTTATATGCTTTCCCTTATCCATACTTCTAGACAAATAATCTACTCATGTACCAAAATATCCCCAACTATGGTGTTTGATAAAATCTTAATATGCCACAACCGATGATGTATATGAGTTAATCCA
The DNA here is from genome assembly GCA_963277665.1 of Viscum album. NCBI lineage: Eukaryota > Viridiplantae > Streptophyta > Magnoliopsida > Santalales > Viscaceae > Viscum > Viscum album. Next base: position 1,568,978,192 of record OY728133.1, on the reverse strand, counting down.
TGAAGTTTATAGACCATAAAAAAATATTCCTGTAGTAATTAATGATAAATAATGTGGAAAAGAAAAAACCACTAGCCTAGGATCCCATAAGAGACATGGTGGCTATACCAAATTCTGCATTGGCCAAAACAATTCAAATTCGTATCCATAAATACGGTGATACCATATATAATGTATTTTAATTTACCATATCTACATATTGGAAAATGGTACATGTAGATTTAAGTAGGCATATACCTGAATACTAGGTACTAGATGGACTCAGGAGTAACTCAGGGGTAAATCAGGCATCCAAAACTAGTATAAATGAGCTGTTAGTCAGAAGGAGAGGGTACACGAAATGACTCACATAAGGAATGTGAGACTTCATGATCATAACTCTAGATATGTGGGGTGAGTTTTCATGAACAACACTATAATTGTAGAAACATGGAACATCATTAACATCACCTTAATAATAGTATAATAGTAAGAGACACCCTGCTCAACACCTGATGTAAGGGAGAGTGAAACATTATGCTCCATTTTTCAATTAACCGTTGTTAAACAGAAACATTTCAATAGTGTAAATATAGTAATAATAATATTTTGTGGGATCTATTAATAGAATTATATTCATCAGTCACCAATACATAAAAGGATGTCACAGTTCATTTGATAAAAATATAGTGCATGAATAAAATGGCCTGTCATTTTCACCAATTTAAATTTATTCTAATTTTTCTGCTGAATTCATTCAAGAGATATAAAGCACCATGATGTAAGGAATTCAATATAAAAATATAAATTCAATAACTATGTCAGGGAAATTATTTTTCATATTAGCCAAGCACTTTGGAGGCGATTTAGAAACCAATAAACCATTTAAATGAGTGGTAAAAACCCTTTACAAAGCACTCATGACACATATAAGGTGTTGTGGTCATTTAATAATTTAATATAAAAGATAAATCTCAATTATTACACCCAAGGGGTGGATGTGATCAAGGTTTTCATCCTATAATCACATAATATAGATTTTATAAAGTATTTTAAATTAAAAAAAATATTTAGAATAGAAAAACTCATTTATAAGCAACATGCTATAAAACAAGGTGTATGAAACAATGGAGAGGCTTTGAAAATAACAAATATTTTTTTGTAAAAGTACTATGACACCTATAATAGGATCTTAGATGAATCCTTTTTAAATAAAATCATTATATTTTAAGGTGATTGGATGAAAAATGAAGAACAATCCAATTCAATGTAAATAAGAAAAATGATCTTGAACCAAAACATTTCAATAAATATGAAGATAAACATATAATAGAAGGATGTTGAATCAATAGCATGTCTCTAACTACCCAAAAATTTCTATGAACACTGATTTGGAGTTCAGATTTACGGAATATCAAATTAACTAGGTTAGGTTAAGGGGAAGCTCAATGGGAGAGGAGGAGTGCCTGCATGCCAGAATAGAAGAGTAGAAATAATGATTTTGGATTTGAATTCATTAATTCTAATGTAGTAAATACACCCTAAAAAAGGGTTTCATGGTTTGGCCATATGGTTTGGCCAAACTGTGCTCACAAACCTGTCTGAGGGATGCCCCATTATCAAAGCACAATTTTTCCCTAACCGCACACAAACCACGTGCAATGCCCCTATCAATATTTTTTGTAGTTTTAAAAGAGTTATATTACCCCAATTCCCATGGTGGTATACTAACCTTGTAGGCCCCTAATGCTCAAATGAACCTCGAGTAATTACCCCACCTAGTAATAACTAACATTGTGGTAACCATGTGGCCTACCCTTTAACCCATTTTCCAGAACTCTATGATCAGACCAAGCCCCATTTTATTCTAGGACATTCCATTGATTATAGTTTACGTTTTCAAATAAATATAAAGGATTTAAACAATAAAACAAATGAGTTAAACCATAGTTAAAATATGGGTCATTACAACTCATGAACCATTATAGGTATATTGAAAGGTTAAAGAAACTTATTTCCAACCGTTAGGAAAATGTTCTATAGTTAAATTACTATAAAGAATACCAATGTTATGTTGATAAAATATTTTTTATAGTAAATTATTGTACTTTTAATTTATAATTGAGAAGATTTTATAGGTGTCGATCTACTAATAATGTATTTACTAATAAATACAGTAGAAAATTGTGAAATTAAACTATTTATTTTTTGATTATGATTAAATTCATGAGATAACACCATCAATATTTATAGAAAAAAAAGTTCATGTGTGATAAAATAGATGTGAGAATAGTTAGAACATTTACTTTATATTATATATTTACATACATAATTATATTGAAATAGTAATATTATAATCCTAATTTTATGTATTTTATGAAGTATAAAAATTAATCTCGAGGTTATTGGGTAATTTCATGTATTTTGAATTCTAGAAATAAAATTAGTTTGGGTATAATAGACTTATGTCTCGTACTTTATACATAGTATGTAATTATTATTGAACTTTTATAGAGTAATTCTGTCAAAAGACAACCTGAATAACTTAATTAATATAATAAAACAAAAAGTAATTTCATAATTATTTGTTATATGAATGATTTAGAATCTTTGAGATATTTGATGTAGTTAATAATTAATGATATTAAATTTTCATATTAAAAACATCATTATAAATTATATGACATTTTTATCAATTAATTTTTCTTTATTATATTTGATGTTTTTATTTTCCAAGAATTTTTCTTATTGTTTGTTCTTTTTATTCACTATTAAACTACAAATAAAATTATAATGATTGTAGTTCCATTTAAAATTTTAAAAACAATATTAATAATGATTTAGTATAGAAGGTCAATAAATATTATTAAAATACAATTTTGGTAAAAAAAAAGAATCATCAAGTAATTAATGCACTACATAATGTTAAGATATCCAGACCTAAATATAACATGATATATTTAAGATTAAATAATTCCATTAATTTTATTGAGATGGGTGAAACACCACATAACATTTATTGAAATACCTCATTCAACACTCTATCTACCTTAATTATTACAACATAAAACATATTATGTAAAATCAATTATAGTCTATTTTTGTTTTGATTAAAAATAGATGTTTAAATAAATAATTTATTTAGATGACTAAACAATGAGAATAGTCTAGAATATATAACTTTATGGTAACATTATATCGTAGACCTTTTTAAAAAATTGATGAATCATTTTAGAATGTTATTTTTTTAAAGCATATAAAAAAAGTGTAATTATAAACTATATATATTATATTGATGGGGAAAAGAAAAATGTATCAATCACTAAATAATAGTATTGTCCTCTACTCACGGTGTGTAGGATGGTTTGTATAAGATGTTATTAAAATTTATAAATCACTAATGAAAATATAATTATGATGTGAAATAATACATTAAATAGAAATAAATATTGATGGTAGAGGTTAAATATTGACTTATAAATCATGATGAATTTAGTATATTATTGTAGACGTTATTTCTAGATATTTGATGCATAAAAATATTTAAAATGGTATTTTTTATTTTTATTCTATTATATTAATATAGGCTATTATTGATGGGAATTAGATATTGGATATGGTTAAACTAGTAAACTATTGTACCCATAGAAAAAATTATCAAATAAGAAAATGAAAAATTATTATATTTAATTTTATTAAATTTTGTCAAAAATATTTTTTTTGGATTTGGTTGAAAAAAATTCACAAGCAATTAGTATATTGGGAAATAAAAATTTTGTAGTTGAACTAGTTTATTATTATTTAAAATCAAAAGATAATTATTTTTATAGATAAATATATTAAAGAATATTTTATATTACACAAAAAAACTTATATTTCATTTGTGGGATAGTATTGTGAATTCTTTGAAAGATGTGATTGTTTAGGAATATTATTTGAAATAACAAAAATTGTATTTTATTCACTAACGTTCATTCATAATACCACTTTTAAATAACATTTTCAAGTTTTTTGTAAATTCATATATTGTACATCTTGTGGATTGGTTAAAAAGGGATATAAGTAACAGTTTATTAAGGAAGGAATTTATCTAGCAGTATTGGATTGAAAAAGGGATTATTGAACCTTTTAATAATATAATGACATAGAATTCATTTAGGAGTTAAAATATAGAATATATTCATACATAAACATGATATATTATTATAATATAGAGAAATATTATATAACATTGACCTTGATTATTTATATATATATATAGATATTTCAATTAATAAATCTTATAATTAAATATATAAAAAAATATTACATAATAATTTTTGTTCACTCTATTTCCAATTTGATAAATGTTGTTGATCAAGAAAGTTTATATATCATGATGGATTGTGATAATCCTCCACTACATATTCAATGGTGGTTATAATTTTAAAATTTCACCAATTAAATAAATAATATAATGCATTCTAGTGATGTAGTCACTGATTCTTCTAAAAGGATACAATGATAATGTGAAAAAAATTAAATGACTTGGAAAATTTAAATCTTTCCTAATATATATTATTATACATGAATAAATTTACAGAAGAATTATATGATATGTATAAGAATTATTTGGTCCAATTAGGTCATTTTTATATAATATATCAATTTTTCATGATTATAGATTCATCAAAGAAACAAAATCCTTATGTATTTTTGAACTGATTATCAAAATGTGTTATCACAATTATTAGTTGATTACTATAAAAATTTATTGTATATAGAATTTTAAAAAAATATTATATGATTATTTATTGAGAAAATGTATATTTTTTAATAAAAAAGTAAAACTAAATAATTAATATAATTAAATAATTATTAATGGAATTATGATATTTTTATAAAAAAATAACTCGACCAAATTTTATGTAATATTTATTAATTATGAATATATAAATTCCATATATATGATGAATGCATTGAAACCTCCATGTTAATATAAGATAAATAAAAAAAATGAATTATAATATATAAAACAAGAAAATATTATATATTTAAGTTAATTTCAATTGTAAATTTAAAATTGTTTTATAGAATATAGGAAAAATCCCCCATTTAATTTTTACATTGGGGTATCATGTAAACTACTGAAGAGATCGAAATTGATACAATGATTAGGGTAATATTTGTGTTTGATAAAATATGATTGGTGGTCCTTTTATAACCCTTAGATCCTTAATGTGAATTTAATGATGGATTTACATTTCTCAATTTCGCCAATTTCCCTCAATCTCTCTTCATAAGGATTTTTTTTCAAAAATATTGTGATAATAAATTTTTTTTTCAATTGAATATTGAAAATATTTGGATCAATTACTAATTATCAAAAGAATGTGTCATTCATGAGAGCCCCAATAAGCTAGGTATAATGATATAATCATCATGTTTTTACATAGCCACTGTAATAATCACTTGTCTTATATGTCACCACTTACTCATTGATTTTATAGGGGAAATAAAGGGGTTCAGACATTGTTAATTCATATTATACTTATTTTTATGAAAGGGAAATTGTATATAGTGAATAAGAATACTCATTAGGTCTTACTGGATATGTTTTTTCTAGGATCTAATGGGCTCTATGAGATATATTTACTCTATACTATCAATACACAATATGTAATTTTATATCATACAAACTACCCTTATTTCCTCTACGTTGTTCTTGAAATTTCTTCTATTTATAACAAACAATTATCTTAATAAACTAGTTTGGTCATTTTTCACTTAAAATAGACAATTTGGCCACCAATTGGGTTACATTCTAGTATAACATAAGGGAAATTGATTCACTCATTTGACCCCTCTTAGTTTATCATAGTGAGATTATCCCCAACCATAGGTACCAGAAAAGTTATAATGGATTTTTAGCATTAATTTAATGATTTTATTGTTATTATTTTGGATTGAATTAATTTAGACTTTGATTTGAGTAATAAATATTCAAGGAAAATATATTAGATCAATATAGTGAATAAAGAATATTCAATGATTTGATAGGAAGAACAACAATACATGCTCGATGATGAAGATAAAATACATGTATTATATCTTCATCTTGGAACATGGATTTTATCCATTAGGGATCAATGAATTTATTATTATTATTTCCAATTTGAGTTTTGTTTCGTTTGGTTTATAGGAATGCGATATATTATAGATATTTTTATATTTTCAAGCTGATTTTTTGATGTTTTTTTGTCATTATTTGTTTTTTTTGAATGTTTGTGACATCGGTGGATTCATTCTCAACTCAACATGATTAGAACCCAAGGCATGGTTTAAAATTTATTAAATTTTAGGAATTGAATTGTGAAATTGACGTTTCATTATTGATGGATACCTACTTTAATTATAGTTTTGTGAAATGATTGAAATTAATTAGTTTTGTAGAAAAATTTATTTGTTTCATGATTTTAAAAGGATGGTTTAAAAATTATTGATTATTTTTAGTGCATTGAAATGTTTTATGAATAATTTTGAATATATAATGGATTATTGTAAAATGGTTTTGGAAATGTTTTTTTTGGAAGACATGGTGGTGTGTTTTTATGTTGCACATGTGGCCTTCTTGAAAAATAAAATTTTCCCTATTAAAAAAGGAATTTTGGAAAATAGGATTAGTTACAATGTGATTACTTGGTAGACTGATGAAAAGGAACTAATGAGTATTGAACTGTCACGTGTTCTAGAATGTATAGGTTTGTGTATGTCTGTAAATGAAATAGGTATACCACAAATATATAAATAATGGTTTTATGTTTGTGAAATGGGCTTCTTTGGATCCAATTTGGATTTTATAAAAACTGTTGATATGATTTAAACGAATTTTTTTATAAAACGTTTTATATTCATATTATAAAATGTTATATCCTAGTGCAATGATTTGATATGTCTTTGGGGAAAACCTTCTTGGTTTTATACTCATACCCTACTTTTGAATTTTGGTGCATTTGCAGATGATATATCTTGTGACAAAATTAAATGAAAGGTATCTAATTTATATATTCATTCATCATTATACCATCAAAAAGGCATGAAGAGTTTGATCTTCATGTTTTTTTTGAGTTTTTGAGTTGATATTTTCCATGTCATTGAGTTTTGCGAGTCTTGTTTTCTTATTTGTACTCTGCTATGGTTATTTTTTGGTTATAATTGGAGTTGAATTTATAGTACATAGGAATAAAATAGTGTTTTTTTGTATAGTGTTTGGTTTTTTCAATATTCAATTGTAAATTAGTCCCCTTATTTTTATCAATCTCATGGAAAATTTCTATAGCATTAGGGTGTTGTGGATGTCACCAATGTTTATTAACACCCACTACCTCTTCCCAATCCAATAGGTATGGGTTGGGTTGTTACAAATTGAGTTAGGTTGTTGAGAGATATAGTTGAATATAATTTTTATTTCTTATTTGTGTTGGATTGGTAGGAAAATTATTTTATCTTCAAATAAAGAAATTTAGAGCTTAAATAGAACTATCTAACCTAATATGGTTGAACTTATTGTTACCTTGGATTTTGGGTACATGACAATTTTAAGAAACATTTAGTAGTTGTAGCCTCATCTTCATGGGTTTAGAAAATGAGAAGATCATTCCATTCATTGATATCAATGAATTACTTCTAGAAGTTAATAATTAATTTTGAGTAATGATTTATGATTTGGTGAAAAAGTATTGCTTTTTTGAAAATAGTTGAAAATGGGATGAATTTTAAAATTCTTGATGGAATTTTCTTAAGTGTTTTGAAAGATGAATTGTTGATTTTGGGAAGTCCATATTTTGATATGTGTTATGTGCTAAATTTGAAATTTCTTATCTTTTAGGTTATAGAGATTGAGGATAAATGAATCATTATTCTTGTTAAAGATAATGATATCTATTAGGAATCATATCAACCACCTATAAGAGGCCCTTGAGAATACTGATTCACCTAATCCATTTTTGAAACAATTGGTCCAAAAAAACATTTAGTAAGTTCAAAATGTTATTTTGGGACTATGTTATTATACTATTTCTTAGGTATTTGTCATCTATATTACGAATTTTACAAATATTTTGATTAGAGACATAATAGACGAATAATACCATTCTAGAAATTGAAGTGGATGAAGTATATTCAACCTAACACGAAAAGGAAGGCATTCTAAAACTAAATTAAAAATGGAAGAGGGACACCAGTTCTCAAATAGGTGGAGTAGGAATTGTTAACTTCCCTACAAGACCCAAAAGAATATGGGGATGCTTATAATGTGGTTCCTTAAATCTTATCAGGCAAAATATTATGATATCACATAGATTATGCCACACCTGGGACTATATTGGGTGTCTTCGGTGCTATTATCATAGTGCTCAAAGGAAGAATTATTGGGACACATCATATTTCAAAGACATCATATAATTCTCTGGGATGAGGTAATAATAATAACTCTTATAAATAGACCAAGGATACCATCTCAATTCTAGAAATAACCTAAATCCTAAACCAATACACTCTAAATAGGGTATCAAATACCAATGTGCAGTGAGTAATCAATTTTAGGGAGTTTTAAAACTAATCTTGAATAACTAATTTTGAACTTCATTGGAGAGAGATATGATTATTTATAGTTATACCCTTATTAATGCTTTCTATGATTTATTGAAACCCTTTTTTATTGCTTCATGTGTTTATGATCTTATCAGTTTGTATATTGTGGTGGTGCATTCAATTTTTAATGTTAACAAAAATAATGGACAATGATAATGTCAAGATATTATGTTAATATCATGTTATATATAATATCATGGATGTAAATTTATATGAGATTTCTTGGTGCTTTGGGGGTATGTTTATGAATTAATATTCGGTTTGGACCTGTTACGAAAATTCAAATTAAACATCAATTTTGATAAATTATGAGCTATTGTTTCAATTTATGATGACATCAAGATTCTATTTAGAGGTGATCCAAATTTAATTGAAGGTGTAGTAGGATATTTGGGACCCAAATTTGGAACTATTTCATATTAGGTGGATGATTTTACAATGGAATTAGTGGATGAGAATAGAAATAGATGTTTTCCAACAATTATTGATCACTTTCATGAAGTGTTTTCTAAAAAACATATGTTTCCACCCACATAATAAGGGGAGTTTATGATTTATGTCTTAATGGGTGTAGTTATATATCACTTCTGTCTTATATGATAAATACATGATAATTAATTGAATCAAAATTCCAATTGGAAGACTCAGACGGAAAATGTTTCATTCTCCCTAGTATATCTCTACAGGTTGCACAAGCTTTATTTGTGAAAAGAATGTATGGAACTCTTCGGTTGTGTGTGGATTATCATAAGAATAATGAACTAATGATAAATTATCAGTATCCTATTTCACACTTTTCTAATCTGTTTGAATAATTGGGGGTAGAAATGTGGTTCTCTAAAATTAATTTTTTTTGATATCTCCAATTGCGTGATCAGAAGTAGGATACACCAAATAATGAATTTATAAGTATATAGGTACCTTATGAATTTTGGGTTATAAATTTATTTCTTACAAAATAACTAGATGTCATTATGTCATTAATGAATTATATATTTACAACGTCTCTATATTCTATTGTGGTGATCTTTGTGGATGACATATTGGGGTATACTAGCATAATGGATGAACATGAGAAACACAAGGTGATAGTTTTGGGTATCAATCATGGTCATCATCTATATGATTAACATTCAATGTTAAATTTTTGGGTGGAATAAGAATATAACATTGGCCATGTTATCTAGGAAAATGGAGTTTCTATTCATCATAAAAATATAGAGTTTGTGTCCTCCAAGAAACCTCCAAATAATTTCTATTATATATGTAGTATATATTCCCAATATTGTGATTAATAACATTTTTTTATGAATTTTCATGACTAGAATTACCAATAAAATCATTGAAAATTAAAATTGTTCCATTTCAATGGAATTGGATATTTTATAGGTATTTTAATGGGAAAAATGTTCTCCACAAATTAACACCGATTATGTTACTTCCTGAATTTGGATAAGGATAAGGGATGTATTATGATGCCCTAGGATCTAGGTTGTGTTATGTATTCATGTATGGAGAGAATTTTGTTTCTAATACCTCATCAAAATTATAGATTTATTAAAATTATTAACTGATTAGAAAATTGCAATTTGCTACTATACTCTATGCATAGAATACATGATGTCATTACCTCTTTGGTTATAAATTTACATTGTTTATGAATCCCAATAGTTAGTAAAAAAATTTCTCATAAAGTGACTTTAACCATATATAATGATGATGGATGAAGTATATTCAAATTATTTATATTAACATGAAGAATAAATTGCTAACTAATATTGGGGATAGATGGTATACACTTGGATTTTGAATACAGAGTTACTATTGTTTTATTTTTTTATTTTTTTAATGATTGGTATGAAAACGTTAAACAGGAATATAAATAAATTCTAAATGTTTTTCTATATGGTCAATATTTCATTGGTGGGTAGACCATTGAAGGTTTGAATCTAAATGGGGGTTCATTTTTCTGGTTCAATGATCATATTGTTGTATCTATGGCTTTTCAAGAGAAACTACACAATTTTTAAAACAAATTGATATGGGATATACATCCATGAATAAACACGATGTATAAGTAATTGAATGTTCAATTATTGTTGGTTGGAATGAATATAAAAGTGCACGATTTTTTTATGTGATGCATAAACTATTAAAAGGTCAAAGAAGAGAACCAATGACTAGTTAGTATGGTGAAATCTTAACCAATTATTGTTCTAAAATAGAAGTACATAACTAGGGATTTTGTATCAAGTCTATAAAATATAGTTTATTAACAAGTCATCCTATAGATTTTAATGGATATGCTAAAAAATTGTTTCCATTACATCACAATTCATACATTCAATATAGAGGAAATATCATAAAAATAGATATACGAGAAGTAGTAAAGTGACATTGTATTCAAGTTTCCATAGTATCATACTGAGATTCCAAATTTACACATAATTTTAGGAAGTCTTTACAGTAATTACACAGGGATAAATTGACTGTGGGACCTACATATCATCCTCAAAAGGATGTAACATAAATATTATGATACCAATGATTAGAGACATTTTTAGGTATTTTTAGTGTACTTTGGTGGTTCATTTGATATGCACATATCATTGGTTGATTTATAATATAAATATTTTTATCATACCTTAATACATATAAATCCTTTTAAAGAATTATAGGTGAATCCTTATTTTTGAACACTATTTTGGTTTGAAATAAGTGTGACTTCATTGGATGAACCAAGCCTTGTACATGAGATAATACAGAAGATCTAGTTTATCTTCACGAGGATGGAGATTTCTTAGAGTCATAAAAAATCATATGGGGGTCATATTTTATGGTCATTTTTATTCGAGGTGAGATATCGTGGTTTTTTGGGAATCCATCCATATCATCGGCATTATCTTAATGGGATGTATGGAATGTTATCTCCATGATACATATGCCCATTTGAGAAAAGGGAACGGGTTGGTGAGGTAGAATAATGGTTGGATTTTCCACCAAGGTTCTATTTAGTTTATAATGTGTTTCATGTATTTAAATTAAGGAATAATAAACCTAATCCTAACCACATAATTTAATGGGATCATGTTGACAAAAAAATAGATGCTACATTGGTTCATATTCTCGTTAATATTGTAGATAGGTAAGATAAATTTTTTCGTGGGAGACTCATCAATATAGTTTGGGATTTGTGGAAACATGGTTATATTCCAGAATAAACATGGTAGCATGAAAAATAAATTTTCAACCAAAGGAGAAAAATCCTTCAGCCCAATGGTGGTTTTCAATGTTCCATGGATATGAATTCCAATGGTGTGAAGAATGTTGCACCACTAGATTCAAGAATGTGACCCTTTATTTATGAAATTTTTCTATATATATATTTTTGGTTATGTTTCAGATGGTTCAGGGGTGTCCTGGAATGTTTTCAAATTTTATAGTGGTACATGGTTTTAGCATTGTAAATAGAAACATTTGAACACTACTTAGTAAACCATGCAACAGAAATAGTGGGAACTAGGTAGGAACATAGATGAGAGCATGGGAAGGAGAAAACATTTGGCCAACTAAGAGAAACAATGAAGTATTTTATAGAGGGTTTTAGCATGTTTAGTTCATTTTTTTCTATTTGTGTGATAAAATTGTTTTTGATGTGTTTAAATACATATAGTTTATATTTACCACACATTTTTAATATTATTGAACCATAAACTAGAATATTTAAAAATTATATATGGATTTTATGGATGTAACTCTATTTATCCTCTAGACCTCTCATGTTTTACTAGTAATGTGAAAATATAAATTCCCTTTTACAAATATGTTTTTGAGAGAAATTCAATATTTTTGTACGTTATCAGTAGGTGAATATAACTGAATTGGAGGCCAGATTCCATGGAAGGTTCCCATTCATGATTTTCTACAATTATTTAATCATGTACCCTTTCATTGAATCATGGATTTGGCTTTTGGGAAAAAATACATGCTATTTGATGCTAATAATGTTGATTTATTATTATTTTTTGTTGAAGGGGAAGAGAACTATGGATTATTTTTGGAGTTTCAAACTGATGTTTTGTTGTTTTGTGTTGTAATTTGTTTTCACTAATGTTTGTGAGACATGTTGCATCACTATTGAATCATCATGATTAGAAAATTAATGGTTGGCTTAAAAATGATTAAATTTATTTAATTGAATTATGATGTTGATGTGTTATTCTTGATTGAAAGCATCATTATTAATGATTTTGTGAAATGATGGATTTTTTGTGTTTTATAGAAAAAAGTATTAAGATAATGATTTTAATATGATAGTTTTAAAACTATGGTTTCATATCAATGCATGGAAATTGTTTTTTTAGATTTTTTAATGAAATAATTTCATTGTGAATTTTTTTCAAAATGGTTTCTAACAATACATGGCTTTGTTTGTTCATGTTTCATACGAGTCCTAGTTGAAATATGACAAGTGTCTGACTTCCAAAGCTATAATTTAATAGGATATTGGTTACCTTGTGTGACTTGGAATATACAAAAGTGACAAATCATTAGTATGGAACAATCACCATGGCATGATTTTTTAGATGTGTTTTTTTGTGGAGATGGAATGGGTTTGCCAAATGGATTTAAAAAAAGTAGTTTTATGATAGAGAAATGTTTTTCTTTGGAACTGGTTTGGTTTCGATATAAAATGATTAAATAGATCTAAAATTTTTATATATACTATTTTTTATAAATTTGATAACGTGTTTTATCATAGTTACCTGAGTTGGGACGTTATTGGGGAAACCCTAATATGTTTTATATTTACCCTCTGCTTTGGAACATTTTTGTGTTTGCAGATGTTGTATCAGGAGATATAGACATTGTCATGTTATATGATTTCTTTAGTGATTCTTTATTATACAATTGTAATTCCATGTGGAGTTGGATCTATGTGTAGTTTCAGATTTTATGTTTTCCGTGTATTTTATTTTTTTTGAAGGTATTTGATTCTAGTTTGTAATCTGATAAGGCAATGTTTCAGTTATACCTTATTTTGAGTTTTTAATACTCATAAATCATATGGATATTTGTTATTATATTTCTAATTGCTGTTTTGTTTTATATTCTATAGGAAAATTATACCCCAATTGTTTTATGAATACATTAAAAATTATTTCCCACCATAGAAGTCAAGGGTATTCCACCAAATGTTAGTAATACCTTTCTCCTCTACTCAAGAATATTGGTGTGGGCTAGTATGTTACAAATGTTATCAAATTGTTCAGTCATGGAGTTGAAAATAACTCTAGTTGATTTCATGAGTAGGATTAGTAGCAAAGAGATTGGATTTTCAAAACATGAAATGTATAGAATAATAATGAGTAGCTAACCTATTTATATTCAAAATTATGTTTAATGGGATTTTGGGGTACACGATCATTTTGAGACACTTCTAAGAGTTATAAACTCATCATTATGGGTTTAGATGATGAGAAGATCAATACATGCATCGATAGAAATGACTTCCCAATATGATTGAATAATTCATTTTGATTAATTGTTTATGATTTGGGAACAATGTGATGATTTAAAAAAAATTAAAATGAGTTGGTTTTCTAAAATAATGGATGAATTTTCAAAAAGTTTATTAACCATAAGATTATTTTATTCTAGGAAATATTTTTATAACATGTGTGATATGGATATTTTGAAATTTCGAATCATTTTTTGGGTAAAAGAGTTAGATTAATTGAATTATCTTTTAGTTATGGAATACATCGTAGGAAAATAATCATAGAAACATAATGTAATAGGCTATTTAGAATGTGGTTTCACATGAGTAATATGTGAACCAACAATTGGTTCAAATAATATTTCTTTCTCATCTGAACATTGAGTAAGTAAAATAAAATGAATATATTTATGTTGTATGAGTCCTCTATATTATGAATTTTATTTTTTTGGTGGTAATAGAAATAATAGTAGATTAATAAACTTCTGGAAATAAAATTCCAGGAAGTATGGTTGTCCTCATGAGAACATATGGGATCTATAATAGTAATAACAAAAGGAAGAGGGAATCCCATTCACAAAAAGGTGGAGCACCTCATAATTAGAACATATAATCATTTAAGACTTCTCAAAAATGAAAAATAATGGGAGAAATTTCTAATTTGGTCCTTTATGTGATGTCATGGAAAAGTTTATAGCCATACATAGAACATGACACAATTTCAAACTAATGAGGCATATTTAGTGCTATATTCCTAGTGCTCCAAAGATAACATCTGGAGACACATCTCTTGTCTTTTAGATCTCATATAATTCTATGGGATGAGGTAATGATACTAATTTTACATATAAGAATGAATTAATACATGATTATTTTATGAATACAAGAAATCATCAACACATATTCTCTGCATAGGTTATCACTGTCCCATGTGTTGGGAGTAAGAAATTTTTTAGAGATGAGATAATAATATAGGATAATAAACCAAGTCATCTTATTGTGAGATGTATGATTGTAACACCCGAGACTTTTTTGTTATATAAATCATCAAAGGAATCTTTTTCTACACAACACTTGCTTGGCTTGCTTTACAGGCAATCGCGACCTTCCTCGATAGCTTTCGTCGTACGCAATACCGAGTTTCACTAAATAACAATATGCTATTAAAACCAGCCGTTATGAATAGTAATAACCACTTTTTGAAATTTTATAAATTTTATTTTTCAAAATGGACTTCATTTTTGGACTCAGAATATCGAAATTAGCCTAGGGTGAAATTTTGGTATTTTTCTGAAAACTTTCAATTTTTGATGAATAGTGAAACCACTAAGTGGTAGGTTAAAAACCGAATTTTGCATAAAACTTAATTTTACCGCTTCTGTGAATGGAATTTTGAAAATCCGAGAGACATGGTTAATATCAAGAACTAAAATGTGGTTCAATGAGATGAAAATAATTTTTGGTGAATAGTAACTTTTTACTTTTTTTTACCGCGGTTAATAGTAAATAGGGTAACTAAGGGTAAATATGATATTAATATTACCCTAACACGTGTCCTAATTCTATTGGACAAGTGTAATTCGACCAAAAACAAACTTAGGAATAAAATATGACCATTTAGGCCCACTTGGATTAGATTAGGACATTTATTATTAATTTATTTAAAGAAGGGTTAAAATAGTTAAAATCAAAGTTTAATAAGTAAATCATTTTTAATATGGGGTTATACATAAGATAAATTCAATTGTAAATATTCATTAGAAAGATAAAAAAGATTTCCTACATGATGATATTTTATTTGTAATTTTTAGACATCAAATAATTTAATTTATTTATAACACAAAGATGATGCAGTAATTATCTTATTAATGAAATATTGACAAAATTGATAATATAAATATAAAAATAAATGTAATTTAAGACTTTTTATGAATTCCACTAATTTTATAGGTTACTATGATATATTAATGTTTATTTAATAAACTTGGTTCGAACATATAATTCTGTTATGACTTTCACAAAAATCATATATCAAATAGTGTCAAAATTGACACAAAATAGTTTTTAAATAAAATATTATATTATTAATTGTTATTGTATTCTTAAAAATCTAAGGTTCGGCCAAATGACTTAGATAAGGATATATATTTTAATAATAAACAATTTGGGGTTCGTTTGGCATGTTATAGTAAGTGTATTAACCATATAGTGAAAGAAAACAAAAAGACATGGTAAAAGTTAAATTATTTAACTTAGAGTTAAATCTAATTAATAAGGTTAAAATAATACCCTAAACTTGTCTAAATCCTATTGGTTGATAGGATTTCGACCCTTCCCCACTTTATCTTCGAAATAAGACCCTTTGGAACCATTATAAACCGATTTTGACTTTAATATAAAATAATATTTTGAGATATTCCTAAGGTGCCCCTCTCCTCCCTTATAAAAGGGCACCTCCTCCCCCTCCTCCTCACACCAAATTGAGCACTCAAGCTCGGCCAACCCCTGCCATTTTCTCCTCTCCACTTCCCTAGAATAGTCCTAGAGGTCCTGTTCTTCTCCAAAGACCACTCTTAGTTCCTTAAGTGGAGGATTCAAATAGGCGTTCCAAAGAAGAGGTAATATCCATTACCGATCTTTTCAATTTCTTTCTTCTTCAAACTTCTTCTTCTTTAGTTGTTTCATGATAAAGTAATAACATCAGTATTACTTACATACTGATATGTTATTATAAATATGAAACAACCCTAATTCACCTTCTATCCATCCTACGGAAAAATGAAATCACCGCGCGTGCGTACGTACGGAATACCGTCTCCACGCCGTGGTGTAATCTATTTTTCCACCATCAACTTACAAGGATGGTTATAATGGTGTAATAAGTAACTATATATGATTATTATGAAGTAATATTGATACTGAAATAATATATATATATATATATATACTCCAATACAATTCCACGATCATAGGAACGATATCATCACTCGTGCGTACGTACGGAATACCGTCTCCACGATGTGATGCGACTCGTTCTACATGATCTTCATTTCATAATGATTATATAAATGAATTGAATGAATGAATATGGTATATACTACACTAATACCATTCTGTAAATGAATTATCTATAACCTAAAGATAAGAATAATAATTTATTCGACAAAACACGCATAAGAACAAAAAGTTATAAAGACCCGAGTAACAAGTAACAATGAAATATTACTAACAAGAAGCTAATAATATGACCATATATGATATCATATCAACATGTATGATTCTGGAATAAGTCAATAACATTATGTAAACCATTATACAGGAGCTTCGGACACGTACAAAGCAAATCGGACCTAAGGTAAGGGAAATATCACAATCTCATTTTTATCCGAGATTGTTTATTCGTAAGTATTTACTGGGGTGTATTTTATTATCCACATCCATGTTCCATCAATATGTAATATTATTTCCATCCACCTACAATTGTTTAAATCCATTTTTACCCTTCGGTGAGTTTTTAGTAATATGTACGAAAGGAATCCTTTGTCGTTTTTCGTACGAGGTACTTTTTTGACTTTTCCGACAAAAGTACGAAGAATGTTTTTTTAACTTATATGGCACAAACGGATTTTTACGGTTTTATAAAGCCTTATTTTCATGAATCTTCCTCCAAAAGATTTCATGACTATTTTCAATAAAATCTCTTTCTTTTAAAATTGCATGATGTTTTGTGAAAAGAAATTGATTTTGAAGAAGAAAGGATATTTTCCTCAAGAATTCAATTCAAGTGTTTTATCAAAATTATTTTCCATCTAAGATAATAAAGGGTTCTGTTTCTATCCATATTTTTACATTGTTTTGACTATGTTGTGATGGAATTATGTTTATGAATTCCTTTATCTTATATGAATTGATTTATGATGTCATTATGTTTCAAGAATCCCATTTTTGTTACATGTGTTATGCAATGATGTATGTTTTATGATTATGTGGCACACATAAGAAAGGATTCATTATAAGATGGGTGGGACCTATATCTCCCTCCAATGCATTGGGTAAAGATTTTATATCTCATGAGATAGACATGGCTGGAACAGAAGGTTATTTCGGTTCAGTGATACAGGACTGAAACGAGGAGTGAACTCGGTTCAGAAAGGGACTTTGTCCACTAAGATAGTCTTGGCAATAAGTCATGACTAACAAGAAATGATTTTCCATGATTATGTGTGCATGCCATAAAGTTTCAAGTTTCATGTTATGATTATGGGGATCTCATTTTCACTTCTATGATTTATTAAGATTTTATGATCTCTTTTGCAGGTTATGATTTTCAAAAAGATATGATATGATTTTTATTTCCTTTATTGCCCTTGCTGAGCATTTGAGCTCACCCTTTTATGTTTTCTTTTCCCCAGGTCAGGAAGATGGATATTAAGTAGAATATGCTAAAAGGGACCCTAGATATGATGAAATAAATGGGAGGCACTGTAGAAGATTTATGAACCAGTTGTTTATGTTTCCCAGTTTCTAAAGACACTATACCTATACGGTCCTTTGTGGTTTTGTCATATGTTGTAATAAGTGTGCTTCAATTTTGAAGTATTAACAATGTATGTAAAGTATGGGTCGTTATAGTTGGTATCAGAGGAAAGGTATAGTCAACCTTTGGAAACTAGGATGTGAAAGCCTTAGTAAGAACCCTAAGGATAAGTCTAAGCATAGAACACAATCTTAGTGTTTTAGAAATGGACTTGAATAACCTAGGATAAGACCTTAAGCATGAAAATTTTATTCTTGAATTATGTGGTTTCCTATTATAATTAGTGTTGCTCACACTATTCTTCTTGGTTTTAGTCAATGGCTGGAACCCGAAGGAACCGTGTTAATGCGGAATGCGATGGGCAATGCAATGATTGTCCCCCTGAGCAACCAAACAATATGGGAGATGGAATGCAAAATCTTGTAGCCATGCTCACACAACTTTCTCAAGCTATGAATCATGCAGGATTTCCAAACGAGCAAAGGAGGGAGCAACATTCTGTTGAATCCTTCATGAGGCAGCGTCCACCTTCTTTTAGTGGGTCTACTGATCCATTAGTTGCTGAACAATGGATTAGTACTACTGAAAAGATATTTTCAGTTCTTCAATGTTCTGAACATGATAAAGTCATCCTAGCAGTGTATCGTTTAGAAGGAGATGCTGATCAATGGTGGAATCTTGTTAAGAATACGAGGCAAAGGGATGAAATTGAGTCTATGGAATGGAACGAGTTCAAGAATTTATTTTTCAATAAGTACTTCCCTCGTATTCTCCGAACAAAGATGGAGAAAGAGTTCCTTGAACTGAAGCAAAGGGATGATGAATCTGTTAGTACCTATGAAGCAAATTTTACAAGACTTGCAAGGTACGCTTCTGGTATTATTATCCAACCTGAGAGTAAGATCGATCGATTCTTTAGTGGCTTAAAACCAAGTCTTCGAAGGGCGTTATCCATAAGGGACTTCAATAGCTATGAGGAAATCGTTCGATGTGCTCTCAAAGTCGAGATGGAGATTGGAGTAACCCATCAGTCACATGGGTTTGATAAGAAGAGGAAGATGGAATTCAAAGGAAACTCTAAAGAGCACACTGAAAAGAAGATGAACTTTCCCTTATGCTCAAAGTGTGGAAAGAAACATGGAGGGAGTTGTCTTAAAGGGACAAGTAAATGTTTTAAATGTGGAAAAGAAGGTCATCGGGCATTTGAATGCCGTGATAATGGGAAGAAGATGTCTAATGATGCAAACAAAGGAAGGGATACACAGAATGATCCTACTACACTTCAATGTTTCAAGTGCAAGGAGATGGGGCATTATGCCAATCAATGCCCAAATCCAAGGGTTGATGATGATGGTCGACGTCAACAAACTCTTAAGGCTAAAGACAAAGGAAAGTCACATGCAATTTCTACCGGCGATGTGGAGTACGATAACGATGTGGTGAAAGGTACACTTACCATCCACTCTAAAGTAGAAAATGTTTTATTTGATTCTGGATCCACCCACTCTTTTATTTCTGAAGACTTTTCTAAGGGTATCACTGTATTACCTCAACAATTAGATGTTGAGTTAGCTGTGACAACACCTAATGGCACATCAATCACATCAAAAGTTTATAATTCTTCTCCGATCGAAGTTTGTGGGAAAGTGCTTCCTGCAAATCTTGTGATCCTTCCTTTAGTGGAATTTGATGTGATTCTTGGCATGGATTGGCTTTCTCTACATGGAGCTCATATCGATTGCCAAAGAAGGGAAGTCACATTTCATATTCCAGATCAATCTACGATCGTCTATCAATGCAAGGATGAACATAACCTTCCAGTGGAAATTTCTTCCATCTTATGGGTATTGATTCCACTAAATGAAGGTTATTTATCTCAAATGGTTGGTGAGAAACTCACGATTAAGAATATGCCCATTGTACGGGATTTTGATGATGTCTTTCCGGAGGAATTGCCGGGTCTTCCACCAAATCGTGAAGTTGAGTTTTCAATAGAACTCGTACCGGGTGCTTTGCCTATTTCAAAGACACCTTATAGAATGGCCCCAATTGAGTTGCAGGAATTGAAGAAGCAACTCCAAGAGAATCTTGATAAGGGATTCATACGCCCTAGTGCGTCACCTTGGGGAGCACCTGTTCTATTTGTTAAGAAGAAAGATGGATCAATGAGACTCTTCATTGATTATCGAGAACTTAACAAGATCACTATCAAGAACAAATATCCTCTCCCACGCATTGATGACTTATTTGACCAACTACGCGGAGCTCAATACTTTTCCAAGATTGATCTTCGTTCAGGGTATCATCAATTAAGGGTCAAAAGGGAGGATATACCAAAGACGACTTTCCGTACAAGGTATGGACACTATGAATTTATAGTGATGCCATTTGGTCTTACTAATGCCCCTGCTATCTTCATGGATCTAATGAATAGAGTCTTTAGAGACTATCTTGATCAATTTGTGGTAGTCTTTATAGACGATATTCTTGTCTATTCAAAGAGCAAGGAAGAGCATGAAGATCACTTGAGAATTATATTGAAGACCCTGAGAAAGGAGAAGCTTTATGCCAAATTTACCAAGTGTGAATTTTGGCTTCAAAAAGTTGCATTTTTGGGTCACATAATCTCAAAAGAGGGGATATCTGTGGATCCAGCAAAAACAGAGGTTATCGAAAGATGGTCAAGACCAACAACAGTAACTGAGATCCGAAGTTTTCTTGGTTTGGCTGGATATTATCGACGTTTTGTAAAATATTTTTCACGATTATCTAATCCAATCACCAAGTTGACTCGGAAAGGAGTTAAGTTTGTCTGGACAGAGGAATGTGAAGAGAATTTCAAGGAGTTGAAAAGAAGGTTATCCAGTGCACCTGTGCTCACACTGCCTTGTAGTGGAGAAAGGTTTGTGATCTACAGTGATGCATCCAAGAAGGGATTGGGGTGTGTTCTTATGCAAAATGATATGGTGATAGCTTATGCCTCACGACAGTTGAAAATCCATGAGCAAAATTATCCAACACATGATTTGGAGTTGGCTGCGGTAATCTTTGCATTAAAGATTTGGAGGCATTACCTTTATGGTGAAAGGTGTGATATTTATACTGATCATAAAAGTTTAAAGTATATTTTCACACAAAAGGAGTTGAATATGCGTCAAAGAAGATGGTTGGAGCTGATTAAGGATTATGACTGCTCAATCCATTACCACCCTGGCAAAGCAAACAAGGTGGCAGATGCATTAAGTCGACAAGACCATGCTAGTTTATCCATGATGAGGATCACAAAAGATCCAATATTTATGGATTTACAAAGGATGGATCTTGGAATTATAATGGAAGGGGAAAAATATTATCTTTCTCAAATGAATGTTCAACCATCTATACATGTGAAGATTAAAGAGGCACAGAAAGAAGATGTCGAGTTACAAAAGAATGTGAGAAATGTTCCTGAATTCAACCTTGATTGTGATGGGATAATAAAGTTCAGGAATCGGGTTTGTGTTCCTCCCATCCCCGAATTAAAGAAGGAGCTGCTGGATGAGGCTCATAGTTCATCATTCTCTATTCATCCTGGAAGTACGAAGATGTATAGGGACCTGAAAGAGTACTTCTGGTGGGATGGCATGAAAAGAGATGTTGATGAATATGTATCTCGATGCTTGGTTTGTCAACAAGTTAAAGCTGAGAGACAGAAGTCTAAGGGGATGTTACAACCATTACCCATACCCGAATGGAAATGTGAAAACATCACTATGGACTTTGTCACAAGACTTCCTAAAACATCCAAAGGCAATAATGCTATCTGGGTCATAGTTGATCGTCTTACAAAGTCTGCACACTTCATTCCTATTAGAGAGGATTTCTCTCTAGATCAGCCTGCCAGGATATATGTAAAGGAAGTGGTAAGATTGCATAGAGTACCACTTTCTATTATATCTGATCGGGATCCGAGATTTACCTCGAAGTTCTGGCGAAGTCTTCAGCATACTCTGGATACAGAGTTGAGTTTCAGCACTGCTTATCATCCCCAGACAGACGGTCAGTCTGAGAGAACAATTCAAACCCTAGAAGATATGTTGAGAGCTTGCTCTATGGATTTCAAAGGAGGTTGGGATCAACACCTACCTTTGGTGGAATTTTCTTATAATAATAGCTTTCACTCCAGTATTCAGATGGCTCCTTATAAAGCTCTCTATGGAAAGAAATGCAGGACTCCAACTTGCTGGGATGAAGTTGGGGAAAGAAAGCTATTAGGACCTGATCTCGTTGATGAGATGGCAGAAAAGGTCAGATCTATTCAACAACACATAAGAGCAGCTCAGAGTCGACAGAAAAGTTATGCCGACAACCGAAGAAAAGACCTAGAGTTTGAAGTGGGTGATAAAGTGTTCTTACGAATATCTCCCTGGAAGAGGGTTATGAGATTTGGAAAGAAGGGGAAGTTGAGCCCTAGATATATCGGTCCTTTCGAAATACTGGATCGTGTTGGGAAGGTAGCTTACCGATTGGCGCTTCCACCGAATCTCTCTCAAGTTCACGATGTGTTCCATGTATCTCTCCTGAGAAAGTACATACCTGATCCTTCACATGTACTCAGCTCAGAAGTTGTACCGCTGGAGCAAGATCTTTCTTATGAAGAACAGCCGATAGAGATTCTGGATCGTAGCGAAAAAGTTCTACGAAACAAGACCACTCGATTGGTGAAAGTTTTATGGAGGAACCACCAACTTGAAGAAGCTACTTGGGAGCTTGAGGATATGATGAGGGAGAAGTATCCTCATCTGTTTGTTACAAAGTGACGAATTTCGAGGGCGAAATTCTTTTTAAGGGGGGTAGAATGTAACACCTGAGACTTTTATGTTATATAAATCATCAAAGGAATCTTTTTCTACACAACACTTGCTTGGCTTGCTTTACACGCAATCGCGACCTTCCTCGATAGCTTTCGTCGTACGCAATACCGAGTTTCACTAAATAACAATATGCTATTAAAACCAGCCGTTATGAATAGTAATAACCACTTTTTGAAATTTTATAAATTTTATTTTTCAAAATGGACTTCATTTTTGGACTCAGAATATCGAAATTAGCCTAGGGTGAAATTTTGGTATTTTTCTGAAAACTTTCAATTTTTGATGAATAGTGAAACCACTAAGTGGTAGGTTAAAAACCGAATTTTTCATAAAACTTAATTTTACCGCTTCTGTGAATGGAATTTCGAAAATCCGAGAGACACGGTTAATATCAAGGACTAAAATGTGGTTCAATGAGATGAAAATAATTTTTGGTGAATAGTAACTTTTTACTTTTTTTTACCGCGGTTAATAGTAAATAGGGTAACTAAGGGTGAATATGATATTAATATTACCCTAACACATGTCCTAATTCTATTGGACAAGTGTAATTCGACCAAAAACAAACTTAGGAATAAAATATGACCATTTAGGCCCACTTGGATTAGATTAGGACATTTATTATTAATTTATTTAAAGAAGGTTTAAAATAGTTAAAATCAAAGTTTAATAAGTAAATCATTTTTAATATGGGGTTATACATAAGATAAATTCAATTGTAAATATTCATTAGAAAGATAAAAAGATTTCCTACATGATGATATTTTATTTGTAATTTTTAGACATCAAATAATTTAATTTATTTATAACACAAAGATGATGCAGTAATTATCTTATTAATGAAATATTGACAAAATTGATAATATAAATACCAAAATAAATGTAATTTAAGACTTTTTATGAATTCCACTAATTTTATAGGTTACTATGATATATTAATGTTGATTTAATAAACTTGGTTCGAACATATAATTCTGTTATGACTTTCACAAAAATCATATATCAAATAGTGTCAAAATTGACACAAAATAGTTTTTAAATAAAATATTATATTATTAATTGTTATTGTATTCCTAAAAATCTAAGGTTCGGCCAAATGACTTAGATAAGGATATATATTTTAATAATAAACAATTTGGGGTTCGTTTGGCATGTTATAGTAAGTGTATTAACCATATAGTGAAAGAAAACAAAAAGACATGGTAAAAGTTAAATTATTTAACTTAGAGTTAAATCTAATTAATAAGGTTAAAATAATACCCTAAACTTGTCTAAATCCTATTGGTTGATAGGATTTCGACCCTTCCCCACTTTATCTTCGAAATAAGACCCTTTGGAACCATTATAAACCGATTTTGACTTTAATATAAAATAATATTTTGAGATATTCCTAAGGTGCCCCTCTCCTCCCTTATAAAAGGGCACCTCCTCCCCCTCCTCCTCACACCAAATTGAGCACTCAAGCTCGGCCAACCCCTGCCATTTTCTCCTCTCCACTTCCCTAGAATAGTCCTAGAGGTCCTGTTCTTCTCCAAAGACCACTCTTAGTTCCTTAAGTGGAGGATTCAAATAGGCGTTCCAAAGAAGAGGTAATATCCATTACCGATCTTTTCAATTTCTTTCTTCTTCAAACTTCTTCTTCTTTAGTTGTTTCATGATAAAGTAATAACATCAGTATTAATTACATACTGATATGTTATTATAAATATGAAACAACCCTAATTCACCTTCTATCCATCCTACGGAAAAATGAAATCACCGCGCATGCGTACGTACGGAATACCGTCTCCCCGCCGTGGTGTAATCTATTTTTCCACCATCAACTTACAAGGATGGTTATAATGGTGTAATAAGTAACTATATATGATTATTATGAAGTAATATTGATACTGAAATAATATATATATATACTCCAATACAATTCCACGATCATAGGAACGATATCATCACTCGTGCGTACGTACGGAATACCGTCTCCACGATGTGATGCGACTCGTTCTACATGATCTTCATTTCATAATGATTATATAAATGAATTGAATGAATGAATATGGTATATACTACACTAATACCATTCTGTAAATGAATTATCAATAACCTAAAGATAAGAATAATAATTTATTCGACAAAACACGCATAAGAACAAAAAGTTATAAAGACCCGAGTAACAAGTAACAATGAAATATTACTAACAAGAAGCTAATAATATGACCATATATGATATCATATCAACATGTATGATTCTGGAATAAGTCAATAACATTATTTAAACCATTATACAGGAGCTTCGGACACGTACAAAGCAAATCGGACCTAAGGTAAGGGAAATATCACAATCTCATTTTTATCCGAGATTGTTTATTCGTAAGTATTTACTGGGGTGTATTTTATTATCCACATCCATGTCCCATCAATATGTAATATTATTTCCATCCACCTACAATTGTTTAAATCCATTTTTACCCTTCGGTGAGTTTTTAGTAATATGTACGAAAGGAATCCTTTGTCGTTTTTCGTACGAGGTACTTTTTTGACTTTTCCGACAAAAGTACGAAGAATGTTTTTTTTAACTTATACGGCACAAACGGATTTTTACGGTTTTATAAAGCCTTATTTTCATGAAGATTCCTCCAAAAGATTTCATGACTATTTTCAATAAAATCTCTTTCTTTTAAAATTGCATGATGTTTTGTGAAAAGAAATTGATTTTAAAGAAGAAAGGATATTTTCCTCAAGAATTCAATTCAAGTGTTTTATCAAAATTATTTTCCATCTAAGATAATAAAGGGTTCTGTTTCTATCCATATTTTTACATTGTTTTGAATATGTTGTGATGGAATTATGTTTATGAATTCCTTTATCTTATATGAATTTATTTATGATGTCATGATGTTTCAAGAATCCCATTTTTGTTACATGTGTTATGCAATGATGTATGTTTTATGATTATGTGGCACACATAAGAAAGGATTCATTATAAGATGGGTGGGACCTATATCTCCCTCCAATGCATTGGGTAAATATTTTATATCTCATGAGATAGACATGGCTGGAACAGAAGGTTATTTCGGTTCAGTGATACAGGACTGAAACGAGGAGTGAACTCGGTTCAGAAAGGGACTTTGTCCACTAAGATAGTCTTGGCAATAAGTGATGACTAACAAGAAATGATTTTCCATGATTATGTGTGCATGCCATAAAGTTTCAAGTTTCATGTTATGATTATGGGGATCTCATTTTCCCTTCTATGATTTATTAAGATTTTATGATCTCTTTTGCAGGTTATGATTTTCAAAAAGATATGATATGATTTTTATTTCCTTTATTGCCCTTGCTGAGCATTTGAGCTCACCCTTTTATGTTTTCTTTTCCCCAGGTCAGGAAGATGGATATTAAGTAGAATATGCTAAAAGGGACCCTAGATATGATGAAATAAATGGGAGGCACTGTAGAAGATTTATGAACCAGTTGTTTATGTTTCCCAGTTTCTAAAGACACTATACCTATACGGTCCTTTGTGGTTTTGTCATATGTTGTAATAAGTGTGCTTCAATTTTGAAGTATTAACAATGTATGTAAAGTATGGGTCGTTATAATGATTATTTTAAATTCTACACTTACGCATGATTTATTTGATATTTTTTAATACTATTAAATTATTTCTTTCTATTTTGTTGAATTTTTGGGTTTCTATGTTGAGATTGTTCCTTTTTTTAAACAAAAAACACCAAAATGAAAAATAAAATATCATAATTTTTTTGAAAATCATATTATATAATAATTTATGGACTTGAATTTATTTGTGATTTATTTTTTCATGATATAAATCATTATAACATAATCTTGGTTAAGAATTGGTTTTAAATGTTCCATGATCACATCAATTTTTATACCAAATGGGTTAGTTTCACAACTGAGGATGGAATCAAGTATTTCATTAGAGGATATAAAAATGTGAAGGAAGGAATTGTATGAATATTCACACCTATAGTTGGAAACTTCTCTTTCTAGTAGGTATATTTGACCTTCAAATCAGTGGGTGAGATCTAAAGTAATAGTTATTCAACAATTGGTAATCAATATCCCTATTTTTTCAGCAAAAAATTATCAACATTGCTAGTCAAAAGATAATTAGTGGTTATTATTGATATCTAATAATGGAAAATCCTAAATCAAATATGACATTTCTAATTAAAATAATACAATTAATGGAATTGAAATTTCAGCTTGAATAAAGGGATGGAAAATGGTTGGTTCATCCTTTTAAGGCTCCATGGGAAAGACAAATTTTTGTGTGTGTAAAGGGTAGATATAACTCTTCAGTTGTGTGTTTATTATCATAAACATTATCAACATATGATAAATAATCAATATAATATCTTACACATTGTTGATTTTTTGATCAATTGAAGGGTGTTAGCTGGTTTTCTAAAATTTATTTTCATCCATGATATCACAAATTGTTGTTTTCGAAGAATGATTTTCAAAAGGCACCTTTCTAGAGTATATATGTCTATAATGAGTATATAGTTATTCCTTTCAGGCATACAAATGCAACAAAAGACATTATAGAATTGTTCAATGAGTTATTTATAAGGTATATGGAATCTATTTTGGTGGATTTTTTGGATAACTTATTGGGGTATTCAAGGGAAAATAATAAATCTGAGAAACATTTAGAAATAGTGTTGGGAATATTATGGGTTCATCTTATGTATTCAATAATATTAAAGATTGATTTCTGTATACAAGAAGAATGTTTAAAACCACATGTTATCTATAGAAAAGTTATTTCTATAGATCCATAGAATTTATATGTTGTGATCTCATGGAAAAAATGAAATAATGTAATTCATATATGTAGATTTACTGTTCTAGTTGGTGATTAATAATGTTTTGTTTATAATTTTTTATGACTAGACACACCAATTATAGTGTTTTAAAGGAATATTGTCCCATTTCAATGAAATATTTTATCTATATGGATTTTAATTATATTACTTTTCACATTTCATTATCATTGATCTTGATAATTCCATAATTCAGAAAATGACATGTGGTGTACTATGATTATTAAGGATCTAGTTTGGGTTGATTTCGAATTTAGGGAGACTTTTTTGGTTGAAAATGGATCCTAAAAATTACATTTGCATGCAAAGAATTACCCATGAAATGTTTGGGAATTAGTTTTTCTAGTCCATTTATTGAAATTATTGCATCATTAACTCTTTTGTCAAAAATTTATTGTTTACATTAATCATAAGTGTTTGAAATACATTTTTCTTACCATGATATTTGAACTAGAGACAATGAATATGGATAGAGTATCATTAAATTTAAAACATTAAAATAATTTTTACAAAGGGATAATGTAATTTGGTGGCACCAGCATTTATTTGGATGTTGTGTTGTCATTTTGAATTATAGGATTGAGATCCATTGTAACTGATGTTCATGATAGATGACATACACATGGATGTTGAAGACCTTGTTAATATTGTGGGTTTCTTTCTAGTTTTTTTTTATTTGGTTGAGATTGTAAAAAAAGAAACAACATATAATTATGAATGTGTTTATTTGAGTTCAAAATTCAGCGGTGGGGAGATCATTGAGGGATAAAAGATAAATGGGAGTTGAGTTTTGTGGTTTTAAGATCATATGGTCATACCTATGGCATGAAAAAATAAAATCTATTTTGCATACAACTATTCGAGATGTGATGTTCATGCTAGAATACAAAAGATGTATATGGAACTGAAAGCACAATTTTTTGTGGGCAGTCATAAAAATGAATGTGGCTATGTTTTGTAATGATATGCCTTTAATGTCAATACATAATGGAAGATAATTAATGACCCGTTGGTATTCTACAATCATTATCGATTTGTGGGTGGAAATGGGAGCAAATAGAAATATATTTTTTTAACAAGTCAAACATTTATTGTTCAAAAATGTGATGCCATAAGGGTGAAAATGGATCAGCCAAAAAATTTCACACATTACATACAAAGTCAAGAATTCTATTTGGTGATATAATTATAAAAAGTCAATATATAATAAGGGGTAAGGAGGCATAATGTTATAGATTCAATAGTTTCACAGTGAGATCATAGTTCTACATCTAGTTTCTAGAAGTCCTTACTGCAACCCTCTGAAGCTCAATTGGTAATGGGAATGTGGATCATCTCCAAATGGATAGAGAACCAGAATGTTTGATTTGAATGTTGGAAAACATGAATATGGTTTGTGTAATAATTTCATTTGGATAATGGGAGGATAACATACCATTAGTGGAGTAATCATATAACTATATTTTTTAAACCTCAATACATATGGATCATTATGAAGATTTATCTATTCATACATATCATTCAATAAATATTTGGTGGAAGCTGGTTAGTCATCATTTGTTGTGCCAAGCCTTGTGCAAGAGATAATAGTGGGGATCTGGTAGATCTTGAGGAGGATGTATATGGATCAATTTCATCATAAATTGTATGAGGATAATCATTAGTGGCCTTTTTAATTTGAGAAGGGTGATCATGTGTTGTGGAGAATCTCTCTAATGATTGTGTGTCATAGTTTCAGGATACATGGAATGTTATCTTCTAGATACATTGTCCCTTTTGAGATAATTGAATGGGTTTGTGAGGTTGAAAAACCATTGCAATTTCAACCTAGGTTTAGTTCAATTCATAATGTGTTTCTTGTATGTCACTATAATTGGTATCAACTTAATCCCGACCAAGAGATTTTATGTTAACCCATTTACCAACATCTGGAGGCTACATTTGTTCATGTTCTGGTATATATTTTGGATAAACAAGAGAATGTTGTTCTTAGGAAAAGAATCAAGGTAATATGGGTTTTGTTGAAAATTTTAAAATTTAGGATGAACCATGATAGTATGAAAAGTAAATGGCTAACCAATGGCCCTAAATATTTTATACTAGTGGTTGTTTTTAACATTCAATGGAAATAAAGGCCAACATGATGTGAATATATTACCCTCTATTATTGGTACCTGACCATTTATTTATTTATTTTATGTATATATAACATTTGGGTTCTATTTCAAGAGGATTGGAAGATTTTTTAAATATTTTTGGAGATTTTATGGAGATTCATAGTTTGATCATTGTTAGTATAAATAATGTATTACCTCACAAAAAAAGCTACTAAAATATTGGAAACCTGGTGGGTGCACAGTTTATCCAAGCCATGTTTCCACCAAGTATAAACCATTAAATATTAGATACAATGTTTTATCATGGTGGGTGCTTGGTATGTCGAAATGTGTGAGAAAAATATGCATGGTGGGTTTGGAAGAAGTTGCTTGTTTACAGTTGGCCCACCATTTTCCCAACCTTTCTATCTAAAAACATGATATTAAAAATTGGATTTATATCTTATCATATAGCTCTTTATAGACTCTAAACGACTTATTTTTCTCCTATATTTATTATAATTTGAACTCCCCATCATCACTAGGTTTTTGAGGCCATTCCTTTCAGTCTGGGAGCGATCTATAGGAAAATATAAATGGTTTTAAGGCCCCAATTCATTAGTAATTTCCCGTTAATTACCGTTTTGAAGAGATTAATTCTTCTTAACTCTATTGGAATCATTTATTTGGTATATTGGAGAGAAATCCATGTTTTTGGATGCCAATCCTGATGAGTAATGATTTTATTGGTTGAAGGGAACAAGATCTAATACTGGTTCTTAGATTTTGAAGCTGAGTCTCTAATGTTTTTTATCATTATTTGTATTCACCAATGATTGTGATGAAGGTATATTCTCCCATGACTCTTTTTCATTGAATAATTATGGATTATATTTGAATTGATTAAATCTATTTAATTTTATTTTTAAATTGACATGTTATTCTGGATAGAAGACTTCTTTAGTGACTGTTTTTTAAAAGGGTAAAAGTTTCATGGTTTTGGGGAAATAGTGTATTTAGTTCATGATTTTAAAATGATTTATTAAAAAATATGTTTTGTTTTTTATGCATGCTAAATTTTTGTTGAATTTTTTTATAGGATGAATGTATTTTAGGAAAATGGTTTTGGGATGGTTTTTAGGGAAAACATGTAGGGGTGTTTCACATTGCATATAGATCTTGGTTGATATATGACATGGTTCACAGTGCCAAAGGTGTAATGGAAGATAAGATTTATGAAGTTTTAATGGCATCATAGATCAGTGATAGTGCTCCCATTTGTATAGAACTATAACCTGGGATTTCATGTATAGATGCATGAATGTGTGGAATTTGAATGGGTATGCCCAAGGGGATTGGAAACACTGTTTCATAGCGGTGAAATGGTTTTCCATGGAATGTAATGGGTTTTGGTATAAACATTTAAAGATATATAAAGCTTTTTTATATAAATAATTCAATATAAATGCTATAACATGTTCTATTATAGTGTAATTATTTGAGAATTCATTGGGGATATATTTATACTCATCCCCTTCTTGGTCACATTGGTTCATTTTCATATGTTGTATCTTACGACATAGGTAAAGGAATGGTATCTAATTTTATTATTCTAGCATCAAGATACCATGTGAATGGAATTTTTACATGGATCATCGAATAAGTTAAGAGTTTATGAGATGATTATTTTAATTCCTTTTAGTTTTGGTTATGGTTTCATTTTTTACTCTATTGTGGTTATTTTTTTGTCATACATTATGATTTAATTCCTTGTACCTGCGCTTCAAATTGTGTGTCTTTTGGTCTTATCTTATGTTTATCTTGTTTACTATTAAAAAGTAAAATCATCCCCATCTATTTTACGAATCCCTTGGAATTTATTTATATCATTTTTTTGTGTAGGGGATGTCACCTAAGGTTAGTTTTGTAATGGCTCGGATTTTTTCCATGCTTTATTTTAAATATTATGTGTGAATTTTTTTTTGAGACCAGCCTTTGGGACGGCGTGCAGTTCAGAGGCCGGGTGATCCTAGAAATTTTTGTTGAATTTAATTAAATAATTAAATTACGCGGGTGTGTGGTTTTACTAAAAAAGTGGAATAACTATTGAATGTGTGCTCGGATTAGAAATCTAAGTGCACCATTGTGTTCAGAACAATGATTTTACCATAGGCGAGACCTGACATCGGCCGACACAAGTCAGTGGTGAAATCTAATTTTTTTGGACGTAACTGTACTAAAATATTTAATAAATATATTTTATTAAATCCTTGATCTAGTGAAATATTTTAAATTTTTACATAGAGATTTCACAGGGGATCAGGGTTACACTTCCCATAACACTAAAATTACCTGGAGGCTCTAGAATTCTCTAGAAAAAACCTCCCAATGCAGTAATGGTGTTCATGTCAGGTTTCGTCATCGATGACGATGCATCAACTAGATCGTCGCCAATGAATGCCACAGATCTAGGTGGGATGATTGGTTTTGTTTTCCTTCCCTGTTTATGACTCCTGCGATGAACACAGACTAATCGACGAACAGATTAGCCCGCAGATCGATTGTATTTATAGGATGGGCTTTTCTAGGAATTTTGGGGATTTGGTTCTTGGAGTAAATTTTGTCTCGTTCAACCTTCTAACAATGATGAACCATGATCCACACTAACATCGATCGAGGTTCGCCCCTCTCAATTGTTTTACTTTTCTTCCCCATTTTCTATGGGTTCTTCGTGTGCGTTCTATGCGTTCTTGGAGGGAATCAAACTTTGCGCATTGGTTTGTTGCCACAATGATCCGAGATTGTAGATCCATCCTTAGGAGGATGGTCTAGAGTAGTGACGATGATTTTGGCGGATGATTTGGAGTGGATTGAGAGATATTAATTTTTGGGCGCTTTTCGTCGGAAGTTCATATGTTGTTCGTCTAGCCGATTGAATGTCTGAAACACCCAAATTCGGTGTTAGGATAATGAAATGAAACAGATCCTTGTGTTTCGCGGAAAACGAACAACATAATCAAGATCCAGAAGATCGACTGAGGCACAAGGAGGAAGACACAGTTCTAGAAATTTCCTGACTACAAGACGTGTAGTATGGGCTACATAGCGTGTGTTCATTGGGGATTACCTGGTTTGTACTCTGGGAGTACACGAATACAGTTTGGGTACAGAACTAAGTACACGACGTCGATACCCTTCCACGGACAGACACAACCAGATACGCGGGACACCCCATGTACTGGTACACGGGCATGAAACATGGAAGGACACCATGTACGGGCATATGGCTAGGGTACATGGGTGTTACCCTGTTGATAGGACACGGCGTGTGCTTTGACTTACATGCCATGTATATGCTTTCCTACACGACATCGATTCCAGACATGAGCCGTTTACACGGGCGGTACCTGGAGTCAAGGATCATGGTGTGTGATCTTTCTACACGTTGTGTAGTTGAGTTTTACACAGCTTGGACGGATGACACGGGCCGTTACACTGGCAGTACCTAGGGTCAAGGAACACGGTATGTAACCATAATATAGGCCGTGTAACCAGTTTTACAAGGATTGAGACAACTTCCTTCTGTGACATGGACTAGTTTCCTTAGGGTTCGTACCCTTTCTCTTTCTCTTGACAGTTTTCGATATCCTTACATACATGAAGGAGTATGATCCCATATACAGGACTTCCTGAATAGAGTTGTTGGAATCCCCTCTATGAGACTTGGAGCCAGATCCTCTATTCATTCCTGGGACCCTATGTATAGTTCTTGGTATCGACATGACCTACATTACCGGGGTGTCGATCCTCTACCTTGTGGATTTGTTCAGACTAAGTTATTTGAATCACCCCATGGCTATTGGTTTTGATCCTCATCTGAGCATCATGTTATCAAGTACTTGTGGAGTGTGTTCTCCCTGAACGTGTACTTCGTAACTCTCTCTTTATACCTATGAGTGTGTTCTCCTTGTTACTTTCTTAGTGGAATCATTGAGTTGGATCCTAGTGCTGGTATCATGATAGTCGATCTTCTATGAGTATATCTTGATATTCTTGTTATATGTTCTGTTGACATATACTGTGTGAAGTTGACTCTATCCTTCCATTATGGTATTTTCCCATGATGTATTTTCTTTGTGGTTTTGTGGTGTCCTACTGGGTATTGTTATACTCACCCATGCACGGGCTTTGCCTGCACGTGTTGTGTCTTCTGAAGATGAGTGACCCATTGATAGGATTCTATGTGGACCAGGACCGAACGGTGCACAGTGAGATCAGACAGGCCGAGGTGTGTTCCTACTGCTATAGATTGCATCCCATTACCTTTCTTTACAGGTTAGACTTTGTTACATACTTTATTTTGGTGGGCTTGTAATTTTGGCCTAGGGTTTTACACTTACGGTACTTTACTTTCCTGTCATACTATGTTGGTTGGGATTTTAGTGTATGTATGAATTTCTATTTTTAGTAGTTTTTACTTTTCAACATTGTTTAATTAGAGATGTGTGTTCATGTGTAAAGGTTTATAGGCAATGCCTCCCATGTTAGTGAAATGCCTACTCAGTTCTTGTCACCAGCCCCTGGCCTATTAGAGGCGGGCTTGGGGACTTACGACACGGGCCCCACTGGGACGGGTCGTGATAGAGTGGTATCAGAGGGGGTCAGTTCTACATTAGGAATGAGAGTCTATGAGTTGTTTTGGGGAAACAATGTTAAGTGTTTCGAGTTCGACTTTCAGTCCAGGGACCCTAGTGTTGGTGCGGGCGGCCGACGTATCCATACACCAGGACTCTAATAACTTGATTTTCGACTCGGAACTTGAGAACACTAGTTGCAGGAAGAAAATAATGGTACATGAATCATATAGGAATGGGTTGTGGTTTCCAAGTCCTTCTTCAGTCTTCACTCCAGATATACTCACTGACAGAGATACATCTTGTTTATTTACAGGATTCCTCCGCGATGCGCACCCGCTAGGTTCCAGCAGCTCGATCACGAGGATGACCCCCTCAGTGATGAAGAATTGATACAGGGACCAGATTCCTCAGTTTTACCTTTGGTTGGTGTGCCAGTTATTCTACAACATGTGGAGTAGTGTTTAGTGCCTTCTGTGCCAGTAGAGGAGGAGCACAGGCTGAGTGCACTCCACGAGTTTCAAAGATAAAAACCCCTCAGGTTTCGAGGCAAGCATGACCCCCAAGTAGCAGAGGAATGGCTTGAGGTAGTGGCCAAAGTCTTTCATTTGATCAAGACACCAACAGACCAGATGGTGATCCTAGCAGCGAGCCTTCTGCAGGGTTTGGTAGGGAAATGGCAGAGTTTTGTTATCCAGACCCACGACGAGGCGACTCTTGCATTGTCAGAGCTTGAGCATCTCATCAGGGAGGAGCTTTCACCAGTTACCCTAAGAGAAATACATATACAGGAGCTTCTTCAGCTTCAACAGGAAACCATGAAAGTGGCTGACTATTCATTGAGGGTTACTATCCTCTCACAAAAATCGATGTATATGGCCTGGGATTAGTACTTCAGAGCTCAAACTTTTGAGTGGGGCTTGCTCAGAGACATCCCAGCTAGCATCATCCCTGTGAGAATTACTACTTATGCTGGGGTGCTCGAGCAGGCTTTTTTGTTCGAGAGCTTCTTGGAAGAGAAGAGATAGCCGTTAGTTGTCAACAGTGAGTGATCTAGAGTAGAGACCTCAGCAGTAGGGATCCAGTGTCAGGGACCCAAGCGTGGGAGACGTTTTCAGAGGAGATCCCAGGATAGGGGATCTGCCATGTAGGGTTCACAGGGCACATCTAGCCAGCCTCGAGAGAGGCGATACCACTCATTTAATGGTAGGGGACATCTCGCTCAAGATTTTCCTACTCAGCATAATACTAACACGGGAGCAGTGGATGGACTACAGAGGGAGAGGCAACATGTGGAGCAGACAAATCCGTGGGGCGGTGAACATGGTATTGGAGCTGGGAGAGCAGTTGGAGGTGGTCTACATTTAGAACTTTTTCCACCACCACCCCTAGAAGGACCACCCCCGGCTCAGGGAGCTGGTGGACAGTGGAAGGGACAGTTGTAGGCAGCAGAGGCTTACGACCCAGGTACTCCCTGAATGATTAGTGGTACAATCTGTGTCTTTTCTACTTTGGTTACCGTAATAATAGATACATGTGCTATTCGTTATTTTCTGGCTGCTTATCTTGTTCGAGACCTTGAGATTCTTGTTGAGCCATTGACTCTACCCTTATGCTTAGAAACAACGACTGGTGAAGATTTAGAGATCACACTCCTTTGTAGACAGTGTGACCAGACCCTTGGAGGAGAGAATTTTGGTTGGATCCTCTTGGTGGCAGCGTCGAGGCCTTACGATGTAATTCTTTGTTTGGAATCTCTATCCATAGTTCTTTCCTAGATTGACTATATTAGGTGAAGGGTGCGGTGTGTCCGCAGTGATGAAACAAGGTTCTCCTTCATCGGTGAAAAGGAGACCCAGGCATCACAGGACGGACTCGTGAGTAGGAAGGTACATTCGATTTCACATCAATTGGCTAGCCTTTCCCATGGAGAAACAGAAGTTATGAGTTTCTAGTTTCCAACAGTAGTGGCTGAGTATGGGGACATCTTTATGAAGGATGTCCCCATACTAACTCCTCATCGGGTGATAGATTTCTGCATTCAGTTGCAACCCTGTATGACACCGATATCAGCATCAGTATATCGGATGGCTCCTGCAGAGCTTCTTGAGCTGAGGGTGCAGCTGGAAGACTTGCAGAGGAAGGGCTTCATGAGACCCAGTTTTTCACCCTGGGTAGCCCCAGTTTTGTTTTCCATGAAGGAAGATGGGAGATTGAGGCTGTGTGTGGATTTCCAGTGCTTGAATCTAGTGACCATGAAGAACTGGTATCTACTACTGAGGAATGATGGCCTCTTCGACCAGTTAAGAGGGGCATGATGGTTCTCAATGGTTGATCTAGGAGAAGGCTATCACCAGTTGTGAGAACGTGATGAGGATATACCAAAGACGACTTTCAGATGTCGCTTCACACACTATGATTACTTGGTGATACCCTTCGGCATGACGAATGCCCTGATAGTGTTTATGGGACTCATGAACCAGATGTTCCAGCCCTATCTAGATCATTTCATGGTGGTCTTCATCAATTATGTCCTTGTGAACTCTATGTCCTGGGAGGAGAATCCGAGCAACCTAAGGATGGTTCTGGATACACTCCGAGAGCACCAGTTGAATGGGAATCTCTCGAAGTGTCAGTTTAGGATACAAGATGTCAACATTATGGGACATGTTATCTCAACAGATGGTGTAGCAGTGCACCCAGCCAAGGTAGAGGTAGTGTTAGCATGGGATCCACTGGGAGCGTGATGGAGGTGCATAGTTTTCTTGTGTTGGAAGGCTATTATTAGAGATTCATTATTTATTTCTCCAGGATTTCAGCACCCATGCCAGCTTTGACCCGAAAGGGGAAGCCTTTCGTTTGGTCTGAGAGATCCCAGCAGGCTTTTCAGTAGTTGAGACAGAGTCTGAAGAGAACCCTGATCATGAGATTACTGGAGGAGGGTGTCATGTATGTGGTGTTCTGCGGTTCATTAGGAACCAGGGTTGGATGTGTCCTGATATAGAGGAAAGTGGTGATTGCCTATGGCTCACGACAGTTGAGGCCACATGAGCAGAACTACACAACCCATGATCTTGAGTTGGTAGCGGTAGTCTTTGCATTGATGATTTGGCGGTAATACCTGATGGGAGAGTTTTTTATAATCTACTATGATCACAAGAGTCTCAGATATATATATTTTCTCAAAAGGATATAAATTTCAGACAGAGGCGATGGCTTGAGCTCCTCCAGGAGTATGACTTCGAGATGGCTTATACTCCTGGGAAAGGGAACATTGTGGAAGATGCTCTCAGCAAGAAATCTAGCTCACAGTTTCTGGATGATGCGAAGAGACAGTTGGCCTCTTTATAGTTATGCTTTGTGGATAATGATGAGGGAGCCTACCTTCAGTCAATGGTTGTTATCCCTCCACTCATACAGTGAGTCAGGGAAGCACAAAACAAGGATTCTAGCTGTTAGACTCCACATGCTCAGATATCTGCTGGTGATGCTGCTGATGGATATTCAAAAGGTGGGGAGCACATTATTCTTTTCAGAGGGCGCACAGTAGTTCCAGTGGAATTGTGGGAGTAGGTTCTGAGGGAGTTCTATACATCTCATTTAGTGGTGCATCTATTCATGGAAAAGATGTACCACGACCTCTGACGTCTGTTCTGGGGGCCTGGAATGAAGAAGAGTGTGGAAGAGTTTGTTTCTCTATGCCTTACGATTCCGGAAGTAAAGTCTAAGCACCGGGTGCCAACAGGATTGACTCAGCCCCTTGAGGTGCCATAGTGGAAGTGGGACGTGATATCCATGGACTTCATGACATTTTTACCATGTACGTCCAAGGGACATGAGGCCATCTGTGTGATCGTTGATTGGATCCCCGTGTCGGACTACTACCTAGCCATACAGAAGTAGAGGTTGGTAGGGATCTTGGAACACCTCTACATGCAGGAGATAGTTCAACTTAATGGAGTTCCATCCACGATCGTCTTAGATCATGATGCTCATTTTGCATCCCGGTTTAGGAAGGGATTTCAGGTAGCTTTTGGGACTCAGTTACACTTGATCACAACATTTCATCCTCAGACTGATGGTCAGATGGAGTGGACCATCCATGTTCTAGAGGATATGAAACGAGCATTCATACTTGACTTTGGTCGTAGCTGGGAGGATCACCTACCATTGGTGGAATTTTATTATAACAAAAGTTATCACTCCATTATTGGTATGGCACCATTTGAGGCTTTGTACGGGCGACCTTGCAGGTCACCTCTTTGTTGGACTGACCCATGAGAGTCAGCACTCATGGGCCCAGAGATGGTGCGAGCTACCACAAAAATGTTGCAGGTCTTCGAGGAGTGGATGAATACTTAACAGAGTCCACAGAAGTCATATGTCAATAGGAGAAGAAGGCCCTTGGGGTTCGATGAGGGAGAACATGTGTTCATTCAGGTCTTGCCTCATTGGGGATTGCATAGATTTGGCCGAGGTGGAAAACAATCTCCGAGGATCAACGACCCTTTTTATATTTTGAGTAGAGTTGGCGAGGGGGCATACTGTTTGGCTCTACCTCCTCAGATAGACTGGGTACATAATGTCTTTCATGTGTCACAGCTGCGGAGGTACGTGTGTGATCCATCACACATTATCAACTGGGGTGATCTAGACATCGATGATGGAGCATCCTTTGTTGATTACCCAGTGGAGATCGAGGATCAGCAGGAGAAGATACTTCGTGGGTGAGCTATTCCATTGCAGTGTGTCTGGTGGCAGCACGAGAATCTCTTGGAGAGCACATGGGGGCAGGAGGCTCAGATTCGTGTGCAGTACCCACGTCTTTTTGAGTAGCCTTTGTTTTGGCTTTTCGGGGACATAAAATCCCTAAGGTGGGTGTGATGTAATGTATCGTATTTTATCCATGTTTCATCTTAAATATTATGTGGGAATTTTTTTGAGACCAGACTCTAAGACGGCGTGCAGTTCCGAGGCCCGGTGATCCTTGAACTAATGCTTGAATTTAATTAAAGAATTAATTTATGTGCACATGTGGTTTTCCTAAAAAAATTTAATAACTGTTGAATGGGTGCTCAGATCAGAAATATGAGGGAACTGTTGCATTCATAACATCGATTTTACCTTAGGCGAGACCTAACATTGGCCTATGTAGGTTGGTGGTGAA
Organism: Viscum album; assembly: GCA_963277665.1. Classification (NCBI taxonomy): domain Eukaryota; kingdom Viridiplantae; phylum Streptophyta; class Magnoliopsida; order Santalales; family Viscaceae; genus Viscum; species Viscum album. Next base: position 1,568,937,945 of record OY728133.1, on the reverse strand, counting down.
ATCTAGTTTTTGGACGTAACTGTAATAAAATTTTTAATAAAATTTTTATTAAATCATTGTTGCTGCAAAATCTTTTAACTTTTTTAATATATATTTCATAGGAGATCAGGGTTACACTTCCTATAACCCTGAATTTCCCTGTAGGCTCTAGAGAGCTCTGGAGAAAACATCCCAACGCGGCGACGGTGTTCTTGACAGGTTTCGCCAGTGACGATGATACGACGACCAGATCTTTGCCAATGAATGCCATGGATCCATGTAGGATGTTTGGTTTTGGTTTCCTTCCCCATTCTTGATTCCTATGAAGAACACCGACTAATCCACGAACAGATTAGCAGACATATCTATCGTATTTGCGTGATGGGATTTTGTGGGGATTTTTGGTATTTTATTCTTGGATTAAATTTGGTTTTGTTTAACCTTATAACGGTGACGAACCAAGATCCACACGAACATCGGTCAAGGTTTGTCCCTCTCGATAGTTGTGATTTTCATCCCCGATTTCTATGTGTTCTTCAAGTGAGTTCTATGAGTTCTTGGAGGGAATCGAACGCTACACATTCTTTTGTTGGTGCAATGATCCGAGATTGTAGATCCAACCTCGGGAGGATGGTCTAGAGCTGCGAAGACAATTTCAGAGAACAATTTGGAGTGGATCGGGAGATATGAAATTTTGGGAATTTTTCTTCAGAAGATCATATGTTGTTCTGTGAGCCGATTGAAGGTCTAAAACACCCAGATTTAGTGTTAAGATTATGAAACAAACCAGCACCTTGAGTTTCGTGGTAAACGGAAGGAAAATTGAGATCCGAAAGATCGGCCGAGGCATGAGGAAGAAGACGTTGTTCTGGAAATTTCTCGACTAGACGGCGTGTAGTATGGGCTACATGGCGTGTGTTCATCAGGGATTACCTGGTGTATACTACAGGAGTACACAAACATGGTTTGGGTACACGACCAGGGACACAACATGTATACCATTCCCCGACCAGACATGGACAGATAGGCGGGACACCCCGTGTACTGGAACACAGACAAGAATCACGGAAAAAAAAAACCATGTACGGGAATACGACCAGGGTACATGGGTGTTACCCAGTTGATAGGACAAAGTGTGTGCTTTGACTTACATGCCATGTATATTCTTTCCTACACGACTTCGATTGCAGACATGAGCCGTTTACACGTGCAGTACCCTGGAGTCAAGGAACACAGTGTGTGATCCTTCTACACGTCATGTAGTTTAATTTTACATAGCTTGGACGGATGACATGGGTCGTTACATGGGTAGTACCCTGGGTCAAGGAACATGGAGTGTAACCATACTACACGCCATGTAACTAGTTTTACATGGCTTGAGCCAGTTTTATTCTATGAATTGGTTTATTTTATTTATGGTTCGTCACCTTGGTCTTACTCTTGATGGTTTCCAATATAATTTTCTATATACAAGAGTATAATCCCTTCAGCAGGACTTCCTAAAAAGAGTTGTTGGAATCCCATCTACGAGACATGGATTTGGATCCTCTATTCATTCATGGAACTCTGTGTAGAGTTCTGGGTATCGACTTGAACTACATTACTCGGGCATCGATCCTCTACCTAGTTGATTAGTTCGGACTAAGTTGTTGGAATCACCCCATGGCAATTGGTTGTAATCCTCATCCGAGCATCATATTCTCAAGTACTTATGGAGTGTGTTCTCCCAAAATGAGTACTTCATTTCTCTTTCTTCAGACCTAAGAGTGTGTTCAACTTGTTATGTGATTAGTGGAATATTCGAGTTGGATCCTAGTGGTGGTATCATGATAGTTGATATTGTAAGAGTATATCTGGAAATTATTGTTATATGTTCTGTGGAAATATACTGTGTGGAGCTGACTGTATCCATCCTTTGGGGTATTTTCCCCTGTTGTATTTGCTTTTTGGTTTTGGGGTGTCTTACTGGGTATTGTTGTACTCCCCCTTGCATGGGCTTTGCCCGCACGTGTTGTGTCTTGTGCAGATGAGCAAGCCTTTGAAAGGATTCTAGGTGGACAAGGACCAGACAGTGCTCAGTGAGATCAGATAGGCTGAGGTGTGTTCCTACGGCTATGGATTGTAGTCCCGATAACTTTTTTTACAGGTTCGACTTTGTTACAGGAATTATTTTGGTGGTATTGTACTTTTGCATAGGGTTTTACACTTACTGTACTTTACTTTCCTATCGTACTCTGTTGGTTGGGATTTTAGTGTATGCATGCATTTCCATTTTTAGTAGTTTTTACTTTTCAGTTTTGTTGGCTTAGATATGTGTGTGTGTCTGTGTGTGTATGGTTTTATAGGCAATTCCTTCCATTTTAGTGATATTTCTACTCGGTGCTAGTCACAAATCCCTGGCCTATTTGAGGCGGGCTTCGGGAGTTGCGGCTCAGGCCCCATTGGGACGGGTCGTAACAAGTTGTACCCTCCACCTATTCCATTTCCACTAGGTGAGGGTCGGGCTGTCACAATAAAAAAGTAAAATAAATTCTTAAAAAAATTCCTTTCATCCAAACCCTAGAGATCTTATAGGTTAATATGATTATAGAAATATTTTTCCAGAGTTACATATATAAATTTAACATAAAAATGTGAATATAATACAATGTATCCATATTTTCAAAATAAAAAACATTTTACAAAAAACATTATTTTTTCCATGATAAAACTTCACAATTTTCATGTTTCCATCATCAATTTCCAATATTATCCTCAAAATATATTGAAATTTTTTTAAAATGTGGTATGAACACAAAAATCCCATTAAGTGAAATATTAAAAAAAGTAAGAAAAAAATATGTCCATTAATACTATAAAAAACAAAATTTTTTGACAATAAACATTGTTACCAAAATCAACTTCCTCTTACAAAACATTTTCATACCCAGGAAATCAAATTCTCCACCTAAAGAAATTCATTAAAAATTTAATTAACAATATAAAATTAAAAAAAATGCACAAAAAGGATTCTCGTAAATCATCAAATAATGAATGAAATTCATCACATATAACCCTTAAGTGGTACCATAAAAATCGATTTAAATCTAATCTAATTATCTTACCTAGTGAAATAATAATATTTATGTAAAAACCACTGAAATAGTAGATAAATAAAATAGGTAATAAGGAAAATAATTATCATATATCTCTTAAAATAACAATTAAAATTGGAATAATCTACCAAGATAATTCTAATAATATATTATGATAAACCTAATTAGTTTATTCTATGTCGATACCCAATGAATTGGATAGATATATCAGGAATAAAAACCAGTATACGATATATTTGTATCTCCTATAATCATGAGACACATAAGGCCCATTCATCATCATAAACAATTCCCAATAACTATAACATAATCATAACACATGAAATACTAATTTTCTATTTTCATACACATAAAATATTCTTTAAACCCATAAGAAAACAATTTAGGATATTGAAATTTAAATTCTATATTGAAACCTTATTTAAAATAACTACAAAAATTTAAAAAATAGTGTTATCACTTAATGAAAACACAAAATATTATCTAGGGATCCAAATATCAAATAATGGTTATGGAGCTGGGAAAAATTATTGAAGTCACATATATTAAAATGGAACATTCATTTTTCATTGACATCCTAATATTATATATATAATATGTAAATATATACCTTTAGAAAACACTTGAATGAAATTAAAATTTGGAATTAGATGTCCTTTATAATTCATTACGGTACATATAAATTCATCTATAAAATTAAATTTTTTATATGGACTTGTGAGAAAAAGTATTTGGAAATAATTCTTGTATGTACTTTTAAAGGGGCTTTAGAGTAATGTGTATTTCACTTCATGATTGACTCATCACATATGATATTCACCTCAATGAATAATAAATTTATCCTATTAATTTATATTATTAAGATGCCTTCTAATAATTATTATCTACTTTTAATATTAACTACCATAATATATATAACAATGTAATCATATATGTTCACATTATATGTTTTGATGAAATTCAGATAATATATCCTTACCGACTTTGGTATGATGACTATGGTCAAAGAGGTCATTATTCAAACTAATTCAAAATAATAATCATCAAATAATATAAATATTTATAGGGAAAATATATTTTAACACCCAACACAAAAATATGATTATAAAAATTAAATATGTTACAATCAATTAGATAGTAATTCATATGTATTCTTCAGTTATATTTTTATTTTTCAAAGAACATCGGTGAATGAAGATAAACAATAGTTTATCATTATATTATTTTCCCATATAATATAAATTAAAATTATTTCCTTTAATACCCACATATTTACTATACATGTTATGGGGTCATGAAAAATGAATCACATCATTTCGTTTTGGTGGTAATCCTCAATTACACACAAATGATGTTTCATTTTTCAATAGATGTAAAGGAAATAGAAACTGTGATATAGTAAAATAATAACTGGTAATTATTTCATAAATATCATTTATATAAATTAAAATAATCATTACAACTAGTCCTGATATGTGGTTATGGACGGTAAATTACAGTGGTTGATGAGGTGGTACTCCTACATGCACATAAGGAATGGTTTCATTTTCCATTTGATAGAAGAGGAGGAAGGATATAAGATATTTAATTACCCAAACTACTTATAATTTTATGGAATATAATATATTTTTTTTCAAGTTCTAAAAATATTTTAATGTGGTTGAATGAAAAAAAATGACAATTCTTGACTAACAACCGTATCACTTCTTGAGACAACCAATTTAGGTTTATATATAGTTTTCTTCCTAAATTGATTTTCTGATCAAACCATGGATTCAAGAACCTATGGTGGGTTAAATAAAATGATTTTGTATAATTTTTTATGATAAAAGTAATCTGGATTATTGGATATGAGATAGGAGTGAGCGTCAATTTAGAAGAGGGAGGCGACACAATATGAATTTTTTAAAAACATATATTGAGGTCTTAATGAAGAAAAATGTCTCCAAAAGGGCAATTTAAGAATATATGATGATATTGGGTCAAAATAATTACTAAAAGTAAAAATAATATAAGTATGTACAATATTATAACCCTTATCAAAAATAAATAACCCCTGGTAAACTTGTTCTATTTTTATACATGGTAACCTATTTTTGACTTTTTTACTTTTCAACATGACAAATAATTATGATGAAATTATTAAGTAATATTTGTTATTATAATTCTAGATATATAATCAAATTTATAAAATTCAATTCAGATAAGTCATTAAATTTTATTTAAAATAAAAAAATGTAATGAGAAATGTGTTTTTAGAAATATATCTTTTTAATTATAAAAATGTTTTAAAACCAATTTAATATATAAAATTTACCAAAAAGACCATAATTATAATATAAACAATATAATTTTAAAAAAAATTCATTGAATCCACTTTATATATGGACTTAAAAAATTGGTTCATTTTTTAAATTTATATTATATGATTTTCAATTAATTATTTAAAATGAAACCATACAATGCAAGAAAACTCATTTTTGTTAGAAATATAATTTTTCATTTTGATAGAAATATGTACTAATATTTTATTCAATGAATAAAACTATACAAAAATTATTTAATAAAAATAATAATACTTGAAAATGATTTATCTTAATAATGAATAAGTTTTTAATTTCTATTACCCTATTAAAATTACATTGTCATAATTTTATTGATTACTTTAATTTATGGGAATAGTTTTACTTCCTAACATTTTCTAATTACCATATTGGTAATTCAATGCTATTTTATTTAAAAAAACATAAACTAGCATGAAACATAATTCACTAACATGTTTTCCATTTGGCTAATAAAATGTCATGGTTTATTTTTATATTTATTTATTCATTCAAATGAACTACTTCAGGGATGAAAATGTGAGATGCATTAGGAATATTGTTTCCTAGAAATGAAGTATAAAATAAGTCATATACCTATGATAAACCCAGTGGAAAATCCATTCTATAGAAAACTCATTCAATATTCTCTAGGATTTAATTAGATCAAATAAATCATGGGTTTCACTATGTGTATTTTTGAAAATACAAAAAAATTTCATGGATATACTTTTTGAAAATTAGGTTCCATAATATTAAACGAAATGCATTTACTCTAGTGTTGTTATTAACATTTATACCAGATCTAAGCCATCCTCAAGTGTTAAAAAATCATTTTCACCTTCCCAACTAACTCATATATGAATTTTGGTCCAAAAATATTTCATTCCCTAACATCATACAATCTTTTTTAGTGAGATAGTATATTACCTGTAATGTCCAAAAAGGTAAAATATTTATACAGGAATGAAAATATTAATTATAATACAACTTTATCAATTTTATATGGTAATCCAATCTTACCTTAGAATACATTGAATTATACTAAATCATATTATCCAAATTTAATATTGTTTTTTATTAATGTTCTTAAAATTGGATATGAAAGGATATAATTGATTTTAATTCATTACCAAATTAATTCCTAAGACCTTTCAAAAAATTAGTAGTAAACCTTATATAATTTCTAGTACAATTGATATAGTGAATCAATACAATCTAATTATTTCCTAAGCATTATGTCGATAATTTTTATCTACATGAAAATTATATTGAAAGAAAATAAAAGTCACACATTTATTAAATTGATCAACACTATCCCATGTTAGGTTATTTCTTTAAGATGTCTTATTAATATAACCATTAAAACCATGTATATATTTTCCCATTTTCAATATATTACTACAAAATGATGAGGCATCCAATTTAGTAATTTTTATTTATATTTAAAAATTTGAAAATCTGCTAATTTTATATTAAAATAAACAATGTGATTATTTATTCCTCATAACTAGAAATATTCCAAGGATATTTACACATTTTTTGATATACTAGGACAAATAAAAATTGGAGATCTATGAGACTCACTCAATATCTCTTTCCTCGACTAGGGGTCACATGAAACCCACATCCTTTTTATGAATTTAAATAACTTTCTTTTTCAGTATTAATATTTGGAAAGTTTCCTTTCTAAATCAATGATAACATTTCTTATTACACACTTTCATCCATCCAAGCATACATTATCCTCTATGAAAAAAAGGATTATACTGAAACTTGAAGCAAAACGGAGGGAGTAATTGAATGAATAGATTATAATAAAATGATTATCAGTTCACTAAAAATGGATCATGTTCCAGACATGGAATCAGAAATAGGGCATTATCTTTACCATTGAAGAATCTACAATAGTATATATTTTTTTAACTAGATAGTAATGAATTGTGTAGTGTAATGATTATTCATTTATGTAAATATACCCTAACTCTTATTCAATGATTCTTAGTAAATATATACTTCTAGATATTATGATTAGTATATATTTCACATATTACTTTATATAAATGTTTTATCTAATACTGTATGTAATATACTGCAACCATCAGTTCAAGGTCATGTTTTAGATAGTTATTATCAAGAGTTTTTAACATATGTGATGCATTTGAAATTAATATATCATTCTTTATTAAAAATTATAGTCCATTAAATTTTGCACCGGTATAGATAGAATGTCACAATTTTTGAATATAAATAAAAAACGGAGAAATAATTAATACTATTTTAAATTCCATGAGTCATTGATCAGATTATTTTATCATGATGTTCGAAACTCTTTTATTTTTAATAGAGTTAGTGGTATTGATAATAAAATAATGATTTTTTAGGAAGCCCAGTAATATCATACTAATACAAGAAAACTATAATCTCTAGTAAAATCATGAGAATTATACATTCATAATCCTCATTTTTTTATCAAGATCCTAAATTATTCAATAAATATAAATGATATGTCCATTTATTGACATAAACAATTAGAAAAAAATCAAATTTCATAAATTATCCACATAACATATTTTATATCAGAGTTTCAAGAAAAAATCATATTTGTTTTCCATGATACTCCAAACATTGAGAATCAACCATTATATAATAAATAAATATAACTATAATCATATCCACACAATAGTGGAACACTCTATTTATAAGATTCAACAATACAACTGGAGGATTCATTAGGCCATAATGAATAGAAGAAACTAATAATTACCATACCTTGTATAAGATGATCTCTTAGGGATATCATCCTCCATCACCTTTTTTCAAAACGTACCGAAACCTGAGATCAACCTTTAAAAAATTATGATATCCAAATTTTTGATGAAACAAGTCATTGATAAGAGGAAAAAATTTAATATTTATAATAGTAATGATATTACATGCTCTATAGTCAATTTATCACCTCATAAAAACATCGTTTTTAAAAAAAATATAAAATGGTAATACCACAAGGAGGACTTATGATAGATGAATCATTTATCAAGAATCTCTTTCAACTTCTCTTTCTTTTTTAGAATATCAACTTGAGTTAGTTGATAAGGGAGTTTTGAAGCAGTATTAGCATCAAGAAAAATTTTAATAGAAAATTAAACAACCCAATCTTGTACTATAATAAGCATCTAATCCTTGTAAAAATAATGATATTTATTTACTATAGATAAATAATTAATATAGAATTTATCATTATGTTCATTAAAATTATCATGATATCATTCATTACAATGTTTTAAAATTTTTTATCTTCCAAATATATTATCAAATGTAATAATTGGAACATATGCCAAAATTCCAACATAGGTTGGAAAATAACTTGTTTTCCTCAATAATTAATCATACTATGAAAATGTAAAATCCAATTCATACCTAGAATAACATCAACTTTTATAATAAGAAAAGAAAAATGTATGAAGGGTTAATTATTCAATGGATGATTACCTGAAGTTAATTTTATATTAGTTTTTACCTAATGCAACCCCAATGTATTTCAACCAATAGTTCAGAATAGATTTATTAATGGGAAATTTTCATTGTAAAATTTAATTTCACAGAAATCAAATAATTTTTAGACCAAAAATCAAATGAAATATTATCAAAATATAAATAAAAACATAATGCACCATTCCTCACATCATTTAATAGATCAACTTATACTTATATAGGTATAGAGTATTTCACCACACAATTCTTATTTTTTCTCTTACTACTTCCCCACATTTATGATATTGTTTGACACACATCTACGTAATGAACCATCTCATTATGTTTTAAAAAACCGAATTAATTATTATTAGAATTGGGATTATAACATTCATGATATTTTTTTTAAATCACAAGACAGTTTCAAAAATTAACAATATAAGAATCACATCCCATATTTCATAAGGAACTCCGCACAGTTATTTTTACCACACATATATAATTTTAAAGGCAAAATATCACTGTTATACAAGTTTTAATTTTGAGTTAAATATATTAATTATACAAAAAAATATCAAATAAAATTTAGTGTGTACTTTGAAAATAAGGTGATATTTTTTCATAAATGGAAAATGAATATTTATACTTTCTCCTCAATTTATCAATTTTTTTTCATCCAAAGATAAAAAATTCGTGAAAAATAGATCTAAATGAAAATATTCTTAAATGTATCATATTCTATGGTGTTAATGTATTCTCTTCATAAAGTATTCATATACATTTACCACTATTTATATCATGACATATCATCATAATATTCATCATGAATTTTTGTTCTTAATATTATTTATAAAAATACTATAAATAATATAAAAATTAGGGATGAGAGAAAATATATAAGATTAGGAGAGATAAAAAGATTGAAATAAACTTATTAGTCGATAATAATTCAAAAACATTTATCTATTTCAAAATAAACTTTTCCAAAAATTAAAAATTTTGATACACCAAAAATTAAATTCACTTTCCAAAAAATTTCATGAAACAAATAGAATAAATATTAAATGAAAAATTATACTGTAACACCCCAGGTAAATCATGAATATAAAATTATTATATTTATCAATATTTGTGAATAAAATAATATTATATCTTTAAAGGGGACGCTATGCTCGATGGCGTACCCAACAAGCAACAGCGAGTTTCTTGGGAATCTTACGTTGCACTCTAATAATACAATAATATTATTTTAAATGGTAGTTAACGCCTAACGGTTGTAATGGCGGGAATGAAAATAACTAACTAAAAAATGAATATATATATTTGTCAAATATTTTTACTCTTTACAATAAATGTTAGAGGATTAAAAATGAGAATGAATCCAATTTTAAGCGTATACATTCAAATATTCTTTAAAAGATCGATTAACCGCCTTTTGATTGCGAACCCCTTTTAAATCCACTTTTTGACAAATTTATGTGTTATATTTGACAAAATGAAATTCTTCTTTAGAATCGGGACATCAAAATTTACTTTGTGAAAATGTTTGGTATTTTTCCGATAAAGTTCTTTTTTTATGAATAGTGAAAAATGTTGTATTTTAATTCAAAACCTCTTTTTAATATAATTTATTTATATGATTAGATTATCTTTTGAATTGGTTTTAAAGTGAAATTAGAATATATTTTTACCATTTAATCCAATAGTGATCATTAGAATAAATTTCACTTTGAAATCAGACTTAAACTAGTGTCAATCTTTTGATACTTTTTGTTTCATGAAAACACGCTATTTGATTTGACTGCGGGAATTAGTTATAAAATTAATTAATGAGACTTATATGTTTTGAATTTTGTAAAATATACATCATTTTTTAATTCAGAATATCAAGTATATCTTAGGGTGAATTATTGGTAATTTTCTCAAAAACTTCAATTTTTGATGATTAGTGAAACCACTAAGTGGTACTTATAAAAAATGATTTTCCGTTTAAATGAAATTTTTCCACCTATGTGTTTTGAATTTCAAAAATCCGACATACATGGTTTTAATTAAGAAGTAAAATGTGGTTCAATGGGATTAAAATAATTTTTTGGTGAATAGTAACTTATTAAGTTTTTAATCGAGATTAGAGGTAATTAGTGAAATTTAAGGAAAAAATGATATTATAATAAATTGGAAATACCTATCCACATGTACTAACCTTATTGGATGTGTCATGGCCGACCAAGACAAGCCATGGGTCAACTTGGGGACCCCATGGAGCCACTTTTATTGGAAAATGACATTAATATATATTTATTTAATGTTAAAATTAAATTGACACAAACAAGAGTTGTTTTACTAAAACAATTTTTAAGTGCGGTTATAAAAGTCCATATTTTTACTATAAATATTCATTAGAAAGATAAAAAGATTTCCTACATCATAGTATTTGTTTTATAATTTTTAGAAATTAAATAGATTAAATTATTTATGACATCATGATGATGCAATGATGACCTCATTATTTAACGATTTAAATAAAATGAAAAGATAATGTAATATCTAAGATCTACACATGTCAAAAACCTATTGGATGGGTGGATTTAGAACCCTTATCACATTATCCTCGAAACATATCAATTTGGGACCTCTAAAATCAGAAACTCATTTGAAAATAAAGTAAACTTTTTTTGACTTTTCAAGAGTGCCTCTCCTCTCCTCTTATAAAATGCCCCCACCACTACCTCTTTACCCACACCTCTCAAGCCTTTTGCTAGGCCAACCCCTTCCCATTTTACCTCTCCACATCCCTCTCTTACTCCTTGACGCCTCATGTTGGGCAGAATCTTTTCCAAGGAAGCCTTTGAGCTCAAACCAAGAAGAGTTACCTGATTTTAAGGTAATGTCTTCACTTGTGTTCTTTTGTTTTAATTTTCTTCTCCAACCCCATAAACTATTTTTATTCAATTCTTTTGTAACAACACCATTATGCTAAATATACTAGGATGTTGTTATAATAAGGATTCTAGCTAAACTTACACAAACCGTCATCTAATGGTTAAAGAACATATTGTTTCTGTGGATGGCGAATTTCTGCCTCACGAAACGATGATTGTTCAACACTCATATAACACCTTCAAAGGTGGCCATTAAGATGAAACTATATTTATATATGATATATAATATGTTTATGTTTTACTTAAGGTGCTGTATTTTTCATTTTTGGCATACCTTTATTGTTTCCATTGTGGGCAAACATGATAATTTCATTTTAGGAAGTGCGGACTACCGCCCCCTCAAAGTGATTTGATTCGTCAATGCCATACGTGGGATGTATATAGGATGTATTTAAAGTTATTATATATGATGTTATACTGGATTATAATATACCTCTATATCATTATTATTTCTTTACATTAATGTATGAGATAGAAATGAAAGTAGCGTACATGCGTACGTACGGCTTACCGTCTCCATGAACGATGCATTTCATTTCTTATCCTCAAATGTAATGTACTATTATAAGTACATATACTGGATATATATGATGTATGTTACATTTAAATGGAGAATAAAATTCTGGAATTAAAATATAAAGATCTCTCATTTAGTTTTAATTCCATCAATATGACATAGAAATGAAAGCAGCGTTCATGCATTTGTACGGCTTACCGTCTCCATGAACGGTTCATTTCATTTCTTACCTCTAAATGGTTATGTAATATTATAAATACATGTATATGCTGGATATATATCATATATATGATATCCAAATCATGAATATCATTCTGGGTATAAAGAACCTTTGACCATACGAACAATATGTAATTGAAAGAAGTCCACTTTCGACTTAAGAACCAAATATCGACAAAATAAACATTATTAACTTAAATGATTACATAATGTTTATAACATGGTAATAAGTGATATAAAAGTAATAATTAACTTTAAAAGGGTTCTTAAGAAAGTCTAAATTAACACTAGTTTATTATTCATGACGTTAAAGGACGATCGAGTCAAGTCAGACCCGAGGTAAGGGAACCTACCCCTATCTTTCATTTTTAAGTACTCTCTTTTATGTCATTTCTTTTAAGCTCATCTTTCTTATGTTTGGGGATGTTATTTTATATTCCTCATACTATAATTTTATGGTAATGTTTTGTGAGACCCTATTTGATCTCATAAATCCATTTTTGGATGTTTTATGTGGCGCCGTTAGGCTGCCGAATTTTCATAAGGGGATTTTCATCTCACTTTTTATTCCTGTGAGATTCATGCTACATTGGACACTATTTCCTTTTGTGTGGTGTAGTTACTGCCCATTATTTTAAAAATTGTGTAATACACTCTCATTTATGGGTATGTACATCTTCATTTTATGACCCTTCTTCCATGGGGTGTACGTTTCGAAAGATACCCAAGTCGGTAAGGGAACCTTTCACCCTCCCTTTTTAAAAAGACTTCTTTTTGTTGGGTCTTTTAAATTACATATTTTTATGTTGAGATATGTTCTTCTATATACTTATTGATCTAAATATTATGTCCAAGTGATGAGATACCATTTTCTCTCTCATCAACTCATTTTCTGAATTTTGAAGTGACGCCGTTAGGCTGTCAAATTTTTGCAAGGGAACTGCTTAACCCAATTCTGATTCTTTGGGATAAACTTGCACTCCTTGAATATTTTGTTCTATGAATATGTGTGAATTACCTCTGATTTTTTTACACTTAATATCCACTTATATTTGGTGTATTATTTTGTCACACATAATTATTTAATTTATTTATCCTTAATCCAAGGATATCGTCTCTTTAAGGGAATCTGTCTCAATCTTCTTTCATTGAGGTATATTTTGTTTTATACACAACTTTATTTTATATGGTGGATAAAACCCTTTGACTTTTACATTTATTCAAAAGGAATCTTTTTATACGAAGAGTTTACTAAACGACAAAAGGGAATGTTTTTTTGTACGTATGTGGCAACACCGACTTCTCTGCCGCCGTGACTATTATTTGAGTTTCGGCTTCTTCTTCAAGACATACTTTTTTAAAATGAAATATAATTACCATGTTTTACTTTTCATTTATTTTGGTATTGAAAATTGTTTTAATGATTTGTTCTTTTAAGCAATTATCATTCTTGTCTATGTTTTAAAAATGGTTTTAAGGATTTATTTATATGGACATGAATGTTTTAAAGCCCCTTCAAAAGTTTCAATGTGGTATGGGACACTTTGATTCTAAAATCTCTTTTAAATGTCTTCATTTAATATTTTCAAAATATAAAGGGATTTTTCTCTCATAGAGTTTTAATGATTTTATTAGATGTTTTAATTTATGATAATATCATGATGTGATCTCTTGTGATTGAAATGTGGAAATGTTATGTTTACTTTATATGTTTTATGTGATACGATTATGTTATGGTTATTGGGCATTAGTATGAAGACGGGTGGTTCCGTGATAAACTAAGGGCGGGTGAGCCCGATATAGCTCTCCAATACATTGGGTAACGCGAAGGGGTTAAACATTAAGGTTTCTCCGAAGAGATTTAGGAAATATACTGTGATGGGTATTCCAAACGTAACCAAGAGGGTTACTCCCTACGCAAGAATGTTATGAATTCCCCAAGTTACCTTCATGTCTTACGATTTCTATGAATTATTCATGATTTTATGAGGTATGTTAATGTGCCTATGTTTTATGGGTAATGAATGATTTCATTCTTATGTATATATGAAATCATGTTTCCCTTCCATATTTCTATAACCCCTACTGAGCTTTTTATGCTCATCCCATGTTTTTGAAATGTTTTTCACAGGACATAAAGTTGAATAGGGTCAAGAATGTGATCAAGGAAATGTCAGGCTGTCTAAAACAAGGAACTAGACATGACTCTTTTGTTCTAGAGTTTTTATTTTGTGAAAAAATGGAAGCTGAGTAGATGTGTCTACTTTGTAATCTTTGAGATGTAAAAGTTATGTCTAATTCTCTAAAACTCTAAACCTGAAAAGATCCTCAATGTGAATTATTCATTTAATTAAATATTAAGTAGGGTTTAAGGTTGGGGCCTTATAGTTGGTATCATAGGTCGGTTTAGATAACTTTAGAGGTTAGGGTATTCTCTAAGCATAAGTGACCTTACCATAATGTTTAGGATTTCATAAAGAGTCCCAGTTTTAGATAAAGTGAATGAGTAAGTATATCATAGTGTTTATCTTCCTCATTAGTACATGATGGTTTTGTTGATATACTCACATTGACCTTTTTGGTTTTAGTAAATGGTTGGATCTAGCAGGAACCAAAGTAACAGTGGATCTGAAGAAAACTGTGACGGTTTTATGAAAGAACAACTGAATGATATGGGAGCTGCAATGAGAACTCTTGTGGTTATCCTCAGCCAACTATCTGGAGTCATGATTGACCACCTGAACCTTAGTGATTATTATAAGGCATCATATATGTGAGAAAAAAATCCCTATGGAAGTTCAGGTAATAATCATAAAGGTAAGTATCTTAAAAACCCTATATGTCAAATATGTGGAAGGAAACACATCGGAAAATGTTTCTAAGGGATAGAAAGATGCTATAGATGTGGAAATGAGGGTCATAAAGCAAGAAATTTCCATTGAAAAAGGAAGCATCTAGTTGACTCTAGGAAAGGGAATGATGTTCTATCTAAAGGATCAATTGAATGATTTAAATGTGGTGTGCATGGTCATTATGAAAACACATGTCCTACGAAGAAGTTTCAAGAATGGGGTCACCAGGATCGTACAAATATTCATTTACCAATACCTAATGCCATTCCGATTGAGGATGAAGAAACTGACAATGAAGAATGAAATTATGGATTATTTCTTAACATATGTTTTCCTATTATTGGAATCTTAGGATATGATTCATGATTTTGTTGTTGCAAGTATTTCAGAATAAGTTGAAAAGGAATGACTAAATGGATCATGAATAATGTTTTATGAGTAAGAAGTCATCATATAAGGGATTCAAGAGTTATGGCAGATTTTAGGATGGTGAAATTCTTAGATGCATTAAGTCTCTTTTGACGATGGAGTTATATTAGAAGAATTTCTTATAGTATATGCAACCCTGATGTTTGATATATGAAAAATTTATTCAAGGAATAATTATCCTTTCTTTTGTGGATATAGTTATAAAGAACTATTTGGGTTTATATGATCCTTACTTTTGAGGTAATTATGGGTTACTATATTTTATGATGGAAAGTGAAAGTCATGAGATAAAATTGAGGTTAAATTATGTTATGGTTATTTTTAAAGATTTTATCTCGTTTTGGGAAATTTTTTAAGGATTATGTAGTTTTGGAAAAGGGACAACACCCAGACCGTGTGACACCCATCGCGTCGGACAAAGCTGCGGGAATCAAACCCACAACCAAAGTGCGACTGGTATTTATCACCTACCACTAGACTACGTGAGGTCCCTGGTTAGTTTGAATAATTATTTTTAGTTAGATGATATTAAGAAATCTAGAATAAGCTAATTTTGGGTTATCTATGTAAATTATTACCCTATCATGGAGGATATGTGATTAGGATAATTACTTTTCAGTATGAGACTTTTAGAGCAACTGATGTTATTTGAAGATAAGTGTTAATTTGTACCTTGGAAGACTATGTGACTAAATCATTCAAATATTTGGGTTTCAATCTTAGTTTGGTTTACTTTGAATAATTTTATGGACAATTTGTTTATCGAATGGTCCTGTTTGAACTTTGGGTTTTGTTTGACAAATTTTGGAGATTAAGAATAGATTTTCTTTTTATAAAGGGTTATCCTTCATTGGATTATCTGATCTTGTAGTAACCATTTTAGTTTTGGTTTTGGTTAAGGTCTAAAGATATGGGAAATGTATAGTTCTCTTTTTTTGGATTAGGTGATTCTCAAGAAGTTGATTATAGTACTCTTAATGCGAACAAGTCTTCCTAGATACTCGTCTTTTGAAGAAAATATGATTTTGATTAAGGAATCTAGTAAAAGTCTACGTGAAAAGTAAGTATGTTTCATTATGATTTAGTTAAGCTCAAAAATAAATTCATCAATGAAGAGTAACTTAAAACAAAAATGTTGTCTGTTAACTTTTCCTACTGGGGAATCGAATACCGTTTAACCCATCATAAGTTTGTGATTTTTTATGGTTAACTTTCTCCTAGGCATGTTTTCTATCACTCTCCCCCAGAACATGAACCTTTGTTTTTTCATCCATTTCCATGTTTTCTTACATGGAATCCTAGTATGGGTTAACTTGGGTGAACTTTGTACA
Organism: Viscum album; assembly: GCA_963277665.1. Lineage (NCBI taxonomy): Eukaryota > Viridiplantae > Streptophyta > Magnoliopsida > Santalales > Viscaceae > Viscum > Viscum album. Next base: position 1,568,920,786 of record OY728133.1, on the reverse strand, counting down.
CCTCTTTCTTTCTTTTAAAGTGATTGTTTTATTGACTCATGTTCCGATGTGGGATTTTCAATGATGTTTCCAAGCTTAATTTTAAAATTGCGAGGACGCAATTCCAAAAAGGGGGGAAGGATGTAACACCCCTGGAAAATAAATAATATGAAGTTTTTATATTTATCAATATTTGTGAATAAAATATTATTATAACTTTAAAGGGGATGCTATGCTCGATGGCGTACCCAACAAGCAACAATGAGTTTCTTGGGAATCTTACGTTGCACTCTAATAAAAAATAATATTATTTTAAATGGTAGTTAACGCCTAAGAACTGTAATGGAGGGAATGAATAGAACTAACTAAAAAATGATTATATATGTTTGTCAAATATTTTTACTCTATACAATAAATGTTAGAGGATTAAAAATGCGAATGAATCCAATTTTAAGCATAAACATTCAAATATTCTTTAAAATATCGATTAACCGCCTTTTGATGGCGAACCTCTTTTAAATACATTTTTTGACAAATTTATGTGTTTTATTTGACAAAATAAAATTCTTATTTATAATCGGGACATCAAAATTTACTTTGTGTAAATATTTGGTATTTTTCCGATAATGTTCTTTTATTATGAATAGTGAAAAATGTTGTATTTTAATTCAAAACCTCTTTTTAATCTAATTTATTTATATGATTAGATTATCTTTTGAATTGGTTTTAAAGTGAAATTAGAATATATTTTTACCATTTAATCCAATAGTGATCATTGGAATAAATTTTACTTTGAAATCGGACTTAAACTAGTGTCAATCTTTTGATACTTTTTGTTTCATGAAAACACGCTATTTGTTTTGACAGCGGGAATTAGTTATTAAATTAAATAATGAGACTTATATGTTTTTAATTTTGTAAAATAGACAACATTTTTGAATTTGGAATATCAAATATAGCTTAGGTTTAATTTTTGGTAATTTTCTGAAAAACTTCAATTTATGATGAATAGTGAAACCACTAAGTGGTACTTATAAAAACTGATTTTCCGTTTAAATGAAATTTTGCCACCTATGTGTTTTTAATTTCAAAAATTCGACATACATGGTTGTCATTAAGAAGTAAAATGTGGTTAAATAGGATTAAAATAATTTTTTGGTGAATAGTAACTTATTAAGTTTTTAATCGCGATTAGAGGTAATTAGTGCAATTTAAGGAAAAAATGATATTATAATAAATTGTAAATACCTAGACACATGTCCTAACCTTATTGGATGTTTCATGGCTGTCAATGATAAGCCATAGGTCAAATTGGGGACCCCATGGAGCCACTTTTGTTGGAAAATGTCATTAATATATATTTATTTAATGTTAAAATTAAATTGACACAAACATGAGTTGTTTCACTAAAACAATTTTTAAGTGCGGTTATACAATTCCAACATTTGACTATAAATATTAATTAGAAAGCTAAAAAGATTTCCTACATCATAGTATTTGTTTTATAATTTTTAGACATTAAATAAATTAAATTATTTATGACATCATGATGATGCAGCGATGACCTCATTATTTAACGATTTAAATAAAATGGAAATATAATGTAATATCTAAGACCTACAAATGTCAGAAACCTATTGGAAGTGTGGATTTCGAACCCTTATAATCTTATCTTCGAAAAATATCAATGTGGGACCTCTAAAATCAGAAACGCATTTGAAAATAAAGTATCCTTTTTTTGACTTTCCAAGAGTGCCCCTCCTCTCCTCTTATAAAAGGCCCCCACCACTACCTCTTTACCCACACCTCTCAAGCCTTTGGATTGGCCAAACCCTGCCAATTTTACCTCTCCAGATCCCTCTCTTACTCCTTGAATCCTCACTTTGGGCAGAATCCTTTCCAAGGAAGCCTTTGAGCTCAAACCAGGAAGAGTTACCTGATTTTAAGGTAATGTCTTCACTTGTGTTCTTTTGTTTTAATTTGCTTCTCCAACCCCCTAAACTCTTTTTATTCATTTCTTTTGTTACAAAAACAGTATCCTCAATATACTAGGGTGTTTTTATAAGAAGTATTCGAGCTACACTTACACACACCTTCATCTAATGGTTAAAGAACATACTGTTTCTGTGGGTGGCGAATTTCTGCCTCACGAAACGATGATTGTTCAACACTCATATAACACCTTCAAAGGTGGCCATTAAGATGAAACTATATTTATATATGATATATAATATGTTAATTTTTTACTTAATCTTCTGTATTTTTCATTTTTGGCATATCTTTATTGTTTCCATTGTGGGTATACATGATAATTTCATTTTAGGAAGTGCGGACTACCGCCCCCTCAAAGTGATTTGATTCGTTAATGCCATACGTGGGATGTATATAGGATTTATTTAAAGTTATTATATATGATGTTATACTGGAATGATAATATACCTCTATATCATTATTATTTCTTTCCATTAAAGTTTGAGATAGAAATGAATGTAGCGTACATGCGTATGTACGGCTTACCGTCTCCTTGAACGATGCATTTCATTTCTTATCCTCAAATGTAATGTACTATTATAAGTACATATAATGGATATATATGATGTATGTTAAATTTAAATGGTGAAAATAATTCTGGAATTAAAATATATATATCTCTCTCATTTAGTTTTAATTCCATCAATAAGAGATAGAAATGAAAGTAGCGTTCATGCGTACGTACGGCTTACCGTCTCCATGAACGGTGCATTTCATTTCATACCTCTAAATGGTTATGTAATATTATAAATACATGTATATGCTGGATATATATCATATATATGATATCCAAATCATGAATATAATTCTTGGTATAAAGAACCATTGACCACAGGAACAACATGTAATTGAAAGAAGTCCACTTTCGACTTAAGAACCAAATATCGACAAAACAAACATTATTTACTAAAATGATTACATAATGTTTATAACATGGTAATAAGTGATATAAAATTAATAATGAACATTAAAAGGGTTCTTAAGAAAGTTTAAATTAACACTAGTTTATTATTCAGGACGTTAAAGGACGATCGAGTCAAGTTGGACCCGAGGTAAGGGAACCTACCCCTATCTTTCTTTTTAAGTACTCTTTTATATATCATTTCTTTTAAGCTCATATTTCTTATGTTTGGGGATGTTATTTTATATTCCTCATACTATACTTTTATGTTCATGTTATGATATACCCTATTTGATCTCATAAATCCATTTTTGGAAGTTTTAAGTGGCGCCGTTAGGCTGCTGAATTTTCATAAGGGGATTTTCATCTCACTTTTTATTCCCGTGAGATTCATGCTACATTGGAGACTATTTCCTTTTGTGTGGTGTAGTTACTACCTGTTATTTTAAAATTTGTGTAATACACTCTCATTTATTGGTATATACATCTTCATTTTATGACCCTTCTTCCATGGGGTGTACGTTTCGAAAGATACTCATATCGGTAAGGGAACCTTTCACCCTCCCTTTTTTAAAAGACTTCTTTTTGTTGGGTCTTTTAATTTACATATTTTTAGGTTGGGATATGTTCTTCTATATCCTTATTGATGTAAATTCTATGTCCAAGTGATGAGATACCATTTTCTCTCTCATCAACTCATTTTCTGAATTTTGAAGTGACGCCGTTAGGCTGTCAAATTTTTGCAAGGGAACTTCTTAACCCAATTCTGATTCTTTGGGATAAACATGCACTCCTTGAATATGTCGTTCTATGAATATTTGTGAATTAACTCTGATTGTTTTACACTTAATATCCACTTATATTTGGTGTATTATTTTTTCACAAATAATTATGTAATTGATTTATCCTTAATCCAAGGATACCGTCTCTTTAAGGGAATCTGTCTAAATCTTCTTTCATTGAGGTATATTTTGTTTTATACACAACTTTCTTTTATACGGTGTATAAAACCCTTTTACTTTTACGTTTATTCAAAAGGAATCTTTTTATACGAAGCGTTTACTAAACGACAAAAGGGAATGTTTTTTCGTACGTATGCGGCGACAACGACTTCTCCGCCGCCGTGACCATTATTTGAGTTTCGGTTTCCTCTTCAAGCCATACTATTTTAAAATGAAATATAATTACCATGTTTTACTTTTCTTTTATTTTGGTATTGAAAATGGTTTTAAAGATTTATTCTTTTAAACAATTATCATTCATGTCTATGTTTTAAAAATGGTTTTAAGGATTTATTTATATGGACATGAATGTTTTAAAGCCCTTTCAAAAGTTTCAATGTTGTATGGGACACTTTGATTCTAAAATCTCTTTTAAATGTCTTCTTTTAATATTTTCCAAATATAAACGGATTTTTCTCTCATAGAGTTTTAATGATTTTATTAGATGTTTTTATTTATGATAATATCATGATGTGATCTCTTGTGATTGAAATGTGGTTATGTTATGTTTCCTTTATATGTTTTATGTGATACGATTATGTTATGGTTCTTGGGAATTAGTATGAATACGGGCAGTTCCGTGATAAACTAAGGGCAGGTGAGCCCGATATAGCTCTCCAATGCATTGGGTAACGCGAAGGGGTTAAACATTAAGGTTTCACCGAAGAGATTTAGGGAATACACTGTGATGGGTATTCCAAACGTAACCAAGAGGGTTACTCCCTACGTAAGAATGTTATGAATGCCCGAAGTTACCATCATGTCTTATGATTTCTATGAATTATTCATGATTTTATGAGGTATGTTAAAGTGCCTAGGTTTTATGGGTAAAGTATGATTTCATTCTAATGTATATATGAACTCATGTTTCCCATCCATATTTCTATTACCCCTACTGAGCTTTTTATGCTCATCCCAAGTTTTTGAAATGTTTTTCACAGGACATAAAGTTGAATAGGGTCAAGGATGGGATCAAGAAAATGTCAGGCTGTTTATAACAAGGAACTAGACATGACTCTTTTGTTCAACAGTTTTTATTTTTTGAAAAAATGGAAGCTAAGTTGATGTGTATACTTTGTAATATTTGAGATGTAAAAGTTATGTCCTAATTCTCTAAAACTCTAAACCTGAAAAGATCCTCAATGTGAATTATTCATTTAATTCAATATTAAGTAGGGTTTAAGGCTGGGGACTTATATAAACCCTTAAAGGATTAATTTTAATAATCAAAATTTAATTAATATTTATACATCTCAACCTTAATAAGCATACAAATCTCTTTCAAATTAATATCATTAGATTATTATCTGAAATCATAAAAATTTCATGAAAACCCATTTCACGTATTGATAAATCATGTTGGTAAAATGGAAAATCATTTTATTATTACTAATAAAATAATACTTACGAATTGAATTTCATACAAAAAAATTCCAATAAAATAATTTTAGATGAAAAATGGGTTATCTTTATCCCTTTACCCAATTCATTTTAGATATATTTTAGACTATCAATAGAGCATGAGCTATATCAGGGAAACTAATTTTAATAAGCTATATTAATCTCACCATCATTATAAAAAATTCCTATGAACATTAACATAATCATGATACCTGAAGTATGTTATTTTGATTTTTAAACCAATAAAAATTATCTTTCTTATAATATAAAATAATTTTTGGACATCAAAATATTTTTCAACATAAAACCCATTTTAAAAATACCAATAATAATTTAAAAATAGTTTTTTCATTGAATAAAATTTTAAATATTATAATGGATGTAAAAAATAAAATAACAATTATTTTAGTGGGAAGAACACTTGACACAATATTAATTAAAATAGAACTGTTATTTTTTCATTTCATCAAATAATTACCCATAAATATGTAGTAAGATTTATTTTAAAATAATTATAATGAAAATTAAAAGTGGCATAATATGTTTTTTATAATTAATTTATTTTCTATTAAATAAATTAAAAATTCTATTATTTGAAAAAAATTTATGTATAAAATGAAATTGAATATATATCATTAAATATTATAAAATAAATTTATTAAGGTAACGTGTCCCTTACTTTGAGTCCGAGTCATTATATATGTCCAAAATCACATAGGTAAATTCAATATGGTAAAATGTGTCTTTATTAATGGATATAATTATTAATAATTCTAAAATATGTTTCAATTTTATACAATAAAAATACTTTTAAAACTATTAATGAAAGAGGATTATGAAAAATGAAATATGTTGCAATCATGGAGATAGTAAGTCATACATATGATTGTGTAATGTCTTGATTTTTCATAGTTCATGTAAAAAATAAGGTAATTTTAGTTTTATAAATCCATAATGATGATTATATACTAATTATTATGTTATTTATTTAAATTAAATTAAATAAATTATCCATGGGATGAGGTCATTATAGAACAATCACAACATTTCCTTGAGGTGGTATTCCAAATGTATAAAAGAATGATGTTATCATTTTTAAATGGAATGAAATGATTGAAATAATATGATTTATTAATTTTCAATAATGAAAAATAACTAATTAAAATCATAGATATTCATTAAATAAATCCTTTTCACCATCTCTATGTGGTTGTGATGCGAAATGATTTACATCAGTTCGTGGGGTAGTAGTCCACTATACTCACAAAATATGGTTTTGTTTCCCATTTCATGGAAGTTTTATAATTATATATGTTATGAAATTGACCTAAAACATCTATTTATATGCAATATATTGGTGTTAATATTTAATAATATTTTTATTATATTATGGATGTAGAATATAAATTCTAAAAAAATGATCTGTTTATAATTATAACTCCCATTCAGACAACCTATTTTACTTTATAGCTAATTCCTTCATAGCATAGTTTTATGATTAATCCAGGGACACTCGGACATGTGTACTAATATATGGAAGGTATTTTTTAGGGATTGGATGAAAAAAAATAATCATTAATTGATAATATGGGTGGATGGGTGTATCCTTTATGAATTGGGAGAGAGGACATACATGAATGTTTTAAAAATAATAACATAGTTTAATGTATTACTCTCTAAAAATGGATCAAAAATTGACCACTTACAAATATTTTATGATAAATAATTATAAGATGACCCATACTAAAAATTATTCATGTTTTTATGGTATTTTAAATATTACCACATAATATTAATTTATTGTTAAACTTATTTAAAAATTATTTTTGGTCAATTATTTTCATGAGATTTATTATTTATTGTAGAAAAAAATTATGTTAACCATGGAAAATAATTATATTTATAATTATTACATATATTAAATCCATTTTAAACAATTTAAATCACATAAGTGGAAGAATTTAAATTAAAATTATGTCGAAAAATGTTATGGAAATTGATTTATCAGAAAAATGTCTTTTCAGGTATAGAAATGTTATTATATAAAATTCTTGTATAAAATTACTTCGAACAAATTTAATTTTATTTTTAATAGCATAATTTTACCAGTTATAAATTGATGTAAATTTAAATTGAAGTTTATATTTGTAAACTCTTTAAAATAAAATATATTATTCCTTAAAAATATGAATATCTCACTATTCATCAAAAGAACAACATTATCAAAATATTCTAAAAAACAATTCCTAAGATAACATTGATTTAGTAAATTAATTTTTTTTAATTATTTATTACATCAATTCTATAATTCTAAATTCAATCTTTTAAACAATCCCATATAATGCAAGAAAAACAAATTTTGTTAGAAATAAAATTGCTTCCATTTGACTAATAAATAACATATTATTATTATAATTAATAGTCCTCTAAATAATATAACAAATTAATATTAATAAGACATAAGAATTGTTTACACAAAAACTACTTGTGATGATAAGAATATAGAAAATATAATTCATGACAAGCTAATGTATATCTATATGAGTAAGGTAAATATAAATGAACATTAAAAATTTAATTTTCCTTTAATTGTTTTTACAATATGCATTGAAGTGGCAAAAAAATACCTATAACAATTGGATGTAGGTGAATCAATAAATTTTTTGTACAAATTATTTACATTAATGAGTGGATCAATGCGACTTGATAGATTCACGATCAACCCATAATGTTGAATCCTCACATGGATGTGAAAATTTAATGAATAAGATTTGCACAAAAGAGCTTTTACAAAGGCTGACATAAATTCTAGATAAATATCTGTAATATTTTATAGTTGAGTTTTGATACAGGGATTTTCACTAATATAGTACTGACTATAAGATAAGTTCATTTTACATCATGAACTATTAATGATCTATCTAATAAATAATAAAATGTTAGGGCGTGTGACATTCTTGATCCATCACTATGAATATAACTGAATGGAATTATTTAACCTAATAGAAAAAACATTTGAATATTTCATACTCACTATTGGATTAATTGATTCATATATGTACATCAAGAGTAATTTTTCTCCAATAAAAGATCTACTTTTGAATGAGATTCAACTTCTTGAACAAAAAAAATGTTAAATGTATATTATTCTACACTCAAATTATTTTAGAAAATCCATCAATCCATGAGATCATGAATCAATGAACAAGTGTTATTTCCACCTTAGTAATGTAGAAAATATTTACACCCACCATTCAAGAAAAATAATGAAATATAGGTCAATATTACCTAGCTTCCCTCTATTACCTATATAAGACTAATATCAATGTCCAAATAATCTTTCAATTCCATGTTACATTATTTATCCATTTTTATAGTCATGAAATAATTTTCAAATATTATTTCCATATTTTTAAGTAAATTCCAATGTTGTTTGTGTGAAATGATTTTTTTTGGGTTGAAACCCTCCAAATATTTTCTTATTGAACCAACCTATAAATATTTCAAATTATAATTTGAAATATCTAATAATATTTAATGGTAATTATTCTTTTTATCATGTTAAAATATATATTTTTAATATTAAATTAACATAAAACTAATATCCCCTTCAAAAAATATGATAACTTCAAAGGAACTGAAATTAAATTCCTACTGAAAAAGAGTTGTAGTGGGGAACCTTCTACTATGGTGTGTAGAACTAAACCCACTGAAAAAATACATTCGGGTTGATGAATCATCCATGAAATTGATCATAGTTTATAAATATCAATATTATGATAAATTTATGAATAATATGGAATGCAAATCACCATTTTTTCACATAATTTATTAATTTTCCAAATAAATTGATATATATTATATTGAATGTCAACTTTACAGAGATTAACGAATATTGATTATATAAAATCAAGAATTATGTCTATGAATCTCATATATGATCCCTAAAAAGGATGAATAATTCCTATGAAGCCTTGTAAAATGATGTGAATATTGTGTCTACTTTTTACAAAGAGATTTCAAAGTGCTCACAAAACAAAGGTGATAGTAATGAGATGATGGATACAATAGATTTATAAAGGATATGTAGAGTTAGATATATGATAATATATGGAATTATATATGCATACAAACCTCTTGATTGTTCTTATGAATAATAAGAATTATTCTGAATGAATCTCATAAATGATTCATTATAAACATAATACATTTGAAAATATCAATCACCTTAATAGTAAAATAACATAATTGATTAACAAGAACATGGTACAACTCTTAAACATTGAATAAATGTAATAAAAATTTATTGAACTAATAAAAAATAATTAAATTAATATTCTTGTTTGAAAAGAAGGACAATATCTCCAACATTTTTAAGGGAATTTCAATCTCTCCCATTTGATTTGATTTTGACTCATGAGACACTCTCAATTGTCCAATATATCTTAATATATAACGAACTAGACCCAAAATAGAAGCATTTATCATATGAAAAACAACTTAATACCAAAGTATAATTTATAGTAGTGTTATCTACAGAACTACATCATTTGGTGATAAGAAAATATCACCATTTTTATATTACTTGAGATTAAATTCTAGTTTGATTCATTATTTTTTACACTTTATCTTTAATGAAATAAAATATTATATAATTATGATTGGTTTCATAGTGTATATAAATAATTTTTTATCGGTCTATATGACTTTTATTATCACAATGAATTTTGACAGATCAATCAAATTTCACAATTAAAAATTTATTTTATCCTTTATGAGAGAATTCGAGTATAAGAACTTGCAATAAGAATATATTAAGAATCTATAGTACTCAGTGTAAATATATTCTATTTCATATAGTGCTTACTCAGTGTGTTGTCTCTCAAAAGGATAATTTTACCTTAGGGGGAAAACGATCATTACAGTCTCCTACGTAGTCCACAAATATAAATATAGACATGTTCAACTATTTTCATTTCATATGTAACAGTAGATAGTTCAATGTTCTTATGACATTCCTATAGAATTTTTTTAACATCCATAATAGGTGAATCCAATTGATTTTGTATATAGATTTTCTAAAGACTCAAAATATAAAAAAAATACTCTATAATCTATGACACAGAGTAGACTACCAATCGGTCTTCTAAATTCTCATTGATCTATAATAAGACAATTTGGATCATTTAATAATTTTAATCATTGTTTCATTTCAATAAAATCTTTCTATACTACTCAATTTCAAACATATTCAATAATTATCTATAATATTTTTTTTTCAGAAAATAAAATAATACCTGTTACATACTGAAATTTTTACCCCATGATGTTTCTTTTCACACCAAAAATAGAAATCTCAAATTTTTACTTCATTTTTATAGAATATTAATTTCATTATTTTTAATTTTATTCTTCAAATATGGTTTTATAAATTTTTATAATAAAAATAAGTGTACCATATTTATTTCTATTGATGTTGAATTTTTTTTTCAAACTTCCTCTTGGTGATTCTCGACTCTTTATTATAATTATAATTTCTTTTTTAATGGGGACATAGGGATTTATTTTAGTGATTTAAATATATATTTAATATAAATATGCTTTTTGTGCTATTATTAAGGTGAAAACCCTCATGATGATCAATATGCACTTTTTATTCATGATCTTCATTCAAAAATGTATAATTTACATTCGTCAAATAGATTCTATATTATCAAACTTCTACCATAGTAAGGTTAATTCATATGGTCTCTAGTATTTTGAAAAGATAAAAGGATTGTTCATAATCAACTAATTGAACATGAAAATATCCATTTTATAAAATCCTAGTCATGTTTTGTTAAATTTTTTTGATTATTTAGGTTAATTCTAAAAAAAGTTTCATTCTAATGATATTTTTGTTATTAGGTCGGGGAAAAATATTGAATCCAGAACTATCATCATCGTAATTCATCTACTCATCAATAACATAAATTCTTTCTATATTGGGGGGAGGCTTTATCCACAAAATATTGGTTAGTCATTGAGATTAAAGACTCTTGGTTTTTGAATTTCATCCTTATTATAGTATTAAATATACATAACTAAATTAAAATTATATTCTTCCCTCATGTTCTCGGGAGTTACTCTAATATTCTCTATCATTTCATTTGCTACCTCAGATCCTAATATATTTGATTATATATCTTCATCCTTGAAAATTGGAAATATAGAATTCCTCAATATACAGATTTAGAAGGATCCTCTAAATTTTGGAGTGAAAGACAATATTTTATAAAAATTAAACTAAATGAATATTTTGACCAAAAAACCATCAAAATACATATAATAATGTCTCAACATATCTTTTAGGGTTATAATGGTCCTATCAAACTAAACAACTATCTGAAAATATATGAAATATTAAATCTATACTTTATGTTGAAATAATTATATTAACATTACTATAACAACATGAAAAATCTAAAATGTCAATCATATGAGATTGAGAGTGGTAATTAGTTTAATACATATAGATAATGTATCTTCCATAATTTATTTACATTACTACATGAATGGAAATCACATTATCTATATTGAAATGTAAATTACATAAAACACATTTAGCTTAATAAATAATTGATATTGAAATCCATATAGTGATAATGTCATTGGGAAATTCTCTAGGAAATCAATATATAAATATTGAATGAATAAAACCCCTGATTAATAGGCCTCATGTTTCTTAGACACATAATACCATTAAAATAATGATCTATCTTCATGAAAATTTAAAACATAATAGGTAAAAACCTATCTAATTTGGAAAAGTGAATAATCTAATGATACTTTTGATGCAATGAGGGGATTGCATAATTAAGTCTCCAACACATGTATTTCCTGTCCAAATCATTCCTCAAATATTAAATAATTTCTTTAATTTATAATATTTTTTCTAATACATATTTTGTGTAAAGGTTACAGATTTATAAATATTTACTGAGATAATAAAATGGATTTCAAAGTAAACACCAAATGTAAACATTATATATGGTTTAGGAAATAATCATATCCATTATATAAGAATATTTATATTTAACAAAAAATTAATTTACATTGAAAAAATATTACAAATATGTGATTATTTCAAGTCAATGTTACCAATCAAAAAAGAATGTGAGATTACATAATTACTTTTACCAATTGGAAACATTCATGTCAAATACACTTGGGTGATATAACTCAAACTGAAACATTCAATACAATTCATCACCATCATATTAGATTATTCCTGATCAAAAAGTAAGGAAACAAGAGGAATTAGTGGTGGCCCAGGGCCCATCCCATCCCTCTATGTTGGCCAAAATTAGTGAAGACCTTGAGCATCCCCTCAAATCAGATTTAATCCCTCAGGTTTGAGAAATGTAATGTTATGGAAATAGGTGAAATTAGATCCATGATCTTCCATTGAAGCCAGATGATCAGTAACCTTGCTGCCCTCTGGCCATGTGTATGTGATTGGGTAGTTCCTGTTGAGGAGGTACTTTCATTTCCTGATGTTTAAAGCAATTGACTGTGGAATGGATCCTTTTCCATGCAGGGACTCATGAAGGATGATGGAGTTAGTTTCCACATGTGTACACACTATGTTTCTCTGGTTACAAAGAGTGAGGCCAGTAAGCACAGCATTTTCCTCTACCTAAAGTGAGGTACCACTTCCATTGTGAGCTGAGAATAATTCCATCAGTGTGCTGGATGACCCCTCTTCCAAGAATGTGAACCAAGATACACAACCTGTCAGTATTCAGTTTAGGACCATTATAAATGAATTATAATGTTACAAGTAAAATTTGTAGTATATATACCAAATAAAACTACATTGGTGCAAAATAACAATAAAGTCTCAATTGAATATAAATTTTAGTGAAATCCATTAACTCACATTTTCCATTAGATTAAAGTTATTTATCATAATTTATAGAGGTTTTAAACATGTAATTTACTTACAAGATAACAATAATAAAATTTAAAAAATTATATATTATCCTTTTAAAACATCAACTTACTCATTAATTAAAAATATATCAATATTTTCCATATATTGGCAGTTAATTTGTTTGTTTTATTATGTTTGTTTTGAATTAAAGGTCCAATTATTTCATATATAATAGAGTTTCATCATCTATAAAATAATAATAATTACATAATTATCATATTTATATATTTTTTAGAATTTTTAAAACCAATAATTAATAATGGTTACAAAATATGAAGTACGCTATGATTTTGGGGATTGTTGGTTGTACATACATTTGACTGACATTTTCCATTTTTCAATGATCATTATGGAATAATTTTGAGTAATATTTTACCTTTATACAATTTTCATAATATTAGTATTTTATTATTATTAATACTTATATATATAATTCATGTGGAATGGTGTTGAAAAGAGAGCCACACCACTTCGTTAAGGTGGAATTCCTCCAATACATGATTTATGTTATCAGCAATACATTTAAAAAACGAGATAATATTTTTTTAGAATTACAAATATTTTATGAATATATTAATTATTTCATGTATATTAAGTATTTTCATTAACATTTTTATTATAAAATTTCATGAAAACTATTAGGTAAAGGTAAATCAATTCATTTTGTGATGCGGTACTCCGTCATTATGGTGAAAGACATCATCATCCCCCTTATAGAATGGAATTCAAAAAGGTTATTTATGATATAATGTCTAAAGAGATATTATAATGTTATATATGTCATCTATATCTTTTATATTCATAATAATAACCAAACTTATTAGGTGGTAATGGGATAAAGAACAACATCGGTTTGCGATGTGGTAGTCTGCCATTCACATAGATAATGAATTAATTCTACATGTGAAGGGAGTGGGGAAGATTATAGGTGATTAACTATATATAAATAAATTCAATTATATTTAATATACTCCAGATATTATTTATTCATAAAAAACAAAAAAATTTAGGAGCTGAGGATATAGGTAAAACAATGATGCACATTGAATAACATTACCTCTTCCTCATGTATCCTCCTAAGCCTAGCACTAAACCTTCCTAGGTTCGATTTTTTCCCATAAATGGATTCTAAGAGGATTTTATCTAAATTGTAAAAGATATTCTGGAATTTATTGGAAGATCCAAATGTATTGATAGGGCTGATCAATTGTGGGGAGTGAGTTCCTTTTTATAGTTGAGGAGGATTGTGATTCATGTAAATTCTCATAATTATTTGATATTTGAAGGTAAATATTACAAAATGATGAATAAAATTGTATAAAAAAATATTATTAGGTGTTCTATGGTCTATTAATACCGCTACAACACAATGAAACACATGTTTTGAGACATTTTATTCTGTAACATATATATTTCACAAGCACATGTGATGTGCGAAATCCATATTTTAAAATTAATATTTTATGTTTGATTAATATTATATTTTACAGAAGCACATGTGATGTGCGAAAAAACCCATATTAACATTAACCACACTAACAATTTTTCTATTAATTTGGAGTTAATGTATTCATTTTAAAAACAATTAGTCTAGGAATATGACCTGAATGACAGTTATTATGATTAAAAAATTTACTTTCCATTAGATATTATATTTAATAACATTATATTATATAATGAAATATAATTTTTTATAAAATATCATTAATTTAAATTTTAAAATTATTCAAATAATTTGAATTTCAAAAAATATCAATAATTTTTTAATCAAAAAATTATATATTAACACATGTTTAACATGATATATTCATTTAAATTAATGTAAAAAAATAGATCTATCAATTTATAAAATTTTTATTATGCTTTGTATCATTTATTTTATTTTATTGTTAACTTAATTAATAATTCTTATTAATTATTTGAATAATTTTTAGAAATTATGTCATCTCTAAAGAATAAAGATAATTTATTATAACAAAAAAATTATCATTAAAATTAGTATCAATATGTTACCTATGTTTTTTTACTATACCCAAAATCATTATAGATATTAAGATGAAGAAAATATCTTATTTTGTATTTTTCCTCACATAAATTATTATATAGGTCTTATTTCCGAGGAACTGGAATGAAATTTCCCTATTTCAATGAAATTGTTTTAAAAGGAAGCAATTAACTCATTAATTAAATTTAAGATAAAATTTTCAGTAATCTTCAATCATATCTATATATTTTAACTTATAATTAACCCATTCTTACCTTAACTATGATCATTAATTGTTAACACATTCACAATTTACCTTTCGAAAACATTAAGTCGACCTTATTAATAATAAATATCTATTCTGTTTCAAAATATAGAATCCATTTTTTCTAATTCTATTCATAGAAGTGGAAATTTTTAATTTAAAATTAATCCCGTAAATTCGGGGAGAAAGTAATTTTTTAATTTGAAAATGGTCAAAAATTTACATTGAATCTACATATAAATTCAATTTACCAATGTCTAAAATCATATTAATTGGATTACTTTATGTAAACCTTTACTAATGTATGTTTAAAACCAAATGAAAATACAATTTTACATTATAAATTATGTAAACCAAAATTCATTCCTAAATTATTATTTTAATTTTAATCAATTAATAAAAATTAATATTTTAGATAAATACCCAAAAATCAAAATAAGATAATACGTATATTCTTATTTCCAAAATAAATTTTTTTAATACTTTTTTTAAAATGTATAAAAATTAATTTTAAATTTTGGGGGCAATGCAAAACAAAACCATGTTTTGGTAAAACATAGTGTCATGTGTTTCATATGTTAATGATGAAATTAAATTTATTCTTAAAGAATAATATTTAAAAATATTTGTGTGTTATATTATGACCATATTAATAAAATTTATTCTTCACAATTAAAATATTATCTCAGAAATAAGGAGTTTGAAAATTTAAAATTCAAATCATTAATAAACAATAATGGAAAAGGGATAATAAAATAATATCTTAAAATGTATTAATAGACATAAAAAGAAAATATGGAATAATTACATAAATAGGTCTATGATTAGGCTAACATATGTGTCATGTAAATTGATGGACAAGGAAAAAATGTGTAAAAATTATAGACAGTAAATAGTTTCATTGATATCATGAAATTGAATGATTAATTGAATTTTATTTGGTTAAAACTCATAAATAAATGTTAATTTAAAATACAATATGATTCATTATGTATGCATTTAATAGGATAATTTTCTTCCTTCAAGATACTCTTTCTAATTTATATATATTTTTACTATATAAGAATATAATTAAATATACAATCTTTATATGTTTCTAATTCATATGCACAATTCAATCATTTGGTTTTTCATTTATCAATTTCCAATTCATCCCATACTCTATAGAATTAATAACCAAAAAAATTATAACTTATGTACTAAAAATAATTTTAATTGATCATAATACCCATAAAAATGTAAATATAATTTTTAAATTTCTCAAAAAAATTTCCAAAACATATATGACTATCCCTAGTAATCAAATATGAATAAATATTTACATTAGGAAGTACTGCATTAATCTATTAAAACATGTCAAACATTCAAACAAACTAAATAAATGGTTAACCTTAAATCCATTCCAAATGATTAATATCCTTAACATTTGAATGAAGATCCCAGATATTCCAAACTAAATTTATCTTTAATCTTCTAAAAAATCATGAATTAACACTTAATTTACACACTCCAATAATATTAATACCATCATGATATATTTTATTTAAACATCATAATATTTTTAATTACAATGAAAAAATTTTCAAAAAATTAATTTTTCCTTATTCCTTACATAAAAAACTTATTATTGGATATAATATTTATTTATAAAAATGATTTATAATCCATCAATAATAGCATAAACCATTTTTTAAATAAATCATTATTTAGTTACAAGGTAGTCAGTACAATAAAATTAACTTTCTCTATATCAATATTTTCATTATAACATAATCATTATAAAAACATAAGGAATGAATTTAGTGTTATATTCCCCACAATAATATGTTTTCCTCGAAGTTAAAATTTATAATAAATCATTGTTCATGGTCATTATTAAAGTTCAACACATGCTTTCATATCCTTAAAAAAATTGTACTTCCACAAATTCTTTATATCTTACACAATTCGTATAACCCTGAAATCATTAATAAAATAATAAAATTAAATAATTCATGAATCAAATAATTATTACATTAACCATTCCTATTTATCTATGGTAATAACATATGATTGAACAAGATCGAATAAATTCTCTTATGTTATATTCCTTTGATGCTTGAGAAATGGATTTTCATAGTGCCACATCTTTTTACTATTATATAATTATATATTGGAATTTTTTTCTTACCCTTAAAATTTAAAGCTTGCTAGGCTTTCCATCCAAATTTTTTGAAAAATTCCATTTCATTTTATCAAGTTCTAAGGTGATTAATTCAACAATTATCACATATAGATAATTAATTATTTCCCATATTCACTTCATATATCCTTTTCCTAGACTTCATATTCTTTTATTTCATCCCTTGAAATACCCAATAGTTAGATAATAATTCCTTTATCTTGTAAGAACATTATAATATTTCTTAATATGATGATAATGATTATGATATGACTTCCTTTCAAAATATTTGTTAATATTATCAATGAAATGATCATTCTTACACATTCTATAACAAGAATTGAGGTAGTTATCATTCCTTCTTATATGATCCACTTGAAAATGGTGGAATACATCAAATTAGATCATATCATTATGAATATTAATTTATAATCCCAAAACTAGTGAAATAAATAACATAATGTGAAAATATTTTTTATAAATAACCTCATAAAAAATGGTTTTTTGGGGATATATCTTTTTCACACAGTTAATAATGATTTTTAATAGAAATGTCAATTACCATAAAAATATTCCATTAGACTGTCAAACCTTGTATAAAAAAAAGATTATTCCCATTCTCAAGATGATGCCTAGGTGAATCCTAATAGTACCTTTTTCGGAGTTATTACCCCATGGAACATCTATTACAGAACTATGTCAACATGTAATATCTAGAAATGGATGTATTAAAAGGTAATCCACAAAATATCTTCCTTACCAAAACCATAGGAGGTTCTTATATACATGCCCTCAAATTAATTAATAGGTTTATAATCCCTAATCTATCTTTTCAGATGTATAATTCTAAAGGTTTCCCTAAAAATTCATTGATACCATGTATAATGACCACAAACTGAGTAGCTTAGAAACATTGACTTAATTTATTAAATTTTTTATATAAAATGTTTTGAATCATGAAAGAATAGACTGGTTAATTGATTTATCAAACAAGATACACAAATGTTACCCATTTTAAATATTGAAAACAAAAATAAAATTAAATATAATTAAATGATTAGCATCCTTGAAACTAATTCAAAGGATTTATCTTTATGTTGGTAAAAAGAAAAAAATAATAGTAAAATCAAATACTGAGTAATGGTAATGTACAATGGATAATATCATAAATAAATATTAATAATCAATATGTCAATATAAAAAAATCTCATACATGTGATTAAAATAACATGACATAATGCATAGATAAGGTCTAATAAATATAGAGAGGTAAATAATTAAAAAAATTCTTTTAATAAATAAATGAAAATAAAATAAATATAGATATAATTTCATTGTTAAAATATCCTATATGATAGTAACTAAATAATGAGAAAAAGTATTAATTAGTGAATATATTTTCTCCCAGAACATGTTTCCTAGCCCATCGAGATCTTTAACAAATGTATTCTTTATTATATATTAATTCATTATTTATAAAAAAAGTACACATAATAGAACCCATATGTTTTATAAGTCTAGTATCTTTTGTAATTAGGTACATAGTACAACATTTTAAACATGTGATACAATAATATTATGGAAATACTCCTCTACATGCCTCTAAAATTCCATGGATTTAAACACTATATTCGATAACCTAGTGACATACATAAGAAAGGCATGAGCTGTATATCCCATTAAGAGAATAAAAATGGAATTAAATGATAAAAGTTACATAATTGGAATACCATAGTGGAATAAAATGTGTGATAATCAGAAACATGAATATAATGATATGATATAGCCTGATAATCATATCATGGGAAATAAGGAAACAACTTAACAAGCAATATTATAAACATTATTAAAGAATAATTTCAAAGAAATGATAATGGAAATAGGCCCATAATAGAACCAAGTTTAATCCGTTTCCAAATATGAAATCTAATGAGAGTAAACATTCCCAAATGCATTGGGGCATGATATAATTCTCAGAGAAACCATCACACTCATTTCATTTTCATGCCTAAATGTGCCATATACATCATAAAACAAGGAACAATTTATCATCACATTTTATTCCATGAACAATACTATGTAATAAATAATTGTAATTCCCAATTAATATATTTATTATTGTAAAAAAATTAACACCCTTGATAGGAAATTTGTATTGTATTCATAAAAAAAAGTTTCAGAATGGAAAATTACAGTTCAATTTCGACACCCTAATAGGATCACAAGAAAATTAAAAAAAATTATTAATAGGAGTGAAAATGGAATATCATGATTTTTACATTAAATGGGAATTAATAGGTACATTTTTAAACATATCCCATCAAAATGAGTTAGAAAGAGAATTCATAGGATGATGATGAAACATGAATAAATAGGATAACAAAATGAACCGTTATATGAGTGTGTGACACCAAATTATTGGGAGGAGTTTCTTTAGAGCATAGGGAAGAAATTAGAGAATTCTATTGAGGGGTTGGAGAAGTAAGGACATCATATATGTATTTTTAGTGAATAGAAGTAGGATCTTGCTTAGGTTTATATAATAAATCAGTGGGGAATTATTATTTATTTCCCAAACATAGGTTTGCGACTCATAATAATAAAATAACTAAAAACTCAAACCGTAACATAGTATTTTCCCATGTTTTCATCCAAATAATAGTGTTTTTAATTACATTATAATGTCAGTGACCAAATATAATAAAATAATACCCTTTCTTTGGTGGAGGTAAGTCATATTATTAAATAATTGATTACTAAACCTTAATATATATTCATGTTTTTAGTGGATTCATAAAGGATTTATAAAATGAACCAGATAAAAATAAAATCAAATTATTTTAAACCAAAATCATATTTTTGTTCATTAATTCACATTATAGTATTTAAATTATCACTTTATTGTCATAATGTTTTCATAATACAGAAAGTATATTTATGCAATATTTAATTTTTACCCAAAAATTAAACTCTCTACAAAAATTATTAAAAATAACCACTGGATAATTATGAAATTATGATTTGAAAAAAAATATTTACTATATATAAAAAATTTGATGCTTATGTAAATTTATACTTATAAATTAATAACTTACATTTAATCTGAAATGTCTAGTTTTTGATAATAATAGTTTTTTAGCCCTTATAAAAATTAAGTTCAAATTTATTAAAAGGATAGGATATTTTATACATAATAAATATTATTTAATAACAATATTTTATTAAAATATAATTTTATTTAAGAAATCGATTAATTCATCAAACGAACATCCTTATTTCAATTTTAATATCACCAAGAAATATTGTTTCATTTTTATTGTATCGATGTAAAAATCATTTATGATGTAATAGTAATAGGATTAAAATATATCCACTAAAAAATAATGAATAAACTCATATTAAATGGTTCATAATAAATATCCATTTATACACTATAATATTTCCAAAGAGTATGGTTCGTGATAACGATAATTTATTATGGTGGTTCAACATACATGGTTTGGGATATGATGATGATGAGCTTTACCTTCTCCAAAAAAATGGGTCCACTGATGAATAAGTTGTTTGATCTCATCATGGTTTTGGTCAATTGAAAATACTAATGATTCTGTATCCCTTCTAAACTCCAATAAATGGAACTCATTGGGTACAATCCAAATGTTTGAGGCCATCACATCTTTTGTTTGTGTCAATGTGATGTCATTAAATGAAATATTTGTAATATTTATTTGATCATTGTTCAATTGTAATATTATCAATTGTAGTGATAACTAATTTTATTTTAAATCTTTTTGGATATAAAGAAAAAAATATGTAAATGTATTTTCTATAACCATATTATAGAATAATTTATTTAGTTAAATCTAAAATTAAATTTTAATTATAACAGTCTTGGTCATTACAATATTCCCCCTTAAGAAATTCTACCCTTTAAATATTCATTTCTGACACTAAAACAAATGAGTTTAACGTTGTTTCATTACATTATATGATTCTGATGAGGCAACTTCAAAAATATGGTTTCTCTACAACACTTTGAATAAGTGTATTGCGTTTTTTCAAGGAACATTGTCTCTAGGATCTATAATCCTAATTGAATTCATCATATTGAAAAGGAAAATATCATACGGTACCAATATTGGATTGAGTACATGTTAGGGGTATCAAATCTAAATTCTCAAGATAACTAATGCGAATACATCATGTACATGTGATGTTTTATGTGGGACTACAAGCTAGTATGTCACCACTCTGATGCGATCACGGATCTCAAAGGGGCAGATGTAACTTGGACTAAGAATTCCCTTCCTCGAAAATCTAATCACATTATTCCATGGATACTCCTAGAGAAATAACCTGAACACAAAATCAATATATAGTTCTCTCTAATGATGTACATAATAGATGTTATATTGATTCTAAGAAGTCTTAATGTGATGCTGAATGGTCGTATCCTTTTCCACCATTTCCTTAGTCATTTATAGACCTAACAGTTTTCATTCCCCAACGTATTCCAAAAATGTAGGTGTTTTTCACCTCTTCCCATAAAGGTCTTCAAAGAGATCTATTTTTTTAAGATAACATTACCAAATGAATATTTCGATTCCATCCTACATTAAAGTCAACTAAGAATTCTCTCTACATGTTCTCAAGTTTCTGGAAAGTCTACTTCGATTATCCATCAGTTTTCATGTTATAATCCATATTGACGTTCAAAAAAGACTTTATAGCATGTTGGATTCTATTCTAGAATTATGAGATCAATATTAGATCTTACTGGTATACAATCTATTGTGGTAATCCATGAATCCTTAACACTTATCTAATCTATATCCATGCAAGTTGATCCAATGATAAATCCTCTAAAATTATAAATAATTACATAGACTTTGATAGTTGATCCACCTCAACCCATATATAATTATTCAGACTTAATTGTTTTGTAATACCAGTGACAAAGTCCATGGTTAATTTTTCCCATTTCCATCACTAATAGAAAAATACCCTATACCAATAGTTTGGTAGACTATTTTCTAGGTTAGAATTAGGAAAGGTCTATACCAATAGTTTCAAAAAACCCCTTGGTATGGGTAATTCAAAAAACAAAGGCCATCTTGGTTTTGTTCCCAATACCTCTGATTATAATTCAACGACCTAACCACAAACCTAACATGAATTTGGTGAACATAATTTCATAAATATGAATATGTATATTCATATGAAATTTTACTTTTTCATTATTAAATGTTACTTGACAAAAGATTCCATAAAAAATATGGTCACCTATACAAATGGTTTTGAGAACCATTGGTATATGTTCTTTGATATTATGATCTATAGAAAAGGATTTCATTAAACCATTAGAAAATTGTGGACCTATAGCAATTATTTTTCAAATATTGTTAGTATATGGTCTCTACAATGAAAATATACCAATGATTTTGGAAAAAACCATTTAAATAAGTCTATATAACTGACCTATAACAACTTTTTTTTACAAATTGTTTTGTATATGTACTAATTATTGATGTATAACAATGGTTTTGAAGATTCCATTGGTTTAGGTCTCACTAAAGACCTTATGCCAATGATTTTGTACAAACCATTGCTATAGGTTGCCTATCCTAATGGATTTCTAAACCTTTTGTACATTTCCCTTGATATAGGTCCTAATTCTAGTAGTTTATGTCTGTATTGGTAGTGGTTGTATTGTCACATTTATTTTATTCCTTTTTGATTTCAGTTGTTCTCATACAAGGCATCATGATGTATATTCTTTGATCTTATTCATCATATTGTTCCAAAAATAGTGTTCATGGTGATCATGATACATCAATTTTCTTCCTAGGTGGAGGACATTGTTGATCTATGAGAATCATCCAATATCATATTCCTTGACTCATTATTTTATTGTACACATAGACTTGATTAATATAAGAAAACTCTTTATTCATTAACATTGAAATCCATGGATTTTTTTATTATAGTTTATTCATTCTTCTAAATTTCCCAATCATCTCTTTGAGAAACAATTATTTAATCAATATGGAATGGTTGAGAAATTAGTTTATAAAGAATTTCTGATTTTACATCCTTTTTTATTCCTATATCCATCCTTTCCATAAATATCAGAAGATCACATCCCTACCAATTCACATCAATGATAGAACTATTAGATCATTTATACATAGAGAGTTTCACACTTTATTTTCCTTACTAGGATAGCTGGGGATTTAACAATCATACTTCGTGATCAACTCTAACCATCATCATTGGATCATATTCAGCTCTTTGTGTGAGAATATATATTTTAGACTTTTTTATCCGTATATATTTCACAATTCTATAAAAAGAGATAATGCTTCCATATTTTCAAATATAATATCACTTCATCGAACTATTGATCGTGTGTTTGGTATCTATATATGTGATCAATTAGTTTTCCTAAATCATAGGCTATTGATTTGTTATTATCCATTAACACATAGTCTAATCACTTATTTGAAGCATCACCAAATACCACGAAAAGATATCCACTTATGGGTAGTGTTAGAATAGGTGCTATAATAATTTAATTTTCAACTACTTGAATATCTATTCACATTAATAATTCCATGAAAAAATGACTCCCTTATATATTTCCATGGTTAGAGGGTTTTAAAATCATGAGAACGTTATCCCAAATTGATGATATTACCCAGATAATAAAAGGAAACTGTAGATATCTATCACATATGATGGCTTCAATCCAACATAAATTATATATATCTTTGAGGGTTCAACTAATATCCAATTGATTTTGAAAAAAGTTACCATGAATGAGAACTCCTTCAACTATGACTCACATTTTTGGCAATTGGAATAAATCATCTCCTTTTGTATGTTCTTTAAAATAGTTTTAAAAAGGTTTTCATGATCTTCTATAATTGTGGAGTATATTTGAGTATCATCTATAAAGGCAGCCAAAATATTTTATAGGTAATTTTTATAGACTCTAATTATTAAGTCAATGATGATTTTTGGAGCGTTAGTGATCCTGAAATTCATCACTATAAACTCACTGTGCTTGTACGTTGTACAAAAATATGTACATGGAATATTATCCTTCTTAACACTTCCATGGTAAAATCACAACAATAGATCGACCATGGATAATTAATGCACACCACATAACTAATCAGAAAATTCATCAATTCATAGAATATGATACTTGTTTTTTATCATGATCGTGTTGAGATAATTAAAATCAATGAAGAGGTGCATTGACCCTACCTTCTTCATGGGGAACTGGACTAGTGTGCCCCATGGTCTATCACATGGAAATATGATCCCTTTATGTAGATTCTTGAACATTAGTTTCTTTATCTCCTCAAGTTACATAATACATTCTATATAGATTAATGGATAATTGAAAATTCATAGGTATAATTTCAATGGACAATTCAAACTGTAGGCTTGGAGGAATCCCATGAAATTCCACAGGATATACAATATAGTATTCCATCACTATAGTCATGTCTTCGATGATGGTTCTTTCCTTATGCTGAATAATTTGATCTAGATATGATTTCTCATACAGAACTAATATACATTATTGAGATGTTAGTTATATAGAAGATTCATCATCCTCCTTTCACCTGTAAAAAATCTATGGTTGATTCATAATACGAAGAGTGATTTACTTCTCAAGGAACATTATATAGTCTCTATATAGGGAAATAAAATCCATGCATAAAATTGCATAAAATTACAAAAAATTGAGTATATCAAGGTTTTATATAATGATTATCCCTAAAATTGTGATAGTGGAGTAGTTATATACCTAGGATTAAATAATTTCACCTTTTGTTTTGTTCACTAATAGTACTACTTCTATGCTTTTTGGTGGTGATTTAATGGTTCTTCTAAACATTAGTAATATGAGAAAAATACATAAAACTATAATTAATATCTACGTCTCATATACTTGAATGAAAAACTACCATATATGCCACCACATCGCTTTTGAGATGAAACATCAGTGGTTGTGTTGGTAAAATAACAACCTTACTACCTTGGAAGTTGTTGACTGTATCAAAAAACGCATAGATTAGTTCATTGATTTGCAGAGTTCCCCCATTCCTTTAATTTATGTAATGAAAAATCCACTAATGGTTCACAAGAGACATTATTTCTTGCATCGCATTATCAAGTTTCTCATACTATAAAAGGCTTAATAGGCTCTCTTAGATCCCATACATAAAGAATTTCCTCACACCCTTAGGGAATTTATAGGGAGTTTCATTCCACATCTTTTACAAGTTGTATGATGATATTTTTTGGGACTATTATATTTCTCTATCAGACCACCATAATTTAACTCCACCTTACACTTATTATCATAGTGATACCCTTGAGATTTTTTGAAATCGATTTAAACATTTTGGGAATATAGGCCAATTTTTTCACATCTGTCAATGTCACATACCTCCATGGATTTTCATATATTGGGTTTTGGCCTACCAAAGAAGTCGCCTTCCATTCATTTGGGGTAACCATATAGATGGAAGTGTATCATGCAAGTCTTGTGAAGTTTTCCATATATGTCCTTATATATTATTCATATTTTTTCATGAGGGAAAACTTATATGTTTCCATTTTATGACGGAGAGTGCGAAGAAAATATTTATCAAAAAATATGTTTTGTAATTCCCTCCACCCCAGCACATTGATCTCTTCCTATGGCTTCATATTCTTGATTAATTTCCACCTCTATTCGGATTCTCCACCATACGATTAACATCTAGTATAACCATATCTTGTTCCAAACAATAAATTATGTATGACATATTATCAATAATTTTGGTCCATTATTCTATGATAAGAGGATCAAATGATCCATTTAATGTCAAAAGCCTTTGTCACATAAAGGACTCAATCAAATATTGTTGTCTCTTAGGGAGAATTTGGTCACTCCTCTTGATCCATGTTAATGTTTAGAACTTGAGTCTACTGAGAGAGTATCATCCTAATGTTAATTATTCCTACCCACATAATGTTTTATATCTCACTATGGATTCCTCACATTTACCATCACCTTGATTGTTTACCTGGTTCCTATTATTTATGGCCATTTTCTTGAATAAAAATTAAAATTGGGAGGAGTATATTAAAACTATTAAACACATAAATTAGAATTAGAAAACATTAAATAAAAAAGATTTTAATTATTTTTTTTCTTAAACTTATGAATTTCTAGGATTCCATCAATGTTATGAATGATATATTTATTAACATATAATATTATTGGAATTTTTATTCTCGTAATAATGTTTTATAATGAGTTTATGATTTTATAATAGCATTTCTCTAGTTAGAACTACTAAAAAACATGATTTATCATTGCCTAAAACAGGTTTTATCAGTGCTAAAAAATCACTATAAAGCTCAGTGCTGATAGGGGGTCCCCATTATCAGTGCTAAAAACTTGATAATAAAGGGATACATTGTCAGCGCTAAAAAGGACTTATAAAGGACCCCTTTATCGACGCTAAAAAAGAGCTTATAAATGTCTTTTTATCATTGATCTTTTAGCGCTGATAAATAGGTCATTTATCAGTGCTTTTTTAGCATGGATAAAGGTGTCTTTTATCAGCACATTTTTGGAAATAATAAAGGATTCCATTATCAGCGCTAAGAAAGTGCTGATAAATACCCTATATGTTGCAACAAAAAATTCTGCAGCAGCACACCCAAACAAAACCTGCAAGATATTCATCATCTCAACAAGTAAGTATACCCATAAAAAATTAACACATGAATCATAAGGAAATTATACAAATTATACCCATACAACATTAACACATAATTCATTAGTTAATTAAATACATAAATAATTCAATTCAGAATTCAGAGTGTTGGGGGGCTGTTACGGTGTTTGGGGTGGCTATCTAAGGGGGGTATCTAGTGTCCGTTGGGATGGGGGTGTCCAGGTAGATAGGGGTGTCTAGGGGGTGGGGATGGTCTAGGAGGTTGGGGGCTAACCAAAGAGGTTCGGGGTGTCCAGGGGTGTGGGGGTGTCTAGGTGGTGGGATGGTGTCTAGGAGGGGGGTGTCCATGTGAGGGGGGGTATTCCATGGGGGTGTCCAGGGGTGTGGGCTGGTGTCCAGGGTGTCGGAGGGCCTTCCAGGGGGTTAGGGTGCCCGAGGGAGGGGGCGGTCCAGGTGGTTGGTGGGGCTGTCCATTGGGGTGGGGTGGTGTCCAAGAGGGTGGGATGGGTGTGTCTGGGGGGATAGGGTTGTCCAGGGGGTGGGGGTGTCAAAGGGGGTGGTGTAATGACCCAAAGTTTCATTAATGGAAATACCTCTGGATCTAAATAAATGTCTCTTTATGTTTATATAAAATGTCAACATCATTGGTTTTATGTTAAGAATTTTGACCGTTGCTAATATAGTCGTTGAACAGTGATCACATGATTAGTATAAATATAGGGCTTTAACAAATCCAATTTAACCATACAAAAGAAGTGATGGCCTTATCCAGTAGAATTGCTCTATATGAAGCCCATTTGTCGAATATTGGAATAGAGGTGGTGTCCTTGGACTTCGCTCTTGACCAATCCCAAGATGAGCTTCATCATCTCAAGCTCAAACGGGACCGTCGACGGGAAAAGTGTATGTTGATAGAGATTACCACTCGAGTAATGTTATCCGAGCCACCCCAAGATTTTTTCACCATCACACACCTTACCCTTAGGTCTTATGCGGCTGTTTTAAGGGGTCATGTAACAAATCGACAATACAATTTTCACATGCATTATTTTTTGTATATAATAATGTATATATGTTCTTGTCATCATTGAAACATTGTAAATAGTTTTTAAAGTACAAATACTGTTTACAGTTATTATTTAATTAATAGTTCTATTTTTTTAAATTAAGGGATTTTGAATTAAATAATATTTTAATAAAATATAATTATTATTATAAAATTAATTTTTATTAAATATAAATTATCTTATAATTTAATAAATGAAATTATAATTTTTATCAAGGTTTCAAAGCCATTTCTGTCAAAACCTGCGAATTTTCGATAAATGTTGGTTTTTATTTTAAAAGTGAAAATTAACATAAATATATAAAAATTTAGATAAATTAAATTTTATTTCTGGAATTAGGATGTTGAAATTATCCAATGGTAAATTTTTCATAATTTTCTGAGACAGTCAAATTTTTAGGTAAAAATTAAATACCGTTTAAATATATAATGTTTTTTATGACATCATAATGACCCAATAGTGATGTAATAAAATTATATAATCATTATGTTCGGATAATATTTCTTTTACCATTAAAATAATGTGATTTTAGGTTTTTCTGAATTACTTTTCAAAGCATTAATGGACCCCTCAAAACTTATTAAACAACTTGTCTTTTTAAATTAATTTCCATGGGAGTGTGACTCACCTCCACATAAGAAACCTCATTATTTTAAGAATTTCGGACTTTTGCCTTATAAAATATTGTTTTCCTATTCCCTTTTACAAAAACCATGGGCAAAAACCATGGTATGGTTTGTGGTTTGGATTAATTTAATATAAGGGGTCCCAAACCTAAATAATAAAGAATTCCCTCACCTTTCCTATATAAACCCACACAAGCTCCCACTTCCTCCACAGTCAAAACCTTTGGAGTTCATCCAACCTCTGCCCTAATATCTCTATAATCCTCCCAAGGTTCCCTATGGTCCCAAGATGCCTCTCTCAAGCCTCTCTCAAGCCTTTGGAAGCACACTTCCAAGTAAGGGTTTTTTCTTCCTTTCTCATTTTTGTCCAATTTTCACTAAGTAGTTTTTTCAATTTAATTTCAATTATAAATGTTGTGGTATGGTTTCATGACTCCCTCATACTTCCCTATTTATGATTTAATGATGGGAGACCCCTTTCTCTCTCATTAAATTCCTCCCATGTACACCCGTTACTATGCCATAATTCGGAATGGAACTTCTCTCTCCTCATTTACATTCACGCAATACTTTTGTATCATGAATCTAAATTCCATTACAATTGTTGGGACATGTATCTATATGACTTAATTACATTACATTACATGAAAATATTATGATGAACCCCTTTATATCTCATCAACCATTTTTATTAATTTTTATGTCACGTCGTTACACTGCCAAAATCGCACCGATTTTCTCAGCCAATGTCATTGTGTAGTGAATACCATACCCATTTCTCCATCAAGGGTGTTCAACTTTATGCACATTTACTTATTGATTATAAATTTTCATTTATTAATTACACAATCCTTTATCGTGGAATAAATGATTATGTTTTATGAATCCATGTTTTATGATCCATATGGCACACTTATGCATGAAATGAAATGTTTTAGAAGGGTGCGCCCTTATAGCACTCCAATGCATTGGGTAAAGTATAGTATCATGATATGTCCGGAGCAATGATTGTTTACTCATGCTAATTCAAGTGCAATGAGGGTTTACTCATGCTTCCCGTGCAATGTGGATTTACTCATGCTCTATGTGCAATGAGCCATGCTCATGCTAATTCCATGTTAACTGTTGTTGCCACATTTCCATGGTATTATTATCATGCTTTATCATGCCTTTATGTTCATGTTTCTATTTTTCTCTATTTATATTCCAAATGTCTAACATGTATTGTACTCCTCATGTTATTCAATTTGTTTTCTCTTACTGGGCTTTATAGGTCACCCTTTTCTTAGGCATCTCCTCAGGTTATCCCATGCAAAGCAAAGTACAAGGGAATATAGTGGTATTTTAAAAGAAGTATTCAATAAAGATGTTGTATTTCATGTTTCATGTTTTTATGTAATAATCCTAAGCCCCAAAGACACTAAACCTCTAGATCTTTTTTGATTTATTAAGTGATGTTTTATGTAATAAATCACCTTTAAGTTTGTAATAAAAGTAGGGTTGTCATAGCTAGTATCGAAGGGATGTTTAGTTGTTTTTGTGATTAGGATTAGAAAACCCTAGTAAATCCTTAGAGATAAGAATATGTATTATAAAAACACCCCTATGTTTTTGTGAGTATTGAGTAAGTGGGGTATCAAGAAAATGCATCCCTCTCTAGATAGGAGCAGGTAGAGGCGGCTCTGGCACAGATGTATCCTATGAGTAAAACTCGAAAACACCACTTTGAGCTAGACACGAATGGGAACTGGTGCATGACAATGGGCCTTGCTGCACTCTTGGTTACGACACTCTTGGGGGATATGTTTTGATAAATTCAAAATCTTAGTATGAACCCTTATTAATGGAATTAAAAAAATGCCCCTATGAATATATGTTATAAAGTAGATCACAAAAAATCCTAGATTGAAGCCTATAGACTCATGAGTTAAGGAAATAAAAGTTTATTTATAAGTCATCAACTTTTGTCTTTGGATTACCCATTATGTGTTACCCCTAACTTTACTTTTATTCCTACCAATGGCCGGTAATAGGAGGACTCAGGCTAACAATCGATGGGAAGATCAGTGTGATGACTGTATTAATGAGATGCCCAATCCAATGGGAGTGGGAATCGCGAAATTTGTCACGCTTCTCTCTCAGCTAACTCAATCTTTGAATAGAAACACGGATCAAGAGGAACATCCAAACCCCCTTAATAAATAACAAGTCGCTATCGAGAGATTCATTTGACGAAGGCCTTGTACTTTTAGTGGATCATCTGATACCACGATTGCTGAACAATGGATCAACTCCATTGAAAATATCTTCTCCATCCTTCATTGTTCTAAAAAAAAGAAGGTTCTCCTAGTGGCTTACCATATGGAGGGTGAAGCTGATAAATGGTGGACATTGATCAAAAATAATAATCCTGAGGAGTAGATCAAAGAGTTGGAATGGAAGGATTTATGGAAGATGTTTTTTGATAAATATTTTCCACACACCGTCCAGCTTAAGATGGAAATGGACTTCCTTTCCCTCAAGAAAAAGAAGAAGAATCTGTGGGAGTGTACGACGAAAACTTCACAAGGCTTGCACGATATGCTTTTGGCTTTATCGTTACCCCTGATTGAAAAGTTGATCGCTTCATTGGTGGGATGAAGCCAAGCCTGGGGAAAGCATTGGCGATCCGTGACTTCGACAACTATGAGGAAATTGTCTGATTTTCCCTCAAGGTCGAAATGGTGATTGGAGAATCAAAGGGGTATCAAGGGGATAAGAAGCGTAAGGTGGATATCAATGCTGGTGGTCCGATGGATAAATCCAACGGTGCTAAGAAGATCCAGCACCCCACTTTCCAAAAGTGCAGAAAGAAGCACCCTGGAAATTGCCTCAAGGGGATGATGAAATGCTTTAGGTGAGAAAGTGAAGGGCACCTAGCTGTTAATTGTCGGCAAGAAAGACCCGCTGCTGTGATAGAGGAGAGGAATGCTCTGTTCGAACCTCAATGCGTTGTTCAATGCTACAAATGCAAATAACCAGAGCATTTTGCAAATCATTTCCCTAATCCAAGTGATTTTGGAGGCAACCAAAAACCTCTAAGGCAGCAAGGAAGCGTCTTTTCCATCACTTCTGCCGAAGTGAACCCCAAAAATGAAGTGGTGATAGGTACGCTAGTTATTCATTCATAAATAGCGAACATACGTTTTTATTCAGGTTCTACACATTCTATTATATCTCAAAAGTTTAGTAGAACAATCTCAGCACCACCACAAATCATGGGAGTGAAGATGTTGGTGGGTATGGAAAATGGGGAAATCATTGCATCCCGTGAATATAAGTCCTACCTTGTTCTAATCTGTGGATTGAATTATCTAGAGAACCTCATCATACTTCCTCTGGTGGAATTTGGTGCAATTCATGTCATGGATTGGCTTTCCTTATATAAATCCATCATAAATTTTCGGGAGAGGGAAATCACACTCCATATGGAGAATCGAACCCCGATTCTTTACAAGTGTAAGGAGGAAGATGAATCTCCTTTATCTCCATCATCTCAAGCATGGATATTACTTCCCTATGAGAAGGAGTATCAGGCTCAGATGATTGAGTCCAAGGAAGAAACCATCCTTGAATAAATGCATATTGCGAGGGAATTTTCGGAAGTGTTTCCCGAGTAACTGCCTGGTCTTCCTCTTAGAAGAGATGTTGAATTCTCAATTGAACTTATACCTGGGGCATTACCAATCTCCAAGACTCCATATAGAAAGGATGGGTCAATGTGGCATTGCATTGATTATCGTGAGCTCAACAAAATCACGATAAAGAACAAGTATCCTCTCCCATGAATTGATGACTTGTTCGATCAGTTGCATGGAGAACAATACTTCTCCAAGGTGGACTTGTGGTCGGGATATTAGTAAGAAAGGGTGAAGAAGGAAGATCTCCCCAAGACTACTTTTCGCACAAGATACGGGCACTATGAATTCATATTTATGCCTTTTAGATTCACTAATGCTCCAGAAATAATCATGGACTTAATGAATAGAGTCATTAGAGATTACCTCGAAAAATTTGTGGTATTCTTTATCGATGATATTCTAATATACTCCAAAACCAAGGAGGATCATGAGGAGAATTTATGAACTGTACTAGAGACTTTGCACAAGGAGAAGCTCTATGAAAAGTATAGAAAGTTTGAGTTCTGGTTGATGGAGCTCTCATTCTTGGGCCATATCATCACAAGCAACAGGATATCCGTGGATCCCTCCAAAACAGATGCAATTGAGGGATGGTTAAGGCCAACATCGTTAACGAATATCCATAGCTTCTTGGTGTTATCTGGATATTATCGATGATTTGTGAGGAATTTCTCATTATTGTCCAACCCTCTTACCAAGCTAACTCGGAACAGAGTAAAGTTTGCTTGGAGTGATAAATACGAAGAAAGCTTCAAGGAGTTGAAAAAGAGGCTTATCACTGCGCCCGTGCTCACTTTACCCACAGGTGGGGAACCATTTGTGGTTTTCACCAATGATTCGAAGAAGGGCTTTGTCTATGTGTGGATGCATAATGATAAAGTGATATCCTATGCCTCAAGGAAGTTGAAAATCCATGAGAGAAACTATCCAACACAAGATCTGGAGTTAGCGGTGGTGATCTTTTCCTTGAAAATCTGGTGGCATTATCTCTATGGGGAGAAATGTGAGATATATACTGACCACAAGAGTCTTAAATATATATTCACACAGAAAGAGATTAATATGCACCAGAGAAGATGGATAGATCTCATCAAGGATTATTACTATTCAATACATTACCACCTAGGGAAAGAGAACAAGGTGGCAGATGCCCTATATAGGAAGGACCCAACGATTCTATCAAAGATGAGAATTGAGAAGGATCCAATCTTCTTAGACACGATGAAGATGGACAAGAGAATCATAAATAAAGAAACATCATCAATCCTTTCATAAATGATTGATCGACTTTCTCTTTTGGAAAAGTTAAAGGATACTTAAAAGGATGATGTGGGAATTCAAGAGAAAGTGGAAGCTATTAAAAAGGGGAAGTCCTCATAGTTTAATGTTAATGAAAAAAGAATTGTGCGATTTGGGAAAAGACTATGTGTACCATCACTTCTAGATATGAAGAAGTAACTTTTGAATGATTCACATAGTTCAAATTTCTCTATTCACCCAAGGATCACAAAGATGTATCGATATCACTGAGAAAACTTTTGGTGGGATAATATGAAAAACGAGATTTTTGAATATACATGAATGTGCCTGGTGTGCCAGCAATTGAAGGTAGAAAGACATAAGTCTAAGGGGATGTTACAACCATTGCCCATACCAGCATGGAAATGGGTGAACATCACCATGGACTTTTTCACTAGACTTTCGAGGAAATCCAAGCAAACAATACAATCTGGGTTGTTGTGGATCGTCTTACAAAGACTGCACACTTCATTTCTATTCAGGAGGATTTCTCATTTGATCAATTGGCATAGATATATATCAGGGAAGTGTAATGGTTTCCTGGTGTACCTCTATCTATTGTGTCTGACTGAGATCCAAGATTTGCCTATATGTTTTAGAAGAGTCTTCAACATTCTTTGATTACTTAACTGAACTTCAGTACGGCCTATCATCCTCAAACTGAGGGCCAATCTGGCAGACAATCCAAACACTTGAAGACATGTTGAGAGCCTTCTCAATGGACTTTAAAGGAGGATGAAATCAATATCTTCCTCTGGTTGAGTTCTCTTATAATAAAAGTTTCCACTCAAGCATCCAAATGGCACCGTATGAAGCCCTTTATGGGAAAAGGTGCAGAACACTAGCGTGTTTGGATGAGGTCGGTGAACGTAAGTTGCTTGGACTAGAAATGGTCGAAGAAATGGTGGAGAAGGATAAAACCATTCAGCAGTATATCAAGGAATCTAAGAGTCAACAGAAGAGTTATGCAGATAACCATTGATGAGACCTTGAGTTTAAAGTTCAAGACATGTTGTTTCTATGCATATCTCCGTAGAAGAAGGTCATGTGGTTTGGAAGGAAAGGGATGTTATGTCCAGGGTACATCGGCCCGTTTGAGATTATTGATCGTGTCGGGGTTGTGGCCTATCGACTAGCACTTCCACCTACCATGGGAAAAGTACATGATGTCTTTCATGTATCCCTCTTAAAGAAGTACATACTGGACCCTTCACATGTACTTTCTTCTGAGGTGCTACAATTGGAAGATTATCTTTCTTATGTGGGGAAACTAGTGAAGATATTAGATCATAGAGAAAAGGTTCTATAAAATAAGACAATACCCCTCATCAAGGTGTTGTGGAGAAACCACAAGTTCGAATAAGCGACATGGTAATCGGAGGAAATGATGAAGCTGAGTTACCTACATCTGTTTTAGTGTGGGAAAAGGAAAATTTCGAGGGAGAAATTTCATAAGGGGGGAATATTGTAATGACCCAAAACTTCATTAATGGAAATACCTCTTGATCGAATTAAATGTCTATTTATTTTTATATAAAATGTCAACATCTCTAGTTTAATGTTATGAATTTTGACCGTTGCAAATATAGCCATTGAACAGTGATCACATGATTAGTATAAGTATAGGGCTTTAACAAATCCAATTTAATCAAACAAAAGAACTGATGGCCTCATCCAGTAGAATTTCTCCATACGAAGCCCATTTGTCTGAGCTTCGAAAAGAGGTTACGTCCATGGGGTTTCTCTTGACCAAGCCCAAGCTAAGCTTCATCATTTCAAGATAGAACGAGACAATATATAGGAAAAGTGGAAGTTGATAGAGATTACCACTCGAGAAAATGTTATCCGAGACACCCCAAGAGCCGGTCACCATCGCACACCTTACCCTTAGGACTTATGTAGCGCCCCGACCCCAGCTACCCAGAGCTGGTGTGTTACTTCGTAACATTGGAATGATCACAAAAGATCAAGTCTCGAAATACCGATTAGTTTAGTAGTCTTGGAAACACTAGATACATTCATAAGTCTTTCATTACATCATAAAGTACAAACAAAACCACAACAACATATTTTCTTCATATCCCCTCACACTATCCCTGCAGGTCATTCATAATATACTTCTTCACATCCTGGAAAATATTAAAACATTGAAAGGGGTGAGCTGAGATGCTCAGTAAGGATAGAAATATTGCGGAAGCTTTCATAAATAAACATTAACAACTAAGGAAATGTATAACTAAAATAAAAGCCTTTTAAACTTGAACTTCAGCATAATATGGAAAAAATAAAATTAAATAATGCCAGTTACTTATTCACATGGACATTCTACTAGTCGAATAATCACATGCAATATCAATAACCAATTTCATAATGATGGAATGCATAATGCCAGACTATCATAACCACGTAGCCAAGGCCTCGTGCCAAGACCACAAATAAGATTTTTTCAAGGCCTTGTGACAAGACACTAGTTTGTCTCATGAGACCCTCCGATGCATCGAGGAGCTATAGCGGGCTCCACCCATCACTTATTAAGTCCAATGCATTCCTCATATGAACGGGTTTAAACATATCATAAACCATAACATAATCGTATCACATAAAACATGCATAAAGGAAACGTAACATTTCCACATTTCAATCACAAGATATCAATACAACACATTGATATAATAAAACATTATCAAAACCATTTTCAATACCAAAATAAAAGAAAAGTAAAACTTGGTGTTTATTTTCCATTTTAAAAAAATTAAGGCTTGTAGAGAAAGCTGAAACTCAAATAGTGGTCACGGCGGCAGAGAAGTCGTTGTCGCCGCATACGCACGACAATAAAAACATTCCTTTTTGTCGTTTAGTAAAATGATTCATATAAAAAGATTCTTTTTGAATAAATTTAAAATTCAAAGGGGTTTTTACACCTTATAAAATAAATATTTGTATAAAACAAAATATGCCTCAATGAATAGAGATTGAGACGAAGTCCTTACAAAGATCATTTTTTAAATGAAATAGATCTATTATGTGTGTTTAATATAAATAAACATAAATAAAGTAAAAATACAAGATGGTACATAATAATATCATGACATAATTTGAAAGTAGGAGAATAACCCTAAGAATTGAAATTGGGTTAAGAAGTTCCCTTAACTCGTGTCCGACTTGACTTGACCATTCTTTAACCTCCTGAATAATAAGCTACAGTTAATTTATATTTGCTTAAGAGACCTTTTCATGTTTATTATTCCATTTACATCACTTATTACCATGTTATGAACATTATGTAATTATTTAAATTAATAACGGTCCTTTTGTCGATCTTTGGTACTTGAGTCAAAAATAAACTTCTTATGATTACAAGTTCTTCATGGGGTAAAATATCCTTTATATCCAGAATTATATTCATGATGTATATATCATATATATCATATATATCCACTATATATATGCATTTATAATATTACATAACATTTAGAGTTATGAAATGAAATGCACCTTTCATGGAGACGGTAAGCCGTACGTACGCATGAACGTTACTATCAATTTTATTTCTTATTTAATGGAATGAAATAATAATTATATAAAGTTATACTATAATTCCAGTATAATATAATGTATAATACCATTTACTCCATCCTTTATACGTCCCACATATGGCATTAACGATTCAAATCACTTTGAGGGGGCAGTAGTCTGCACTTCCTAAAATAAAATTATCGCATTTACCCATAATGGAAATCATAAAGTATTCAATAAATGAGAAATACAGAATCATAATGAAAACATAATCATAATATATATATCATATATGAAAATAGTGTCATCAAAATGGCCACCATTAGTGGTGTTAAAAGAATATTGAACAATCATCGTTTCGTGAGGCAGTATTTCGCCACCCACAGAAACAGTATGTTCTTTAACCATTGGACGAAGGTGAGTGTAAGTGTAAATAATATAATTATCATAACAACATCCTAGTATATTTAAGATACTGGTGTTGTTACAAATGGAAGGAATAAAAAGAGTTTAAG
Organism: Viscum album; assembly: GCA_963277665.1. Lineage (NCBI taxonomy): Eukaryota > Viridiplantae > Streptophyta > Magnoliopsida > Santalales > Viscaceae > Viscum > Viscum album. Next base: position 1,568,882,636 of record OY728133.1, on the reverse strand, counting down.
GGGTTGGAGAATAAAACTAAAACAAAACAACATTAGAGAAGACATTACCTTAAAAATTGGGTAACTCTTTTTGGTTTGAGCCAAAGGATTCTTTGGGAAGAATTCTGCCCAAAGGGAGGCTTCTAGGAGTAAGAGAGGAAAGTTGGGAGAGTATTTGGGCAGATGTTGGCCGAGCCAAATGGCTTGAAAGTCTAAATAAGGTGGTAGTGGTGGGGGCCTTTTATAAGAGGAGAGGAGGGGCACTCTTAGAATGTCATGAAATATTACTTTATTATACAATTCTTTTCGGATTCCAAAGGTCCCACACATCTATAATTCGAGGATAAGGTGATAAGGGTTCGAAATCTACCCATACAATAGGATTTGGACAAGTGTAAGCCTTGGATATTACATTATCTTTTCATTTTATTTAAATCATTAATTAATGAGGTAATCGTGGCATCATCATTGTGTCATTAAAAATTTAATTTATTTAATGTCTAAAAATTCTAAAAAAATAACCATAATGTAGGAAATCTTTTTAGATTTCCAATGAATATTTATGGTCAAAAAGTTAACTTATATAACCTCATGTAATAATTGTTTTAGTAAAACAACACATGTTTGTGACATTTTTATTTTAACATTAAATAAAATGTTTTTAATGTCATTTTCCAACCAAAGTGGCTCCATGGGGTCCCCAAGTTTACCCTTGTATTGTCTTGGTCGGCCATGACTCATCCAATAGAGATAGGACAAGTGTATGGGTATTTTTATATTTTTATAATATCATTTTTACCTTAAATTTCACTAATTACCATTAATCGTGGTTAATTATACTTAAAAGTTACTATTCACCAAAAATTATTTTTATCCCATTGAACCACATTTTATTTCCTATTGACCACCATGTATGTCGGAATTTTGAAAATCAACTCACAAAAGTGGTAATATTTCATTTAAATGAAAATACAGTTTTTTTAACTACCACTTAGTGGTTTCACTATTCATCAAAAATTGATGTTTTTCAGAACAATGCCAAAATTTCACCCTAATCTATAATTGATATTCCGAATTCAACAATGATGTCTATTTTACAAAATTCCAAACATATAAGTTTCATTAATTAATTTTATAATTAATTCCCGCTGTCAGAACAAATAGCGTGTTGTTAAGAAATAATATATATCAAAAGATTGACAATTGTTTATGACAAATTTCAAAGTGAAATTAATTCTAATGAACACCATTGGATAAAATGGTAAAAATATATTCTTATTATACTTTAAAACCACTCAATAGTATAATTTATCGCTATAAATTATTTTTATTAAAAAAGTTGTTTTTAAGTATTTTTCACTATTCATAAAAAATTGGAAGTTCTCAGAAAAATACCAAAAATTCAACATAGGCTAATTTTGATATTCCGAATACAAAAATGAAGTCCATTTTGAAATATAAAATTTCTATAATTAAAAAAAGTGGGTATTACTATTCATAACGGCTACTTTGATTGGTCGCGGTGTGTTAGAATCTCGATCTTTCGTACAATGCAAGTTTATTGCATTATTGAAAGGGAAGCGTATCGTGGAAGCTCGGGGTGTTACATTCTCCCCTCCTTCAATAAATTGCACCCTCGCAATTTGAAATTTTTCTTTGAAAATAAAAGGTTGAATGTAGAAAATACCTTTGTGGAAAACCCACATCGGAAATAGGGTTAATAAAAATATAACTTTAAAAGAAAGAAAGAGAAGTAAAAGGTCATCCGACATATCCCATACTAGGATTCTATGAAAATATGGATATGGAAGAAAAAAAACCATCAAGGTCTGACGGAGAGTTGTATAAAAAAGGATTAGGAGAAATTTAACCATAAGAAATTCACAAACTTTTGATTGGTTAAAAGGTCATTGAATCCCCAGTTGGAAAAGTTAACCGGCAAAATTTTTGTTTTAAGTTACCTTTCATATAGTTGAGGAATTTATTTAAGAGATTTACTAAGAATGTAAGGATATATACTCACTTGTCATGTAGAATTTCATTCTTTAATAAATTTTTACCACAACCCATCTTTCACTCCAAAAGGTAATAAAACTCAAAAATAATATATTTATCCTAATAGTACAAGGTCCAAAATATTAGAACATACCATTTATATTACGAAAACTATTTTGTAATGACCAGGTACTTCATGTAGGCTAGTGGTAGGTAATAAAGGCCTCTCGCACTATGGTTGTGGGTTCGATTCCTGTAGCTTTGTCCGACGTGACGGGCTAACCCCCAACCTGCAGGTTGTCCTTTTCCTAAAACATTGGTATTATAATATTCAAAAAATAATCTTTAGAAATGTTTTAACCTTAAACAATACTATCCAAAGTTCACCTTAATACATTCCAACCTTTATTGTCATCCAAAATACCTCTTTCCAGACTTTCTGTAAAAGGTCTCTAAATTCCAAAATCAATTGTAACATCAAATTCCCCAAACAAGGTAAATTTTCTCTTATTGTCACATTCTAAAAATATGATTACCTTCATCATATTAAAACCTTAATAAAAACAACAAGTACTGCAGTACAATCCATATATATATCACATTATTCTTATAACCGGAATATATTCCTTGAGTCCAAAAGCACCATTACATTAATTATTCCACTTCAACTGTAGTAACAGCATAAGATTTTCCTTGATCCCTTGGCCTTTTCTGAGGTAAGTTTCCCCGACGCTTAGGACATTAATTTGCATAATGCCCCATTTCCCTACAATTGTAGCATTCAACATTGGTAGCCTCTTTCTTTCCCATACAATCACGAGCTTGGTGACCCTTTTCTCCACATTTATAACAAACTCCCATTCCTTTTAGGCATGTACCAGGGTGATTCTCCCCACAATTATCACATAATGGGAAATCCTTCTTTCCCCTTTTCCCTTTATCTATCTCTTGTTCCACAGTTCTCTTATTCTCTTACTTTACTTTATTGTCATAGGACTTAGAGAATTCCTTTTCTATCTTGATAGCACATGAGACTATATCTTCGTATGTTGAGAAATATTTTGATACTAAAGATCGACGGAGAAATGGTTTTAACCCATCAAAGAAACGATCAATCTTACTTCTTGGGTTATGTATGTAATCTGTAGTAGAACTCGCTAACCTTGCAAAGTTCTCCTCATACTTTGCGACATTCTCATCCTCCTTTTGTCTCAGACTTAGAAATTGCCTTTCCATATCTGCTCGATGGTCACGAGGAAAGTATTTTTCTAAGCAAAGATCTTTGAACTCTCTCCATTCCATACATGATACTTCTTTGTCTTCCTTTGTATTTTGAATCAATGACCACCATTGATCAGCATCTCCTGTGAGGTGGTAAACTACCATGACAACTTTCTCCCTTTCGCTACTCCCCAAGGAGTGGAATTTTTTCTCTAAGGAGTTTATCCATTGCTCAGCTACAAATAGATTTGTACCCCCATTAAATGTTGGCGGTTGTTTCCTAATGAAGCGGTCTAACATTTATGCTCCACGTTGCAGATCAGGGTGCTCCATACGAGTAAGGTTATTATTCATAACCTGAGTGAGTTGTCCCAGTATGGAAATAAGTTGATCAGCACCAGTTGTATCTCCAGATCCACAATAATTATCTTGAGTAGGAGGGCAATCCCTACACGGGGTGCGTGCATTGATACGGTTTCCATTCCTTCCACTAGGAGCCATTTCTAAATAATGGCATAAACTAGATTAGTTTATGAATAAAAATACATAATTCCATACTTGTAAAACACTTAACATAAATTGAACTAATTATGGATATAATCCATAATCATAAAAATGTTTTCTTTGAGTAAGTATATACTCGTAACCCTTCATAGTGGTTTGTAAAGAAAATGGGAATTATCCTAAGCATATCCCATGGGAGTGTCGTAACCAAGAGTGCAGCAAGACCCGTTGTCGTGCACCAGTTCCCATTCGAGTCTAGCTCAGAGCGGTGTTTTCGGGCTTTACCCCTAGGTACATCTGTGCTAGAGCCGCCTCTACCTGCTCGTACCCAGACAGGGATGTATTGCTCGGAATACTCACAAAATCTCTATAATACCAATATTCTAAGAAGTTATTCTTTACTAATCCTCAAAGTCAATCTTTGGGCTATGTGCTCTAACCAAAGTTTATCTAAATCTAGATTCCAAGGTTAGTACTAAACTGCCTCTGATACCAACTGTAGCACCCCAACCCCAGCTACCCAGAGCCGGTGCGTTACTTCGTAACATTGGCATGATCACAAAAGATCAAGTCTCGAATGATTGATTAGTTTAGTAGTCTTGGAAACACTAGATACATTCATAAGTCTTTCATTACATCATAAAGTAAGAACAAAACTACAACAACATATTGTCTTCATATCCCCTCACACTATCCCTGCAGGTCATTCATAATATACTTCTTCACATCCTGGAAAATATTAAAACATTGAAAGGGGTGAGCTCAGATGCTCAGTAAGGATAACAATATTGCGGAAGCTTTCATAAATAAACAGTAACAACCAAGGCAATGTATAAGTAAATCTAAAGCCTTTTAAACTTTAACTTCAGCATAATATGGAAAAAATAAAATTAAATAATGCCATTTACTTATTCACAAGGAAATTCTACTAGTCGAATAATCACATGCAATATCAATAACCAATTTCATAATGATGGAATGAATAATGCCAAACTATCATAACCACGTAGCCATGGCCTTGTGCCAAGACCACAAATAAGATTTTGTCAAGTCCTCATGCCAAGACACTAGTTTGTCTAATGAGACCTACCGATGCATCGAGGAGCTATAGTGGGCTCCACCCGTCACTTATTAAGTCCAATTCATTCCTCATATTAACAGGTTTAAACATATCATAAACCATAACATAACCGTATCACATAAAACATGCATAAAGGAAACGTAACATTTCTACATTTCAATCACAAGATATCAATACAACACATTGATATAATAAAACTTTATCAAAACCATTTTAAATACCAAAATAAAAGAAAAGTAGAACCTGGTATTTATTTTTCATTTTAAAAAAAATTAAGGCTTGTAGAGGAAGCCCAAACTCAAATAGTTGTCATTGCGGCGGAGAAGTCGTTGTCGCTGCATACGCACGACAATAAAAAAATTCTTTTTTGTCGTTTTGTAAAATGCTTCATATAAAAAGATTCCTTTTGAATAAATGTAAAAGTCAAAAGGGTTTTTACACCGTATAAAATAAATTTGTGTATAAAACAAAATATGCCTCAATGAATGGAGATTGAGACGAAGTCCTTACAAAGATCATTTTTTTAAATTAAATAGATCTATTATGTGTATTCACTATAAATACACATAAAGAAAGTAAAAATACAAGATGGTACATAATAATATCATGACATAATTTGAAATTAGGAGAATAACCCAAAGAATTGAAATTGGGTTAAGAAGTTCCCTTACCTCGTGTCCGACTTGACTTGACTATTCTTTAACCTCCTGAATAATAAGCTAGAGTTAATTTATATTTTCTAAAGAACCTTTTTCATGTTTATTATTCCACTTACATCACTTATTACCATTTTATGAACATTATGTAATTATTTAAGTTAATAACGGTCCTTTTGCCGATCTTTGGTACTTGATTCAAAAATAAACTTCTTGTGATTAAAAGTTCATCATGTGGTAAAATATCCTTTATATACAGAATTATATTCATGATTTATATATCATATATATCATATATATCCACTATATATATATGCATTTATAATATTACATAACATTTAGAGTTAAGAAATGAAATGCACCGTTCATGGAGACGGTAAGCCGTACGTACGGATTAACGCTACTTTCAATTATATTTCTTATTTAATGGAATGAAATAATAATTATATAAAGTTATACTATAATTACAGTATAATATAATGTATAATACCATTTACTCCATCCTTTATACGTCCCACATATGGCATTAACGGTTCAAATCACTTTGAGGGGGCGATAGTCCGCACTTCCTAAAATGAAATTATCGCGTTTACCCATAATGGAAATCATAAAGTATGCCATAAATGAGAAATACAGAAGCATAAGAAAAACATAAACATAATCTATATATCATATATGAAAATAGTGTCATCAAAATGGCCACCATTAGTGGTGTTAAAAGAATATTGAACAATCATCGTTTCATGAGGCAGTATTTCACCACCCACAGAAACAGTATGTTCTTTAACCATTGGAGGAAGGTGAGTGTAAGTGTAAATAAAATAATAATCATAAAAACATCCTAGTATATTTACGATACTGGTGTTGTTACAAAAGGAAGTAATAAAAAGAGTTTAAGGGGTTGGAGAAGCAAACTAAAACAAAGCAACATTAGAGAAGACATTACCTTAAAAATCGGGTAACTCTTTTTGGTTTGAGACAAAGGCTTCCTTGGGAAGCATTCTGCCCAAAGAGAGGCTTCTAGGAGTAAGGGAGGAAATTTGGGAGTGTATTTGGGAAGATTTTGGCTGAGCCAAATGGCTTGAAAGTGTGAATAAGGTGGTAGTGGTGGGGGCCTTTTATAAGAGGAGAGGAGGGGCACTCTTGGAATGTCATGACATATTACATTATTATACAATGCTTTTCGGATTCCAAAGGTCCCAAACATCTATAATTCGAGGCTATGGTGATAAGGGTTCGAAATCTACCCATCCAATATGCTTTGGACAAGTTTATGCCTTGGATATTACATTAGCTTTTCATTTTATTTAAATCGTTAATTAATGAGGTAGTCGCTGCATCATCATTATGTCATTAAAATTTTAATTTATTTAATATCTAAAAATTCTTAAAAAATAACCATAATGTAGGAAATATTTTTAGATTTCCAATGAATATTTATGGTCAAAATGTTAACTTATATAACCCCATGTAATAATTGTTTTAGTAAAACAACACATGTTTCTGACATTTTTATTTTAACATTAAATAAAATGTTTTTAATGTCATTTTCCCACCAAAGTGGCTCCATGGGGTTCCCAAGTTGACCCTTGGATTTTCTTGGTCGGCCATGGCTCATAAAATAGGGATAGGACAAGTGTATGGGTATTTTCATTTTTTTATATTATCATTTTTACCTTAAATTTCACTAATTACCTTTAATCGTGATTAATTATACTTAAAAGTTACTATTCACCAAAAATTATTTTTATCCAATTGAACCACATTTTACTTCCTAATGACAACCATGTATGTTGGATTTTTGAAAATCAACTCACAGAAGTGGTAATATTTCATTTAAATGAAAATACAGTTTTTTTAACTACCACTTAGTGGTTTCACTATTCATCAAAAATTGAAGTTTTTCAGAACAATGCCAAAATTTCACCTTAAGCTATAATTGATATTCCGAATTCAAAAATGGTGTCTATTTTAAAAAAATTCAAACTTATAAGTTGCATTAATTAATTTTATAATTAATTCCAGCAGTCAGAACAAATAGCGTGTTTTTAAGAAATAATATATATCAAAAGATTGACAATTGTTTATGACCAATTTCAAAGTGAAATTAATTTTAATGACCACCATTGGATAAAATGGTAAAAATATATTCTAATTATACTTTAAAACTGCTCAATAGTATAATTTATCACTATAAATTATTTTTATTAAAAAAGTTGTTTTTAAGTATTTTTCACTATTCATAAAAAATTTGAAGTTCTCGGAAAAATAACAAAAATTCAACATAGGCTAATTTTGATATTCTGAATACAAAAATGAAGTCTATTTTTGAAATATAAAATTTCTATAATTTCAAAAAGTGGGTATTACTGTTCATAACGGCTACTTTGATTGGTCACGGTGTGTTAGAATCTCGAACTTGCGTACAATGCAAGCTTATTGCATTATTGAAAGAGAAATGTATCATGGAAGATCGGGGTGTTACAACTTATGCGGCTATTTTAAGGGGTTATGTAACAAATCGATAGTACTATGTTCATGTGCATTATTTTTTGTATATAATAATGTATATATGTTCTTGTCATCATTGACACATTGTAAATAGTTTTTATAGTACAAATATATTTTTTAGTTATTTTTTAATTAAGAATTATATTTTTTTTAAATTATGGAATTTTTTAATTAAATATTTTTTTAATAAAATATTATTTTTATTATTAAATTAATTTTTATTAAATATAAATTATATTATAGTTGTATGAATGCAAATATAATTTTTATTAAGGTTTGAAAGCCATTTCTGTCAAAACCCTTGAATTTTGGATAAATGTTGTTTTTTATTTTAAAAGTGAAAATTAACATATTTAGAAAATTATTTAGATAAAATAAATGTTATTTCTGGAATTAGGACATCGAAATTATCCCACGGTGAATTCTTCATAATTTTCTGAGATAGTCAAATTTTTAGGTAAAAATTAAATACCGTTTAAATATATAATGTGTTTTATGACATCATAATGTCCCAATAGTGATGTAATAAAATACTATAATCTTTATTTTCGGCTAATATATGTTTTACCATTAAAATAATGTGATTTTAGTTTTGTTTTAATTATTTTCAAAGCATTAATGGACCCCTCAAGACTTATTAAACACCTTGTCTTTTTAAATTAATTTCCATAGGAGTGTGACTCACATCCACATAAGCAACCTAATTATTTTATGAAGTTAGGACTTTGGACTTATAAAATATTTTTTTCCTCCAACCTTTTCCAAAAACCATGGGCAAAAACCATGGGATGGATTGTGGTTTGGATTAATTTAATATAAGGGGTCTCAAACCTAAATAATAAAAAATTCCCTCACCTTTTCTACATAAACCCACCCAAGCTCCCACATCCTCCTCACTCAAAACCATTTGAGTTCATCCAAAATCCGCCCTAATCTCTATAGAATCCTCCTAAGGTGCCCCAATCTCCCAAGAATCCTCTCTCAAGCCTCTCTCAAGCCTTTGGAAGCACACTTCCAAGTAAGGGTTTTTTCTTCCTTTCTCATTTTTGTTCAATTTTCTTTAAGTAGTTTTGCCCATTTAATTTCAATTATGAATGTTGGGGTATGGTTTCGCACCTCCTTCATACCACCCTCTTTATGTTTGAATTATGGGAGACCCTTTTTCTCTCATTAAATTCCTCCCATGTACACCCGTTACTATGCCGAAATTCTGAAAGGAACTTCTCTCTCATCATTTACATTCAATAAATACTTTTGTATCATGAATCTAAATTCCATTACAATTGTTGGGACATGTATCTATATGACTTACTTACTGTCCATTATGTGAAAATATTATGATTAACCCCTTTATATCTCATCAACCATTTTTATTAATTTTTATGTCACGTCGTTACGCTGCCAAAATCGCACCGATTTTCTTAGCCAATGTCATTGTGTATTGAATAACATACCCATTTCTCCATAAAGGGTGTTCATCTTTTTGCACATTTACTTATTGATTATAAATTTTCATTTATTAATTACACATTCCTTTATAGTGTAATAAATGATTATGTTTTATGAATCCATGTTTTATGATCCATATGGCACACTTATGCATGAAATGAAATGTTTTAGAAGGGTGCGCCCTTATAGCGCTCCAATGAATTGGGTAAAGTGTAGTATCATGATATGTCCGGAGCAATGAGTGTTTACTCATGCTAATTCAAGTGCAACGAGGTTTTACTCATTCTTCCCATGTAATGTGGATTTACTCATGCTCTATGTGCAATGAGCCTTGCTCATGCTAATTCCATGTTAATTGTTGTTGCCACATTTACATGGTATTATTATCATGCTTTATCATGCCTTTATGTTCATGTTTCTCTTTTTCTCTATTTATATGCCAAATGTCTAACATGTATTGTACTCCTCATGTTATTCCATGTGTATTCTCTTACTGGGATTTATAGGTCTCCCTTTTCTTATGCATGTCCTCATGTTATCCCATGCAATGCTAAGTACGAGGGAATGTAGTGGTATTGTAAAAGAAGTTTTCAATAAAGATGTTGTATTTCATGTTTCAAGTTTTTATGTAATTATACTAAGCCCCAAAGACACTAAACCTATAGATCTTTTTTGATTTATTAAGTGATGTTTTATGTAATAAATCATGTTTATGTTTGTAATAAAAGTAGGGGTGTCATAGCTGGTATCAAAGGGAAGTTTAGTTGTTTTTTGTTATTAGGATTAGAAAACCCTAGTAAAGCCTTAGATATAAGAATAAGTATTATAAAAACATCCCTATGTTTTGGTGAGTATTGATTAAGGGGTTTATCAAGTAAATGCATCCCTGTCTGGATACGAGCAGGTAGAAGTGGCTCTGGGACAGATGTATCCTATGAGTAAACCCGAAAACACCGCTTTGAGCTAGACACGAACGAGAACTGGTGCACGACGATGGGCCATGTAGCACTCTTGGTTACGACACTCCTGGGGGATATGTTTTGATAAATTCACAATCTTAATATGAACCCTTATTAATGGAATTAAAAAAATGCCCCTATGAATATATGTTAGAAAGTAGATCACAAAAAGCCTAGATTAAAGCCTATAGACTCATGAGTTAATGAAATAAAAGTTTATTTATAAGTCATCAACTTTTGTCTTTGGATTACCCTTTATATGTTACCCCTAACATTACTTTTATTCCTACCAATGGCCGGTAATAGGAGGACTCAGGCTAACAATCGATGGGAAGATCAGTGTGATGACTGTATTAATGAGATGCCCAATCAAATGGGAGTGGGAATCGCGAAATTTGTCACACTTCTCTCTCAGCTAACTCAATATTTGAATAGAAACACGGATCAAGAGGAACATCCAAACCCCCCTAAGAAAGAACAAGTCATTATTGAGAGATTCATTTGACAAAGGCCTTTTACTTTTAGTGGATCATCCGATCCCACGATTTCTGAACAAAGGATCAACTCCATTGAAAATATCTTCTCCATACTTCATTGTTCTGAAAAAAAGAAGGTTCTCCTAGCGGCTTACCATATAGAGGGTGAAGATGATAAATGGTGGACATTGATCAAAAATAATAATCCTAATGGGGAGATCAAAGAGTTGGAATGGAAGGATTTATGGAAGATGTTTTTCGATAAATATTTTCCACACACCGTCCAGCTTAAGATGGAAAGGGACTTCCTTTCCCTCAAGAAAAAAGAAGAATAATCTGTTGGAGTGTACGAGAAGAACTTCACAAGGCTTGCACGATATGCTTTCGGCTTTGTCGTTACCCCTGAATGAAAAGTTGATCACTTCTTTGGTGGGATAAAGCCAAGCCTGTGGAAAGCATTGGCGATCTGTGACTTCGAAAGCTATGAGGAAATTGTCTGATTTTCCCTCATGGTAGAAATGGAGATTGGAGAATCAAAGGGGTATCATGGGGATAAGAAGCGTAAGGAGGATATCAATGCTGGTGGTCCGATGGATAAATCCAACTGTGCTAAGAAGATCCAGCACCCCACATGCCAAAAGTGAGGAAAGAAGCACCCTGGAAATTGCCTCAAGGGGGCGATGAAATGCTTTAGGTGAGAAAGTGAAGGGAACCTAGCTGTTAATTGTCGGCAAGAAAGACCCGCAGCTGCGATAGAGGAGAGGAATGCTGCGTTCGAACCTCAAAGCGTTGTTCAATGCTAAAAATTAAAATAACCAGGGCATTTTGTAAATCAGTTCCCTAATCTAAGTGTTTTTGGAGGCAACCAAAAACCTCTAAGGTAGAAAGGAAGCGTTTTTGCCATCACTTCTGCAGAAGTGAACCCCAAAAACAAAGTGGTGATAGGTATGCTAGTTATTCATTCAAGAATAGAGAACGTACTTTTTTATTCAGGTTCTACACATTCTTTTATATCTAAAAAGATTAGTAGAAAAATCTCAGCACCACCACAAATCATGGGAGTGAAAATGTTGGTGGGTATGGAAAATGGGGCAATCATTGCATCCCATGAATATAAGTCCTCCCTTGTTCTAATATGTGGATTGAATTTTCTAGATAACCTCATCATACATCCTATGGTGGAATTTGGTGCAATTCATTTCATGGATTGGCTTTCCTTATATAACGCCAACATAAATTTTCAGGAGAGGGAAATCACACTCCATATAGAGAATCAACCCTCGATTCTTTACAAGTGTAAGGAGGAATATGAATCTCCTTTAGGTCCATCATCTCATGCATGGATATTACTTCCCTATGAGAAGGAGTATCTGGATCAGATGATTGAGTCCAAGGAAGAAACCATCCTTGAAGAAATGCCTATTGTGAGGGAATTCGCGGAAGTGTTTCCCAAGGAACTGCCTGGTCTTCCTCTTAGAAGAGATGTTGAATTCTCAATTGAACTTATACCCGGGGCATTAAAAATATCCAAGACTCCATATAGAAAGGATTGGTCAATGGGGCATTGCATCTATTGTCGTGAGCTCAACAAAATCACGATAAAGAACAAGTATCCTCTCCCACGAATTGATGACTTGTTCGATCAGTTGCATGGAGAACAATACTTCTCGAAGGTGGACTTGCGGTCAGGATATTATTAAGAAAGGGTGAAGAAGGAAGATATCCCCAAGAATACATTTCGCACAAGATACGGGCACTATGAATTCATAATAATTCCTTTCAGATTCACTAATGCTCCAGAAATAATCATGGACTTAATGAATAGATTCATTAGAGATTACCTCGACAAATTGGTGGTATTCTTTATCAATGATATTATAATACACTCCAAAACCAAGGAGGATCATGAGGAGCATTTAAGAACTGTACTAGAGTCTTTGCGCAAGGAGAAGCTCAATGAAAAGTATAGAAAGTGTGAGTTCTGGTGGATGGGGCTCTCATTCTTGGGCCATATCATCACAAGCAACAGGATATCTGTGGATCCCTCCAAAACAGATGAAATTGAGGGATGGTAAAAGCCAACATCGGTAACGGATATCCATAGATTCTTGGGGTTAGCTAGATATTATCGACGATTTGTGAGTAATTTCTCATGATTGTCCAACCCTCTTACCAATGTCACACCATTACGCTGCTGAAATCGCACCGATTTTCTAAGCTAATGTCATTGTGTAGTGAATATCATACCCATTTCTCCATCAAGGGTGTTCAACTTTATGCACATTTACTTATTGATTATAAAGTTTCATGTATTAATTCCACATTCCTTTATCGTGGAATAAATGATTATGTTTTATGAATCCATGTTTTATTATCCATGTGGCACACTTATGCATGAAATGGAATGTTTAAGAAGGGTATGCCCTTATAGTGCTCCAATACATTGGGTAAAGTATAGTATCATGATACGTCATGTGGAATGAGTGTTCAATCATGCTAATTCATGTGAAACGAGGGTTTACACATGATTTATGTGCAATGAGGATTTAGTCATGCTTTATGTGCAATGAGCCATGGCTCATGCTAATTCCATGTTAAGTGTTGTTGACACAATTCCATTTTATGATTACCATGCTTTATCATGCCTTTATGTTCATGTTTATCTTGTGATATATTTATATGCCTAATGTCTTACATGTATTGTACTCCTCATGTTATTCCATGTGTATTCCCTTACTGGGCTTTATAGCTCACCCTTTTCTTATGCATGTCCTCAGGTTATCCCATGAGATGCTAAGTAAGAGGGAATGTAGTGGTCATGTAAAGGAAGTTTTCAATAAAGTTGTTGTATTTCATGTTTCCAGATTTTATGTAATGATCCTATGCCCCAAATACACTAAACCTCTTGATCTTCATTGTTGTATCAAGTGAAGTTTTATGTAATAAATCATTAATATGTTTGTAATAAAAGCAGGGTTGTCATAGGTGGGGAGGACTAAGAGGTTGGAGGGGCTGTCCAAGGAGGGTGGGGTGGTGTCCAAGGAGGGGGGTGTCCAGGTTGGGGGGGGGGGGCAGTTGTCTAGGGTGTATCCATAGGGTGGGCTGGTGTCCAGGATGTCGGGGGGGGGGGGGGGGGGTTTCCAGGGGCGGGGGTGTACGGGGGATGGGGGAGGTGAAGGGGGTTGGTGGGGCTGTCCATGGGGGGTGGGGTCGTGTCCGTGAGGGTGGGATGAGAGTGTTGGGGGGATAAGGGTGTCCAAGGGGTGGGGTGTCTAGGGGGTGGGTGGCCTTCCATGTGATTGGGGGGCTATCCAAGGGGGCTGGGGTGGTGTCCAGGTGGGGGGGCTATCTATGGGGTGTCCACCGTGGTGGGCAGGAGTCCATGGTGTCGAGTGGGATTTTCATGGGGTGGGTTTATATGGGGGGTGGGGCGGTCCATGGTGTTGGGGGGTCTGTCCAAGGGGGTGGGGTGGTGTACGGGAGGGTGGGGGTGGCCGTCCATGGGTGGGGGGAGGAGCAGGGGTTGGGGTTTTCATGTTGTGGGATGTGGTCTAGTAGTGGTGGGGGTGCCCTCTAATGGGTTGGTGGTTGTCCAGGGGGTGGGGTTTCTCTCGGGGGGGGGGGGGGGGGGGGCGCTTTCCATGGGTGTGTCCAGGGGTGGGGGTGTCTAGAGGGGTGGGGGTGTCTAGGGGGTGGGTTGGAATCCAGAGAGGGTGGGTGTGCCGTATAGGGTCTTGGTGGGGCTGTCCAAGAAGGGTGGGGTGGTGTCCAAGTGGGTGGGGGTGGCTGTCAATGGGGGTGGGTGTGTCCAGGGGTGGGGGAGGTGTCCAGGTGGTGTGGTGGTGTTGAGGGTGGCTGGGGGAGTCTAGGAGTTGGGGGCCATCCAGGGGGTTTGGGGTCGTTTATAGATCATTCTTCTAAAGGATCAACACAATCCAAATGCGTTTGGTCAGATTTACGTACATCAGTTGTTGTTTTCACTTAAAAATCTGTCTATTTTAAACAAAAGAGAGATCCTTTGAGTGATACCATCCACACTGTTCATAGGATTGAGTTGGGGTTGAATTGTACACTTCTCAAAGGACCCATGAATCAATCTCCTAAAGGATCAACACAATCTGAATGCATTTGGTCAGATTTTCCTATGTCAGTTGTTGTTTTCACTTAAAATTTTTTCCATTTTAAACAAAAGGGAACCTCTTTGAGTGATAGTGGCCACACCATGCCTTTAATGGAGATATATTTGACTCTTACACGTCCCAAAAGACACATGTATCATTTTCCAAAAGGATCAACACAATCCTAATGTGTTTGGTAGGATTTCCGTAGGTCAGTTGTTTTTTTCACTAAAAAATATGTCCATTTTAAACAAAAGAGATACACTTTGAGTGATACCGGACACACCGTTCCTCTAATTGTTGCAGGATTAACTCATACACATCAAAAAAGACCCACGGATCATTCCCCTAAAGGATCAACTCAATCCAAATGGCTTTGGTCAGATTTCTGTAGGTCAGTTTTTGGTTTCACACAAAATTATGTCCATTTTAAACAAAAGACAGAAACATTGAGTGCTACTGGCCACAGCATGCCTCGGATTGAGTAGGGTTTGACTTATACACATCACTAATGCACCCATGGATCATTCTCGAAATGGATCAACACTATCCAAATCCGTTTGTTCAGATTTGTGTACGCCAATTTTTGTTTTCACTTAAAATTGTGTCCATTTAAAAAAAAAATATAGACACTTTGAGTGATACCGGCCACACCGTGCCTTAGTTTGAGGTGGGGTTGACTCGTACATGTCAAAAAGGACCCGTGTGTCATTCTCTAAAAGTATACAAATTATCCAATTGAATTTTTTCAGATTTCCATACGTTAGTTGTTGTTTTTGCTTAATATATTGTCCATTTTAAACAAAATACAGACCCTTTGAGTGATACCGGCCACACCGTGCCTCGAATTGAGGCAAGGTTGACTCGTACATGTCACAAAGCACCCATGGATCTTTTTCCTAAAGGATCAACACTATTTGAATTCATTTGATTGTATTTCCATAGTCCAGTTGTTTTTTTCACTTAAAATTGTGCCCATTTTAAACCAAAGAGAGACACTTTGAATGATACCGGCCACACCGTGCCTCAGATTTTAGTGGAGTTGACTTTTACACGTAAAAACAGACCAATGGATCATTCTGCCTAAGTATCAACAAAATTAGAATTCATTTGGTGGGATTTGTGTACGTTAGTTTTGTTTTCACTTAATATTCAATCTATTTTAAAAAAAAGAGAGACATCTTCAGTGATATCGGCCACACCATGCCTCGTATTGAGGCAGGGATGACATTTAAACATCACAAAGGACCCATGGATCGTTATCCTAAAGGATCAACCCAATCCGAATGCGTTTGGTCTGATTTTTGTACATCAGTTGTGGTTTTAACTAAAAATTCTGTCCATTTTAAACAAAAGAGAGACCTTTTGAGTGATACCAGTCTCACTGTGCCTCGAATTGGGGCTTGGTTGACTCATAAACGTCATAATGGACCCATGGATCATACTCCTAAAGGATAAACACAATATGAATTTTTATGGTTGGATTTTCATAGGTTAGTTTTTGTTTTCACTTAAAATTGTGTCCATTTTAATCAGAAGAGAGACACTTTGAGTGATATCGGTCGCACCGTGCCTCAAATAGTGGTGGGGTTAACTCGTACACATCACAAAAGACTCATGGATCATTATCCTAAATGATCTACACAGTCAGAATTCATTATGTGGGATTTACGTACATCAGTTTTGATTTCACGTAAAATTCTGTCCATTTTAAACAAAAGACAGACATTTTGAGTGATACAGGCCACAATATGCCACATATTGAGGTGATGCTGACTCGTAAATGTCACCATCACAATCACGGGTCATTATAATAATGATAAACACAATATAAATGTGTTTTGTCGGATTTTCAAACGTCATTTCTTGTTTTCACTTAAAATTGTGTCCATTTTAAACAAAAGACAGACACTTTGAGTGATACTGTCCACACTATGCCGCTGATTAGGGCGGGGCTGACTTGTACACATCACAAAGGACCCATGGATCGTTTTACTAATGGATTAACACAATCCGAATGCATTTGTTTGTATTTACGTACGTCAGTTGTTGTTTTCACTTAAAAAAATTCCCATTTTAAACAAAAGAGAGACCCTTTGAGTGATACTAGCCACATCGTGCCTATGATTGAGGCAGGGCTGACTCTTACACATCAAAAAGGAACCATGGATCATTCTCCTAAAATATTAAAACAATCCAAATACATTTGGTCGAATTTCCATAGGTCAGTTGTGGTTTTCACATAAAATTGTGTCCACTTTAAACAAAAGACAGACACTTTGAGTGATACCGGCCGCAACGTGCCTCAGATTTAGTCGGGGTTGATTTGTACACGTCACCAATGCACCCATGGATTTTTCTGCTGGATGATAAACATAATACTAATGCGTTTGGTTAGAGTTTCATATGTCAGTTGTAGTTTTCACTTAAAATTGTGTCCATTTTAATCAAAATACAGACACTTTGTGTGATACCGGCCACACCGTGCCTCAGATTGAGGCATGGTTGACTTTTACACATCACAAAGGACCAATAGATCATTATAAAAATATATCAACACAATACAAATGCGTTTGGTTTGATTTTTGTAGGTTATTTGTTGTTTTCACATAAACTTGATTCCATTTTAAAACAAAGACATGCAGTATGAGTGATATCGACCACACTGTGCCACGGATTGAGGTGGGGTTCACTCTTACACGTCAAAAAAGACCCATGGATGGTTCTACTAAAATATCAACACAATCCGAATGCTTTTGTTTGGATTTCCATACATCAGTTTTGTTTTCACTAAAAACTCTGTCCATTTAAAAAAAAGAGAGACACTTTGAGTGATATCGGGCACACCGTGCCTCAGATTGAGGAGGCATTGACTCGTATACATCTCAAAGGACCCGTGTATCATTCTTCTAAAGGATAAACACAATCCAAATGTGTTTGGTCAGATATACATAGGTCAGCTGTTTTTTAACTTAAAATTATGTCATTTTTAATCAAATGGGAGACACTTCGGGTGATACCGGCCACATTGTGCCTCAAATTGAGGCAGGGTTGACTCGTACATGTCACAAAAGACCCATGGATAATTATCCTAATTTATAAACACAATATTAATGTTTTTTGTCGGATTTGCGTATGTTAGTTTTGTTTTCACTTAAAATTCAGTCATTTTTAATCAAAAGACAGACTCTTTGAGTTATATCGGCCACACTGTGCCTCGAATTGAGATGGAGTAGACTAGTACACATCACCAACACACCCATGGATCATTCCTCTAAATTAAAAACACAATCCAAATGTTTTTGGTCGGATTTTCGTATGTCAGTTGTTGTTTTCACTTAAAATTGAGTGCATTTTAAACAAAATACAGACACATTGAGTGATACCAGCCACACCATGCTTTAGATTGAGGCGGCGTTAACTCATACATGTCAAAAAAGACTCATGTATAGTTCTCATAAATTATATACACAATAAAAATTCTTTTTGTTAGATTTTCCTACATCAGTCATTGTTTTCACATAAAATTCTATCCATTTTAAACAAAAGAGAGACCATCTGAGTGTTACTGGCCACACCGTGCCTCAGATTGATGTCTGGTTGACTCTTACATGTCAAAAAGGACCCATGGATTGTTTTGATAAAGGATCAACATAATACAAATGCATTTGGTCAGATTTCCGTAGGTTAGTTGTAGTTTTCACATAAAATTGTGTCCATTTTAAACAAAAGAGAGACACTTTGAGTGATACCGGCCACCCTGTGATTTGGATTGAGGTGGGGTAGACTCTTACACATCAAAAAATACAAAAGGATCGTTATCCTAAAGGATAAACATAATCCAAATGCGTTGGGTAAGATTTTTATACGTCAGTTTTGGTTTCACTTAAAATTTTGTCCATTTTAAACAAAAGACAGACAATTTGAGTGATTCCAGCCACACCGTGGCTCAGATTGATGCGGTGTTGACTGATACATGTCACCAACACAACCATGGATCATTATCCTAAATGATAAACACAATACGAATTCATTTGGTCAGGTTTCCATACATCAGTTTTGTTTTCATTTGAAATTCTATACATTTAAAACAAAAGAGAGACACTTTGAGTGATACCAGCTACACCGTGTATCGAATTGAGGCGGGGTTGACTCGTACACATCAAAAAAGACCCATGTATCATTCTCCTAATGTATCAACACAATCTGAAATCATTGGTCAGATTTTCATATGTTAGTTTTGTTTTAAAATTAAATTCTGTCCATTTTAAACAATAGAGAGACCCTTTGAGTGATACCAGCCACACCGTGCATCTGATTGTGGAGGGGTTCTCTTATAAACATAAAAAAGAAACCATGGATCGCTATCCTAAAGGATTAATAGAATTCGAATGCGTGTGGATAGATTTCCGTAGTTCAGTTGTTGTTTTCACTTAAAATTGTGTTCATTTTAAACAAAAGACAGACACTTTGAGTGATACTGACCACATCGTGCCCCAGATTGATGTGGTGTTGACTCGTACACAACACCAATACACCCATTGATCATTCCCCTAAATGATCAACACAATATAAAAGAGTTTGTTTACATTTCTGTATGTTAGTTGTTCTTTTCACTTAATATTCTGTCCATTTTAAACAAAAGATAAAAACTTTGAGTTGTTCATCATTCATGAATTTTGTAGGTGCATATCATCTGCTAAATTGGGAAAATGAATCATTGGAGGAATTATGTTTTAATTAATAACAATTACTATTTTCCTACGAACATTTACATATAAATATATTTCATCTTTTGATCCCATGAACCCCTCTAAAAAATGACTGTCAATTGTAAACGTCCCCAAGTCAAATCATCATGATATTTGTGTACAATCTACCATTAGGTATGCAGCCCACACACTTTTGATCAAATATACATCATCTTGTGGGTATGAGACTTTTCCGCACTCATAGTGGTACTAAAAAATATTAAAATAATGAATTAATAAACAAATTAAATGAAATAGTAGTTTTTTTTAAAATAAATCTTTAGGGAAGCTATTTTGTTGATGAAAACTGATCTCTTTCATAAATTTACAAACATAATAACCGCAATTAATATTTTTTGTTTGTTTTGGATGCTGCAAAAAAATTGATCATTAGGAGAATAAGTACCCAGTGTTGATATGTGTTTGGATAGTGAAAATTTATTATATATACCCAAATATTTGTCTAGACGTAGTACTTGCACGCCTCCTTATACATAGCCCATATCCTCATTCCTTTTTTATACAATAATGATACACCCCCTATCATAACAGAATCCTCAGTAAAAGATAATATAAATTATATTACTTGATTTTTAGACCTAAAATGTTGGATGTAGTGTCTTACATATTCAAATACTCCATCATGTGTGTTTGGGTTGATGGATGTACTTGCTTTGAATAGAGAAAATAAATATTTGGAGTATCCAAGTTCACCGCAATTAGCATCCAATGCTTCCTAAAAAACACAAAAAGTAATAAATAATAAAATAACTCAAAATATAATTGATATGTTTTAATCATAGAGTTTTACACCTGTATGGTTGGTATTAGGAAGATTTTTTCATATGTAATATCGCTTTCAAATGTTTTTAGCAAGCCGTTCACTATTTCATTATTTTCTGATGCCTCCAATTTTTTTAGATGTGTTGATGTTTTATGTGGACTAATGAGTCTGAATTTTGGCTTGTGGGAAAATTCTGTCAACTATTTTTCATATATATGTCTGTCAACAATATAAAATTAATTTAGTCATAATATTCACATTAGGTAAGATTTAAGAAAATAAATTCATGAAAACACACATCATATATGTATTTACAACTGTGATGCCTAGATAACCATTTTCAAGGATCTCATTTATTATTTCAGCAGCAACAAAATCTTGACTTTCTTCTCCGTATATATTCTTTTTGAAAACCATTATATGACTAATATCACCTCTTAGCTTTGTATCCACATGAGTATTCAATGCTAGTAAATGTGGATAGAGAACATGTGGGGTTATTGTGCTTTTAGGAGCTCCTTGGGATGATTTGGTCGATCCTTTAGATGGTTCTGAGTTGTTGTTTTTCACCCCCTTATGTTTCCCCATTTATAATAACATTCATTGGTTCAGACCCTTTTTTCATTAATTTTTAATGGTTTATCTTCAAAAAATTTAAATAAATACCTTTTTGTCTACAAGTACTCTTCAATGTTGTGGCAACCATGGAATCAATGTCCCAATAGCCTTTTCAACAGTAATAATATCATCGTCGTATAGTGGAATGGGTAGATCTGCATTTGGCTCATGAGCTACAGCAATCGTCACTTTCAGATGGTCTTTCAGAAGTGGTCTACTATGCAGATTATCATCTAGGATTTTGAACCCTGTAGCTCACTCTAGAAGGTTAAAGGTTGGTGTTGAAAAATATAAATCACAATCATTATCCCCTATAGAAGATCATTACATGAAAATTATTAGTGTTTGTCATATTCACATTTCATGGGAACAATTATTAGAATATTGATTACAATGGCTAAGATAGATTTTTTATGGGAATGGCACGCCTCAAAGCTGGTGGGGGTTGGGTGGGATCATCACACGTTGGTTGTTACTGAGTTGTGTCTTCATTTTTCTTCCCACCCATTAAAGATGCAAGTAACTCTCCCTACCAATGAAATCATTCATCAAGAGTTGCTTGTCGTACCTTCATTTGATTCAATTTTTCATCATTATCATCCATTTTTTCTCTCTCAAAATATACATGGGGTTTCACCCCAAACCCCACACCTCTAACATGACCGTATTGTTCTAGCTACTTCAAAGCCATCTATAATAGGTATACATCTGCTATAGGAGTAGCTGATTCATGTGACTGTCAGATATAGGAAAATAACTAATTATTTTTATGTAATAGAAATTTAAAACAATTATTATTATAGTCGTGTCATACTTACACATATTTTCCACACATTCTGTGTGTTTTCATCTACTATCTTCCCTTCCTTATTCACACATTCCTCCATCCATAGCACGTGATGTGGGATGGAAGTATCTTTGGTTTTAGACTCATCAATCTACATATAAATATAGAATAATAATTATGATGTTGTTTATTAGAACATAACAATATTAATGTAAATTTAAAATTAGTATCATTTTCATTTCTAGTGAAGTGTACCCCATCCTTGCTTTACGATAGGGGTATGTTGTTTTTGATGCACATTCCTTATTTTCAGTACAGAGTTGCTGTTTCATAAATAAAATGTTGACAATGAAAGTGATGAATACAATTATCCTCAAACAACTTATTATCACCCAAAATATACATAAAACCTCTCATCCCTACTACGGCCAAAAATTGCATCCCATGCTTCTTGGTATATTACGTGAGTTTAGACAATGGGTGGGTGCGGGTTTATTTTACCTTTGGAAGCATTCAAGCGACATTTTGTTAAAATAGTACGAAAACCTCGATAAATCCTTCCTAAAAGCCTTAATACATATTCCCTGTGTGAATTGTCTACTATAAATGTACTCTGCAATAGATTGAGAAGAGTAATAGAATGTTTCATTATATTATTTTCTAGTATATTAATGAAATAATATCATAATGTTACTGTGATTTCTTCCCAGATCACAACCTTTGGCCTCGACACCACATGGTGCAATGAATCTATGTCATTTGGCACACGTTTATGAGTGACAAATCCAATGTAACTACTAAACATAGCCTCGTTGGGATTCACATGTTGGCCACGTGAATTCCATCTGACATCAAATTTGATGCCTTTCCTTTTGGCCTAATGAGCTTTTGCTAACAAAATCAAACTACAATGAACCTGTGTTTTCGTCGACATCTATCATTCATTCCTGACCATTTCATCGATATCGTCATCATATATATGTTCATCTGAAATGGTAGAAATGGCATGTGCTGATGGTTGTTGGACCTCAACACTTGGAGAAGAAATACGTTAAGAATCTTGTTTTTTCTCTACACTGTGAGCACCCGCAACAGGAGCAGTAGTAGTCACAGTAGTCGCAGCAGCAACAGCATGAGAGACTTGTTCAGTCTCTAGGTTTGGAGCACCAAAATGTGCAGAATTAATTATCTACAAAAGACGTTGAATAGTTAATATAGATTACATAAATTTAGTAATGATAAGATAATAACATGAGATAACAAGATCTATATTACAAACATCACATACCCTTTTTATTGAACTCTCTTTCCTTTTTTTGAAATGCTGAAGGGATTTGACACCTCTATCGATTATCCAAATCCCTTCATTGTGGTCTTCTCTATCATAAAAAACATCATCTACATTAGGACTGGTGTGAAATAATTTTGACGTACTACAGAAAGGATTGTCCTCAATTGAATTTTCATCGGACCATTCAGTAGTTTTGGATGATAATAGAACAATCAACCACTTTCGGTTTGTGGGATCTAGAATATAAAAAACATGTACAACATTTGACGCAATTATAAATTGTTCATCTTTGAACCCTTATTTACTAAAATCAACATTCACAAATCCCCATTCATCTTTTTTAACACCAATGTTGTTATCAACCCATTTTCATTGAAAAATCAGCAATTGAAATGTCGTATAATCCAAATCCTATATTTTTTTGATAATGCCAATGTATGACATATTTTAATAAATTAGATATTTATCCATACTACCAGATACATGCATCGCTTCAGCCACTAGTGTAACTACAATATATTGAATGGTATTATCTTCATCATGTTCATCTATATATAATGTATAAACATTAATTACATAACCATTGTAAGATAATAATACAAACTTGGTCCGGAGGCTATCCATCGAAGTCGTTCTGAAATTGTATTCAAATTCTTATCCCACTCTTTAAAAATATGGTCATGAAACCATCCTATAAACTGGTGATTATGTGTTTTTGATAACCATTTTCACCCCTTGATAGATTCAACTACTTAGGAATTTAATTGTGAGTTTCAATATATAGAGAAGCCTCCCAACTTTTATGCAAAACGTAAAGGTGGGCCTAATCCTGATTTGTAATACTGATTGTCGCAACATCTCTTCTATAACTTCCCTCACCCTCAATGAATCCAGTGTAATGAGATTTTAGGAGACCAATTATTTCCACATCAGATAGGTATTCTAAAAAGAATTCAATGGATTATTCAACAATATATCGCTCCAATATACAACCCTCTGAATGACTTCTATTTTTGACATACCCTTTCAAAATCATCATATACCATTCAACGGGATACATCCATCTTTAATGCACAAGACCAAACATTAGAATCTCTCTCACCAAGTGAATTGTCAAATGAACCCTTGTATCAAAGAATGTTGGCGGGAAGAACATTTCTAATTCACATAATATGATGCCAATTTCTTTTTACATAACTGGAAATTAACCGGGTCTAAAACATTACTTCATATATATTTTGAAAAGAAAAAAAGTTTCATTAATGTATGACGAACATTCTTGGGTAAAATTTAATGTAAAGCAATAGGAATAAGATCTTGCATCAAACCATGGAATTCATGTGATTTCAAACCATTTAACTTCAAATAATTCATTGACACAATGTTCTTGATATTTTATGAATACCACTCTGGAACCTTTACATCATTGAAGAAGTTTCAAAACTGATATATATCCTCTCTAGAAAGAGTATAAGTTGCTGGAGAAAGAAACATTTGATCTTCACCCTTCACAAGACCCAACTCTTCTCATATTCCAATGTCAACCATGTCCAATTTTTCATTAATTCCATTGTTTGTTTTTCTAGGGGAATTTAGAAATGTTTTGATAACATTGTCACATACATTTTTTTCCACATGAATCACATCAAGAAAATTACTGACATACATAAAATTATAGTATGGTAATTCAAAAAAAACTAATCTCTTTTTTCAAACAACTTTCGTATGGGTTTTCGAAAATGGATTACCAAAAAAAGTGTTCAGATATTTTACTTTCTCAAACAGCTAATAACATGTTAGTGGAGATGGGGTTGTGTGTTATTATGAACTTCCTTTGAATGATTTTGTCTAAGATCTGTACTTATGCTGACGAGGTAGAAATATATGATGTCCTTGAAACACATATTTCGATGAATGGTTCAACATAATTGATTATGTATCCTCTTCTCCATGGGACACCCTTGAGTTCCATTAATTCTTTAGCTTGAAAAATTTCCATAAGCAGGGAAATCATTTATTGTCCCATATAACATCGCTCTCAATGTGATGTATTCACTTTTATAAGCATCATAAAACATAATACTTGAATCCCATAATAACATAAAATCTTTTATCAAAGGATCTAGATAAACATCAATATCATTACTTGGTTGTTCTGGTCTAGATATAAGCATAGATAACAAGATGAATGTCCTCTTCATGCATAAACAGGGTGGTAAGTTATAATTTACCAACATAACAGGCCTTGTACTATGAGTGTTGGTTTAAAAACCAAAAGTATTCACTCCATATGTATATAATGCAAGATGAAGGTTTCTCAGCACTTGTCGAAATTCAGGATACTCATGAATAAATTTCTTCCATTGAAGAGAGTCGTTCATATGATGTAATTTCCCATATTTATTTCTTTTATCGACCATCCACGACAATTGTCTTGCAGTTTCATCAATTCCATACAGACGCCTAAACCTTGGAATTATTGGAATGTACCATACTACTATCGTAGGATTGGATTCATCTTTATTGTATCGAGAAGCAACAAACTTTGGGAATTCTATAAGTGATTTTTCTCATTGAGAAACAATATACAGTCCTTCGGGTAGGCATGTATTCTTTTAGAAATCATACCCATCGACCATAGTATTCATTTATCTTTATATGTCAGGCATGTGAGCTCATTATCTTCTGGGATCAAGTCATTCAAAAGAGCAAGTAGTTCCATAAAACTGACACAACTCCATATGTTGCCTGATTTTAAATTATACAACTTTAGTAAAACTAAAAATGGTGTATATTTAGTGCAACCAGCATACAATGGCATCTATGCACAACTCTTAAACTTCTCAAACTAATTTTGGAAATCACAAAGTTCATTTTCAATTGTCTTTGTCATTTCCTCAATACTATCTTAATCATCATTGACATCTAAAATCACATTATCCATACAGTCTTCTTCATTATCCATATTTGTATTCATATATGATGATTCAAAAAACACAGTTTTATCCTAGCCAGTAGCTACATTTAGTTTTTCTCTGTGTTTATTATAAAATTTATAACTTTGATCTATAATGGGACAAATCAAATGTTTATCCAACACATCTGGACTAAGTAGTCTGAAATAAAAAAAAGGTAAACACGGAAAAAGTATTTGAGAAGGATCCTTTGCATGATCCTTTGCCAACATTATGAACTTTTTCACTCCGTTCTCATACTCCATTATCAAAATATTTGCATCCAACCAATCTTCATTCATCTCCATCCTATTTGAATCTCAAATATTAGTATTTATGGTTCATGTAAAAAAACAAAACATCCAAATATAGTAGTAGAGAACCACTTCCTTATAAAAGTTGGGATTAATATAGCATAACCATTTCTAAAAATTATTTGGAAATCAATAGAACTAGGATAGACACCCCATCAAAATCAATACAGTTTCTAAAGACAAAGGGGTTCGCGGGGATAATCACTTGTGTCATAGATAGTAAAACTCACACTGCAGCATCCTCTATGGCCCATCCTCCTCTATAGGGTCAACCCTTCTATGGTCAACTAGTCTATCCATTTATACCTCACCAACCTAAAATACATATGGATGAAAACTAGTAACCAGCTCTTTATGTAAAGAAAGGATACTCACAATCTCTACAATATGGAATTCATTAAATATAATTACTTTATATTCATTATAGTTTCCTTAAATCACCCCATTCCAAAAATAAGAATAATCAAGGATGATACATCTACCACTTCAAGGCGTCTTCCCAACATTCAATATCACCATGCTTAATATTTTTGGTAAACTAAAGTTACATACATTAAATAATAGGGGGGATAATAACTTGTGTCATAGATGGTCTCCCATGTTATTACATATGAAAATTTTAACAAATATTATTGACCTATCATCCCATTCAGTACTCATGAGTGGATAATTCGAAACTCCATCATATGTGTAATATGAAAATAATATACATTAATAAATTACCCCACATCCACTTCCCCATTAATCTGGTCATTCTCACACTCTAATTCAATATTTCTTATGCATCAACCCCTTATATATAATATCAAAACCATATATCCACACATACACATGTCACAAACACATAAAAAACCATATCCACAACCCAACCACTAATCAAATCCTCATCACAGTATGATATCATGAACATGAAGGACGTAAACATCATACTCTCCTCCTACAATGCACAACCCCCACAATATATCCACACCAAATGCACATAATCATGTCAAAAATAATATATATACACAAAAACCACAAAATCATTATAAGTCGTATATATACACCCACTGTGAGCCATTACAACTCATTGTGAAGGGGGAGAAGGGAAGAGGGGGAGGTTCAATATGTGTTCCCAATATAACCTAGATATTTAGAAAAACACTCAAAACCAAAGTACCCAAATGGATTTCAATCAAGTTACTTGACTCTAGTGGTGGTGTGTAATAAATAATAAGAAAATATAATAAGTATATAGTTACACATAAATTGTTCTTAAGGGTTTACACAAAACTAACACTGCAAACAAACTCGTCAACCATTTCCTTGTTACTACCACCCTCTTATAACCACTTCCATTATAATGCCACAAATAATCCCCAAAAAATCACATAACCATCCATATCAACATAACCAACTTCCCATTTCATTTAACATTATAATTTCTTGGATTTTTATTACCATATGAATTTAAATTGTTAACCATTTTAATGTAGAACCAATCATTAAATCACTACCCACTATAATCCATTAATTAATCATTAATAAATTTTATTCTATCTTTAACAATTTATTAAACATTATTATTCCATTAATTATCATTAATCATTTAACAAACCATCATTTATCATTTCCAACCCATCACCCATTACTATTTTCATTTATTCCATCCATATTCAATGCCAAAAGGAATATATAACACCACCCAATAACAACTAAATTTAAATGACATAATATACAACTAAACACATTCTAAAATCCATAAAACCACTTATTTTCTACCTAAATAGACATATCATTGCTATCATAACCACACAATAATTCATCCATCACTACTGTATTAATTACCACACCACATGCTTCCAACCACATCAATCAACCATTACCCTTATAATCAAAGTGATAAATACCACATACATTGTAGCATGAATTAGAAAACATATAAGAAATTCACACTAAAAGTCCTATGTATGACCATTAACCATTAACACAAAACAAAAAAAACACAAAAACTGAATCAGTATTGTTGTAACATCCTTCCTAAGAAGGAATTTTCAGAAGAGAATCAAGAACAAGAGAAAATAAATTCACCTCAGAGGCGGAGATGTAGGGAACCTTTTTCACTATGCCGGTAGGGGAAGGAATGACTGATAGAGGTATAGGATCATAGGAGGAGCTGCCAACCATTGAGAAATGGAGTATTAGGGTTCGCGAGGAATAGGTTCAAGTAGAGAGGAGGAGAAGTAGGGTTTACAGGGAGGATAATTCTTCTAAGGGGTTCGAGGGGGAGGATTAGAAGAAGGGCCAGTGGTAGAGGTCTGACAACATGAAGATTGGGGGCGGAGGAGGTCCGACAATGTGAATATCGGGGGGCTACAGTGGGGGGTCACAAGGTTACAGTACTGCGAGAGCTTTAGGGTATAATAAATTGAGGACACTGTGTGACCAATTTTATATAATATGGGACTACAGTTTTATCAGTGCTTCTTTAGCGCTGATAAAGAGACCCTTTAACAGTGCTAAAAAAGCACTGATAAATACTTCACGTATCATCGCTAATATTTTAGGGCTGATACAGGCCATCTTTATCAGTGCTTTTCTAGTACTGATAAAGGGTCCCTTTATCAGTACTTTTTTAGCACTGATAATGGTTACCCTATATGAGCGCTAAAATTTTAGAGCTGATACAGGGATTCTTTGTCAGTAGTTTTTTCATAGCGCTTAATGTGGCACTTCCCTTTCCCATTTTTGTATTAGTGTAGTTTCAAACCATATTCCCAGTAATGCATGTTGCCATGTAACAGTTTATGACATGTCTTACCCGACATAGCTTATCAAAGTTATTACTAATTGGTACATATGTTCCAGAACCACATCCACTAGTAGTATCTAGATATGGACTTATTTTAATAATAAACTTATTATTATACACTTACCAAATATTAGGGTTGTTTTCATATAATTAGTATTATCCTTAAACATTTCATAGGAGTTCTCTGATCATAATCCCAAATATAACTAAAAATTTTCACTGATACTAACAATAATGACCATATTATTTATTATATATTAATTCACAATTTATTACATAAATATATATATAATTCAGCATGTATGTTTGAGAAGAATAGTGTATTATAGAATTTTGTACATAATATAGCAACATACACATTGGACAAAATTAAATTTCTTAAAACTTCCATAACATGATTTTAAAATTCCATGGCATCTAAAATCGCCCAAGATAACCTAGAGACATACCAAATTAAGGGGTGTGCTATAAAGTCCAATAGGTGAATAAAAGTGGAATAAGAAAATACAATTTAGAAAATTGGAATATAAAACAAGAATTAAATGTGTGAGAAAAATAAACATGAATAATCAGTCATGATATATAATGATAATCAAAACATGGTAAATTTGGAAACAACATAAAACAATACATTATAAATTTAGGTCAAGGATAACATTCTAGTCATCATGATTAAAAATGTATGATAAAGGAATTAGTATTCCTCCCTATCTCCATATGATTTATCATGAGACTAAACATTTGCTAATGGATTAAACATTATGTAATTCTAGGTTCACCTGTCATATTATTTTCATTCTCATTCCTATGTGTGCCACATAGATCATAAAACATGTAATCATTTATCATCACATTTTATTCCATGGAATTAGTGTGTAGAATACATACATGTATGTAAAAAATAAAAAAATTATAATTATATAAAAATTATCACCCATGAAAGGAAATGGGTACGGTATTCAATACAAATGATTTTTTTGGCATGATAAATTATTGTGAAAGTGTAGAATCATAATGACATCAAATAAAAATTCGTAAAATTGGTTGATGAAATTTGAAAGGTTATCTCATTTTTTATAAATTAATTATGACGAATAGTGATATGTAAATATATATTATATCAAAACGAGGTCAAGATATATTGGATAATATAATGAAGAATCATTAATAAATTTTAGAAATACAAGAACCCCTACCTGATTGTGTGGCACAACATTCATGGTAGTATTTTTCATGATTGATTGCGGCACCATTGGAGGACTCCAGAGTGGGTATGTAAGAGTATAAATGTTCTTTAAGGATTATTAATGAATTGATGTATGATATTGAGTGGGGTTATATAGGAAATGAGTGATGATTTATTATTATTTAATAAACATAGGTTTTAGAATTATTATAATAAAAAAAACAACCGTCCCATAGTTTTTTCCCATTGTTTCTTTCAAATGGGAGTGGAATTCATTATTTTATAAGGCAAATGGCCGAAAGTAATAAAATAATACACTTTCTTATATGTAGGAGATTCCAACTCGTGAATAAATCATTTTAAAACCTTAAAATATATTAATAGTTTTGGGGTATTCATAATGTTATCAAAATTTTAAGAAAATAAACTTAAAATCACCTAATTTTATATAGAAAAAAATATATTTTATCTTCTAAATACTATATAGTATTTACTAAAACACTTTTGTTTAATTGTTATGTCTTAATACATAGAATATATTTATAGAGTATATAAATTTTACTAAAAACATCGATTATCTATGAAAAGTTGAAAATATTATCCTATATATAATTTTAGTACTCACATTAAGAAATAATATTCATTTTATCTAAATAATTCTTAAATAAGTGAATTTTATGTTTTAATGTAATAATTGAAAAATGTTGAGAAATGATGGGGTTTTGACAATAACACTTTTTTAACCCTAATAAAAATTACATTTATCTTTATAAAGATAATATGATCATTTATATTTAATAAAGCTAATTTAATAATAATAATTTCTTAATATATTATTTTTTTCAAAAATAAATTAATTCTTCAATATTAATTTATTAATTGAAATTAAATAATACTCAGAAATACAATTTCCAATTTAATGTATTGAAATAGAAATAATTTATAATATAAAAATAATAGGATGAAAATATATACATTATTCTAGAAAAAATTAATGTATGTACTCATATTTCAAGGGTTTTGGTAAATATACCTCTAATACACTTGAAAACACCCTATGATTATGGTTCGTGATGATGATACATTCATGGGGTGGTTGGGTGTACATGGTTTTATATGTGATCTCGATGAGGTCTAACTTTTCCCATAAACGAGTTCGCTTAGGCTAATGTTTTTTGATCTTAGAATGAGATTATTTAAGGGAAAAGCCAATAGATTTTTTCTCCGTTGTATGTTCTGATAAATGGGATTCATAGGGCACAATACTACAATTTGAAGCCATCAAATCCTTTTACTATGTTAATTACATTAGTAAAAAACATTTATTTTTAATTGTTACGTGATCACTATTCAACATATATATTATCTATGACAATGATATTTAACAGTCTTTTAAATCAAATAAGGAATAATTGCATGTTTTTTATATAACCATATTACATACTATAAAATTTAATTAAATCAAAATGGAAATGTTATTTATAATTGTTCAAGTCATTTGAAGATCTCAACTCTAGATAATTTAAAACATATTGGGTAATGACCCATCTAATTTAGGCAAAAGATTCATCTCAAGAGACTACTGATGCCCTCAATGGTTTTAATTTACTGGTATACAACCCATGCAATATATTTCCAATTCCATTCAAGTATATTTAATACTTGATTTTATTCATAAATAATGCGCCATATCCAATTTTTGTATTAAGAAAAGGATACAAATTTATCAATATGTCTCTATTTGATCAAATAACATTGGATGTAAACACCACATATAAAAATAGAATATGTTTTATGAAATAATAATATATATCAGTCATGTATAATTATATTTATGATAAATTTAAATTAAAGAGAAAAATTAATATAATAAATTGATTATTTAATTGAATTATAATAATCAAAAAAAAAGTTAAACTGCAAAAAGGTTTACCACTGGGGAATATTCATGTCAAATACCCTATAATAATATAACGTAAATAAAAACAAAAAATATTTTTGAAGAATGATGTATTCAAAAGTTTACTTTTCGAAATAGACACTATATGCACCACATAAAACTAATGTGGTTGAGAGGAACAAATAAGTATCAATGGAATGTAAATTGGGTTAAAATAACTTATATTAAATTTTACATTAGTTAAAAATGAATAAACCTCCAATATATAAGTTTTAAATATTTTGATTAAATATTATTTAACCATTTTTTGTATTAATAGTATTACATATGATCCTTATATAATATCTTATTACCCTTTAAAAAATAATCATTCATTATTTTCATTGTTTCATGGGTTAATTTCCTTATTTCCTTATACATGTTTTATCATTTAAGATCTTGTTCATGCACATATTAAATATTTACATCATCTA
Source organism: Viscum album (assembly GCA_963277665.1). Lineage (NCBI taxonomy): Eukaryota > Viridiplantae > Streptophyta > Magnoliopsida > Santalales > Viscaceae > Viscum > Viscum album. Next base: position 1,568,849,838 of record OY728133.1, on the reverse strand, counting down.
TAGAATAATAATCAAAAAATAAAAAATATTTTTAATTAAATTATACTTTTAAAATTAATAATGAATGATGGTTACTTATATTTATTTACGTTAAGATCATGGAGACTGTAGGACATATGTACGCCAGAGTAACATTTTCCATTTTTAGATGACAATTATGGAATGGGTGAAAGTAATATTTTATATTTAAAGAATGATCATAATATTACCATGATTTTTTATCCTAGTTTATTTAATTCATGTGAAGTGGCGATTAAAAGAGAGTAGCATTGCTTCATAAAGGTGGTAGTCTACACAAACCCGAACAGTGTTATCATCATTAATTGTGAAAAAATTAATTATTTTCTTTTCAGAATGGTAACAATGTAATTAATATCATAATTATATCTTGTATATTACATATTATAATAAAAAATTCATTATCACCTTCCATGATAAAATTTAGTGAATGAATAATAACATCACACATTGAGGCACTAGTCCACCGTACACACGAGTGACATTATCATGCCTCCTATAGAATGGAATGTAATACAATATATATGATATAATTCCTCAATTGGTATAATTATTTTATATATATAATATAGATATTATTTATCCATCACAATACGAACACATAAAAGTTGGTAATGGAATAATGAATGAAATTGATTCATGAGGAAACACTCATCTGATCACATGAATGATGATTTCATAACCAATATGATGTAAGTGGGATAGTTGTATGAGATGAGATTATTATATCATCATCAATGTATTTGGAATATATCGAGGTTGTTATATTAGTGTGGTTTAAAAAAATTATAGATGGTGGTGAACGATTTGAAATTAATATGATCTTTCAATAAAATTACTTCTTCTCCCTGTATCCTCCTTTGGTTTACTCTAAAGCCATAATAGGATGGATTTCTAAAAAAAAGGTAGTTAGTGTTAGGTGAGGTAGTATGGGATGTTATTTTAATAGGGTTTTGATGATCCAAATGGATTTAATTGTGTAATAATGTTGGGGAAGTGTGTTCCCTTTTTCAGTTGAGGAGGCGTGATATTGTTGTTTATACTCAAAATTATTCACTAGTGATAGGCCAATATTACCTAACATGGATCCTAAATTGAAAATTAATCGTTCTTAAAGACATTATGCTCAAGAAATATATTCAACACAAAATTAAACCATTATTTTAATGTTATTTCTTTAACTTAATTATTTCTTAATCATACCATTGAGGGTTTTAATTATTGTATCGAAATTTTTAACATAAATAAACTATCCTTTAAGAAAAAATTAAAGTGAAAATTATTAGAATGTATAGAAAAATTGATTATAAATATGAAATATAATTTATTAATTGAATATATTGTGTAGGTTTTAAATTATTTTTAACCAAAGAACATGTAACGTGACAAAACATTTCTTTAACTACAACCATGCTCAAAATGTTTTTAATAATCACTAGTCAATAAATTTTTTGTAAAAGAAAAATTGCTATATTAATGGGACATTGAAGAAATTTATTATCATTTAATATTAATTGGAATATTATAACATTTTTAGTTGTTTTAAAGCATTTAATAAAATATAATTTTTTATAAAAAAAATAATGTCAATATTGATATTACTCGTTTATTTTTCATTTTTAAAAATACTAAAATGATTTATAATTTGAATATATTATTCTAAAAAATGAATGACATGATATAATAATCTAAAAAATTATTATTCCATTATTAATTAACAGAATTTATTAAATTTAAATAGTTTTAATATAATTTAGTTATAAACTAAATAAATATTGTGTTTAAATTTGATAAGAATTTTATGTTATTAATTAATATCAAAATATTTTTAAAATATTCTGACAACAATAAATAATTTATTTTTTAAAATAATATTTATAACTAATAATATATTTCTCTTCATCGTACTACATAATACAATTTAAAAGAAAGAAACATGTCATTTCTATATTTTCTTTTACTTAACATATTTTATTGTTCATATTCCAATAAAATTGGTTATGAATTTCAATATTTTTTGGATTTTATGGTAAAAGTATAAATATACTCATCAAATAAAAATATTTTAATATTTTAGGTTATTTTTACTCTTATTATTTTAGTTCTCCCCTGGTAAACAAATCTTTACATTAATCATGGTAATTAATTTTTATCAAATTCAATATTCGTTTTGGATAAATTTTAATTATAAATTATTAGACATAATAAATTATTCTGGTTGAAAATATGGAATCAATTTCTTGACTTTGAATTCATAGAAGTAAATTTTTTTAATTTAAACTTAATATCTCTTACGATATGAGAAATCATATTTTTAAACTGAAATGCCCAAAAGCATACAATGTTATTATTTTTAATTTCAAAAAGAAAAATATTATAATAAGAGAAATTGGATTAATTTATGTATAATATATCTAATATTACATTAAAAAAATAAATATATTTTTTTAAATAATAAATTTTTTAAATGAAAAGGAAATTTTCATTTAAAATTCACTATTTTTCACTATTCATAAAAAATGAAAATTTTCTGATAATTCCAAACAATTAAAGCTTTTTTTCATGAAATTTTAATATTAAAAATTCAGTTTGTTTATTTATATATATTATCTAATATAATGAAAATTTTATTTTAAAACATGGGCACAGACAATATTAAATCGTGTTTTGTTTAAACCTGGTGTTTCCTACATCACAAGTTATGAAAATAATTTAATTTATTATTACAAAAATATATTGTAAAGTACTAGGGTGATACATATTTTATATATTTTAATCATTATCATGAAAAAACTACTAGGATCTTTCTGACTATTTTTCCCATCCACATTGTTCATCTTTCCCATAATGGTTGTTTATTGAGTGGCATTTGTCTTTAATGAGATCCAGACAACATATTTTTTTATTTATTTTAATATTTCTAATAGAATATTTACTTTAAGTTTTTATAATGATTATATATTTCACCCCTTTCACAATAGTGATAATGGAACTATGTTTTCAATGTAAAAAATTACACCTACACCCTACATATCATAAGTTGGCTATTTTTTCTATATCAATTAATTAAAATGAGGCCAAAGATGACACCATATATTTTTTCATGATATCGTATCTCACTCCATTATTTAATGAATCTCTATATATCTCAAAACATATTCCATTACATGGCATTGTTTGAATAGGTTCACGAACCAACTAACTTATTTTATCATTGGAAATTTCACCACATTAATTTGTCAAATTGAAAATGAGTCCATTCAAAGTTGAAATTGTTAATAGATTTGATATCTAATGGAAATTTATCAAAATGCATTAATAGTATGGAGTAAACTATCAAAAAAATTATATTTGTTTCAAGGTGGTTAGTCCTGCAAATTCTTCAATAACTTCTATCTTTTAATGATCCACTATTATATTATCTAATGATAATATAAGCCCCCTAAATGAATAATTCTAGAATAAAAATACATGAATGAAAATGATATAATACATATTATCTATCCTTGAGGTTTCCAAAACATTCCCAAATATATCATCATGGAATTTAATGGTTTTGGAATAAACAAAATTGTAATCTATGTTGTCCATGGTAAAAATATCAATGTAATCAATAAATACAATATTAACAAAATAAAATATAATTAAAGGGGTATTGGTTATTACAAATGGAATCACAGTAAAATCAATACATACACACCTCATATAGAATATTTTCTTTGGTATTACATCTTTTTTGACCATCAATTAATAATATTATGATTAATGACCAATCGGGGGGGGTTAACTTTGAGGACCTTATAATTGATTAAAAATATTATTAATACAGGGTTAATAACATTTAATCTTTATTTTAATACAAATAATTTTCTTATTATAATTTAATATAATCAGTGAACAATATTTAATCATAATTAAATGATTAGGTTCACACCTTTTTGAACCACTCGTGCATATACATCGACTTTCCATAATCTCTCTGAGTTTGTTCTTCAATTCCAACATCTAAATTGATTAATTTATTTATGGTGTCTGTGAAATTACTGTGACACTAGGTATTTTATTTAGGTAACACAACATCATTATTCAGTGGAAGACATGGAAGTAATTTAGAAAATGAATTATAATGTTTCTTAATAATTGAGATGCATTAAATTTTTTAATTTCTCCCCAAGAATTTTAGATAAATTAACCTTCAGAGTATGTTGAAAGAATAGAGAAATGTATATAAATTCCATTGGTAGTTTGTATTCAATCCTATACCCAAATAACATCACATTTTGATTCAGTATATCAAATGAGACATCCCTTAATCATACATTGATATTGTCTCTATATAAATAGAGATAACCAATTCCAAAAATCACATCAAATTCTACTAATATAAGACTAATAATATTTAATTGGACACATTCTTAAAATAATTTCATGACATAACCAAATATAGAGTAGAAGATAAGTGTGTGTTACATATCACAATGCACTTCAAAAATTAATATAGCGTTATACCTTCCTTGGACAAGGAGTTACTACATAAGATGGGTATTGACATAGATAATAACTAATTTACCAACATTTAATACATTAAATTATTTATTGTTACCTGATTTTTCTCTATTTAACTATAATATTTTATATTCTAATTATATTTTATATTCACTAGGTTTCTACATACAAATCATATTCCCTTTTTTATAGTCATTTCAATGGGTGATTCTTTCCATATTCTTAGAAAATATGAAATTGAATATTAATTTCCCAAGGGGTAAATAAAACTAAAGTCAATAAAAATATTCTTATCTCTAATTATGTGTGTTAGTAAACTCTCCTAGGGTCAGGTTATCGATAAAAAATAACAATATATATTTTTAAATAACTAGATCATTTTGTACATCAAATTTTGTCTTGATTTGTTTCATATTTGAGTAACCTCCTAATTATTATCCACAACATCTTTTAACATGGTTTCCTCTTTTTAACAACGTACTAAAATAAAAAAAAATTTGTTATGAATTTGACATAAATAATATTAGTTAATACTATTTTTACTATGAAAATGATGCTTAGGATATCCTAATTTAAGCTACCATATTTCAACCCATTACACTTTATGTTCATCTTTTATCACTAGGGATTATAATCGGTTATTGTAAATTGTATAATTTTATTCTTAATAATGGATCATAATAGGAATATGAATAAAACAAAGTATATCCCACAGGATATTCAAACCAAGTGTGTAATTTGGATTTATTTTTATTTACTAGATAAAGATAACGATAATACCCACAATTTCTTTTCAGGGTTATTACCCTATTTCGATCTATCCTTGGGTGTGTATCTTATTTATTAAATCCTGAAATGGATTTAATTTTCCAAAAACAAAAAACGAAATCTGTAATTTATTAATTTATCTTATTCCTAAATTATTACATATGGGATTCAATAGAGTTATATAATAATAATCTATAAAATAACAAAAATAAAATTTTATACCAACAAAGGGGACTGAATAGTTACATATTAAAATATTACATCATTTAAGGAATTTTAAATACATATCATAATAGTACATGATATAAATATATAATAGATTTGTGTCATTAGAGAATAGAACCATACTAATTTTTTTATAAATTATCTTGAATATCTCCAAAACAAATTATTTCATTGTATGATTCTTATAAAAACCCAAGATAAAACCTATCATTAAAATATGATGAATATGAAATATATAAATGGGTAAGATTAGATACATAGAAAGGGTAAACATTGTAGGTATAAATAAATGATCATATGTGATCATAAGATAATAATAATAGTTTGGGAATACGATTACAACTTAGTAGTGTGATTACTAATTAATGAATACTAATTACAAATGAGACATGGAATAATGATTTTTTATTTAGAATAAGATATATAATAAGTGTGGTGAAGGATGAATACCCAATCATGATATATGAGAACATATCATAAGAATAATATTTATTTTTTTGGAATCCAAATTAGAATATAAAATAACTTCCTTGCACCTGAATCACTAAAAGGACTATCACAATTGATGTAGTCCAATTGTGGTATGGGTTTACTCCCAATTCCATCATTTCCAAAGTCAAGGTTGATTATGAATACTATCATAGTGGCCAGATTCCATAATGGATTTGTTTCACTACCCATTATTTTTTATATTATATAATAATAATTAGTCATTACATAATGAAATGGAAGGATATATAAATCAGAGATCATTATTCATATAATGAAAATGATACATTTCTATTCTAAAAGGTCATAAAAACATTAAAAATATTATCATAGAATATCTATTTGAAAATAAATGGGATTTATAAAAATATAATCATGTTATATTCCTGATTTTTATTGATAATGGATTTGGATGGAATTATATATGAATTCCATATTTAATAATTACTCTGATTTCCCCTTCAAAAGTAACTGAATTAATTGAATCATACTTTAAACAATATCATAATAGGTTATCCAGAGAAATAATGTAGATTATTTCATAATAACAAATCTCCTTTGAAACATAAATATATAAAAATGTTATTCACATAGATTAAAATTTTCATAAGAATGCAATTTTAACATAACATTGAAAAGAGGGATAATACCTTTTTCATTTAGTATCATTAAAAATTAAAAATTCAGAAAATATTTAGAAAATGGATAACTATGAGAAAACGAAATCATTTAATGAAATATTAATTTAAAATAATTGTAATTATTGTAAAATAAATACAATCATTCCCTATATGTTAAAAGAGAACAATGTTTTCATATATATTTGAAATTTCCAAATCAGGTTGCAAATAAATCACATTGAAATTAATATTTTATATTCTATGTAAATAAATAAAATATCTCATAGTTTAAAATTTTTTAAAAATTAAACTATATTTTAAAAATTCCATAAATTTTTTCTAAAAATTTTGATATTGAAAAAAAATTACATACCTAAACCTAAGAAAAAATGTCATATTTTGATAGAAAAAAGTTCACTATCATTTTAAGTATTTATAATAGAAAAATGGTACAAATATTTAGAAATTCCTTAAAATGATTTTTAGAAGAAATTTTTTCATTCAAAGGAAAGGATCAAATAATTTCCCTCAATAGAAATTTAATATTGACAATATTGATGAATCGTGGATTTTAACATAAACCCTGATTGCTTTGGTAAATGTTATATAAAAAATACATGTGTTAAATAATTTTAATTTCAACATTAGAAACCATGAACATTGAGAGATTAATGATATAAAATATTAATAGGGTTGTATATACTTCATATGAATAAAAATAATTTCATTACATGAAATATATCATAGTGATAGAAAATTGAGATGAATAAATCCATCATATAGTCTCATCTTGCTGTGTGAATGTTCATGCATTATATATTAAAAAATTATTTCTTATTAATTTACTATAGAAAAATATTTATACATATCATACAATATAAAATTACATTATAATTTGGTAAATACCCGTTTGTTAAAAAATTATTTATTAAAAACATACTTTATGTCATAAAGGGCTTGTTTAACATGCATGTTTTGGTTCGACGGTTCCAAACCTTGCATGTTTATTATAATGCACTCAATAACAGTATCCCTGTGCAAGTGGTAACTTTAATAAATTGGAATTATATACAAAATATATAATCTTAATATTCTAAATTGTAGTTTAGTCTTAGTAATCTCTAAAAATACATGAGTCCCACATCAAATTTGCAATAATAAAATAAATAGCACAGTTGAAGTGAATATTTTGTACCCTCTAAGTCATTCAATGATTCATTATTCATATTCATTGACAAGGATAAAAATTTGATATCATATTCTTGGTAATGTATATATAAATTGGAAGCATCCATTAGTAAATAAGTAATAACCAATATGGAATTTTGATCAACTAAAAACAGATTCCATTTGATCAATACATTGAGAACATGGAATAATATGGTAGGAATAAATTATGATCAAAAAATTCCACATAAAAAATCAAATGATATTGTAACTAGTAAATTTATTTCATAAATATTAAAATAATCACAAGGATATCAATAATTGAATTCATTAGGATGGATTGATTAATTTCGAACATATGAACTAACCATCAGGGGATAGTTTTGAGACATCTAAAAATAACATCAAGGATTCATTCCAAGACAACTATATACATGGGTATAGAATATTACAAATAGAAAACCTTTATTTTTTCAGTATAACTACTAATGTATAAGATATCTATAGCAGGACCTACCAATTACATACTACGACCAAAAAATTATTCATTTGAATGGCCAAGATAAAAATTCAATACATAATCAATATTTTCATTTGTATTAGAAAAATGACATTTTAATTTTAAAAAATTCTACATTCAAATATATCATATCCTATTAATAATAATAATAAGTATGGTTCCATTTAAAAATATCAATTGTGAATTATATGTATAATAATGGTTTATTATCATTTATGATTATAAGTACCATACAAATATCCTTTAAATCATTATTTGGAAAATTCTCATTTCAATATAGAAATTACATTAAAAAACTCAAAATTTCAATAATAATAGGTTTTTTTCAATGAAATGAATTAATTAAAACATGTAAATTTGGATTTAATGAAATGGGAATTCAAGATTGATTTAAATACAATTCATTATGAGCATGTTAAAAAATGGTTTTTTTCACATTTTCAATGAAAAGGAAAAAAAGTACTTTATTGAAAATAATAGTTAGGTGATACCTCTAAATACATTTTTTTATAATTAATATATTGTTGAAAATCTTTAATAAATCATATTAGATTATTAAAAAAAATATTTATAAAATTTCTAAGAGAATATTGATATAAAGGAATAATATTCCTGATCCAGTTGAAAAATAAAGGTATTATAATGAAATTAATTCAGTATCGTGATTATATAAATAGAGGAAAATAAAAATAAATTTTTTTATTTTTTTAAATATCAATAGAATAATAAAATATATTATTTTAACTCAAAAAGATCAAATAATTCCCTAAATGGATTCTTAAACAAAAATAGTCTCAATTAATGATGACATATTTAATTAATCTTTTTAGCACATTGGGAATATCTAAATCATTATAATGATGAAATAATAGCATCTAATTAAGCATTAAATACCATTAATATACAGTGATGAATGATATAAAATATCAATGGGAACTATGTAAACTACAAAGAGAAATAAGTGTTGGCTCTGGAATATATCTCATAGAAGTAAAAGTTATATGGGAACCCCTATATTAGTTTTGATTTGTTTAATATGTTTTATAGAAACCTATTTAACAAATAATTATTTAATATAAATAGATTAAAAAATAACAATAATATATTTTATACCATATATTATTTACTTATGTTCATTTATTATCTATTTTTCTAAAATTCTGTATAAAAAACATTATTCTGAGTAATAACTTCTTCGTTCAACATATTTTTTTAGTTGGGTATTTTTAGTTCTAATAATTCAATCATGGTTATATAATATCAATTATATTAATCATTATATAATTTTATATACATTCATTTTATATATATTTAGATTAATTCATAAAATTAATATATAGAAATATTAATTACTCCCTTCATAGAGGCAATGGGCCATACATTAGTTTGATCGTTGTTTTCATTTTTCAATGGATAAAAGAAAATAAAGGTAAATAATAAATCAAAAATATAAAATAATTATTTTATTATGTTAATCATATATATTCATTAAGATTATTTATTATTTTCATCCATTTAAAAAAGAAATGTAAAAAAATCCACATCGCTCCGTGGTGGTGGTTGTCTACATATACACATTAGCGACATTGATATTTTCTCATGGATTGAAAGGTAATAAGGTAGACATGATTTTATTATTATGGAATAAATATTAAGCCATAATAATTATATATTAAAATAATCCCCTCAGATTTACCATCGATGAAATGCAGTGGTGAAAAATGACTTGCATCACTGGGTAGATATGGTATGTTTTATGTGTGCATGAGTGATACATTAAAATTTAATTTTATGGAAATTTGGGAGGATAAGGGTTGTTTTATAATCATTATTTTGTAAATAAAAATGTCTATATTTTTTGGTAAATAACATAGATTTAGAGGTGGAATAATATGGAATAAATTGAAAATGATTAGGTAATACAATTACGTCTTTTTCAAGAGTCCACCAATATATCCATTATTAAGGAATGTAAGGCGATTCATAGTGGGATAATAACACCTCCATAAACTGTATAAATATTATGATAGGATAAATGGTTAGGGCATGGTAAATATAGGTTTCTCAAACTTGTGTATGGAAGTGAATAAAAGTTTTTCATTTTATAAGGGAGGGAAATGAAATTCATGTAATTATAAAATGATTCTTATATAACTAATTCATTGTCAAGGAAAGTTATTCATTATAGAAATATACTCGAACATGATTTCATATATGGTATAAATTTAATCACCTAAAAAATTAGATATGATTTAGTGGTATTTTAAATCATATATTTTGGTTCAACCACTTAGTTAACCAATTTTATCCTTAACCCTAGTAACATATTTTCAACAATTAAGGTGTTATAATAATAAACATAAGTTGGAAATTGGAGAATAAATAGATAAGGGATGAAATTTTCGACCACATATTATCCCCTTGTCCTATTTTAATATCTATATATATTAAAATAATTTAACCAAATTTTATTTTCTAGTAATATGATTGATGTCAATTTTTAAACAATTAATTTAATTTCAGTTAAATTAAACAATGAAAATGTTTTAATTGAAATATAATACTTTTAATTAATACAAATATGTCATATTCATCTATAATTTGTTTTTTAAAACTACACTTGATTTAAATTATATTAATTTTAATATTTTTAAATCCATTTATTTTTTCTTTTCTATTAATTATAAAAACACATTATCTAAATCCATATGTATTTAAACTAAATATATAATTAATCATAATTAGAAATAAATTAAAATCATGAAAATAAATCTATTATTCACAAAATATACTTTTATATTTGTTCTTTGCATGATTATTTCCCTACATAAATACAAAATATTTATTTAAAACTAAGAGAGTGTGATTTTTTAACATTATTTAATTTAAATATTATTTTGGTATTTTTCATAGGAATGTATAATGGATTTGCATTTGTCAGATTATTCCTATGAAAATTTCTATATATATATATATCTGTGTGTGTGTGTATTTTTTCTCTGAGTCTTCATGGTGATTTGGTTTTTCAGTTCCCTAGAATTAATACATTACAAATATTAATATGTTTTAAATCTCCCAAATGCACATTACTTATGGTTAAATGGAATTTCCCATTTTTGGGACCATGAATGTCCAATTTGATAAAATGTATGATTTTTTATGTATGTATTATTATAAGAATGAATTAATATTTGTATGCACTAGTTTTTTGGTTAATATCATCATTTGATGTACGTTACGCGACAAAATTTATTTAATTATATAATTTATTCAACAAAAAAAACAAAACCACTCTCCATTAATTTGTAGATATGTAAAATACAAAGTTTTATACTCATTGTATTTGGATGATTTTAGAGGATAAAGATAATTATTAATTGGTGTGGGAAAACCCAGGGATATTAATCGATGAACAGATCAAGGTGTAACTTTATACAGACAATGAAAAGAACATATCTTCATATACACCACTAGATTCATTATTCATCACAAAATATCACTCCATAATTTAGATAAAAATCATTATTTGTGGTTTAAAACCTAATTTATTTGATAATAATGGAATTTATTTTTTTCATTATTCGTTTAATGATTACACGATATTCACATGGGACTAAATAAAAAAGGAATTTTTAAACCATATTTTATTATAAGATGATTTCAACCATATATTCCTAGAATTAGGATCATTTTTAAGATATCATAATCCAATAATTTTAAAAAAATATTCATAAGTTCAATTATACCCTTTTTCATGTCCATCATCATCAGGCCACAAGGATGTGGTTTGACTTTCTCTATGCCGGTTCGAGTGTGATCGAACTGCCAAATTCATGGTGGTTTTATATACAGTGGGAGGAATGTTGATATTCGGATCAATCATGACAATTTTTTAGTTTTGAGTGATGTATTTCCTTATTTGAGATATAGAGTAGTGATGAACAATTAAAAGATTCCAATGTTTTCATTCCAACATCACATTTAATTCCATCGATGCTCAAGAAATGATTTTAAATGATTTTTCGTTTGATTTTTCAAGATTCATGTTGTCAAAAAACACGAATGGTGGTTAAAAAGAATAATGATTGATCCATGGGGGAAAACTAGTTTTCTATAGAGAGAATAACTATAGACTATGGAAGGCATGTTGAAAAAGTGGAAATGGGCATGGTCCATGATAATATGAGATGTAATTGGGTATGCAAGACATGTAGTGTCTAACATATTCAAGTGGTTTATTATGAAAGGTATTCCCATACAATTTCTCTTAAAGAACACACCATGTTTATGAGGAGAAAAAAATTTCATGTGACCCCACATACATGCCATGTAGTTCTCCCATGATCTTCTACCTCCCAGATCTACTTCTTTGGTATAATAATGTTGGAACAATATTTGTATATCTAGTGTGGTTTTTCACATATAACATGATGCTTTCCAGATATGACATGAGTTATTGAAATAATGGTGATTCTTTCAATTATAAAATAATAGTATTGGTTAAGGACAATTATATAGTTTGGGACGTTGGAAACCCCCTAACATAATATAGTTCTTGTCCACGTGCTATCTTCAATGTATGGGGGGAACCCTAGATCACACCTAGAAACATGTCCTTTATATAATTAGTGGAAACCCCATATTACACCAGGGAATATAACCTTTTCATATTAAGTTCCACCCCTATATGACTAAGGAAAATGTCCTCTATCTACTAAGTACCACCCCTACCAAACCTGTTGTTAGGCCATCTATTGATGATTGTGCTCCATCGACTATGTAGTGTAACATAAAGGTGGGGTTCCACTACATTGTTTCTTGTAAAGACACTTGTGATACAACCCATCATATATGGACCTTGGGAGATGTAAGAATAATAAACATACTATGGAGAGGTCCTGCGAGGAGGTGGTTCAGTCCGTGATTCTCAAGGTTCGGTGATTCTATCCTTCTCTACTCACCTCGGTTATGGCTCATCTCTTCAGGCTGAATCCAAGGCTATGATGAATGGATTAAGTATTTGGGAACATCTGGGCATTTTTATCTCAGAGGTTTAAACAAACTCTAAAATCCTCCATGATGCTCTGCATGATCTCTACACAATTCTATGGGCTATCACCTACATTATCCAAAATTTAAGGAATATGATCAACAACTACACCATTATAAAACACTCCTATAGAGAGGAAAATCATGTTTTGGATTACCTTACTTTTCATGAGGTCATTGGGACAGATCTAGTTTGATTTCATAATGTTCAAACATTGAAACGAGGATGGGTCAACCTCATCAGTGGGGATTCCCTCGGTCTTCACTATTTTATACCACCTTAGGTTCATTTCCTTGCATGTGGTCTTGTGGTCATGTGGACTTGTCTGTTTCTTTATTAGTATCTTATTTAATAAAAATTGAACTGATGATGATGATTGAAATACTATGAATATAGAGATCCCCTTTATCACTATATTGGTGTTCATTATAATTTTTTTTTGTATATTGGGTTTAGAAAACATATTTTGTATCTTTATATGTCCCACTTTTTGATTCATCGGTATCCAATGGGTAATTTATATAATCAAACCTAATTGGGATTTGACCACAAATGTAATTTCCTAGGATGAAAACATTCATATCAGTGGTTACATTAGTGGATCACTGTAGTGAATGGGTACATTAATCAATTTTGGTAGTTGCATATTGAGTTCTAGAGACAGGTTTACTGAGTTTTCACCTATTTAAGATTTTAGTAATATTGAGACTTCATTAATCATAGGGAATGTATTTGACTTATTTACAAAATAGCTTTATATATTTTTACCCATATGTATTCCCTATAAGTTGTTAGATGCATGTTTATACTCTAGATATTGTAGTCCTTAATTATAAATATAAAATTATTTATTATGATAGTTGGGTACCAGCATATGATTATATTAAGATAAGGGGTATATTTCATTTTATTCTCTAATGGTTCTTATAACTAGCCCCTAGTCTATTAATGGAAGGAATGTAATTATCATAACCAACATTCCACTGGCTAGATGTGCTCTGGTGGGGTGGGCCTTGGAAGAGTGTTAATAGAGAAATTCATCCTTAAGTCAGTGTTGGAGTTGTAGAATGGTTTGGATTGGTTGAGAACATAGTGAAGTATTGTTATAGAGTCCCCAGTGTGACTATATGTCCAGGGAATATGATATCAGTTTTTTGGATTAACTAGCTAATGAATTGGACTCTGAATAGATATATGTCCACTCAGCATACGAAGAAATCAGTTACAGGGAACAATTGAGACATGAATCTTATATGATTTAATCGTTTGTCTATCCTTCCCGAGTCATCTACTCAAATATTTTCTTATCTAAAAATGTTACAACTAGTTCACCTTCAAGATTCCTCCATGAAGGATTCTATCTTTTATTTACTAAAAAAGGATTTTGATGGTGAACATTTGAGTGATGTTGCATTAGTTTAGGATATGTCATAGCAGGTGTTTCCAATAAGAATGTTAGGAGATCTTCTAATACCTATCAAATACAGGATAGTACCAATTATTCTATTTAAGGATGTATATAGGATTAGTGCTCAACATTTTTTCCACTGTTAAATAACACTGATGATCTAAAAAACATAGATCATCATGTAGCAGGGGATTTACTTGAGTTTTTGATAAGATTTTCTTCAATCTTTTGGACCTTGAATGATTATACAATTTCACTGGACAGTGGTCTATTCAAAATAGTAGTAGGGAAATGGTGGAGTAGATGGTGGAGACCCATGATGATACAGTTATATCATGGTGACACCGGTAATATATTTTTTAGGAAGAGTATTAACCATAATTACTGCATTCATTATAGATACAGGAACATATGGAGATGTGACATTGGGATATTATGTTTGTTGAGTACCCCAAAAATTTCACTACCCTCAGGATTTACTCCATATTATTTAACAATATATATTTTTAAAGGAATGGGTGATTGAGTAGTGTTTTTAGAGAAAATTTCATTCCATAATAGTCTCCTTGTGAATAACTACAATTGATCGAGTGTTAGATTGGGAGATGGTTATATTGATCTTAAATGCACATGGACATCTAGTGGCTAGTGATTATTGAGAATATCATACGAATGAGCCTTCTTCACCATCTTGTTGACTCCAGTCATCTAGGATGCAGTGTAAGAGGCCTCCCAATTGGTAAACATCAGAACATGGGTTTGAGGCTTAGGGATTTCACATAGGATACAATCAGCATATAGAGGGGTGATGTTATGCTTTTGATGGGTTATGTCACATGGTATGTGATTTCTAGACCTGATTTAAAAAGTATTGAATATAGGAAGCGGAGGGACCATTATGGAAATAGGTAGAACCATGATAAGTAATATCCTAGGTTTGGCCACAATGGCCCCCATGGGTGGTAGTTCTAGTAGTGGATCGAGGGAAGCTCTATAGTGAGGAGATACTAGTGGATGAAAGAACTAAAAGATACATTCCCAACCATAACTAGGTGGTCCATTCTTGGATCATAGAGGGGGAAACTGAGGATATTCATTGCTACATGATATGTAGGTATATGATCATATAACCTTGGTGTTTATTTGAGGAATGATATTTTTTTGTCTACCATTTCCACACTACTTATATACATAGGTAAATGTGATTAAATCACCACAAAATCCATCATGCGGGAGATAGAGATTCCCATTGAGAAGTTATCTTGTCATAATTTTTCTATAGGTGCTGACTTGGTGTGATTCCTTTAAATCATATAACTTAAAACAGTGTGAAATGGTGTTCCATGGATTGAGATACTTATGCGACCTCATGGACATAATCAGTAAGCCTTATTATGTCATATAGGTAATGGATTTATTTTTCTTGGATAGATTAAGGATTTACTATTATAACACATGAGTTATATTTCATCATATAGATGGGTTAATATTCTCCATTGTGGTGGAGTAATAAAATGTAGTGTGAACATGTCTTGGGAGTATAAAGCTACAACCCATCAACCGTTAGTTATTGTGTTTATCCATAAATGTATAGGTCTATTCATGAATCTACATTCCTTTATAGTGGAAGATTATATTTATGTATTCCAATAAGGGTGTTCTAGGACAAATATTGAGGTGGGAGATGGACTTCTAAATCAATATTCACATTAGGACTACATTGATATCTTTTTAGGAATATAAAATTCCCCTTGTCAAACATTCAAAGAAGAGGGTGTTTTTGGATGACATTCTCAGGTGTTGTTTTTTTCTAAATTTTCTGTGTCCCCATTGAATCTCTAATTATGTTAATGAATAATGGAGATGGGTGGTTGAGTATCTGAGTTTAATATTATCACACTATTTTGGAAATGATAAAAAAACAACCCATTACCAAATATTGATTTCCTCTTTGAGTACTTGGTTAGTAAAATTTTGTTCAGTGAGATTGATATTAAGTTTGAATACCACCATTTGGAGGTTCTATATGATGATATTAAATAGAAAAAATTCTAATGTCGCTATAGGTATTGTGTATTCAATGAAATTCTATTCAATGTGATGAATGATCAATTGTGTTTGGGGGTCTTATTAACATGAATATCCATACACATTTGAATTTATTTGTGGTTGGATTCATTTATTACCAACTCATTTAATCTATATTGATGGAGGATCATTCATAACACATGGTTATGGTGATAGAAATACTTTTCTATAACTAAATTTATGTTACGATATCAAATTTCTTATATTGGATCCTTGAGTTTCAATATTTGTTCTATGTAATCACTAATAATTGTTTAACTATTGATCCAATGATGATTTTTGTGGTACATTATTGGGTGAAACCCAATATATTATTGAAGGAACAAGAATTTCTTGTATTTTTGTGGTGCTATTGTTGGTTTGTGGAAGAATTCACCAGGATTATAGAATATTTGACCACATTTAATAAAAATAATATCAGTTCAACTGGACCAAGAAGTGTTAGAGATACTTTCAAGAAATGAGAATGAGGTTTACATGTTCTCATATGTTGATACTACTAGAGGAGGGTGTTTAGTTTTTTATGATGCTGATGTAGATTGAATTTGTTGTATATTGATGTTGAGGTTAGTAGTGATCTCATCAGGGTCAAAAAAAGGTGAAATCTAAAGATAACAACAACATGAATCATAACATAGAGTTGGTAGTGTTTATCTTCTATCTAAATATTTGGATCCACTACATTATGTGCGAGGATATTGTTGTTTACTCTGACCAAAATTGTCTTAGGTATGCCAACTGTTATAAATATATTATCCTATGATAGAGGTGTTTATTTTCATTCTTGGAGGTATATTAATTCATGATAGTGTATAAACCTAGAAAGAAAATTATGGAGAAAGAATATTTTATTTTGAATTCAAAATCTATCATGGAAGAGTATGCATTTTATTAGTTTGCATCATTACAACAAACCTTTGTGGAGGAGATGAGTCTAGTGTTTTTATAGCCATTAGTGATGACTCCAATATATCATTAGCTTGCGAGAAAGTATCATTTGTCTGTCATTGACTGGGAGGTTCCATATGACAATATATTTTTAAGAGATGAACCAAATATATTTTATATTTAAAAGTACAATGCAATACTTTTGAGGATGGATAGTGGTTCTCATAATTTTGTGTGATGGTGAGATGATGAAGTTTTACACCTCCCTCTTGTTTGAAAATCATTTGTTTGAAAAGATATGATAGAATATTAAATGTCATTTTAGGTTGGTTGACATAGGGCATAACATTGTCGAGTGGATCTCTCTGTGTCTCACATGTAATAAGGTAAAGGTTTGGAACCATGTTTCTATAAGTTGGACATATAAAATTGATATTTTTATGTAGAAATTGGATAGAATATTAATTTTTTATAGGTACTCCATCGATGGTGAGAGGACATGATTCTTTATAGTTTATTATTGATCGACTTATTATGCTAGTGAAATTTTTTTCAAAAATAAAGAAGATATTGACTAAGATTATTGGGTAGATTTTTGTGTAAGAGGTCATAAAATATCACAAAGTTACCTAAATTATTTTCCTTAATGATTATGCTTAGTTCAATTCATAGTTGTCGATATTCTTGTTGGAAATATTCATGGGATAGTTGATGATGATCATGATGTTTCACCACAAGATAGACATTGATGCTATTTGGATTTTTCATTTGTTGGAGGATATGCTAGGAGCCATTATAATGGACTATAGAAAGAGCATGTAGGAACACATCTCACTAGTATAATTATATTTTAATAAAAATTAACTCTAAAAAATTAGCATCACACCTTTCGTGGCCCTGTATGTGAGAACCAAAATCTCAACCTTGTGTTTGACTATGATTGTAGAGACATATCTTGTAAGGGTTTTTATGGTGAAGGTGATGAGAGAGAAGCATGTGGTAATCTAGAAACACATGAGGAGAACCCATAAATATTTAAATGTCACAAAAAATTGATTACATGTAACTTCAGACATTGAGTAGGGAGACCATGTCTTCCTTTGAGTCTCCCTATGACAAAGATAACCGAGATCTATCATGGCAGTATAACAATCCCTAAGGTTTATCAGATATTTCAAGATCTTATAGAGGTTTGGTAAGGTTTCATAATACTAAGATTTTTCCCATAGTTAGATAAGGATCATGATGTCTTTCATCTTTTGTAACCGAGGAGATACATTCATAACCCTATGCACATTATTTAATGAGGATAGTTGGGCCTCGAGGAATTATTCACAAAACAATAATCCAAGAAAGAAATAGAGAAACATCATGAGAGGATCATGCATGGATGTACAATTCCTTTGGTTCCAAATATTTTGAATAACAAGATAAAATAGGAGAGAGCGAGGGAATATATGACTTATATGTGGGCTCTGTACCCCAAAATTTTAAGTTGGTTGTGTTTTTTAGGGAGAAAATTCTTGAATGAGAGGAGAATTTATTGACTGTGGGTTTTTTGGATTAGTCTATTACATATTCATATTTATATATAATGATTTTTCCTTGAAGATAGAAAGGTGGATATGTGTTTGGGATCCCACTAATTAGGATCATGGTTGGGAAATCCAATATATTGGTTGATTCTATAACATGGTGTTTTCCCTAGACACAACCTAATGATGGTTGGTGCTTAACACTCTGTTGATTTATCTATTTTCTATTATGTTAGGTGAATTCATTTTATTAATTAATTTAATTATTTAATTTCCCAAAACCAATCCCACTATTAAAAAATAACTCGTAATGTGAAATCACTAGAGTTACCCCTATTAAAATTATAGTATCTTAGATGACGACTGTCATTCATTAATGGTATTGGAAAACTCATGGACACAGATCAAGGAACAGATTTTAGTGTCCCATGATGTAGAAAAAAATAGAATATATTCTAAATAATCACTAATACATCCTTTATTTAAAAATTATTGATCCATTATCATGTTAGGTATAATTATCTATGGTTTCTTCCCTAATATAATTGATATACATTGATTTTATTATATGATGTTTTTGTTCTGTGATTACCAAAACTTCACCTGATCCAAAATATAAATATAATTTTCAAACAAATATATATATATATATATATATATATATATTAGATCAATATTTTTACTCTTGTATTCCTCACTTTATTATCATTATAAGGGTTCACATTTTCCAATGATTCTCACCACCATCATTTATGTGCATTTTTCATTAATTTCTTTGCAATCATCATCATTAACCCATAGAGTTAAATGTTTAATTTGTTGTGGAATGTTGAGGAATGACCAAAACCATTGATTCATGGTGGTTTGTTGAACGAAGGTATTATTAATTATTTTTACCCATATTTTCATTTCAAAATAATTTCAGTTAATGGACTCAAGGATTTGAAATTCATATCAATAGAGGACTTTTGATGGATTCCGACATGGGCAATTATACATTTCATTTTCTTGTATTATAGGATGGGAATCGATAAAAAATTAAGATTACTTATATTTTTTAGGATTATTTTGTGATGGAGAGAATGAATTATTTAATATATAGAGGATCTTTAATACGAATTATGGGTTGTTTTTTTGAGAAACACAACTACACACTAGGTATTTTGGGTGAACACCAACTATATATTCCCCTAGATTTGGCTACTAGGGTTTTAGGAAGAGATAATGATCAAAATCCATGTATGAAAAATATATTCCATATAACCTAGTGCATGTAGATCTATGTGAAACAAATAGGTACAAGATCATAAACATTACTGGGCACATGTGCACTGACAATGTACCCACGCATGCCTATATTCTGGGACATGGCCAGGGAACACGAGCTTAACCGGTGTAAATGGGAATGGGATGGGAAGCCATGGGTAGGCCCTTGGTGGTCGATACATGGTGTGTAACAACTGTATATACCATGTAGCGGGACATGGATTTCAAGTATATGTATAGTGGTGAACATGACCATGTGAAGTGGAGAGGTCACATGTCGTGTGACCCCACGTACACATCATGTACTTATCCAAGTAAAGTATACCTTATGTATATCCCCATTTGCAAGTTGGGTGCTTTCTCGTTAGTATCGTATCATGATTATTTTTCCATGTTTAAAATGATGATAAAACCCATAGTTTATTTTGAGATACACGTTCAGGTTTTGGGAGTATCACTCTTCTTATTATGTAATTTAATGGTTGAAGTTATTAGGTAGGATTATCAATGTGATTTTATTGTTGTAAACCCCCAGTAACACTAGGGTGTTGGTGTTTCATGGTCTCTATATAGGTTGAGTGGAAGACCCTATCACACAAGGGAATTGGTCATCTATCTATTACATAGTTCCCCCTAATCACAGTGTGGATCAATTCTTATATATAAAGAGTGTCAACCCCTTTAAACCAAGGTGAAGATCCATTAACCACTAAGTGGATCCCCTATAATACTATGGTGATGGTCATATATTAGTGATTGTTCCCCCATACACCCTACAATATTGTGGAAATACCGTGGCTATCTGCATGGTTTATTTTATAGAGCCACAAGATGCTAGGCATTGATTATAGAACATGGAAGATATAGGAAGATTCCAAATCACTGGATAAGCTACGGAGATGGAGATCTCCTTTCTCCCTAAATTGGGTTGATTTAAGAGAATACTTGTATATTGGGTTGTGAATAATTCTACTTTATATTTATATTTCTATTATTTTTATTTTTTATGACCCTTAATGGGTATGTATAATCTCATCCATACATGATGTTTTTACGCACGTTTCTTGACTTCTCTTGATGACAATCATATCGATAGTGACTTCAGCGAAGCATAATTATAAATGGGTGAAGTTACTAGATTTTTTGACCCAAAATATACTGTAGGAGATGGTATATCTCAATTTACCATATTTTCTTGCTATTTTTTAGATGGTACATCATTTATTGTTGGGTGATTATTATTCTCCTTTACACATTGGATTTGTATTATTGTATGATGAAGTATTTCGTTGATTTTATTTCATTGAATTTTATAATATACATGTTTTAGTTCATTTTTAGAACTCTACTATTTAAAATGGAGGTGGTAGTGTGTGTGTGTGTGTCTTTGTGTGTATTAGGATAAAACCTTCCATTTCAATTCATTCCTTTTCGAAAAAATTCGCTAGCCTATGGACTATTAGAGGCAAGCATTGTGTTGTCACACCTGGCCTTTCGGCATCTTGGTGGGCCCTATTAGGTCAGATAATGAAAAAATGTAGACATTAAAAAAAAATATTTTGATCCTAAGGTGTCATTATTCAAATCTCATTTATATATTCAAAACTAAGGTGAAATATTATTAACTTATCAATGAGTTTCAACATAGATTAACCTAATTCGCTAGGGGTGTCCAGACCCGACCCAACCCGACCGACCGACCCGACCTGACCGGGTTGCGTCGGGTCGGGTCGGGTCGGGTTAAAAAACTTTTCCACGGGTTGGGTCGGGTTGAGTCATAATTTGGCCGGGTTGGGTCGGGTCATGGGTTGGGAAAAAATAACCCAACCTGACCCAACCAACCCGATAGCCACCTACATTGCATCGACTCATCGAGACGATATTCCTCTCGCACGACCCCTTCTCGTCAGACATTACTCTATTTACTCCCTCCCTCCCAACCTGAGGCCCTTTCGATTTTCTTCCTCCTTGACTACCTACTACACCCATGCCAACCATCCATCCTTCTCAGACAATGTTGTCACTATCACACGTCACCCCCGCCTCTACTATTGTTTCTGCATAGCCTTCCCTACAGTTCAACGTCTCTTCCATCTCTTCCGAGGGCCACCACTCCACCGCACTAGCCCTAAGGCCATCGCCTCACTGCCGCCTTCCTCCTCCATCTCAGCTATGACTACGGCACCAGATCCACTAGGGATGGAAGCTCTTTTTTCTCTAGATCCAAGATGAGTGTTGGGGTTTCATCCAAGGAATCCAACCATAGAGTATCAGGAAGTGATTGATATCGATCGAGCGTGGAACCAAAAATAGAAGCGCTGGAATTTTTTGATAGTGGGGATCAATTTTTTATTTTCACATCATTTTAAAAAAATTCTTTCAATTTTTTAGGATAAGCGCTGGAATTTTTCGAGCATGGAACTGAACTTAGAAGCACGGGAATTTTTCGAGCGTAGTGATTGATTTCGTTCGAGCAAGTCAGCAAACATAGAACTGTTAGAATTATTAATTATTTTCATCATTCTATTGTTTTTTTGATGTGTGTTTTCAATAATGGGGGTATGGAAGTGCGATTGCTACTTGGAGGCGAAGAAGAATGGGGAGGATTCTCATAGTTCCACCACCTCGATCGTTGTCGCCTTCATTAGCACCCGCCTGCCACCGATGATGGATGCTCCACTACCTCCATTTTTAAGAATATTGATTGCTGGAAATGGAGGCATAGGGAGGAAGCTCCATCTTGGGTGGAGGGGATAGCGGTTGCACAGGGTCGAAGCGGAGATGTTCTGTGGGATATCCAGAAACAATATTTTTTTTTCATAAACCCATCAACCCGACCCGAACCAACCCGACTCAGTATGGGTTGGGTTGGGTCGGGTCCGAGGTAAAAAACATGCCTGACCCGACCCAACCCGACCCGACCTATTTCGATCGGGTCAGGTCCAAAAACCCCATCAACCGGACCCAACCGGACCCATGGACACCCCTATAATTCCCTTTTATCAAGTTAATAATTAATTTCCACAGTTTTTATTTATATTGAAAAAAATTGAGGGGGACTATCAACCAATTATAGACCTCTTGATTCCCAATATATAATCCATATTTAAAAATTCAATTTATATAAGTGACAATAATTTATTTAAAATAAAAAAATCATATGTAAACGGTTTTTAGAAAAATATATTTTATGTATATAAATGTTATAATACCAAATTGAATCATAATTGTTTGTAATTAACATAATTGTATTATTTATAATTTAATTAAATAATTTAACATCTATATTATTTTAAAATAATATTTATCTTTTTAAACTCTTGAAATAAATATATGGTTTTCAAAAAAACCCGAATTTTTCACTATTCACTCCAAAATATATGTATTTGAGAAAAATGTTAAATTTTCACCATAATATAATATTGATATGATTTTTCAAGTAGTTTTATTTTTATTATGAAATAAAATTTATAGAATTTTATTAAATTAAATATAATAAATTCACAAAAAATGAAATAAAAACCATAATTGAAGATAATACATTTTTGAATTATAGAATATATTTTCTAAAAATTGTGTTCTTATCTCATAAAAAGTAATAAATTAGTTTTTATTGAGTGGGTATTTATATAATTCATAATTTCGTTATTATTATTCAAACCTGAAAATTAGATTGTAATGTGAGAATTATCATATTTAAAAAATAATATTATAAGGCTTATCTAGGCTCAATGATGCATGTAATATACTCTATCATATTTAATAGTCTATTAAAAAGTGAACATGTTATATTCTTCACACCTTAAAAAATTATTTTTGGTAATCAAGGGTTTAAAATTTGATAATTATTTTTTTTTGGAAAACCCATATGTTAAAAAGGGATTATAAAACAACCTCTTAGAAGAGAGAAAGGGAAATATGTAGGCCCTCAAAAAACAAGGTTTTCAAATATGAGAAAAATAGTGAAAATTATTAATATAGTCATTGAATAAAAAATTATATCGAATGGAATAAACTAGAGTGGTAGAGAACATGGTCAAATGAGAGTTATCAAAATACCATAAATCATTAAGGGGTTAAAATACCATCAATTAATTTGAAAAGCTTGTAAAATGAAAAAGACTCTTTTAGATCATTCTCCAAGGAATGTATATTTAATTTACCATATATACAATAAAATTTATTATATAGGATATAAAAATATAATTTCATCTTTTATTCCATTTCCAGCATAATCAAATTGTTTCTCTAAATTATGAGTATTCAAGAAGAAATTGTCATTCCTCATGGACTGAAATCGTATTTTAATTGATCACATAATCCAAAAATAATAACATTATTTTCATGTTTTTTTTAAATTATGAAAAAAAATCAAAATAAGGTATTATAATTACTAAAAATAATTATTCATTCTATTAATTAATTTATTATTAGATCTAAAAGCATCATCCTCCACAAACATTGTTAAAATTATGTCACTCTAAAAATAAATACCCTTAAAATTCATTATAATATCCCAACATATTTTAATACAAATAAATTAGAAGTATTTTATCCCATATAATTTTGAAAAAATATATTGTTTCTCTCCAATGAAAATTAGTTACTCAAAATAAAAATATACCCAAAATGCCTATCCAAAAATATTTTAATTTCAAAAATGTACTAATCATTTATATAAATAATACCAATCCCCATAATATCATAATGATTATAGGATCTAATACTAAATTTATTTATCAAATAAAAATATGATCTTGTCAAAATGTAATTTTATTTACCATAGATGTATAATTTCATAAAAAAAGTGATTTTCATCATAAATATCTTTAATCACATAGTCACCAAATAACTTTTCAATAACATGATTATCTATAAATTATATTTCCAAAATTTAGTAGATCTATTCAACCATAATTCTATTAACATCAATGGTCATATTAATAATTATGGTTATTAATTATATTAATTATACATGCATAAAATATAAAATTATAATTCCACAAATAAGATTATTGAAAAACATTATACATGAAACCAAAGGTTTTTATCACCTTAAATATCTTCCAAAATTTATTTAATACTAAATATATAAAATGGGAATACGTGCCATTAATTTTATGATGTACATATTTTAAATAATTCCATGATATTTAATGTTTATTCAATAACACTATAGAATATATTTGGTTTAAATAGTTTCAATAATGGTTTATAAATAAAATGTGAATTATCCAAGGCATGTCACTAAAGTGTTTCATCCACTGGTAATGGAATAGGCACACATAGCATGGCTTAAAATGATGGTTGAGATATACATGATTAGATATTTTAAATTTTAATACCCCTGATACATATTTGCAAAAACCATGATTTTTTGTATCATATGGATAGAATGTTATATTAGGAAAACCAAAAAATATGTAACTTACCAAATTTTATGATGTAATCCAATATATATAATTATACAAAAATTTAGATATATATTTATTTTCCCAAATCTACATTCTATTAAATAATTTTCTCAATGATTCAAAAAACCTTTCTCTAATACGAACTGTGAAGCCCCTAATCCCAGTTTCCCATATTTGGTGGTTACATTAATTTTATTTGAGCAAGATAGAAGTTTTCACATCCAGAAACACCAAATAGTATATTAGTATTATAAAAAATGATGGATATGTGAATTTCACACTACATTTTAAACCATAAAATACAATACATAGGTAATGAAAATGTTATGTTTCCTTGATCTCAAACAAGATTACCTATTAAATTTATGGGGAAAGGGAAAAAATAAGGGGGATATCAGATTCATAGTAAGGGTTATGTAAATCAGAATATATTTTAAGTAAATATGTTATACTCTTAATTGAAATGTAAAAACTAGAAATAAAATTCATTTAATCAATAATAGGTTCAGAAAGATTGATATGATTGGAAATAAATATGGTCAAATAATTCCAAATAATTAATCACATTTTATTGAATCTAATCCATGGATATCATAACTATTGAAATAATCACAAGGAAATTAATTAAAATTTTTATAATTATATAATTATTAATGTTGGGAATTTTAACATATCATGAATACCCGGTGTTAAGATATCTAAAAATACCATCAGGCCTTCATGAAAAGGCATCTAGATAAATGGGAAGGCCTGCGACAAATATTCAATCCAGTTTTTCTGATGAAACCAACCAATGAATACATTATAAATATCAATCCCCAATTATTTTATACTAGGTCTAGGTCATTCATCAAACAAACCTGGTGTATAGAAATTCAATACATAATCTTCATAAACATTGATTTTTTTAAACAATCATATGAATTTGTAAACATTTTCCTATAAAATAATTCAAAAAAATATTAAAAAAATATGTTTGGTATCATGAAAAAATTTTTATAGTGGTATATGAGTAAAATAATTGTTTATTGTCACTGATGTATATATAAACCAAAAAGATTTTCTTTAAAAAAATTTGATGGAAAATAACCAATGGGGATCGAGCTACAACTACACCAAGACTGTCTCCAAGGGACATGGAATGAAAATAAGTGCCGAAAATAATAACAATCATTGGAGAAATTTTTCTATGTACACTTACACACATAACCATGTTTATGAAAAATTGTAGTGGAATAAAATAAAATATACTAACATCCTGAGTAACAATCATTTTTGGAAAACCCTCAAGGAAATACATGAGTGTGACAGTGTAATCTGAAAAGTTCAAATAGAAATATTTATTTTTTGCTAGAAAAATATAAAAACCAAAAAACTGAGAATTTAAATTCCAAAGGAATTCGATCATATATCTCCAATCCCCGACTACCATACATGGTCAAATTCACAATGGTATCCCTATGATTCACTATTATTCCTATTGAACTATCCATCACAAGTATAATACATGAATCTTGTGGGAAAAAACCATACAAGGGTGAGTATAAACATACCCATTAGGATGTCCTAATATTTTAATAGAAATCAATAACAGTAACAATAAAAGTTGATAGCTTAAAAAAGTAATAGAGTAATGAGATACTATCAACATAAAATTATTCTCATAAACTAAAAACAGATGATATAGATAGTGGTTCTACAACTAATAGCCAAGTCTAATAAAAAAGGATTCAATATGTTTCAAGATGTCTGTCAATGATGTGAATAATTTCACTTATATGTTTGAAGAAGAATCTATCTAATGAAAATCCTTACCAATGATCCACATAGTAGAGGGATTATAATCTATCAGTATATTAATCATTTATGGGTACAACAAGAGAGTTCCACTCTTTGGATAGAGGACCCAAACCCAAAATCTTTTGTGGGGTTCTAATTAGATTATATAAGAATCATGCTTTTTCATAGGAGAAGGGGTCCACATTATAGATAAAGGACCCATACCCTTCATAGGAGGAGATTTCCAATTAATATAAAATGAACCCATGTCTTGTCATGATATAATGGTTCCACTCCATAGGTATAATAACCATGCCTTATCATTGAAGTAGTGTTCCACCACGTACATAGGGGAACCATGTTCGATCATAGCTAGATGGTTCCACTAGGTAGGTACAGTACCAATTCCCTTTCATATTAGGTTGTTTCATTCATTCTGTTGAGTACCCTTTCCCAATCATAGGATTAGGGATCCAATCAGTATAAAAAGTGCTCACTCCTTGTCCCAGTTGGAGGGTGAAAATCGGTTGATGGATAGAGGACCCATTACATATCCTAGAGAATGTGTTCTATTAAAAACTCTCTAATTATCCTTCCTGATCAATTTCATCATCAAATTTAACCTAAAGTTTAACCAAGACAATATTATCTCACATTGTATCAATTAATCCACAATGATGAACATAAAAACATTTTACATTTAAAATCACATTGGATAGGCTTCTCGTATTCCAAAATCCATGTCCAAAAAAATCAGATATGGGTGGTATAAGTTTCATCAAATGGAGGTACATGGTATGTAGGTAATCTAGATGACATATGGTCTCACTCTACTACATGGCCATGTCTTTATGAGTATATTAATTAGTTCCCTATTATGACTACATATCATGCATGTGGACTACAATATGTTTCTCAGAAAATCGGGTTCATTCTATGTTCTCATGGACATGCATGTGTCCATCATATTATGTTTTTGTACATTTACATTATGACTCATCAATCCCATTCCCTTGTAATCTCAAATTACACATAGGAATACCAACACCAAGTAACACGATGTGTGGGGAAACCATATGGTATTAGAAAGCTAAATCACTATGGAACTTTATCCATGATAATAAATGGTCTACATGCTTCATGTTGTTCATACTACATGAACAGTAGTCATATATTCCAGAGAAATCCATATATACCTTTTGGATCCTAGACCCACTACTCCTCCAACCAAATTATCCAAATTGACACCCATTTCATGAAGTATTTTTCTTTAAACAATGAATATGTCCCTTTAGTGGGTCAAATTTATTTATGATCCTACCAAATAAAGTACGTTCACCACTGGTTTTTCTTGGCACCTCCCACAGAGCATCCAATATGATTCTGGTTCTTATAACTACAATAAATATATCCCTTATCCCAAAATAATCCCAAACTATTAATTAATAATCATTCCATTAATAAAACATGAATCCATCATGAATATAGGTGTTTGATCATGTAGATCAATCTAGGAAATAGTCGAATTGTGACCTAGTGGTGTAAAAATGATGAATGTGAGGAACAGGTTAACGAAAAGAAAAATTAAGGTGGAATTATCATTTACAAATAATTAATTGAATATTTATAAAAATTTGGCATTAGTTGGTTGAGAAATCATTACATAGTGTGGTATTATCAAATAAATAATTACATCTCATATTTGGGTACATTATAATTAACAAATCTAGCACAAATCAAAGAAATAAATTATATTATGCTATGTATTTTAATAATTTGTGTGAAAATAACTAGGGATGATTCTTATATCAACATAAATTGTTCACTGGGGAACAAATCTACTTCAAATGATATAGAAAAATATGGTGTATTTATTGTGCATCAATTTTACTGGATATGATTGTTGATCATCACGGGATCTCGATCCACCAATCAAAAAATGTATCTCCTCCTCTAAAATGTCCTAGTGTTATATGTCTAACCCTAAAGATCCTCCATAGTAATTCATTTATATAAGGAATTATTTTCTAGTCCATTTTTAAAAAAATAAATAATCCACAAAATGAAACTCTTAATGGACGATTAATCAAAACTCCACACATCAACCTCATTATGTGACTCGTAGGAAAAACCTAACATTCTCGAAATAAAAAGGGTCTTATATTTCCATTTTTAGATGAATTTTATGATATATTATATTATTTATGAAAAACCGTGTTGGAATGAATTAAACAATAGTTAGTATTTATATGAAATTAATTCTATGTGATTTATGACTTGAAATCACATGGCGTTATAGTCTTTGGTTCAAAAAAAATTCATTGATAAATTTAAGTCTAAAATGAATTGGTCTCTTGTTTATTCTCTCAATGATTTTCATCGTTAAAACGAAGAAATTAAAAAATATTGGGATACACAACCTATATCTAGTTCTCCAGCTCCTAGGATCTCTCCTACATGCTCCAATGCTACCACATCACCCAAAACATGGGAATTTTCCATTCACATAGGATCATCTCATGTCGATCTTTCATCTCCACCTACCACTATTTAATAGTGGATCAATCCATGATTTATTGTATTCCCCATTTAATGACATGAATGGGATCATGCACATTTTTCGTAATCTATGACACATAGAAGACATCATTCACCAACTACAACTATGGGATGAGCCGAGGTGGTTTGAAACCTCACTAACCTTACTTATGATCTTGAACAACTCAATGATCCAGGAGATAGATTTCTTTTAGAATCATCTCAATAATAATATTGGGTATAAATATAGGAAAACATGGTCTCCTTGCTCAATCTATAAGGTACAAAAATTTTGGTCTCCAAATGATTTCTTCCTCCATTGCGCTATCCTCATCTTATCAAGGATCAGGTAGATCTTCTCCATCATCACCTCCACAATCTCTATCTGAAAAAGAGATACCTAATCAATCTCAGTAAAACATAAGGTATATTTACATGGTCTCCCATAATGGTTCTCAAATGTGTTCATTATGATAGTAGAGTGGTATCTATTGTTACAAGAAAACACTACAAAGGGAAATTGACCCTCGTAGATCTGACAAAAGTCAAACACAAAGGTTTCAGAATATCCTCAAGAACATGAATCTTGCACACATTTTCCCATCTATCAGGGGGTGAAAGGATGTAGTCATACTCATCTGGTTCCCAAATACCTCATATTAAACTCTCCACAACAATTATGTAAACCACCTATCATTATTGATGAAAATTGTTAATGTAAAACCATGATGTTGTAGGTTATATTATACATAAAAGTTCCACCAAACCTTCAAGGAAACTATTCCTCATGACAATAAGGAAGTGTTCTCATGTTGTAAGTTTGTAATTGACCTCTCAGATGGCACCATTTCCTCTCATAGTCTGTGGGGTCCCCTTCAAAAAGTACATTTTTATTCCATCTAGTTTACCCATCGGAATCCCATGAGTCCTCTACAATCCTTCTAGAACCTGGTGCTTAGCATTCACCTAATGACATGTGAGGTATTGAGAGTTGGACTCTTCCATTATATACATCATGTTAGGATACCAATACTTCCACATAAGGTCAGTATACATATTATAAATATTTGGTTGTTAAAAATGATATATTTGTAAGTCTTTAATAGCCTCTTCCCTTATTGTGAATGGAACAACCAACCATCACTACAAATGGTGAGACAATTATCTACATGAGAAAATCAATGTGTTGAATCTCAAATGGACATATATTCATGTAATACCTCATAGTCATTACCTACCAACTAGACCTCAATCAAACACTATAGAATTAGAGGATCCAACACCATTGAAAAAATAAAATATGCACCCTCCATCTTAATTGTGGTCAACTAAAATGAAGAAAACTACTCCAACAAATACTGCACCAAACATTCTCACGTCATCTTGGTAAAGGAAATTTCCACCACAATAACTTTCCCTAGAGTATTGAATATCTCAAAGTCATTGTCCTGTAATAACCACAACAAGAACCTATATATCTGGTTTATGTCCCTCTACATGAAAACCTACTTGTGACCCTGATGTTCTATATAATCAACAATGTTATCTCCCAGAATACAGTTCTTAAACATCCTTAGATCCCTGACTACCACTGCCATATCCAAGTCATTAGTCATGTTGTTATTCTCTTGGTGTCACAACTTGCATTACCCATATGGGATTACTACATATCTCTACATACACACATAATTAATACCTGAAATAGTGGTATCACAATATAGTACATACTCCACAAAATCATCTATTTGTCTCATAGCAAGAGAACTCATCAACTCATCCCTAAAAACTCAATGCTTCTCTTGCACTACTTATTCTAGGGAAAATACCACACCTTTTAAATTTGGGTGATCAAAGGCGATGCAATCCATGATATGAAATCCATATCTATACTTTAGTACACAATAATATTAAGACAAATTAACACAACTTACATGTTATTAGGTGTCTCCCCAAAAAGCATTACATATGTATTCATTGGTTAAATAGCTAATCCCCAGTCAGGGAAGACAATCCCCATAAATTGTACCTCATGGTTCCAAAATTAGGACATCGAGAGAATTACATAATTATAGTGGTACAGAAGCATGTCTATGACCATCCCCATGTGCTCCACATTAATCTCCTCTGAATAAGAGTAAATATGCATTTCATCTCTAAAGTGTATCATGAATCAGTCTATATATGGTTGTTAGATCCTATTGATCAAATCTATAACAATAGTGGGGGGATTATTTACACCGCAATGTATAATTTTGACCTCAAATTATTTGAATCTATATTAGAATGCTAGATTTAGAATATCATCCACTGGAACTCTCAACTAGTGATACATAGGAAAGATATTAATCTTCATGAATAATCTTGGGAAACGTAACTGATCAAAGATGATGTTAATATATGGAAAATGGTACATGATCATTATCGTGGTATACTTTAAGAGATGATAATATATAAAAATAATCCATCTCACATCGACCTTTTTTCACAATAAACATTAGATATGACTTGGGGGAGAACAATATATATGGTAAAAATCTTATCT
This sequence comes from Viscum album, assembly GCA_963277665.1. Lineage (NCBI taxonomy): Eukaryota > Viridiplantae > Streptophyta > Magnoliopsida > Santalales > Viscaceae > Viscum > Viscum album. The sequence continues at coordinate 1,568,817,017 of OY728133.1, read as the reverse complement.
TGATGGTCCTCCTACTAAACATATAACTACTATATCTTGTTAGGGGACATACAATATACTGGAGAAGATAAAAAAGTGTTCCTAGGGTGAAGGCCATTGAAATACCCCATATACCGGCTCAGAGGCTGTCCAAAGAAATAATCAAAAACAATGTCTATAAAATCCTCCATATTTGAGGGAATCCAGATTCCTTAGGAACCATATATTCCATGGGAGACACATGGAAACTCTTGGATGATGTGTTGAAGCCTCCTTTTGAAACAACCATCTCATCTGGCCGTGAGATCTCCATCACCCACAATTGAGAATCATCTTCTAACAGTGAAATGGAATTTGAACTGTCTATGACTATAGTAATCCTTTTATATAAACTTGGATTGATAGTCCATTAAAATGATGATATCTTATTTTCTCATATTTATGTCCAGAAGGAACCACAATAAACTCTCTACACTAAATAATTGATTATACCACCGACGTATAAAATATATTGAAGAAGCATTCCATATAGGAACCATGAGGAAAATATTGTATGATAAGGCATAAAATGGTATCTTGAGCTCTTGAAAGAGGGATAATTAGATGAAATAGAAACTCAAAACTACTTCTATTAATACATATATAAGATTAAAATAATCCTAAACTATACAACTAATCATCTCTTGAGTTTCTAGGACATATGCCATTATTACCTACGACCACCCACAACTCAGACTCCCAGACCCCTGAGCCTAACATGACACTACTAGAAGTGGTGGTGGAAAATGATAATAACATAATACACCACTAAAAACACCTCCATCATGGATACCAACCTTCTCATATTCCATCTCTACATCAATGGGACAACTATACCATCTCTAAGTAGATCTATGATCAAAGAACAACCTCTATTATAGTGTTCTAACCTATTAATTTTTATACCCACAGAATAACTGATCAAAAACTCATGGTCCATGTGACCCCTACCAATAAAAGAATAACAACACCCCTCTCTATGATTATGAGTTCCTATATTTGGTTCTTAAAATGCCTGACCATGTGCGAGAGCGTGATCTAAATTAAATCTCATACACTATGATCATGCCAACTAGAACCTACTAGCTAATGTAGATAACTCTACCCAATAATGTTTATTTATAGCTCTAAATAAATGGGATCCCTCATTCAAGAAACACTATGTCACTAGATCTCTCTCCAACACGCAGGAATAAGTGGAAATTAATAGGGGTTCCACACTAGTGTCGTTGCCTCTATGAAGACCCTTCTCAAAATTCAATTTTTGTTAGTATTGATTCTAAATCATGTCGAGGGAGTACCATATATGGGTAATGAACCTCCCAAATTACTTAGGAAATATCATATTTCAGTGATAAATCTCTAAAGGCTCCTACATCTAAATGGATCACAATTATGTTTGGTAGTACTCCACACGAAATTTTTTCTTGAATTCAGAAGATAGGATTTTCATCACCTCAAACAATTGTGTACATAGGCTCTACGAGCAGCCATATAATCCATGGAAGTTGATAGATACCAAAGAAACCAATTAATCATTTGGTTTTGGTATTTTACAGAAAACTCTTATCACTAGATCTAGCTAATCCTCCACATCATTGGGATCTTTCTCAAATTAGAAAATCAGCAGCCCCTAGTTCTAGAAGTCCTTGAGTTCTCCAAGCCTATGTAAAAACCATAACCTACAATTATAATACAGTATACATCATTATAGTTTGGTATTCTAGTTCCTTTCAATATATAAGAATGATATTGTGTGATGGCCCCTGAATTGATCCATCATCACTCATTTGATCGTCATCTTAATTCTGAATTGGTAACCTGGTTGAATATCTTTACAGAGGCATCCTAGAAATTCAATCAAGATATAACATGGCCAGTGAGCATATCTATATATAGGTATATGACTGAATAAGGATAGTCTAATAATCAATATGAGATTATGCATATACCAAGGTTCCATGCAAACAATGTCTTAGTATATAGAGGTGACAAGAATGTGGTCAGAGTTATGATGTACATATATGTAGTCCCCCAAACCTAGATTATGATCCCTAGCCTGAATAATTTCATCATAAAACTCTAGCATGGTTTCACCAAATCCACACAAAATCATTATAATTGGACATATCCCAACACTATCACATGGAATGAACCACCTCTGATACGATTCTATCACAATCTAATCTAATGGGGCTTCAGATGAATCTACCACAACCCCACCTCCATATGAAAAGGGAGGGAGACAAGCGCTGAACGATATAATTTATATGGTAGGAATTTTATTATGTACTATTAAAAACACAACCATATCCATGAAGATTTGAAGAAAAATAAAATAAAATGCATTAACATGTAGAGTAAAAAACACGCATGTAATGACCTCTAGTGAATAAAAGAGTATGAATGCCAAATGAGAAACATAAAATTGAATAATACGATCTCAATGTGAAATAATTTCCCTCTAGAAATAATTTTGAATTTAAATTCTAGGAGGTCCCAGCTCCAGATCCACAATACCTAACCACCACAAGCAATCAAGTGCACTAAGGTATCCCTATTCACCACAATGTTGACTACCGACCTGTTTGTAATCTGCATATTTTGTGACACATTTGTGGAAAGGCTATGTATGGATTGGTATGTATATACCATATAAAAGACCCTACTAATTGAATAGAATTTAATAAGAGTCATGATATAAGTATATATATTAACAAATATTAATAAATAAATGGAAATAAATCAATTGGGATATATTCTCAAAAAAAATCACCGATGATATAGAAAGGGGATTTCCATCTCGCAAAACAACGTGGGAAAGGTATCTTCCATTTTTTCTAATAAGTCCATCAAAAATTACCATGATCTCTCAGAACTATATAAATAAGAATCAAATTTTTGACACTCCTCAATTATTTTCCACATATTTTTGGTTATATAATCTATAGTAAAAGGACTTGTGCCTTTGAACAATAGGAGGTTATACTATGTGAATAGAGGACCCATACCATAATTCTATAGGAGGGTCCCACTCAGTATACAGATTACCCATGACATCACACCATTGGAGGGTTCCCATAAAGATATATAGGACCCACAACCTATCATTGTAGGAGGATTCCACTCAGTTGGTAGATGAAGAATGCCCTATCACGGTAAGAGGGTAAAACTTAGTTGATAGATGACCCAATCTTTGTCATGAAAGGATGGTTCCACTAAGTACAGAGATGACCCATGACCTGTCATGTAATGATGGTTACAGTAAATTGATAAATTATTCATGTCCTATCAGTGTAGGAGTTTTCCACTCTGTTGATTGTGTGCCCATGCCCTGTCATTATAAGAGGGAGACAATCAATAATAAGAGGACCCGTGACCTATCATTACATGATGGTTCTAATTAGTATATAGAGTAGAAATTCAATCATAGAGAAGTAGGATTTTTCTATATGGATTTGTAGAGGACCCATGACCTATCACTGTTGGATGCACCACTGTAATATCCTTGATGATCAATCCTAGTCACTACTATTATCATAAATCATCTAAAAAAGTGTTATGCTTGGAAAATCTCATTTAATATCCCAGAAGACACTATGAAGGTGACCATCACGTTATACAAGATAAAATGTAGGATAGTCTACTCTTGGGTCAAAACTAGAGTCCAAAAAATAGATATACCTGAAGTATAAATTTCATTAAAAGGTGGTACACAACGTGTTGTGGAAACAAATGACGTGTGGTCCCACTTTTCTTGTTGGCTATTTCATTTCCTATACATGACTCACTAACCAAGTATCTACGTAAATCATATTAGGGAAATAAATGGTGTTTCTATGAAACCTGAGTTTGACCAGTGTTCTTCTAATAGTGACATTTTTAAAATTTTCTTAGACAGTAGAATTTTTTTGTAAAAATTAAATATGGTTTAAATATATAATGTGTTTTATGACATCATAATGACCCAATAGTGATGTGATAAAATACTATAAAGAATATTATCAGAAAATATATGTTCTATTTTAAAAATATTCTCATTTTATATTTTTTGATCAATTTCATGGTGCTTTACTGGACACATCAAGACTTATAAAATGTTTTAACTTTTGAAAATAATTTCCATGAGTGTTTGAATCACCTCCCCAAAAGCAAGCATAATATTTTAATAAGTTTGGCCATTGGACATATAAAATATCATTTTCCACTCCATATAATAAAAAATTATTGGAAATAACCATGAAGTAGTTTTTGGGTTTGATTATTTTAATGTGTAGTGTCCGAAACCTAAATAATAACGAATTCCCTCTTCTTTAATAAATAAACCCTCTCAAATTATCATTCATCCTCACACAAAAACATTGGAGCTAAACCAACCTATTCCCTCCTCCCTCTATAACCCTCTTAAGGAACCCCAAGCTTTCTAGATGCCTCATCCAAGCCTCTCCCAAGCCTTTGGGATCGCAATACCTATTAAAGGATGCTCACATTTCTTCCATACTTATTTATGTAAATGATTCATTATATTGATATAACATTTATTTTTAATGAAAATTGTCCTTTTATTATTTCAAACCTCCACTATACTTCCCTCCTTATGTTTGAATGATGATAGTCCCCTTTCTCACTCATTAAATCCTCCCATGTACACCCATTACCATGCTGAAATTATGTAAGAGATTTCTCTGTCATCATTTACATTCAATAAATTATTGAATATTATGCATCTTAATTCAATTAAAAATGTTGGGATATTATATCCCATGACCACCATAGTTTCCATTTCATGTATGAATTATGATAGACCCATTTAACTATCATTAGCCAATTTTATGATTTATATTCGACGTCGTTATGCTGCTGAAGTTACAAAACTATTTCCTTTCAAGAATAATCATTTAAGTGAATACCATATGCATTTTTCAATCAAGGGTATTCACCTTTATGCACATGTACATGTTTATTGAGGATTTATATTTATGTATTTAACATATCTTATTCATGGAATACATTATTATTTTTAATAAATCCAAATTGTGTGATCTATGTGAAAAACTAATGCATGAAATAAAATGATTATGATGTTTCAGAACTGACAATGATCAAATGCATTGGGTAAAGAACAGTATCATGATATTCCAAGTGAAATGGGGGTTTACTCATTTTATGTAAAGTTCAATGAGGTTTTACTCATGCTAACTCATATGAACAGATTGTTTAGATATTCTCCAAGTGCAATGATCCTTGGCTCATGATAATATCATGGTAAATGTTGTTTACACATTTCCATATTATGAAAATCGTGATATTTGATTACCTTATGTTCATGTTTCCATTTTTCTCCATTGAGATTACTATTTCCTAAGATGTACTATATTCTTCATGTCGTTAATTTTTTACTCCCATACTAGACTTTATAGCTCTCCATTTTCCTGTGCATATGCTCAGGTTATCCCATGCAATGCTTAGTACGAAGGAATGTTGTGGTCATGTAAAAGAAGTTTTCAATAATGATGTTGTGTTCTATAAAATAAGTTGTTATGTAATGTTACAAATTTTCCAAGACACTATACATATCGATCCTAAGAGCTGTATTAAGTGCAATTTTATGCAATAAATCATTTTTATGTTTTTAATAAAGAGAAGAGTTTTTATAGTTGGTATAAGAGGATAAGTTTAGTCTTTTTTTGGAATTGAATTAGAAACCCATAGTGAATGCCTTAGGGATATGACTAAGTATAATAAAAAAAATCTTTAAATATTGGTGAGTATAGATTATGTTGTTTATCAACAAAATACATCCATGTATGGATACAAACAAGTAGAGGTGGCTCTGGAACAAATGTATCTAGGTGTAAAACCCGAAAACACCGCTTTGAACTTGAATCGAACAGGAACTAGTGAATGACAAAATGACTTATTTCACTCTTGGTTATGACACTCTCAGGGGATCTAATTTGTTAAATTTATTAAATAATTATGAACCATTTTTAAGGGAATAAAAAAATTCATCTAAAATATTTGTTGTGATGTAGATCATGGATAATATTGATTGAAGCCTATAAATTCATATGTTAGGGAAATAAATTTAATTTATAAGTTATCCATTTTTTATGTGATTCTAATTTTATGTGTTACCCCTAAAAATTGTTTTATTCCGTACCATGACTAGAAATGGAAGGTCTCAGGATAATAACCAATGTTAATATCAGTGTGATGAATATTTTAATGGGACGCCCAATTAGATGGGAGTGGGAATCACTAACTTTTTTATGATACTCTCTCAGATAACTCATGTTTTGAATAGAAACATGGGTCATGTGGATGTATATCCCCCACATAAGAATGAATAATATGCAATAGAAATCTTCATGATTCAAAGTCCTCATACATTCAATGGATCATCTGATCCCTCAATCACCGAAAAATGAATCAACTCCATTGAGAAGATCTTCAACACCGTTTAATGTTCCGAACAAGAGATGGTTCTTCTCGCTATTTATCATATGGAGGGTGAACTAGATTAATGTAGTATGTTTCTCAAATATAAGAATCCTTAAGAACAGATTGAGGTGTTGGAAAGGGTGGATTATTAAAAAATGTTTTTTCAATAATGATTTTCTACATACTATCTGGCATAAAATGGAAAGGTGATTCCTTGAACTCAATAAAAAATACGATGAATCTAACGAATCATACAAGGAAAAAATTACTAGGATTGCACGATATGCCTCTGACATTGTCGTTACTCGTGAATGCGAGGTTTACCGATTATTTGGTCGGAAAATTCCATGCATACAGAAAGCACTAGCGATCAGCGACTTCGATAGCTAAAAGGAAATTTTCTAATGTTCCCAAAAAGTTGAAATGGAGGTCAAAAAAATTTGGGGTATCATGGGGATAACAATGAGAATGTGGAATTTAATTCTGGTTGTTCGATGGATAAATCCAATGTTGCTAAAAAATTCAAGAAACCCATTTTCCCAATGTGCCGAAAAAAGATCCTGAGATATTTCTTGAAGGGGACAAGGAAAAGATTTAGGTGTGGAAGGGAAGGGAACCAGGACATTAATTTCCAACATGAAAAACCCACAACTGTGATAGAGGAGAGGAATTCTCTATTTAAACCACACTACATTGTTCATTCCTTCACCTGCAATGAACCAAGGCACTTTCCAAACTATTACCCTATACAATGGGTTTTAGGAGGCAACCAATACCATCATGGCAGTATAGTTGATATTTTTCCATCACTACTGCCAAAGAAAGCCCTGAAAATGAAGTGGTGATAGGTATTCTAGTTATTTAATCAGGAATAGTGAACATACATTTTGATTCTGGTTCTATGCATCCTTTTATATCCCGAAAGTATATTAGAACAATCCCAACACCACCACAAATCATGAATGTATATATTTCAGTGAGGACGTAAATGGGGATATCATTTCACCCCATGAATATACCTCTAGCTTTGTCACAATTTTTTGTTTGAAGAACCGAGAGAACCTCTTCATACTCCATTTGGTATAATTTACGAAAATTCTTAGCATGGATTGGATTTCTTTATATAGTTCCAACATAAATTGCTGTGAAAGGGAAATCACTCACTATAAGGATATTTGACCCCCAATTATATACAAGTACCTAGAGTGGCATGAATCTTCTTTATCAACATTATCTCAAAAGTGGATATTACACCCCTATGAGCATGTCTATCTTGCTCAAATGATTGAGTCTAAGGAAGCATCCATCCGGGAATACATGCCTACAGTGAGGGAATTTGTTGAAGTGTTTCCCAATGATTTGATTGGTATTCCTCTAAGAAGTGATGTTGAATTATTGATTGATCTTATACATGGGGAAACATCAATACAGAAGAATCTATATTGAATAAATGTTGTGGATCAAGGGGATCTAAAGATACCACTATATGAGAATCTGGATATTGGTTGTATATGCGAATGGGCATCACCATGGGGTTTACCAATCCACTTAGTTAAGACTAATGATGGGTTAATGACCCTTTATATTGATCATCATAATCTCAACAAAATCACGATAAAGAAAAAGTATCATAAGACAAAAATTGGTGACTTTTAAATCAGCTACCTGGAGCACTATAATTCTCCATGGTGGATCAGTGGTCATGATTTTACCATGTAATGGTGAAAAGGAGGATATTCCCAAGGATACGTATCATACAATGTACAAGCATTATGATTTCATTACAATTCCTTTTGGACTCACTAATGCTCTAACAATATTTATGGACATGATTAATAGTGTCTTTAGAGATTACGTATACATATTCTAGGTAGTCATCATATAAGATATTCTTCTATACTAAAAAACCATGAAATAGAATGAGGAGAATCTAATCACTGTACTATATAACATTTTAAAGGAGATGCTTAATGAAAAGTATAACTACTGTGAGTTCTGGTTGAAGGAATTATCATTATTGGTTCATATCATCACAAGAAATTAGATATCTATGGATCCCTCCAAGACTCCTGTAATTAAGCGATGGTCGAGGCCATCATCGGTGATTAATATCCATATCATCCTGGGGTTAGCTAGGTATTATCATAGATTTGTGAGAAATTTATCATGATTGTCCAACCCTCTTACATTGCTAACTCAGAAGGGAGTCTGGTTTTCATGGAGTGTTGAATGCAAATATATATTCAAGTTGTTGAAAAGGAGCCTTATCACTATGCCCATACTCACAATACCCATATGTGGAAAAAATTTTGTGGTCTTCGGGGATGCTTCGATGACAGGCTTGAGCTGTGTGTTGACGAAAAATGAAAAATCAGTTGCTTATGTTTCAAGGAAATAGAAACTTCATTTGGAAAAACAATCCAACACATGATATGGAGTAGGCTGCAGTAACATTATCTACAAAATTTTCCTACATTACCAATTTTGGAAGAAGTGTGAAATATATACAAATTAAAAAATCCTCGTGTATATATTCACACAAAAAAGTTGAACATGCCCCAACGAAGATCGTTAGAGTTGATCAGAGACTATGACTCGTCAATCTATTTCCACCTTTGGAATTTGAACAAGCTGGGGGATTATCTATGTAAAAAGGACCCAATGATTATATCATCGATGAAAATTTATAAGGATACAATCTTATAATATTTTATGAAGACGTACATGGTAATAATAATGTAAGGAAAATCATCAATGATTTCAAAAATTATTTCTCAATCGTCTATTTTGGAATGCTTAAAGGATGCTCAAAAGGATGATGTGGGAATTGAAAAGAATGTGGAAAATATCAAAAAAGTTAAATCCTCAGCATTCAATGTTTATTAAATATGGAATTGAGTGATTTGGGTCAAGATATGTGTTCCATCGAATCCGGAGTTAATGAATACAATTTTGGATGATGCACATAGTTCAAATTTATCTATTAACCTAGGAATCAAAATGATTTACAGAGATATCAGAGAGAATTATTGGGGGGATAAAAAATAAGGAGATCACTAAGTATACATGAATGTTCCTAGATTTTCAGAACGTAATGGCTAAGAGTTATTAGTATAAAGAAATGGTGCAGCCATTGCCCATACCAACATGGAAATGGGAGAAAATCACCATGGAAATTATCACCAGAATTTTGAAGACATCCAATGGAAACAATTTTATCTGGGTGGTTATGGATCATCTTATAAATATTGCACACTACATTCCAATTCGGGAGGATTTATTATTGGATCAAGTGGCACTGATATACATCATAGAAGTTGTAAGGTGGTATATGGTACCACTATCCATTGTATCTAATCAAGATCCTAGATTCACCTATATAATCTGGAAGAATCTCTAACATGCTCATAATACTGACATGAACTTCTGTACGGCTTATCATCCTCAAACTGATGTCCAATCTGAGTGGACTATCAATACAATTGAAGACATGTTGATATCATGCTCAATGCACTTCAATGAAGTATGGTACCATTGTCTTCCTCTTGCTGAGTTCTCTTACACCAATAGTTTCCACTCAAGAATCCAAATAAATCCTTTTGAAGCCCTTTACGGTAAGAGTTGTAGAACACCGACCAGTTCTGATGATGTTGGGGTGAAAAAACACACAAGTTCAAAAATGGTCGAATAAATGTTGGATGATGTTAATACCATCCAACAGTATATTAAAGATGCCAATAGTCAATAAAGAGCAATTTTGATAATCATCAATGAGACCTACAGTTTGATATTGGAGACATGGTATTCCTTTTCATTTCACCATGGAGGAGAGTTATGAGATTTTGGATGAATGGGAAGATTAGTAAAAGGAACAATTTCCCTTTTGAGATCCTTGGTCACATTAGGGATGTGGCCTATCAATTTCCACTCCCTCCAAACCTATCTCAAGTACATGATTTATTCCATGTATCTCTCTTAATGATATATATATCTTGACCTATCACATCTACTCAATACATAAGGGGTACCAATGGATAATTACCATTCCTATGAGTTGAATATCTTGAGGATCATAGATCATAGAGAAAATGTTTTACAAAATAATAAAATGCCTCTCATCTAGGTGTTGTGGTGAAACCAAAAGTTTGAAGACGAAACATGGGAATTAGATGATGTGATGAAGAAGAGTTACCCTCATCTAGTTTTGTGGGGGAAAAGGAAAATTTGGGGGAAAAATTTCTTAATGGGGAAAGATGGTATCGACCCAAACTTTTATTAATTAATGTTTCTATTGATCTAATTAAATTTATTTTTTCAATATGGTTATAAAAGGCATATACACTTCCTTGGATTTATGTTTTTAGTTTTTAAAATCACATTAATAATTTTAACCATTTCTAATATATCCGTTCAATAATGAACACATGATTAGTATCAATATAATACATTATTAGATTCAATTTACTCAAAAAGAGAAAGCGATGGCCACATCTAGCATAATTGTTTCATAAGAAGACCATTTTTTGGAGCTTGGAAAGAAGGTAGTGTCACTCGTCTTCTCTATTGACCAAGCCCATAGAGAGATTCTACATGTTAAGAATAAACGGAACAACCTATGGATAAGTTGAGGTTAATAGATATTACCACCAGAGTGATGTTATCTATGCCTCCCCTAGAGTTTCTCAACATCACACACCTTAACCTTAGGTGATATGCAGGATTTATAAGGGGTTATGTAAAAATTACATAGTACTATGATTATTTGAATTTTTTTATATAAAGAATTTACATTCATATTATTATTGTTACTGTGTAAATGGGTTTTTAAGCACGCATATTATTTTTAGTTAATATTCAATTAAGTAATACATTTTTATAAATTAATGTATTTTTTAATTAAATACAATTGTAAATAAATATAATATCTTTATTATATTTTATAAAATATAAATGTTCTTATAATTTTTTGGATACAACTGTAATATTTATAAAGCATTGAATGGTGTTTTTTGTCAAAACCCATGATTTTTTGATAAATTTTAGATTTTATTTTAAAAGTAAAAATTCACATTTTTAGAAAATTATTTAGATAAAAAGTAATTTTTGGAATCATGATGTCGAAGTTATATAATTTTCAATTTTTTTAAGTTTTTTGAGATAGTCAAATTTTTCAGTAAAAATTAAATGACATTTAAATATATAATTTTGTATATGACATTATATTGACTGAATAGTGATGTAAAAAATTCATAATAAACTATATTCATCCAATATATGTTTTAACATTAATATAATTTGATTTTTTGATTTGTTTGATTAATTTCACGGTGCCTTAGTGGACCCTCCTACACTAATATAATGTTTTAACTTTTTAAAATGATTTCCCTGAGAGGTTGACTCACTTCCACATAAGGAATCCTAATATTTTAATAACTTAAGCCATTGGACTTATAAAATAATGTTTCCAACTTCAACTTTGAGAAAAATATTGGCAAAAACAATGGGGTAGTTTGTGGTTTTTATTAGTTTAATGTGTAGTGTCCAAAACCTAAATGATTATGAATTGGCTTACATTCCTAAATAATCCTTCTCAACCTCCAACTCCACATCAGTAAAAACCACTAGAGCTTGACCAACCTCTTCTCTACTATCTAGAATCCTCCCAAGGGACCCTGATCTACCTAGAAGCCTCTCTCAAGCCTCTCCCAAGACTTTTGGATCACACTACAAAGTAAGGGGTCCTCCCTTTCCTTCCTTATGTATGTCAATATTTCCATATATTTTTATTCCATTTTATTTTTCATTAAAAATGTAGGGGAATGATTTCTCGCATCCCCTATAATTAACTTCTTATGTTTGAATGACGGGAGACCCCTTTCTCTCTCATTAGTGCATCCCGTGGACACTTGTTACCATGCTGAAATTCCATAAGGGATTTTTCTCTCCTCATTTACATTCAAGTAATTATCGTATATTATGCATCTGAATTACATTTCATATATTGAGATATTAGGTTCCATGAACTAGTTACTATCCATTTTATGTATAAATGATGAGATACCCCTTTCTCTCTCATCAACCCATTTTAGGATTTCCATTTTATGTCGTTATGCTGTCGAAGATACATCAAAATTTACCATTCCAAACTCATCATTTAAGTGAAAACCATTATCATTTTCAATAAAGTTTATTCAACTTTATGATCATGTACATATTGTGTTAGCAATAAAATTTGCGTATTCTACATCTAATACTCATGGAATAAATTATAACGTTTAATGTACCCATGTTGTATGATCTATATGGCCCATTTATGTGGGAAATGAAATTATTAAGAAGTTTTTTCCATGATAGCACTCTAATGTGTTGAGTAAAGAATAGTATCATGATACATCAAGTGAAATTCGGGATTAATCATGATAATTCAAGTTAAATGAGGGTTACTCATGAACATTCAAATGCAATGTGGGTTTAATCATGCTCTATCTGCTATGAGCCTTGGCTCATACTAATATAATGTTAAATGTTGTTTCCACATTTCTATGTTATGCTATTTGTGATATGTCATGCCTTTATGTTCATTTTTCTCATCTTCTCTATTGATATACTTTTTACCTATCATGTAAGATATTCTTCATGTTATTCCTATTTAACTCCGTTAATTTTCTTTATAGCTAACACTTTTTTGTGCATTCCTTATATAATACAATGCTAAGTGCGAACGAATGTTATGGTCATGTATAATAATCTTTCAATAAAGATGCTGTGTTTTATGATCTAGTTTGTGATTTAATGTTCCTAATTTTATAATAAAACATAACACTTAATCCCTAGAGTTTTGTTATATGTAATTTTATGTAATAAATCATGTTCAAAGTGTGTAATAAAGTGTAGGGTTATTAAGTTAACTCAAAGAAATATTTAAACATGATATGTGGGCATGTGCAATGGCACAAATAAGTCATCGATGATGGAGATAGATTTAATTATACCAATAATTTTAATAATAAGGAAAGTATTAAAAGAATATTTTCACCTAACTTGATTCAAATTGTTCTTTGATAAAGAACAATAATTAAAGTAAAGGAGGAACAAATATTATGATTACTACTCCTAAATTGCCCAATATTTTATTGTTGATCATCACCTAATCACAATCCTCCAATGGATAATGGTTGATACTCCTCTCAAAGATCCCAGGGATTTGTAAACAAAAATATAGACCCTCCACAATGATTCATTTATCATGTGAATTAGTATTTATGTCATTTAATAATTAAATTAAATAAATCTAATTAATACACTAATCACTCCCACCTACAATCAATTTTACCATATTCCCTATGATGAAAAATGATAGGTTTCACCTATAAATATCCACATTCTTTGGATTTAACTGTAGAATTTGATAATAATTTCAAGACGCCATTAATCTATATTCCATTATTTATAAGAAAAACTATACAAGGATGATATAAAATAAATTTAATATTTTCAAAAAATTTAATTTTCGAACACTGGGGCTCAGAATCATGTGTTTTATTAATTCCTCACCAAAAAATATATATTTATATATTTCAATTTATTATAATGAAAAAAGGGTCTATACATTCAGTATGTTAAACAATGATTCCATTCAAATTTTCGATAAAACATTTTAACATAAAATTATTCAAATATTGATTTGAAGTCACATCTAAAACCATTTCATAAAAATCAAACCATGGATAGAAATTTTTTTAATAAATAAATGGATAATATTAATAATATTTTTTAATATTTTATAAGTAAAATATTTATATAATAGTATAATATTTCCAAACAAGTATAAAATTAAAGCCTATTTTCTAGAAAAATATTATTCCATTATTGTGAGTACTTAAATTGTAGAAATTTTAAAAATACATGAAATTTATATGAATAAGTACAGTAGAATAAAATACATCTATTCTAATATATAAATATCATATAATTCCACCAACATAGTCATAAACATAAACAATCATTAATAATGATGAGATTATGAAATAGACCATTACAACTTTGCTAACATCTGATTCATAATCCCAGTGAAATAATAAATTTAAAAGAAAAATTATATATGATTAGTATCAATATATTTTTGATATAAAATAAGTAATGGAATTATATCTAGAACACAAAAGTAATAATTAGAAAGTATATAATATATCTCACATATAAAAAAGATAAATGAGATAACCTTACCCAAGGTTTTATTTCATTCACATGCATCTAAACCTATATTATAATAAATATATATTTATTATAAATAAACTTATAAATCATACAAATAAATAATATATGATTTCTTTTTAATATTTTATCAGTATTTATTAAAAAAAATAAAATATCATCCTTGAGAAAAAACTACTTTGTTTTTCATATATATTACTGTTCAATATATCATATCCTTGTACAGTGTTCACTAATGCATAATCTTAATACTTTGAATCATGATATATTGATAACATATATTCAATTTAAACATATATATTGTCATCCATAAATGTTATAGATGAAAAAATGAATTACATCATTCATGGAGATTGTTGTTCAAACAAACACATGAACACTGATTTAAATATTTTGATGGAAGAAATGTAAAAAATATAAATAAATATTATGAATTTAAAATCAATTATTATATCATTTATATAAAATATATTCCCTAAGTATATTGTTAATACTATCCAATTAAAACAGAAATTTTAAAAAATTCACATCGCTTACTGGAACTGGTCGTCCACATGTACACACCAGCAACAATAGTATTTTCCAACAGAATGTAAGGTAATAAGGTCGATGTGATTTTTTAATTCCAGAAAATTATTTATATAATAATTTTAGAATATAAACATTATACCTATCATAATAAGCATTCATGAAATAAGGTGTTGGAAAATAAATGGTATCCCTATGTAGCGATGCATATTCATACAAAAACACGAGTGATAATATTACATATAATTTCATGGAACATAAGGTGGATAATGATTTTTTGATAAAAATAATGAGAATTTATCACTTTTTATGTCAAACTACTAAAATTTAGTAGAGGTAGAAGAAGATATAAATTGATAGATGACAGGTAATACAACTGCCTCTTCTTTCAAAGACTTCTTTTGGAATCCTTATTAAGAAACCTTGGGTTGTTTGTTTGAGGAAACCAAAACAATCATAACATGTATAATGATATTTATAATTGTAATCTAGATTAGTTGATCAAGATAGAATGATATAATATGTGTAAATAATAATGGAATATTTCTCTTTTAATATGATAGTGATATAACACATTGAAATTATAAAAAAAGATTAAAATATAACCAAGTCATTATAAAGAAATATTTTTTCAATATTATAATATTAAGAATGATATTTCATAAATATTACTAAATAATAAAATTTTTAAGGGTCAGATAGGTATTTAAAGCCTTATCTTTTCACTTAACAACTTAGTTAACATATTTTTTACTTAACAATTGTAACGTCTTTTTTATGATTAAGGGGTTATAATTTTACTTATAATTTAAAAAATTGATCATAAATGAAAAATTGATGAAATTTTACACTATTAAATATCCCCTTATCCTATTTAATAATTTTGATTATATTTAGATTATTTAATTTAATATTATTTTGATAAAATATCAGTAATTTATATTTTGACAATATTCACATAATTTGAATTGAAATACAGACCATCAGAGTATAAATTTTATTATAACCGTAAAATAAACACAAAATGTTATAATCATCTATTAAATTTATTTGATAGTATATCTTATTCACATTATATCACATTCAATAGTTCAAATTTTTTATTTTACTTTTATATTAAATGGTGAAATACAACATCGAAAATGATTAAAAATTTATGGTGTTTATATAATTAGTATTCATTTGAAATATATTTCCCACATGAAAATATTGTCATTATTCTCAAAATATTCATTTATATTCATTCATTAATTTTTTTCATATATGAATAATTAATAGTTTTTTAAGACAAAGAGAATATTATTTTATAATATTATATGATTTTAATATAATAATAATGGTTTTCATGGACATGTGTCTATTTAAAAATGAATATTTTAATCATTAGGTAAAAATTAAAGAAATAAATTCATAAAATAATAATTAAGAAGACATAATACAACCTTATGACATAGTCTAAACCATGATTAAAAAATTTTACCTTTAAAATGGTGATAATTATTACCAGAGTTAATATACATATTTAAATAAATAAAAGATGCCTCCTTAAAGAATCTTTATTTCCTTATTATAAATATGGAATAAATTTATCAAAATTAAAATTATATAAGTAGAAGTAAATAATTCAAAATCAAAACACAAAATACTGTGAGAAAATATTTTTAAAAAAATTCCGATTATGTTTAATTTTTTATGTTAAATTCAATCATAAAATATATTTAAATAAAGTTATTTATATTATTAAATATATAATCTAACTAAATAAACTTTTAAATAATTTTAGAAAAAAATGTAACATTTCAAATTTATTAAATGAAAATTTTGTTTTTAATTAAAACTATATATTTCATTATTCACTAGAAAAACAAACTATTTATAAAAATAAAAGAAATTACTATATTATAATTTTGATAAAATAAAATAAAAACTAGTGTTATTTATATATAATTAAATATATACATGTGACATTGATTACTTATAATATTTTCTCAGAAAAATATTTTTTTAAAATCGTTAAATAAATGACATTTCTGAAGCATAAAATGGCATTACATCAAATTAATTACTTATTTCATAAGAACTAATAGATTAATTTTAATTTAGTTGTTAATTTAATTAAATATGATAATTTAATTAAAAAAATTAATACTTGAAAATTTAATAGCTAGTTGAGAAATGCCATATTTAAATGATAATATTTGGTTCTTCACCTTGGCTTGGTGTTTTATGTCATATATGCTATCACATATATGGTTATTTAAAAATATCAGGATGTAGTATTAGTAATAATATGATAAAATCTAAAATATTTTATATATTTTAACATTAATATTTATAAATTATATGAACTTTTATAACCTCCAAAATATTTTTATGTTTAAAATTGATTTACATGGCCTTATGGAGATGACGGTCCATATACGTGCATGTGTGATTCTTCCACTTTATTATAGAAAGAAAGAAACAATAGATTATGGTAATTCAAAATCAAAAAGTTAGACTAATATAACAAATTTTAAATTTTTTAATTAAATATATCATTAAGTCCAACTATATATAGAGGAAATAAAAAACGAATAACATCACCTCATGAATGTGGTACTCCTCCATCAGACATGAGTGATATTATTATTATCCATAAAATGGGATAGATATAAGGCCCCAGCCTTAAACTTTAATTAATCATGAGTTATTACAAGAATACACATTGAGGATCTTTTAAGGTTTAGAGTTTTAGAGAATTATATCATAAAACATGAATTATATTCCACTTTTAAACATAGTGGATACATAAAATATAGTATTCGTTTTTTTTCAACAATGGAAACATATTTAAAACAAAACGTGGATTCTTTCTTGACACTTCCTTGACCCTATCATCATATCATGAACCTTTCCCTCGACCTGTGAAAAAAACATTTCAAAAACATGGGGTGAGCATAAAAACTCAGTAAGGGATACTCAAAGTTGGAAAACTGTTAGATTTTCAAAACAACAAGAAAACCATGTGTACTTTACCAATGTAATACTTTTCACATTTATGAAGTAGTTAAAACTCTTCACTGAAAGAAAGACCATTACTTACCCTTTTGTAACAAAAATATTACCATAAAAACCCATATAAAGAACACATAACATATAAAGGTAACTTGGGACATAAACAAACTTAAGTGGAATAACCATACGGTCGACATCCACACATATCACTTAATGGAATAGCCAAACGGCTGACTTCCATACATACTTAATGGAATAGCCATACGGCCGACTTCCATTCCCAATGTATTGGAGGTTATAACGTAACCACCCATCTTGGTATTCACGGCACATCCTGTCATATGGTTCATCACGTAACCACCCGTCAAATGTCCAAGTACCATTATAAAATCATAAGACATAAAACAAATATAATGGAAAGAAAAAATTTGCACACTTTGATCGCAATATATCACTTAAATATATTGACATAAAAAATCCATTATAAAAACCATTTTCAATACCAAAATACATAAAAGAGTATATGTTATTTATTTCAAAAAAAATTACAGCTTGTTGAGGAAGCCAAAGACCAAATAATACTCGCAACGGCGGAAAAGGTCATTGTCACCGCGTACATTAAATGAAACATTCCTTGTTGTCGTTTTGTAAAATGCATTGTAGAGAAAGATTCTTTTTGTGTAAAATTAAAATTCAAAGGGGTTTGTACACCGTATAAACGAACGAGGGGTATAAAATAATCTATGCCTCAATGAAAGGAGATTGAGACGAAGTCCCTTACAAAGACGGTATCCTTCGATTAGGGATAAATTAATTACATAATTATGTGTGACAAAAGAATACAACAAATATAAGTGGATATTAAGTGTAAAACAATCATAGGTCTTTAACACATATTCATAGAACGACATATTCAAGGAGTACAAGTTTATCCCAAAAAATCAAAATTGGGTTAAGAAGTTCCCTTGCAAAAATTCGACAACTTAACAACGTCACATGAAAATTCAAAAAAAGAGTTGATGAGAGAGAAAATGGTATCTCACCACTTGGACATAAAATTTAAATCAATAAGGATATAGAATAACATATCCCAACATAACAATATGTAAATTAAAAGACCCAACAAAAAGAAGTCTTTTAAAAAGAGGATGGTGAAAGGTTCCCTTACGACTTGGGTATCTTTCGAAACGTACACCCCATGGAAGAAGGGTCATATAATGAATATGTAAATAACCATAATGAAATTATATTACGCAAAGAGTATAATAATGGGTATTACATAAACCAAACAAAGTAAATGGTGGAAAATGAAGCATAAATCTCATGGAAATAAAGGTGAGATGAAAAATCCATTACGAAAACTCGGCAGCCTAACGGCGCCACTTAGAACTTCCAAAAATGGATTGATGAGATCAAATAGGGTCTCTAATCTTATTAAAATAAAATGTACAGATAGAGTAATATAAAATAACATCCCCCAACATAACATAGAGGAGCTTAAAATAATTGACATAAAGGATAGTACTTAAAACAAAAGAGAGAGGTTGGATCTCTTACTAAAATTCGGCAGCCTAACGACGCCACTGAAAACATCCAAAATTGATTGATGAGAGAAAGTAGGGTCTCTCATCATATGAACATAAAAATCACAGTAAGAGTAATATAAAATCACATCCCAATCATAATAATGATGAGCTTAAAAGAAATGACATAAAAGAGTGTACTTAAAAAGAAAGAGAGGGGTAGAATCCCTCACCACGGGTCCGACATGACTCGATTGTTCTTTAATGTCCTGAGTAATAAACTCGAGTTAATTTATACTTTCTTAAGAACCTTTTCCAAGTTAATTATTCCTTTTATATCACTTATTACCATGTTATGGACACTTTGTAATTATTTAAGATAATAATGGTCGTTTTGTCGATCCTTGGTACTTGATTTCAAATAAACTCTTTATAATTACATGTTGTTCATGTGGTAAAATATCCATTATATCAAGAATTTTATCCAGGTTGTAGATATCATATATATCATATATATCCATTATATACATGCATTTATAATATTACATAATCAATTAGAGTTAAGAAATGAAATGCATCGTTCATGGAGACGGTAAGCCGTACGTACGCATGAATGCTACTTTCATTTCTATGTCCTATTAATGGAATTAAAACTAAATGAGAGGTATGTATATTTTTATACCAGAAATATATTCATCAATTATATGTAACATACATTATAAATTTCCATTATATATATGTACTTTTAATAGTACATTACATTTTGGTATAAGAAATGAAATGCACCGTTCATGGAGACGGTAAGTCGTACGTGCGCATGAACGCTACTTTCATTTCTATCTCATACTTTAATGATCTGAAATCATAATGATATAAAGGTATATTATAATTCCAGTATAATATCATATATAATATCATTAAATCTATCCTTTATACATCCCACGTATGGAATTAACGAATCAAATCACTTTGAGGGGGCGGTTGTCCGCACTTCCTAAAATGAAGTTATCGTGTCTACCCACAATGGGAACCATAAAGGTATGCCACAAATGAAAAATACAGAAGCTTAAGTAAAACATAAAAATATTATATATCATATATAAATATAGTGTCATCTTATTGGCCACCTTTTAGGTGTTATATTAGTGTTGAATAATCATTGTTTCGTGAGGCATAAATTCGCCATCTACAGAAACAGTATGTTCTTTAACCATTATATGAAGGTGTGTGTAAGTGTAGCATGAATCCTTTTATAACAACATCCTAGTATATTGAGTATACTGGTGTTGTTACAAAATAAATTAATAAATAGAGTTTAGTGGGTTGGAGAAGCAAAATAAAACATAATAACACAAGAGAAGACACTACCTTTAAAACGGGTAACTCTTTTTGAATTGAGCTCAAAAGCTTCCTTGGGTAGACTTCTGCCCATGTTGAGGCTTCTAGGAGTAAGAGAGGGATGTGGAGAGACAAAATGGGTAGGGCTTGTCCGAGCCAAAGGCTTGAGTGGTGGGGGTAAAGTGGTATAGGTGGGGGCCTTTAATAAGAGGAGAGTAGGGGTACTCTTGGAAAGTAAGGAAATGTTACTTTATTGTAGAATGAGTTTCGAATTTTAATGGTCCCACATTGATTTATTTCGAGGATAAGGTGATACGGTTTCTAAATACTCCGATCCAATAGGTTTTTTACATGTGTAGGTCTTAGATTTTACATTATCTTTCCTTTTATTTAAATCGTTAAATAATGAGGTAATTGTTGCATCATTATGATGTCATAAATAATTTTATTTTTTTAATGTCTAAATAATACAAAAAAAAATATCATGTTATACGAAATAATTGTATCTTTCTAATGAATATTTATAGTCAAAATTTTGACATGTATAACCTCATTTAAATTTTTTTTAGTAAAACAACTCATGGTTGTGCCTTTTTTACTTTAACATTAAATAAAAAGTTATTTATGTCATTTTCCTACCAATGTGGCTCCATGGGGTCCCCAAGTTGACCCATGGATTGTCTTGGTCGGCCATAACTCATCCAATATGTTTACGATAAGTGTCAAGTCATTTTCATTTTATTATAATATCATTTTTAACTTAAATGACACTAATTACCTCTAATCGCGATTAAGAACATAAAAGTTACTATTCACCAAAAAATTATTTTAATCCCATTGAACCACATTTTACATCCTAATGAAAACCATGTATGTCAGATTTTTGAGAATCAAATCACAGAAGTGGCAAAGGTTCATTTAAACAAAAATCAGTTTCATTAACTACCACTTAGTGGTTTCACTATTCATCAAAAATTAATGTTTTCCAGAAAATTACCAAAAATTCACCTTAAGCTATATTTGATATTCCGAATTCATAAATGATGTCTATTTTACAAAATTCAAAACATATAAGTCTCATTAATTAATTTAATAATTAATTCCCACTTTCAAAACAAATAGTGTATTTTTATGAAACAGAAAGTATCAAAAGATAGATACTAGTTTAAGTCCAATTTCAAAGTGATATTACTTCCAACGAACACTATTGTATTAAATGGTAAAAATATATTATAATTCCACTCTAAAACCAATTCAAAGGATAATATAATAATATAAATAAATTATATTAAAAAGTGGTTTTGAATTAAAATACAGCATTTTTCACTATTCATTAAAAATTGAACTTTATCAGAAAAATTCCAAAAAGTTACACAAAGTAAATTTTTTTGTCCCAATTCTAAAGAAGAGTTTTATTTGGTCCAATTGAATGTATAAGAGTGAAAAAACTATTTTTAAATAGGGTTCTCCATCTAAAGGTGATAAATCTTCCTTTTTGTGAATATTAGAGTATATATGTCTAAAGTTGAATTCATTTCGTATTTTGAGCATTTATACTTTATTCGATAAATGTAAAAACATTTAACAAACATATATAATCATATTTTAGTTATTTCTATTCATTATCACCAATACAACGACTACGTGATAACTACCATTTAAAATAATATTATTTTATTTTTAGAGTGCAATGTACGATTTCAATGAAATGCGTTGTTGCGTATTGGGTACGCCATCGAGCATAGCGTTCCCTTAAAGTAATATTAATATTTTATTCACAAATATGGATAAATATAATAATGTCATATTATTTATTTACCTGGGGTGTTACATCCTTCCCCCCTTTTGGGAATTGCGTCCTTGCAATTTTAAAATTGGGCTCGGAAACTTCATTGAAATCCCCACATCGGAAAAGTAGTAAATTAAACTATCACTTTAAAGTAAAGAAAGGGAAGTACAATGGTCACCCGAGTTAACCCATACTAGGCTTCCATGTTTGAAAATATGGATATGGAAGAAAAAAATGGTCATGCTCTGAGGGAGAGTGATAGAAAACATATTTAAGAGAAATTTAACCATAAGAAAATCACAATCTTGTGATGGGTTAAATGGTATTGGATTCCCCAGTAGGAAAAGTTAACAGACAAAATTTTTGTTTTAGGTTACTCTTCATTGAAAAATTTATTTTTGAGCTTAAATAAAACATAAGGAAACATACTTACTTGTCAAGTAGACTTTGTATCTTACTAGATTTCTAACACAAACTCATATTTTCTCCAAACGATGAGTATTTCAGGATGACCTGTTCAAATTAAGAGCGCTATAATCAACTTCTAGAGAATCACCTAATCCACAAAAAAGAACTATACATTTACCATGTCTTCAAACCTTATCCAAAACCAAAAAGGTTATTACAAGATCAGATAATCGCCAAAAAGGATAGTCCTTGATAAAAAGAAAATCTACTCTTAATCTCAAAAATTTGTCCAAAATATCCCAAAGTTAATCAAAGACCATTCAATAAACAGCTATCCATAAAATTCTTTGAGGTAATCCAAACTAAGATTGAAACCCAAATCTCTAAAGGATTTAATCACATAATCTTCCAAGGTAAATCTCAATATTTATCCCCAAATAACATCAGTTACTCTTAAAGTATCATATTGAAAAGTAATTAACCTAATCACATATCCTCCATGATAGGTTAATAATTTCAATAGAAAACACAAAATCAACTTACTCTTATTTCATAAAATAATCTAACTAAAAATAAATAGACAAACTAACCAGGGAATTCACGTAGTCCAATGGTAGGTGATAAATACCAATCGCACTTTGGTTGCGGGTTCGATTCACACGGCTTCATCCGACGCGACGGGTTGTCACACGGTCTGTGTGTTGTCCCTTTTAAAAAAGTATATAATTTTATAACATTCCTAAAAAAGAGATAAATTCATTATAAATAATTATAACATATTCCTCAATTTATCTCATGCCTTTCGCATTCCATCCTATCATTTAATAACCCATAATTACCTCAAAAGTAAGGATCATATAAACCCAAATAGTTACCTTTATAATTATCACCTAAAATTTCACATTGAGTTGGTTCTCTCGTACATGATGCATTAGAGAACTCACCAACGTTCAAGTGGTTGGTCATGGCTCCTGATAGTTGGTTTAGAATAACCACGAGATTTCTCATTGAATCCCCCATTTCATCTAGTCTCTTAATCAGAGAACCACCACAGTTTCCTTCAAATCCGTTGTCACTTTGGTGTGTGCTAGATCCATCCATTTATTAAAACCAAAAAGGCCAGTGTGAGTATATCAAGAAAACCATCATGTACTAATGAGGAAGATAAAACTAAGATATACTTACTCATTCACTTTATCTAAAACTAGGACTCTTTCTGAAATCCTAACCATTATGGTAATGTCACTTATGTTTATAGAATACCCTAACCTTTAAAGGTATCTAAACCGACCTCTGATACCAACTATAAGGCCCCAGCCTTAAACCTTTCTTAATCTTGAGTTTTTACAAGAATACACATTGAGGATCTTTTCAGGTTTAATGTTTTAGAGAATTAGATCATAAAACATTAATTACATTCCACATTTAAACATAGTGGTTACATAAAATATAGTATTCATTTTTTCCATGAATGGAAACATATTTAAAACAAAACGTGGATTCTTTCGTGACACTTCCTTGACACTATCATCATATCATGCACCTTTCCCTTGACCTGTGAAAGAAACATTTCAAAAACTTGGGGTGAGCATAAAAACTCAATAAGGGATACTCAAAGAAGGAAAACTGTTAGATTTTCAAAACAACAAGTAAAACATGAGTACTTTACAAAATTAATACTTTTCACCTTTATGAAGTAGTTAAAACTCCTCACTGAAAAAAGACCACTATTTACCATTTTTTAACCAAAATATTACCATAAAACCCCATATAAAGAACACATAACATATAAAGGTATCTTGGGACATAAACATACTTATGTGGAATAACCATACGGTCGACTTCCACGCATATCACTTAATGGAATAGCCATACGTCTGACTTCCATACATACTTAATGGAATAGCCATACGAACGACTTCCATACCAAATGCATTGGAGGTTATAATGTAACCACCCTCCTTGGTATTCGCGACACCACCCGTCATATGGTTCATCACGTAACCACCCGTCAAATGTCCAAGTACCATTATAAAATCATAAGACAAAAAACAAATATAATGGAAAGAAAACATTTCCACACTTTAATCGCAAAATATCACATAAATATATTTACATAACAAATCCATTATAAAAACCATTTTCAAAATCAAAATACATAAAATAGTGTATTTTATTTATTTCATAAAAAAACATTATGACTTGTTGAGGAAGCCAAAGACCAAATAATACTCATGGAGGTGGAAAAGGTCATTGTCACCGCGTACGTTAAAAGAAACATTCCATTTTGTTGTTTTGTAAAACGCTTTGTAGAGAAATATTCCTTTTGTATAAAATTAAATGTCAAAGTGGTTTAAACACAGTATAAAAGAAAGTGGTGTATAAAACAAAATACTCCTCAATGAAAGGAGATTGAGACGAAGTCCCTTACAAAGACGGTAACCATGGAGCAAGGATAAATCAATTACATAATTATGTGTGACAAACGAATACACCAAATATAAGTGGATATTAAGTGTAAAAAATTCAGAGGTCTTTCACACATATTCATAGAATGACATATTCAAGGAGTACAATTTTATCCCAAAGAATAAAAATTGAGTTAAGAATTTCCTTTGCAAAAATTCGACAACTTAACGACGTCACTTCAAAATTCAGAAAAAGAGTTGATGAGAGAGAAAATGGAATCTCATCACATGGACATAAAATTTACATCAATATAGATATAGAAGAACATATCCGAACATAACAATATGTAAATTAAAATACCCTAAAAAAATAATTATTTTAAAAAGAGGTGGGTGAAAGGTTCCTTTACCGACTTGAGTATCTTTCGAAACATACACCCCATGGATGAAGGGTCATACAATGAATATGTAAATACCCATAATGAAATTATATTACACAAAGAGTATAATAATGGGTAGTACATACAGCACTCAAAGGAAATGGTGGAAAATGTAGCATAAATCTCCGGGAAATAAAAGTGAGATGAAAAATCCCTTACGAAAACTCGGCAGCCTAACGGCGCCACTTAGAACTTCCAAAAATGGATTGATGAGATAAAATAGGGTCTCTAATCTTATTAAAATAAAATTTACAGCAAGAGTAATATAGAATAACATCCCCCAACATAACATAGAGGTGCTTAAAAGAAGTGACATAAAGGGTAGTACTTAAAAAGAAAGAGAGAGGTTGGATCTCTTGCTAAAATTCGGCAGCCTAACGGCGCCACTCAAAACTTACAAAATTGATTGATGAGAGAATGTAGGGTCTCTCATAATATGAACATAAAAAGTACAGTAAGATTAATATAAAATCACATCTAAATCATAAGAAATACGAGCTTAAAAGGAATGACATAAAAGAGTGTACTTAAAAAGAAAGAGAGGGGTAGGATCCCTTACCTTGGGTCTGACTTGACTCGATCATTCTTTAATGTCCTGAATAATAAACATGAGTTAATTAATAATTTCTTAAGAACCTTTTTCAAGTTCATTATTCCTTTTATATCACTTGTTACCATGTTATGAACACAATGTAATTATTTATGTTAATAATGGTCGTTTTGTTGATCCTTGGTACTTGAGTCAAAAATAAACTCTTTATAATTACAAGTTGTTCATGTGGTAAAATATCCATTATATAAAGAATTATATTCATGATGTAGATAACATATATATCATATATATCCATTATATACATGCATTTGTAATATTACATAATCATTTAGAAGTAAGAAATGAAATGCACCGTTCATGGAGACGGTATGCCGTACGTACGCATGAACGCTACATTCATTTCTATGTCATATTAATGGAATTAAAACTAAATGAGAGGTATGTATATTGTAATTCCAGAATTATATTCATCACTTAGAGGTAAAATAAATAACATATATCCATTATATATATGTACTTTTAATAGTATATTACATTTTGGTATAAGAAATGAGATGCACCGTTCATGGAGATGGTAAGTCGTACGTACGCATGAACGCTACTTTCATTTCTATCTCATACTATAATGGAGTGAAATAATAATGATATAAAGGTATATTATAATTCCATTATAATATCATATATAATATCATTAAATCCATCCTTTATACGTCCCATGTATGGCATTAACGATTCAAATCACTTTTAGGGGGCGGTAGTCCGCACTTCATAAAATGAAATTATCGTGTTTACCCACAATGTGAACCATTAAGGTATGCCAAAAATGAAAAATACAGAAGCTTAAGTAAAACTTAAAAATATTATATATCATATGTAAATATATTTTCATCTTAATGGCCACCTTTGAAGGTGTTATATGAGTGTTGAACAATCATCGTTTCACAAGGCAAAAATTCACCATCCACAAAAACAGTATGTTCTTTAACCATTATATGAAGGTGTGTGTATGTGTAGCTGTAATCCTTCTTATAAAAACATACTATTATATTGAGTATACTGGTGTTGTTACAAAAGAAATAAATAAAAAGAGTTTAGGGGGTTGGAGAAGAAAAATAAAACATAATAACACAAGAGAAGACACTACCTTCAAAACGGGTAACTCTTTT
The DNA here is from genome assembly GCA_963277665.1 of Viscum album. Taxonomy (NCBI): domain Eukaryota; kingdom Viridiplantae; phylum Streptophyta; class Magnoliopsida; order Santalales; family Viscaceae; genus Viscum; species Viscum album. Next base: position 1,568,789,191 of record OY728133.1, on the reverse strand, counting down.
TGAATTGAGCTCAAAAGCTTCCTTGTGTAGACTTCTACTCAATGTGAAGCTTCTAGGAGTAAGAAAGGGATGTGGAGAGACAAAATGGGCAGGGTGTGGCCGAGCCAAAGGCTTGAGAGGTGTGGGTAAGGTGGTAGAGGTGAGGGCCTTTTATAAGAGGAGAAGAGGGGCACTCTTGGAAGGTAAGGAAATGTTACTTTATTTTAGAATGAGTTTCGGATTTTAATGGTCCCACATTGATGTATTTTAAGGATAAGGTGATAGGGTTTCTAAATCCATCCATAAAATAGGTTTTGGACATGTTTAGGTCTTAGATTTTACATTATCCTTCCATTTTATTTAAATTGTTAAATAATGAGGTAATCACTGCATCATCATGATGTCATAAATAATTTAATTTATTTAATGTCTAAAAATTATAATAAAAAAAATCATGTTGTTGGAAATCTGTTTAGATTTATAATGAATATTTATAGTCCAAATTTTGACTTGTATAACCCCAATTAAAAATTGTTTTAGTAAAACAACTCATGGTTGTGACATTTTTTTTAACATTAAATAAAAAGTTATTTATGTCATTTTCCTACCAAAGTGGCTCCATGGGGTCCCCAAGTTGACCCTTGGATTGTATTGGTTGGCCATAGATCATCCAATAGGGTTAGGAAAAGTGTCTATTCATTTTCATTTTATTATAATATAATTTTTACCTTAAATCACACTAATTACCTCTAATCGCGATTAAGAACATAAAAGTTACTATTCACCAAAAAAATATTTTAATCCCATTAAACCAAATTTTAAATCCTAATTACAACCATGTATGTCAGTTTTTTGAAAATCAAATCATAGAATTGGCAAAGTTTTATTTAAACGAAAAATCAGTTTCATTAACTACAACTTAGTGGTTTCACTATTCATCAAAAATTGAAGTTTTTCAGAAAAATACCAAAAAATCACCCTCAGCAATATTTGTTATTCTGAATTAAAAAATGATGTCTATTTTACAAAATTCAAAACATATAAGTCTCATTTATTCATTTAATAATTAATTCCCGTTGTCAAAAAAAATAGCGTGTTTTTATGAAACAAAAAGTATCAAAGGATTGACACTAGTTTAAGTCCAATTTCAAAGTGAAATTAATTCCAATGAACAATATTGGATTAAATGGTAAAAATATATTCTAATTCCACTCTAAAACCAATTAAAAGGATATTCTAATCATATAAATAAATTAGATTAAAAAGTGGGTTTGAATTAAAATACAACATTTTTCACTATTCATTAAAAATTGTACTTTATCAGAAAAATACCAAAAAGTTACACAAAGTAAATTTTTATGTCCCGACTATAAAGAAGTGTTTTATTTGGTCCAATAGAATGTATAAGAGTGAAAAAATTATTTTTAAAGAGGGTTCGCCATCTAAAGGGGATAAATCAACCTTTTGTGAATATTAGAGTATACATGTCTAAGGTTGAATTCTTTTTGTATTTTGAGCCTTTATCTTTTATTGGATAAATGTAAAAACATTTAACAAAAAATATAATCATATTTTAGTTATTTATATTCATTATCTTCAATTCAATGGCTACGTGCTAAATACCATTTAAAATAATATTATTTTTTTTAAAGTGCAACGTACGATTTCAATGAAACGCATTGTTGCGTATTGGGTACGCCATCGAGCATAGCGTTCCTTTAAAGTAATATTAATATTTTATTCACAAATATGGATGAATATAAAAATGTCATATTATTTATTTACCTGGGGTGTTACATCCTTCCCCCTTTTGGGAATTGCGTCCTCACAATTTTAAAATTGGGCTCGGAAACATCATTGAAAGCCCTACATCGGAAAAGTAGTAAATTAAACTATCACTTTAAAGTAAAGAAAGGGAAGTACATTGGTCACCCGAGTAAACCCATACTAGAATTCCATGTTTGAAAATATGGATATGGAAGAAAAAACAAAGGTTTATGTTCTGAGGGAGAGTGATAGAAAACATGTTTAGGAGAAAGTTAACCATAAAAATCACAATCTTATAATGGGTTAAAGAGTATTGGATTCCCTAGTAGGAAAAGTTAATAGAAAACATTTTTGTTTTAAGTTACTCTTTATTGAGAAATTTATTTTTGAGCTTTACTAAAACATAAAGAAACATACTTACATGTCATGTAGACTTCATATCTTACTAGATTTCTAACACGAACTCATATTTTCTCAAAATGATGAGTATTTCAGGATGACTTGTTCAAATTAAGAGCACTATAATCAACTTCTAAAGAGTCACCTAATCAAAAAAATAGAACTATAAATTTCCCATGTCTTCAAACCTTATACAAAACCAAAAAGGATAGTATAAGATCAGATAATCCTCAAAAAGGATTGTCCTCGATAAAAAGAAAAGGTACTATTAATCTAAAAAATTTGTCCAAAAATACTTAATGTTAAACAAAGACCATTCAATAAACAACTTTCCATAAAATTCTTCAAAGTAATCCAAACTATGATTGAAACCCAAATCTCTGAAAGATTTAATCACATAGTCTTCCAAGGTAAATCTCAATATTTATCCTCAAATAACATCAGTTACAGTTAAAGTATCATTTTGAAAAGTAATTAACCTAATCAAATATCCTCCATGATAGGTTAATAATTTCCATAGATAACCCAAAATCAACTTATTCTTAATTCATAAAATCATCTAACTAAAAATAAATAGTCAAACTAACCAGGGACATCACGTAGTCCAGTGGTAGGCTATAAATACCGGTCGCACATTGGATGCGGGTTCGATTCCCGCGGCTTCGTCTGACGGGACGGGTTGTCACACGGTCTATGTGTTGTCCATTTTCAAAAACAATATAATTTTATAACATTCCACAAAAAGAGATAAATTCATCAGAAATAATTATAACATATTCCTAAATTTATCTCAGGCCTTTTTTATTCCTTCATATCATATAATAACCCATAATTACCTCGAAAGTAAGGATCATATAAACCCAAATGGTTACCTTTAAAACTATCACCTAAACTTCCACATTGAGTTGGTTCTCTCGTACATGATGCATTAGAGAACTCACCAAGGTTCAACTGGTTGGTCATGGCCCCTAAAAGTTGGTTTAGAATAACCACGAGATTTCTCATTGAATCCCACATTTCATCTAGTCTCCTAATCAGAGAACCACCACAGTTTCCTTCAAATCCGTTTTCACTTTGGTGCCTTCTAGATCCATCCATTTACTAAAACCAAAAAGGTTAGTGTGAGTATATCAAAAAAACCATCATGTACTAACGTGGAAGATAAAACTAAGATATACTTACTCATTCACATTATCTAAAACTGGGACTCTTTTTGAAATCCTAACCATTATGGTAATGTCACTTATGCTTATAGAATCCCCTAACCTCTAAAGTTATCTAAACCGACCTCTGATACCAACTATAAGGCCCCAGCCTTAAACCTTACTTAATCTTGAGTTATTACAAGAATACACATTGAGGATCTTTTCAGGTTTAGAGTTTTAGAGAATTAGATCAGAAAACATGAATTACATTCCACATTTAAACATAGTGGTTACATAAAATATAGTATTCATTTTTTTCCATCAATTGAAACATATTTAAAACAAAACATGGATTCTTTCTTGACACTTCTTTGACACTATCATCATATCATGCTCCTTTCCCTTGAATTGTGAAAAAAACATTTCAAAAACCTGGGCTGAGCATAAAAACTCAGTAAGGGATACTCAACGAAGGAAAACTGTTCGATTTTCAAAACAGCAAGTAAACCCTGATTACTTTACCAAAGTAATACTTTTCACCTTTATGAAGTAGTTAAAACTCTTCACTGAAGAAAATAGCATTACTTACCCTTTTGTAACAAAAATATAACCATAAAAAACCATATAAAGAACACATAACATATAAAGGTAACTTGGGACATAAACAGACTTAAGTGGAATAACCATACGATCGATTTCCACACATATCACTTAATGAAATAGCCATACGGCTGACTTCCATACATACTTAATGGAATAGCCATACGGTCGACTTCCATACCCAATGCATTAGTGGTTATAACGTAATCACCCATCCTGGTATTCATGGCACCATTCTTCATATGGTTCATCACATAACCACCTGTCAAATGTCCAAGTACTATTATAAAATCATAAGACATAAAACAAATATAATGGAAAGAAAAAATTCCCACAAATTGATCACAATATATCACTTAAATATATTGACATAACAAATCCATTATAAAAACCATTTTCAATACCAAAATAAATAAAAGAGTATATGGTATTGATTTCATAAAAAAACATTGCGTCTTGTTGAGGAAGCCAAAGGCCAAATAATACTCACGGCGGAGGAAAAGTTCATTGCCACTGCGTATGTTAAAAGAAACATTCCTTTTTGTCGTTTTGTAAAATTCTTTGTAGAGAAATATTCCGTTTGTATAAAAATAATAGTAAAAGGGGTTTATACACTGTATAAAAGAAAGTTGTGTATAAAACGAAATAAGCCTCAATGAAATGAGATTGAGACAATGTCCCTTACAAAGACGGTATCCTTGGATTAAGGATAAATCAATTACATAATTATGTGTGACAAACGAATACAACAAATATAAGTGGATATTAAGTGTAAAACAATCAAAGTTCTTTCACACATATTCATAGAACGACATATTCAAGGAGTACAAGTTTATCCCAAAGAATCAAAATTGGGTTAAGAGGTTCCCCTGCAAAAATTCGACAAGTTAATGACATCACTTCAAAATTCAGAAAAAGAGTTGATGAGAGGGAAAATAGTATCTCATCACTTGGACATAAAATTTACATCAATAAGGATATAGAAGAACATATCCCAAAATAACAATATGTAAATTAAAATACCCAACAAAAATAAGTCTCTTAAAAAGAGGTGGGTGAAAGGTTCCCTTACCGACTTAGGTATCTTTCGAAATGTACACCTCAAAGAAGAAGGGTCATACAATGAAGATGTAAATACCCATAATGAAATTATATTACAAAAAGAGTATAATAATGAGTAGTACATACACCACTCAAAGTAAATGGTGGTGAATGTAGAATAAATCTCATGGAAATAAAAGTGAGATGAAAAATCCCTTACGAAAACTCAGCAGCCTAACGGCGCCGCTAAGAACTTCCAAAAATAGATTGATGAGATCAAATAGGGTCTCTCATATTATTAATATAAAATGTAAAGCAAGAGGAATATAGAAGAACATCCCCAAACATAACATAGAGGAGCATAAAAGAAGTGACATAAAGGATTGTACTTAAAAATAGAAAGAGAGGTTGGATCTCTTACTAAAATTCAGCAGCCTAACGGCGCCACTGAAAACTTCCAAAATTGATTGATGAGAGAAAGTAGGGTCTCTCATCATATGAACAAAAAAAGTACAGTAAGATTAATATAAAATCACATCCCAATCATAAGAAATATGAGCTTAAAAGTAATGACATAAAAGAGTGTACTTAAAAAGAGAGGGGTAGGATCCCTTACCTTGGGTCCGACTTGACTCGATCGTTCTTTAATGTCCTGAATAATAAACATTAGTTAATTTCTACTTTCTTAAGTTCCTTTTTCAACTTTGTTATTCCTTTTATATCACTTATTACCATCTTATGAACACAATGTAATTATTTATGTTAATAATGGTTGTTTTGTCGATCCTTGGTACTTGAGTCAAAAATAAGCTATTTATAATTACATGTTGTTCATGTGGTAAAATATCCATTATATGAAGAATTCTATTCATGATGTAGATATCATATATATCATATATATCCAGTATGTTCATGAATTTATAATATTACATAATCATTTAGAGGTAAGAAATGAAATGCACCGTTCATGGAGTCGGTAAGTCGTACGTACGCATGAACGCTACTTTCATTTCTATGTCATATTAATGGAATTAAAACTAAATGAGAGCTATGTATATTTTAATTCCAGAATTATATTCATCACTTATATGTAACATAAATCATATATATCCATTATATATATGTACTTTTAATAGTACATTACATTTTGGTATAAGAAATGAAATGAACCATTCATGGAGACGGTAAGCCGTACGTATGAATTAACGCTACTTTCATTTCTATGTCATACATTAATGGAGTGAAATCAAAATGATATAAAGGTATATTATAATTTCAGTATAATATCAAATATAATACCATTAAATCCATCCTTTATACGTCCCATGTATGGCATTAACGAATCAAATAACTTTGAGGAGGTGGTAGTCCGCACTTCCTAAAATGAAATTATCGTGTTTACCCACAATGGGAACCATAACGGTATTCCACAAATGAAAAATAAAGAAGCTTAAGTAAAACATAAAAATAGTATATATCATATATAAATATAGTGTCATCTTAATGGCCACCTTTGAAGGTTCTATATGAGTGTTGAACAATCATCGTTTCGTGAGGTAGAAATTCACCATCCACAGAAACAGTATGTTCTTTAACCATTATATGAAGGTGTGTTTAAGTGTTGCTCAAATAATTCTTATAACAATATCCTATTATATTGGGGATAATGGTGTTGTTACAAAATAAATGAATAAAAAGAGTTTAGGGGGTTGGAGAAGCAAAATAAAACATAAGAACACAAGAGAATACACTACCTTTAAAACGGGTAACTCTTTTTGAATTGAGCTCAAAAGCTTCCTTGGGTAGACTTCTGCCATAAGTGAGGCTTCTAAGAGTAAGAGAGGGATGTGGAGAGACAAAATGGACAGGTGTTGGCCGAGTAAAAGTCTTGAGATGTGTGGGTAAGGTGGTAGAGTTGGGGGCCTTTTATAGGAGGAGAGGAGGGGAACTCTTGGAAAGTAAGGAAATGTTACTTTATTTTAGAATGAGTTTCGGATTTTAATGGTCCCAAATTGATGTATTGCGAGGATAAGGTGATATGGTTTTGATATACACCCATCCAATAGGTTTTGGACATGTGAATGGCTTAGTTTTACATTATCATTCTATTTTCATTAAAATGTTAAATAATGAGGTTATCGCTGCATCATTATGATGTCATAAATAATTTATTTTATATAATGTCTAAAAATTATAAGAAAAATATCATGTTGTAGGAAATCATTTGAGCTTTCTAATTAATCGTTATAGTCAAAATTTTGACTTGTATAACCCCATTCAAAAATTTCTTTAGTAAAACAACTCATGGTTGTGACATTTTTATTTTAACATTAAATAGAAAGTTATTTATGTCATTTTCCTTCCAAAGTGGCTCCATGGGGTCCCCAAGTTGACCCATGGATTATCTTAGTCGGCCATAACTCATACAATAGAGTTAGTACAAGTTTCAAATCATTTTCATTTTATTATAATATCATTTTTACCTTAAATCACACTAATTACCTCTAATCGCGATAAAGAACATAAAAGATACTATTCACCAAAAAAATTATTTTAATCCCATTGTACGACATTTTACATTCTAATGAAAACCAGGTATGTCGGATTTTTGAAAATCAAATCACAGAAGTGGCAAAGTTTCATTGAAACGAAAAATCAGTTTCATTAACTACTACTTAGTGGTTTCACTATTCATCAAAAATTGAAGTTTTTCAGAAAAATACCAAAAAACCACCCTAAGCTATATTTGATATTCCGAATTCAAAAATGATGTCTATTTTACAAAATTCAAAACATATAAGTCTCATTAATTAATTTAATAATTAATTCCAGATGTCAAAACAAATAGCGTGTTTTTATGAAACAAAAAGTATCAAAAGATTGACACTAGTTTTAGTCTAATTTCAATGTGAAATTAATTCCAACAAACACTATTGAATTAAATGGTAAAAATATATTCTTATTCCACTATAAAACCACTTCAAAGGATAATCTAATCATATAAATAAATTAGATTAAAAATAGTTTTGGAATTATAATACAACAGTTTTCACTATTCATTAAAAATTGAACTGTATCAGTAAAATACCAAAAAGTTACAGAAAGTAAATTTTTAAGTCCAGATTCTAAAGAAGAGTTTTATTTGATCCAATAGAATGTATAAGAGTGAAAAAACTATTTTTAAGTGGTTTCACCATCTAAAGGTGATAAATCGACCGTTTTGTGAATATTAGAGTAAATATGTCTAAAGTTGATTCTTTTCGTATTTTGAGCCTTTATCCTTTATTGGATAAATGTAAAAACATTTAACAAACATATATAATCATATTTTAGTTTTTTATATTCATTATCACCAATACAACAGCTATGTGCTAAATACCATTTAAAATAATGTTATTTTATTTTTAGAGTGCAACGTACGATTTCAATGAAACGCATTGTTGCATATTGGGTACGCCATCGAGAATAGCATTCCTTTAAAGTAATATTAATATTTTATTCACAAATATACATAAATATAAAAATTTCATGTTATTTATTTACCTAGGGTATAAGTCCCCAGCCTTAAACCTTACTTAATCTTGAGTTATTACAAGATTACACATTGAGGATCTTTTCAGGTATAGAGTTTTAGGGAATTAGATCTGAAAGCATGCATTACAACCCACATTTAAACAAAGTGGTTACAATAAAAGATAATATTATTTTTTCCCATCAACAAATCATATTGAAAATAAAACATGGATTCTTTATTGACACTTCCTTGACTCTATCATCTTATCATGTACCTTTCCCTTGACATGTGAAAAACATTTCAACAACTTGGGATGAGCATAAAAAAGCTCAGTATGGGTTATAAAAAAAACATGGAAAGGAAACATGAGTTCATATATACATAAGAATGAAATCATACTTTACCCATAAAACATAGTCACTTTAACATACCTCATAAAATCATGAATAAATCATAGAAATTATAAGACATAAAGGTAACTTGAGGCATTCATAACATTCTTACATAGGGAATAACCCTCTTGGTTATGTTTGGAATACCCATCACAGTATATTCCCAAAATCTCATCAGAGGAACCTTAAAATTTCAATCCTTCGCGTTACCCAATGCATTGGAGAGCTATAACGGGCTCACCCGCCCTTAGTTTATCACAGAACCACCCATCTTCATAATAATGCCTAAGAACCATAAAATAATCGTATGACATAAAACATGCATAAAGGAAACATAACATTTCCACATTTCAATCACGAGATATCAATACAACAAAAGGATAAAAACATTATGAAAACCATTTTCAATACTAAAGTAAATCATGGTATTTATTTTTCATTTTAAAAAGGGTATGTCTTGTAGAGGAAGCCGAAACTCAAATAATGGTCACAGCGGCGGAGAAGTCGTTGTCGCCGCATACGTACGACACAAACATTCCTTTTTGTTGTTTAGAAAAACACTTCGTATAAAAAAGATTCATTTGGGATAAACCTAAAAGTCAAAGGGGTTTATACACCGTATAAAAAGAGGTTGTGTATAAAATAAAATATGCCTCAATTAAAAGAGATTGAGATGATGTCCCATACCTCAGGTCCAACTTGACTCGATCACTCTTTAACCTCCTAAATAATAAACATGAGTTAATTTATACTTGCTTAAGAACCTTTTCCAAGTTCATTATTCCTTTTATATCAATTATTACCATGCTATGAACATTATATAGTCATTTAAGTTAATAACGATCGTTTTGTCGATATTTGGTACTTGAGTCGAAAGTGAACTTCTTATGTTTACACGTTGTCCACGAAGTCAAATTTCCATTATGTAAAGAATGATATTCATGATTTATATTCCATATATTTAATATATATCTATTATATACATTCATTTATAATTTTATATAATCATTTAGAGGTAAGAATTGAAATGCACCATTCATGGAGACGGTAAGCCGTACGTACGCATGAACACCACTTTCATTTCTACTTCATATTTTATGGAATGGAATAATAATGATATAAAGGAAGAATTTAATTCCAGTATAATATCATATATAATATCATAACTCCAACATTTATATGTCCCACATATGGTATTAATGAATCAAATCACTTTGAGGGGGCGATAGTCCACACTTCCTTAAATGAAGATATCGCGTTTTACCCATCATGGAAACTATAAAGGTATGCCAAAAATGAAAAATAAAGAAGCTTAAGGAAAACATAGAAATATTATATATCATATATAAATATAGTTTCATCTTAATGGCCACCTTTGAAGGTGTTATATGAATGTTGAACAATCATCATTTCGTGAGGCAGAAATTCACCATCCACCGAATCAGTATGTTCTTTAACCATTAGATGTTGGTGTCTATAAGGGAAGCTCGAATCCTACTTTTTAAAACATCCTAGTATATTGAAGATACTGGAGTTGTTACAATAAAATTGAATAAAATTAGTTTAAGGGGTTGGAGAAGCAAAATAAAACAATAGAACACAAGATAAAACACTACCTTTAAATCAGGTAACTCTTTTTGATTTGAGCTCAAGGCTTCCTTGGGAAGACTTATGCCCAAAGTGAGGCTTCTAGGAGTAATAGAGAGATGTGGAGAGACAAAATGGGCAGAGTTTGGCTGAGCCGAAGGCTTTGGAAGTGTGGGTAAGGAGGTATAGGTGGGGGCTTTTTATAAGAAGAGAAGAGGGGCACTCTTGGAAAGTCAAAAAAAGATACTTTATTTTCAAATGAATTTCTGATTTTAAGGGTCCCACATTGATGTGTTTCAAGGATAAGGTGATAAGGGTTTTAAATCCACCCTTACAATTGGTTTTATACATGTGTAGGTCTTAGATTTAACATTATCTTTCTATTTTATTTAAATCGTTAAATAATGTGCTAATCGCTGCATCATCATGATGTCATAAATAATTTAATTTATTTAATGTTTAAAAATTATAAAACAAATACTATGATGTATGAAATATTTTTATCTTTCCAATTAATATTTATAGTCCAAATTATCATTTTTTTAGACAAAATTAATGATGTTTTACTTAGGTGATACATTCATTGTTATATTTAACTTTCTTTAAAAAATTATAAGATAACAAGTCACTTTCCCACAAAAGTGATTCCATGGGGTCCCCAAGTTTGGCACAAGGCATACCATGGTCAGCCATGAGACAAAAATATGTATTAGGACACATGTTTGTGTCATTTTTTATTATTATGATATTATTTTATTATCCTTAACTACCCGATTACTCATTAATCAAGATAAATAAAGATAATTACCGTCATTACTATTCATAATGTCCAAAAACAAAAGAGTCTTAATTACATAATTTGGACCTTAAGATTCCAAATATGGAATCCATTTTACCAAATTCCAAACACAGAAATTTCAATACATAATTAAAAAATAATTCCCGTTGTCAAAACAAATAGCGGGTTTTTTTGAAACATTATCTATGAAAAGTTTGGTATTAGTTTATGCCCAATTACAAAGTGAAATTAATCCTAATTACCAACATTGGATTAAAGGTTAAAAATATATTCAGATTTCACTTTAAGAAAAATTAAAAAGATAATCTAACTATATAATTAAATTAGATGAAAAAGCAGTTTTGATGTAAAATTCAGTATTTTTAACTATTCATTAAAAAATGAACATTGTCAGAAAAATACCAAAAATTTATCCCATGTAAATTTCAATCTCCCAATCATAAAGAATATATTTATTTTGACAAATAGGGATTATAAAATTGTCAAAAGTTTGAGTTCAAAAAAGTTTTCTATCAAAAGGCAGTAAAACAATCTTTTAAAAATATTAGTGTATTCCAGGCTTAAGATTGGATTTATTCTCATTTTAAGCCTATAAAACACTATCTAATTCATAAATAGACATAGATAAAAATATCTATTATTCCTTACTTACTTGGGATGTTACATCCTTCCCCCTTTAGAAAATTACGTCCCCGTAATTTATTTACATATCGAATAAGTGGGGGTATTTAGCCATCATTGCATTTTCATATTCCCTTGTTGCTTCTTCAATCATGTGGTTTCTCCACAAATCCTTTACCTGCTGAATCACCTTATTTCGTAACACTTGCTCCCTGTGGTCTGTAATCCTGACTGGTTGTTCTTCATAAGATAGATTCTTTTCCATCTAAACTACCCATGGACTCAAAACATGAGATGGATCTCGCATGTACTTCCTTAACATGGAAACATGAAAAAAATTGTGTACGTGAGATAAACTCGGAGGTAAAGCCACTCGGTATGCAACTGATCCAACTCTATCTGAATTTCATATGGTCCAATGAACCTTGGACTGAGCATTCCTTTCTTACCAAATCGCATCACACTCTTCCATGGTGAAACTTTGTGAAAAACATGATCACCTACCTCAAAAGAGATTTCCTTCCTCCTGTTGTCCGCATAACTCTTCTGCCTGCACTGAGCTGTTCTCATGTGTTTCTGTATAAGCTGAACCTTTTCTACCAACTCTTCTACCAATTCTGGTCCCATTAACATCCTTTCACTCACTTCATCCCAGAAATCTAGAGTTCGACACTGGTTCCCATATAATGCCTCAAATGGCGCCACATGTATACTGGAATGAAAACTATTATTATAAGAAAACTCAACCAAAAAAATATGTTGGTCCCAAATTCCCTGATAATCCATCAAACAAGCATGTAGCATATCCTCCAAATTCTGAATTGTTCGTTCTGAATACTCATATGACTGGGGATGAAAAGTTGTACTAAAATTTAATTCAGTACCCAACGACTTCTGAAAGCCCTTCCAAAAGTTAGAAGTAAGCCAGAGATCACGATCAGATACAATGGATAGAGGAACTCCATGCAACCTGACTATATCTTTAATGTACAATCGAGAAAGTTGATCTAAAGAGAATGTATCTCGAATAAGAAGGAAATGATCAAATTTAGTTAGTGATCAACAATAACCCAGATTGCATTATTACCTCGAGATGTCTTCGATAATCCCACAACAAAGTCCATGGATATATTTTCCCATTTCCACTCTAGTACTGGTAACGGTTGAAGCATCCATTTTGGTAACTACCGCTCTGCTTTAACCTGTTGTCAAGTCAAACACTTCACAGTAAAATCAGCAATATCTCTTTTCATTCCCTCCCACCAATAATACTCTTGAAGATATCTATACATCTTAGTACTGCCAGGATCAACTACAAACGGAGAACTATGAGCTTCACATAACAACTCTCTCTTCAACTGTGAGTCATAAGGCACACATAATCTCTTCCCAAATATCAAAACAAAATCATTTTAAATGTTGAATTTAGGCAACTTACCTTTCCGAACCAGCTCTACCTTTTTATGTAACTCACTGTGTTGCTTCTGTTCTTGCTTGATTCTGCCTGATAGAGGAGATTTCACTGATACCTGAAACAAAATAGAAGGACATCCTCCACCAAAAACTTCTGTGCCAAAGTTCTTAAAATCCTTAACTAAAGGATCATGTTCCAAACGCAACATTGTAAATAAAGCATTGCTTTTTCGACTCAAAGCATCACCAAATTTATTTGATTTTCCAAGATGGTAATGAATTGTATAATCATAATCCTTGATTAATTCGAGCCATATCCTTTGTCTCATGTTCAACTCTTTCTGAGTGAATATATACTTTAAACTTTTGTGATAAGTATATATTTCACACTTTACTCCATACTAATGATGCATCACTGTAGATAACAAACTCCCCATTCCTGGAAGGTAGTGCCAAAACTGGAGCATTCACCAATCTTCTTTTCAGTTCCTGAAAAAAATCATCACATTCTTTTTTCTAGATAAACTTAACACCCTTATGAGTTAGCTTAGTCATTGGACTAGATTACCAAGAAACATTTCTGACAAACCTTCAGTAATATCATGCCAAACCAAGAAAACTACAAATCTCAGTTACATTTGTGATTCGTGGCCAATCTTCCTCAACTTTTGTTTTTGCAGGATCCACAGTTATCTCATCTTTAGAAAAAATATGACCATGGAAAGAAATTTGTTGCAACCAAAACTCACACTTTCTAAATTTTCAATACAACTTATTTTCTTTTCAGGTTTACAAAATAACCATTAAATGTCTTTAATGCTCCTCTTTAATTTTAGAAAACACCAAAATATCATCAATGAAAACCATCACAAACTTATCCAATAACTCATAGAAAATTCTATTCATTAAGTCCCTGAACACAGTAGGTGCGTTGGTTAGCCCAAAAGGCATTACTAAAAATTCATAATGGCTATATATTGTATGAAAGTCGGTCTTTGGAACATCTGCTTCCTTTACCTTCAACTGACGGTACCCCGATCTCTGGTCAATCATTGAAAAATACTGAGCTCTCTGGAGCTAATCAAACAAATCATCAATATGAGGCAAAGGATACTTATTCTTAAAAGTGATGTTATTCAAGGCTCTATAATCAATGCAAAGTCTCATAGAACCATCTTTCTTTTTAACAAAAAAACAGGAGCACCCCTTGGTGATGTGCTAGGTCGAATGAAACCTTTCTCTAATAAATCTTGAAATTGCTCCTTCAACTCTAAAAGTTCAATTTGAGCCATTCGATAAGGGGGTTTTGAAATTGTCTTAGCATCAGGAAGTAAGTCAACAGTAAATTCAACATCCCGATCTGGTATTATTCCAGGCAACTCATCAGAAAAAACATCAGGATACTCATTTACTACTGGAACATCATTAATCTGAATAGTTCCCTTGTTTTCAACAATGTGTGCAAGGTAACATTCATTTCCATCTTTTACAAGTTTCTCAGGCGCTTGATATGTTATCAACATTAATGGTTCATTCTTGTACACAAACTGAAAGTCTTTCTGAAAAGAAACTTCTTTAGCTCTACAGTCAATCTTAGCATGGTAAAAAGAGAGCCAATCCATACCCAGGATAACATCAAACTCTACTAGAGGTAAAACAATAAGGTTTGCAAGTAGATTCTTTCCACGGATAAGGATAGGAAGATTCTTATAAATTATTTTTGCCTCAACATTTCCCCTGGTGTTTTTACCAAAAGTTCAGGAGTCGTTTCTTAAGATGGTATTCCCATTTTACTAGAAAAGGTTTCAGAGATGAAAGAATCTGTATACCCCGAATCAAACAACACACTGGCATAATCTGAAAAAACAAACAATGTACCTGATAGAAATTCATTTGATGGCCCGACATCTACTGAAGTAGTCTCAAAGGATTTCACCGCCCTTTCTGCTTGTAGTCTAACTGCTTCCCATCACTCAAGCTCTTTGTCAGACACACATTTGCATAGTGACCCATCTCATTGCACATAAAACATTTCACTAACTGTAAATCAAATTAGGTCTTACCATCACACTGATCTTTTCCAGTGCAATCACGAGCCTTATGTCCCATCTTACCACATCGGTAGCACTTTCCAGAATACAGAAGACATTCCCCAGCATGCCTTTTACCACATTTATGACAAAATGGAATCATAGTTTTCTTACTATCATACTTTTCTGAAGAATTCTTTTTTTTCTCCTGCCACCTCGGTCTCTTCTTATGATGGTTGTTATAGAACACTTGATCATTGCCAAACTCCATTTCCACCTTCTCAACACACCGAACAAGCTTTTCATAACTTTTAAACTCACGAGAAGCTAAATCCATTCGATATTTTGGATTTAATCCTGAGTAAAAATGATTGATTTTACTATCAAGGTCTCAGATAAAATTTGGATCATACCTTGCCAATCGAGTGAACCTTTCTTCATTGGCAGCCACAAAGTGTTCCTCTTGCCTCAGTTCCAAGAATTGTTTTTCCATCATAAGTCGAAAAGCCTTAGGAAAACACTTTTCAAGAAACATACCTTTGAATTCATCCCAATCGAGAGCATCAATCTCATCAGCGTCCCTGATATTTTTAACCATCGGCCACAACTGATATTCTTCACCCTCCAAATGGTAAATAGCAAGACTAACCTTTTGATTTTCTGAACACCCCATGACATCGAAAATCTTCTCTAGTGCTTTAATCCACCCTTCAGCTAGCACAGGTTCAGATGATCCTCTGAATGATGGGGGATGTTGCCTCATGAAATATTCCACCACTGACATGTTCCTCTGTGGTTGATCTGGCTACTCTCGTGCATGGATACCACCACTATTTATCACATGAGTAAACTGTGCCATTACTGCAACGAATTGTTCCATTCCAATTATAACCATATCAGGATGCTGATTCGGAAGGTTATTTTCTTCTTGTATGCCTTCCTAGCACCGCTTCCCTCTCTCCTCTGTGGAAAACCATTCTGAACAAACATGTCATAGATAAAGCAACAATGTAATCTTCAAATGTTATATCATTTCAATTTGACCAAAAAAATATCCTTGGAAAATCATTTAATAGAATTCTAACTCTTAAAGTTATCTAAACCGACCTATGATACCAACTATAAGGCCCCACCCATAAACCTTACTTAATCTTGATTTATTACAAGATTACACATTGAGGATCATTTCAGGTTTAGAGTTTTAGAGAATTAGATCTTAAAACATGCATTACAACCCACATTTAATCAAAGTGGTTACAGTAAAAGATAGTATTCTTTTTTCCCATAAACAGAAACATATTGAAAATAAAACATGTATTCTTTCTTGACCCTTCCTTGACCCTATCATCTTATCATGTACCTTTCTCTTGACCTGTGAAAAACATTTCAAAAACATGGGATGAGCATAAAAAGCTCAGTATGGGTTATAAAAAAACATAGAAAGGAAAAATGAGTTCATATATACATAAGAATAAAATCATACTTTACCCATAAAACATAGGCACTTTAACATACCTCATAAAATCATGAATAAATCATAGAAATCATAAGACATAAAGGTAACTTGAGGCATTCATAACATTCTTACATAAGGAGTAACTCTCTTGGTTAAGTTTGGAATACCCATCACAGTATATTCCCTAAATCTCTTTGGAGAAACCGTAATGTTTCACTCCTTTTCATTACCCAATGCATTGGAGAGCTTTAACGGGCTCACCCACCCTTAGTTTATCATGGAACCACCCGTCTTCATAATAATGCTTCAGAACCATAACATAATTGTATCACATAAAACATGCATAATGGAAACATAACATTTCCAAATTTCCATCACGATATATCAATACAAAACATTGATAAAAACATTATGAAAACCATTTTCAATACCAAAGTAAAATATGGCATTTATTTTTCATTTAAAAAATGGGTATGGCTTGTAGAGGAAGCCAAAACTCAAATAATGGTCACGGCGGCGGAGAAGTCGTTGTCGCCGCATACGTACGACAAAAACATTCCTTTTTGTCGTTTAGTAAAACGCTTTGTATAAAAAAGATTCCTTTTGGATAAACATAAAATTCAAAGGGTTTTATACACTGTATAAAAGGAGGTTGTGTATAAAATAAAATATGCCTCAATGAAAGGAGATTGAGACGAAGTCCCATACCTCGGGTCCGACTTGACTCGATCGTTCTTTAACCTCCTGAATAATAAACTTGAGTTAATTTATACTTGCATAAGAACCTTTTTCAAGTTCATTATTCCTTTTATATCACTTATTACCATGTTCTGAACACTATGTAGTCATTTAAGTTAATAACAGTCATTTTTTCGATATTTGGTACTTGAGTCAAAAGTGAACTTCTTATGTTTACACGTTGTTCACGAAGTCAAATATCCATTATCTGAAAAATCATATTCATGATGTATATGCCATATATTTAATATATATCCAGTATATAAATGAATTTATAATTTTACATAATCATTTAGAGGTAAGCATTGAAATGCACCATTCATGGAGACGGTAAGCCATACGTACGCATGAACGCTACTTTCATTTCTACTTCATATTTTATAGAATGGAATCATAATGATATAAAGGTATAATTTAATTCCAGTATAATATCATATATAATATCATAACTCCAACCATTATATGTCCCACATATGGTATTAACGAATCAAATCACTTTGAGGGGTCGGTAGTCCGCACTTCCTTAAATGAAGATATCGCGTTTTACCCATCATGGAAACCATAAAGGTATGCCCAAAATGAAAAAAACAGAAGCTTAAGGAATACATAAACATATTATATATCATATATAAATATATTTTCATCTTAATGGCCTCCTTTTGAGGTGTTATATGATTGTTGAACAATCATCATTTCGTGAGGCAGAAATTCGCCATCCACAGAAACAGAATGTTCTTTAACCATTAGATGTAGGTGTGTGTAAGTGTAGCTCGAATACATCTTATAACAAAATCCTAGAATATTAAAGATAATGGAGTTATTACAAAAGAAATGAATAAAATTAGTTTAAGGGGTTTGAGAAGAAAAATAAAACAAAAAAACACAAGATAAAACACTACCTTTAAATCGAGTAACTCTTTTTTGATTTGAGCTCAAGGCTTCCATGGGAAGTCTTCTGCCCAAAGTGAGGCTTCTAGGAGTAAGATAGGGATTTGGAGATAAAAAATGGGCAGTGTTTGGCCTAGCCAAAGGCTTTGGAAGTGTGGGTAAGGAGGTATAGGTGGGGGACTTTTTTAAGAGGAGAGAAGGGGTACTCTTGGAAAGTCAAACAAAGTTACTTTATTTTCAAATGATTTTATGATTTTAAAGGTCACAAATTGATGTGTTTAGATGATAAGGTGATAAGGGTTCGAAATACTCCCATCCAAATGGTTTTGGAAATGTGTAGGTCTTAGATTTAACATTATCATCCATTTTATTTAAATTATTAAATAATCAGGTAATCGCTGCATCATCATGATGTCATAAATAATTTAATTTATTTAATGCATAAAAATTATATAAAAAATACTATGATGTAGGAAATATTTTTATCTTTCCAATGAATATTTATAGTTCAAAATATCATTTATGTAGACAAAACTAAAAATTTTATACTTAGGTGATACATTCTTTGTTATATTTAACTTTCTTTAAAAAATAAAAAGATAACAAGTCACTTTCCCACAAATGTGATTCCATGGGGTCCCCAAGTTTGGCACAAGAAATCCCATGGTCTTCCATGAGACAACCATTAGAATTAGGACACATGTTGGTGTCATTTTGTATTATTATGATATTATTTTATTATCCTTAACTACCCGATTACTCATTAATCAAGACAATTAAAGATAATTACCGTCCTTACTATTCATAATGTCCAAGAACAAAAGAGTCTCAATTACATAATTTGGACCTTATGATTCCAAATATGGAATACATTTTACCAAATTCCAGACACAGAAATTGCAATAATTAATTTAAAAATAATTCCCGTTATCAAAACAAATAGCGGTTTTTTTGAAACAATATCTATGAAAAGTTTTGCATTAATTTATGCCCAATTACAAAGTGGAATTAATCCTAATGACCACCATTTGATTAAATGTTAAATATATATTCAGATTAAACTTTATGAAAAATTAAAAAGATTATCTAACTATATAATTAAATTAGATGAAAAAGCCGTTTTGATGTAAAATGCAGTATTTTTCACTATTCATTAAAAAATCAACATTTTCAGAAAAATACCAAAAATTTATCCCATGAAAATTTCAATGTCCCAATCATAAAGAATATCTTTATTTTGAAAAATAGATATTATAAAATTTTCAAAAGTTTGATTTAAAAAAAGTTTTCCATCAAAAGGCAGTAAAACAATCTTTTAAATATATTAGTGTATTCCAGGATTAAGATTGGATTTATTATAATTTTAAGCCTCTAAAACACTATCTAATTCATAAATAGACATAGATAAAAATATATATTATTCATTACTTACGTGGGATGTTACATATAGTGTTACAATAGAGATATAAAATTTCAATAAAATTTTAATTCAAATATTTATTTACGTTAAATATAACTATTACATAATTTTATATTTGTTACAGAACATTTTGATGAGTTTTAAGAAGAAGTAAACAGTAATTTTATCTTAAGAACATATACATCATCTTTTAGTATCTTCATCTAAAAAGAATTTTATGAATTCATGGATTGGTATTATGGGACTCCCAGAACCTCAAGGTCATATTGAAAGATATTATTACATTATTTTATCATATATTGGATGAGGTAAATGGATAATGTAGTATAGAGAATTTAAAAAATTATGTCCACTTCTAGACATGAGTTTCGTTTTATACTAGTAAATACTTGTACATTATTGTAAAATATATGACATTCTCATGTAAATTAGCCTAAAAATTACATAAAATAAAGTCTAGTTTTGGTCGTTGCACCACTAAAAAATAAAAAAAATGAAATTGTTTCTATTATGTTTTATTTCTTATAACTTATATTAAACAATATTTTAAAACATTTTAGCATCAATATGGTAACATGTTTTCATTCAATAGTAAGAAATTGTTTTTGGAAATGAATCTTTTGAAATAATCACCAAAAAATATTTTTTCTAACTAAAATTATAAAATCAATTTTAATAAATAAATTACACAATTTGTTATAAATTAATTTCATTATCTATGGTAAAAATGTGTAAAATATATTGTTAGTGGAAAAAAATTTAAGCATAAAAGTAATGTAATTATTACTAAATATCTATTAAAATGATT
This sequence comes from Viscum album, assembly GCA_963277665.1. Classification (NCBI taxonomy): domain Eukaryota; kingdom Viridiplantae; phylum Streptophyta; class Magnoliopsida; order Santalales; family Viscaceae; genus Viscum; species Viscum album. The sequence continues at coordinate 1,568,768,594 of OY728133.1, read as the reverse complement.
AAATTAATGGTAATATATTTGATTAAAAACATAATATTCACATTAATATAAAATATATCACAATAGTAATGAATTTTATTTAATATAATACATAATAAATTTTTTCATAGAAAATGCTCTTTAAAATTTATGTTATTTACCTACAAATGATTATATCTTCAGTAATGACCAATGAATTGTTATTTTTTAACGAATTATTATTTTTACATTAAAAAATAATATATCATAGAAAATCCATAATTTATTATTGATAAATGTCCAAAAATATATAAAACAAAATTTCGAAAAATTGATCTAAAAACACATTGTTATTTTATTTTTAATATCATTTTTTTTCACTTATTTATTATTAAAAAATCAATATATATTCATTGAGAAAAACATTTGTACATATATTTTGTTATATAGTTTTTCATATTTATACCGAAAGATATATGGTCTAGGTAATAATAGTTATATTTAATAATAATATTTAGATAGTATATCATTTTTTGTTATGGAATGATATTGCAAGAAAAAAAACACTATCATAAACCTAAAATTTACTACAATGAATTATTTTATAATATACAAGGGATTTAATTTATGAGTTATTTAAATTATATCTCGCTTGAAAATATAGATTTTTTCCTTGAATATAGTCTTACTATCTAGGTGGAATATCTGTTTTATTTTCATATATTTTTTAAAATTAGGTTTCATCTTATAAATCTGGATTATATATGGCGAAGTATGATTCATATGAATATTTCCCTCTAGTATTGTTTTCCTTGATTTAATTTTTGAACTATTCAATTTTATTTGAGATTTGTTTCATATTTTTAGATTCAACACACATATATATTCCTATAGATGAAGAACATCAGTATACAATTCATGGATACAATTCATCAAAAAATTTGTTAATATATTAATTTCATTTTTTACTTTTAAAAAAATATTATTATTAATTAACACACCCTGATGTGGTCTAATAATTTTATTATTCTTCATGTATCATAGTCCTCTCAATTTATTTAACGATTCTTTCTTTTTTAATGACAGATTTTTTGAGAATCATGATTTTTCAATGTTAATTTATTTATGAAATGTAAAATCCCTCTTCATCATTTGATATCATTATCACATAATATTTTACATTTTTAAATTACTTTGTGGGTGGATATTTCTTTCAAGACATATATAAATTATTTTTTTCTTAATTTTTTGATTATAAGTTGAATACCCTTATTATACATCATTTGTTGAGTTATATAACATTTCTTAAACAATAATTATCTCAACACATTCTATGATACTAGAATAATTTTTTAATAGAATCCACAAACTTATTTATTAAATGTTACACTTTAAACAAATTTATTATGTCTTGACACCTAAAAATATTAGTTGAATCATTACTTTATATTTTTTCCATTTTATAAATTAAATTACATATAAATCCTTTAAAATATTATGGACTTTATAAAACTGATTTTCATCCTTGGAGACACAAGGGTGTTTAATATTATCTTTGTTAAATTTCATTTTATTCATGTATTTTAAATCTATATGTACCATAGCCATTATTAAAAAGTTATGTTTTGTTATCATTACATAATTCAAAATAGAATTTTGCTACTCATGGGGGGATAAGTATTTTATATATTACAAAATTGAAATATTTAGTTTGAACATATCTAGATGGTTTCTCATTAATTTTTCTACCAAATTATAATCTCGCATATTATATCCAAGACCTCTTATATGACTAAAAATTTAATATATCATGGATAAATAGTAATCAATGGCTTCATACTTAGTGATTGTGATTCCGTCAAACATATATATTGAATGATTTAATTTGGATTATTTAATGTTAACATTTCCTTCAAAAATGTTATCATGTTTTACAATTTTTGGACATCAAATCAATTGGAATTTCGATTTTTAAAGAAAATGAATAATCATCCATAGAATATAATAGGACCAAATTACATAGTAACAAAACTATAGTGTTATATGATTTGTGAAAACATAGAATGGAAAATTGGAACCATGTATAATTTCATTGTAAAAAATAAACACAGATTCTATCAAAAAAATACAAAATTACATGTCTAAAATAAAACAAGATGGATCTCGGGGGAAACCAGGTCTATTATTCTTAATAAAATACCTAGATCAAATATTATACCATAAATTGGTGGTGAATCATTTAATCTTTTTTATATAAATTATTTCCTATATCCAAATAACCCAGGTGAATTTTTAGAGTCATGATTCGCTCTTATTGTCACTTCCCCACCCATACGTGAAAAAGAAATGAAAATATTAAACAAAAATTAGATTTTATATCGTTTGGATTCATTTTGAGAGATAGAACCTTCCATGTTTGTGTTGAGTTTAGAGACATGGATGATAATTAATATAATATTGATTAAACATAGAGATAGTTCATATACTTGACTCTTAATGAGTTATATAATGGAAAAATGTAATGGTTTATGACAAGAAAGATCCTTCGTTGAATTAAAAAAAAGAATGTTTTTGTTTACCCTGATACCCCATTCATGATAATATTTAGTTATCACCCTCACATGGATAAAATTTTAACTGTGCTCAAATTTGAATTTTTCAAAAATATAAGATATAACATTCAAGGATACTCAAATAACTAAATTCATGAAATAATAAGTACTATACATCTAAATTTTCAGATGTATTTTGGTATCATATATCCTAGAATGAGATAAAAACACATTAAAAATTCATTATTCCAATAATGTATAAATTTCAAAGAGAAATTATATCATTAATGACATTCCTCAAAAAAATCAAGAACAAGAATTCAAATTGGTTTAATGTTACACAGATTCAATCTCTTATAGAATCAAAAACAATATATATTTATCAATTTTTTCAAATATTAATATTATTTCATTTATCCCTTTTTATATTCATCAAGGAATACGCGAATGAAATATCAATAATTATTAGGAAAATTCTTATTACGATCGCGTTAACCAATATTTTGGTTCAATAGCCTCCAAATATTTTCATATAGAATATTCAATAGAAGGTTTTGAATATTAAATTTTGAAATCTCTCAGATTATATCAATATAATTATTTTCTTGTTCGTGGTCAATGTTTCATATTAAAACCACTATATAACTTGAAAAATTATTCCATTGAAAGGATCGATATTAATCATATGAATTCAAAAATCATTACCATTTGAATTTCACTATGATGTGGAATCATATTCTACTGCATAGAGAGATAAATGCATAAAAATAAATCTCTATCTTGTAGATTTATAAAATATTTTTTGAATGAAAACACATTAAAATAAAAATTATTCTAATATTAATGAGGAATAATTCCCAATATTCTAAAAATTAATTTAATAAAAAATTTATATTTTTCAACAATTAATAACCCCAATGATAATTCATATCATCCTTTTTAATCTCTATAAATATTTATTCCATAGGATCCTAAATAATGTGTTCACAATTAATTGATTATCCCTAGAATGAATGAGTGATTCTTACACTTTCCTTTAATATGATGTTTTTATATTCATCCATGTTTATATATATATAGAATGATGAACCAGGGGATAATATTATTAATATAGAATGAATATTACATTATATAGATAATACTTTTATAGAACTAGATTGATACTTTCCCATTTTAGGATTCATGCATATGTATCTAATGATGATTTTGATTTGGTGTTGTAATTTTTCTTATGAATCAAATAAATGATGATTAAATAGTTCAATTCCATTTCCATTATATTTCAGCTCACTTATAATATCCCATACTTGATTCACCACTACTACTAAATTTTGGATTAATATTTCTATTCATCATCCCGACATGACTCAAATATTCTTGATAAGAGAATTCCACAACATCATAAGAACCTATAAGTTAAATAAAAATCATCTATTATGAGTAAAAAAGTGAAGAAATTTATTGTGAATTTACCCATTTGAAGTCAGTAATGAATACTATGAAGGATATCACATAAATGAATAGAAAATTATTATATTAATATAGGAAAGTAAACATCATAGAATATTTCATTTTGGAAGTTGATGAAAAAAAGTTCAATGGGCATGGATAAATGAATAGAATTTGAAAATTTTCATGTGGGAAGACATATCTGATTAAGATATTGTGGGTATATATAATAATCTTCCAGGATTATGAAATAGTGTATTGATGTTGAAATATAGGTTTAATCAATTCAAAGAATTATATAAAATTCAAACCTTTTCTAAAAGAGTTGGTCATGAATAATGGGAAAGAACTAGTTGTATCATGATCAAAATATTTGTTTAAAAATAATAGGTGTAAAAAAATATTTATCTAGATAATGAAATTGATAATTTATTAGAAATATGGAATATCTAGATAGAAGAATATAGAATTATGGAGTATGAATAAATTCATGAAACTCTTATTCTAGTTCAATAAATGACATTCATTCAAACTAAGATAGAATAAAAAAAATAAAGAAACACATAATTCCTAATTGAAACTAGATTAGAGTAATCATGAAGGAATCTTGTCCGAAGAAGGATATAAAATTTACATATTAATAAAAAATTGATAGTATGTTGTAAAAGAAATATCTCTTATAGTTTTACAACTGAAATTTAGGGGATGACACCCATTATTCCCACATTTTTATTATTGGGTATTGAATACGGAATTTGAGGTTAAAATAGAATAAAATATATAGTGACCCAAACCATTCATACTCAAAAATTTAATCATTGAAGTTGAATATTCAATACAATAATCAAAAAAAATCTCATGAGGATAACAAAGGTATAGTTACTTTGGAAGCATGAACACATAGTCAATTGGCCCATATGTGAGCCACTTCATCTCCCATTATATTGTTTATTAGTATAAACGTTATTTTTTTATAAATGTGGTCACACCAGATTTATTGATATAAAAAATTAAAATAGTCTAAAATAAGGAATTCAATATTTTTCCTTTTATAAGAGATGATTTAGCTCAATTGGGAGAGTATTAGAATGTGTGAAGGAATCATCAAACACTACAGTACTATGAAGGGAATAATAATGCATATTGTCAAAAAGAAAAACATGTGTTATAATAAAATTCATTGAGGAGAGCTTATCGAGCCAGTTAGAACATCGATAAGTTACCTTTCTGGAATGATTATTGTTTCTGTGTCTTACAACTTGAAACATTTTGGTGGAGTTTTATAAAATCCAAATATTATTCTAATGAAATTGTTTTTCGTATGGAAATCAATATTAAGACCAATAATTTTTTCTTCAATAGTAGTGGAATGTACGCAAGGGATATTAAAATAATCAATGAATTCATCACTAAGATCACTGATGATGGACTTAAACTCCACTAGACCTAGATTTCCCCTAGATGCTTCATTTATGTTTCATTTCAACCAGCCAATAAATGGTTTGACATAAAAGAATTCAAGAATGCATAGAGGATGAGGGTAATTAAATCTATCATTTAGATACCAGTTCACTGTCAAATCTTGAACAGTGTTACTATAATGTCCATTTTTGAGTAGATTTTCATTCAAGATAGCCTCCATTTTTTCCAAAATGGTCGAATGATGATTTAAACATTTTTGTTTGAACTGACTTGTTTCTTACTCGTTATATGATGATCACTAGTTTTGAATAGGCAATATATGACATATTCTAGAGTTGATAAGACATAATAAATGATGATCTCATATACACAATAAGAGTAATCAAGGGACATAATGAAGTAAAACTTAAAAAATGGTTGAGAATATGATAATAACATTTTAAGCTAATACCCTTTATATCAAAGATCAAAATATTGATTCATGGAATAAATATAGGTTTCTCATAAAACAAGAATCATAACTGAATTAATTAACATGATCCACAAGAGTATAAAATTATCATAAAACGTATAATTGTGCATATATATAAGAATGTAAAATCAATTCCATTATAGAGAAGACTCCCTTCTAGGTCTATTATAATAAAATAGGTTCTCTCCCAACACCACTATAATCGTCAAGATTCCCTAGTAAGGCCATAATATAAAAAAGTCACTCATTGAACCATGACTAGTTCCCATTATAGTCATGTCAATCTCATGTGATATAAACATTTTCCCAATGTAGTGGAGGGAAAAAGAGGTCACATCCATCATAGTGTTAACATAACTACCACCCATGGTTATAACATAACAACCATCACATAATGAAAATAATTTATATATGTTATATAATATCATTAAACATTCATCAATATATGATCCATGAAATAAAATGGGTTTTATAAACATTAATTCACAACAAAAAATGTTGTAACGAAATATGTTTCATAATTAGTTCATAATTTCACCAAGCATAAAATATAGAAAAATAATCAGGTCACATAGTCATTTTATCTTTTAATAATATATGAATGTGAAATGGGTTTCCGAAACCACATTTAATCGTAAACATAAAACAATAATAGAAATAATAATAATGGAATAATTTTGTCATTCACATAGTAATACTTAATTAGCAACAGAATAAGTCATATTATGTGGAGAAATTTTTTTTATGTAAAATATCTTGAAAATTTTATGGATTAAAATTATCTACATACTTTAAAAAACATTTACTAGATATAAACCATTTAAAAATTATTTTATATTAAAATAAATAGAGAAACAAGTAAATGAAATTTTAATTATTATTTATAACATTTCATTTATGAAAATAACATTTCAATAAAAATAACTTCAAATTTTTTTAAAAAAAAATATAGAAATAATATTCTTTGAAAATAAACAATGAAATTTATATTGGAAGGCTTAAAGATTATCTAAAAGAAATTATTGATTCAATGATCCTTGATTTTATTTTTCTATATAATAGAATTAATAAACCATTCTAAAGATCCTATTATTTAAAAATTTAATATTTAACATATAATGGAATCATTAAATATTTCAAAAAAGTTATTTTGAGAAAAAAATCTACAAAATTACATTTTTTTAAAATATAAAATTATAAACATTTTTGAATGTACTTATTTTGAAAAAGAATTAAACATATAATGTTTGATTTAAAAATATTATTTCACAATGGAGGAGTATTCTATTTATTTAATACAAATCAAAAAAAGTCCAATCTTGTTTTTAGTCAAATGCCAAATGAGCTTTATTTGAAAAATTAGATGATTCACTTCAAAAAATGTAAATTGAAAAAAATAGTTATAAACTTTATTCAATAAATAATAAAATAAAAATATTCTTTCTTCAATTTTTTTTAGAAAATATGGTTTTGGGAGGTAATGGTTTTTCAACTGAAGATAGATGTAATGAAAATATTTTTTTAAGGGTCTTTTGAACTCTAGAGAACATAGAGGAAAATATTATGAAAATATATGTTATAATTAAAAAAAATAATATGATAAAATTCATATATTTAATGAGATATAGATCTTAAAATTTAATCACTTGAAGCATATTCATAAATAATACTGATAAATGATGAGATTGTAGAATAAACTATTTCCACTTTAGTAATGATGAATAATAATCATCATAAGTAAATAAAATTATATTAAACATATAATAAAATTAATATAAGTATATTCAGGATATAATAATTTATTTGGTATGAATATACACCTCATATAATAATATTGGTTCATAACATAACTTAGGTACCAAATAAGGCACTTTGAGACAAAAATACCTTACCTATTTGGTAATTTTTTCAATGTAAACCCTTGAAAGAGAGGCAATCAATATGGATTTTGAAATGTGAAATATTGAAAGGATAATAATCAAATAATAAATTCAAGGGTATCATATACAAAACATAAATGAAATAGGAGGTGAATATGGCATGTGTCCTCCATAAGTAAAAATTGTGACAAAAAATCCTTACCTTAAGCCTGAACATTATTGTACGAATTCAATCCTTAGGTATAAAGATATATTATTTATTATAAATATAGTATTGAACCAAAATAATATAAATCATACCATATACGATATACTTATACACATTTATTACTTTTCTATAATAATTTCATTTTTATCATTAGGTTTTGGGTAATGAATGATAGGTTTTTCGTTTACATTTTAGTTTGATGTTTTTTATGATTTTACATTGATTATTGTTCAATAATATATATAATGATTACCATGACATAAATATATTATATATTGACAATAAATTTCATAATGGTAATATATTTGAGTCAGATATATAAAATAATTACACCATTCAAAGAGACGGTAGGTCATACGTACTCTTGAACAATGTTTCTATTTGCTCGGTGAGTGGAACAAAACCGAGGTATATAATAAAAAATACATAAAGAATAATTATGATGTCAAAAATTATATGAATAAATATAATATACTAATATATAACATTGATTTTAAATTTCCTCATTACCATCAAACTGAAATTAAAATTAAAAACACATCACATCAGTTGGTTAGGCAGTAGTCCTCCACACACACTGGTGACATTTTATTCGGACATGTAAGATGGTAAAAAGATATATGTCCTATAAAATTTATTGGATTATTATTATCATAGTAATATCACATATTTTTATTAAAATTATTTTAATTATCGTCCATGTAAAGTGAAAATGAAGAACAAATTACATGACATTATGAGGCATTAGTCCACCACAGACACGAGCAAAATTATTTTATCTCACATAGAATGAAAAATTAAAATTTTGCATATTAATTTATAATTAATGTAGTGTAATTATGTTATAAATATCATAATTATATTTTAAATCCATTAACATTAAAATACCTGATTAATAGTGATGGAAAATGAACAATGTTGGTTCATGTGGTGATAGTCTGTCTTACAGAAGATCGATGGTTTTGTTACATATTTGAGGGAATATGATATTAAAGTAAATATATCCATGAAACATGGGATATTTTATTAGTATGTTTAATTATTAATTTTATTGAGTCTATGTAAGAAATAAAATAAAAATACTCTTTCAATAACATGATCTCATCTTTAAGAAACATATTTTGGTTCAAACAAAAAGGAAGCATAGGATGGATTTCTAACCAATCTAAAGAGTTTAGAATTTTATGATGGAATTAAGATGGCTATTTGGATAGGGAATGTACATCCAAAATGTATTCTGATGTTTTAATAATAGAGGATAAGGGGTGGCCATTTATAAGTGAGGGGAGAGGTAGAAATGAAGATTTTGAATTGAAATTTTTTTACCCACATTATTTATAAAAAAAATCTCAAAAATTGTCCATTACAGGTCCTAGAAGCGTTAATGATAAATTAGGGAAATTAAATTGGTGTTGGACTTGTTTGGGGCCATTTTTAACCCTTATCATTTTTATCCCATTATATATCCATTATTTTCTTAACCATAGAAAATATTGTCTAAACCATTTACTATTAATTTTAAATAAAAAATATGCTAAACTTCTTATATAATAAAAAATATTATGATTCTAAGCATGGAATTGATTTTTCAAAAATATATTTAAATAAGTTGAAAAATATAATATAAACTAATCATGTAGATGTGATGATAAGTAAGTTTTCCAAGGAGAAATGTTCAAATCTATAAAAAGTTATATTGAATAACTAAAAATGAAATTGATTCCAATGTCCTAAATTTAATTAATATATATATAATGGATATTTTTAAAAAAATGATTAATTGTTTTTTCTTTTTTTAAATGAGTAAACATTGACCCCAAAAACCGATGGTCAGTTTCTACTTTCCTACAATGGCACATGATATATAGAATATCATCTCGAAGGATGAAATTTCTTGGTATTCCTAGTATAGATTATATATATGTCTATTGAATTAAAATTTAGAACAAAAATTAATCTATAATTTTTAATGAAAATAACATTACTCCCTCTTGAATATCCTTATATATAAATAATAATACATATCAATGTATCATGGTGAAGGGTAAATAAATTAGGGTGATATCAAATTCTGAGAAAGAATTTAGTACATATAATGTTATGATTTATTAATAAGAATAATAAATATAGAAGATTAAATATATGCACACAAATTCCATTTAATCAATAACTGGACCATATTTATTAGATTTGAAATTATCTATATGGCATGGTGTAGATTAACACACATTCCATTTAAATAAGGTGGTTTTCATTTATAAATAAGGAATAATCGGTATAGATATGTAAATAGAAGAACACATTCAATTTAAGATACAAATTGGGAAATAAATTAATTCATAGCTAATATAATTTTTTAAAATCATGTGGATAATAATTAATAAGTTATTAATAAATAAAATTCATAATTATTTCAATCTATGATATCAGGTATTAATATACTTCTACCATCACAACCTTTCACAAGATAGTTGAAAACTCCAAGTAAAACACTATTAATTATAAAATACTTATTTGTATTAGGAGACCTATCTATGAGTAGAGGTTATATATAATATTATTCCCTAACCATAACTATATGTTCAAATAATTATTCATGTATCAAATAATTGATTCAATTCTAGAACAATTTATCTTATTGTCATATATTCGTATTGAATAATGAAAATAGATTTATCATTAGTTCTGATGATAAAAAATATCATTCAATAAATAATAACATATATAAAAATGATATAAGTTTTATGGAATTTACATATCCATGATAATTAGTATGGAAATTTAATTTCCACGTATTATAGTAATGTTAATATTTCAATGTAAGGTTAATGAATAAAAAATGAATCAAGAATGTAATTATAAATACTTTACTTGGTCAGAAATATATTAAACCGTCTATATAAATAATAATTATGGTATCGACATACACACATTCAATTAAGAATAATTGGTTTTTCATTGATTAATAGTAATAACACAAAAATTAGTTTATTTTTTTATGAAAATATATTTTCCATCTAAAACATAAATTGTGAAACAAAAGGATGAAAATAATAATAAATAATTTTATCTGAAACTAATTTTGTATACATATAAAAGAATCTATAAATAATTTTTTTTCATGAAGTTCAGAATTTATGTTTATAGTGTATACATTATAAAAAAATTCCTTTCACTTTTTTTATAAAATTATTCATTGGGTATTCTTAAAATTAAATGAATATTACAATAGAATAATTCATTTAAACTTAAAAATAGGTAAAAATAATTAAATAAATATATTATGAAAGGAATAAAAAAATTAAAACAAATTTTAAAACCATGGATTGGGATGAAAACAACTCTTTGGCCAAAGCGATATATGACTATATATTTTCTTAAAAACACATTTTAATTATTTTAAGTACCAAATAGTGGAAATGTTATTATTTAAGGGAGAAATCGTGACTATCTGGTGGAAAATATAATTAAATATATTTTTAGACAATTTTCAAATAATTTTCTTCAATGAATATTTATGTATAATTAATTCCAATTAAAATGAGTTTTTTAAGTAAAACCTTACAATGATGAGAATGTTAAATTGTGAATTAATATATCAAATGATAAAGTTTATCAAATTTAAATCTATATAAAAAATGTGGGAATATTAAAAAAATATATTCAAAATCATCTATGTATAAGATCATTTAACGTTGAAGGCAATGAAGAAGTAATATAAACCAATAAAAAAATTGAGTTATGAAATTACTTTCCACTGGGTAGCTTTTAATTCTAATCCCCTCAGATAAAATAATAAAATAATTATATACTAACATACATAAGAAATTATTCATAATTTTAAATTTCAAATTGGCAGTATATAAAACATATATAAGAAAAAAGGTGTATAACATTATGATATGTCCCAATTGATAGAAATTAAGACAATATTCACTACATTATGTTTCAATTAGGGTGAAAATTATTTACTCTCTCATATAGTGGTTGTAAACATCTAATTAGATTATAGAAAATCCATAATAATATTTATTATATCAGGTTTTATCCTTTTATAACATCTTATAACCCTTTCGTTAATAAAATTTCATTATTTTCATTATATCTGGTGTTTGTTTCCTTATATTCTGATGCTTGATGTATCGTGAATGATCTAGTTTATTTGAATACAATAAATTAATATTTTATATAAATTAATAAACAAGAAATATATATCATATTTTAAAATAAATTATATTTTCAAAATCAATTATGAAATATAATTATGAAAAAGGTCCCATGTGACAATCATGGGGATGGAAGGCCATACATTTTCATAAATAACATATCCATTTCTCAATAATTATTATTGAAAATTTGTAACAAATATTTTAATGAACTGTAATTAACATAATATAATATTATATCTATTATTATACATTTATATATCAGCAATTGTTTGTGGTGATGAAAAGAGAGTCGCATCGCTTTGTGAAGCCGGTAGTCCACAGGTACACAAACAATGTTATTATCATTATATTAGTGAGAAGGTAAGAAATATAATTATATAATATAGTCTAATAACGAAAATTATGTCATTAATAATATAAAAATTACATTTATATCACATATATTAATTAAATTTATCCTAATTTAGTTTTATGAAAATCTTTGGGAAAAAACAAATCAGATCACTTCATGAGGTGGTAGTCCACTATATAGATGATCAATGTTATCATATCCCCTACGGAATGGAAAGTAAAATTTTACTATATAATTTAATAAAACCAGTGTAATTATTATTTTATAAATATTATATATATATATATCATTATGAAATACCATGACTAATGGTAATGTAAAAAATTAATGATATTGGTTCACGATGTGGTAATCCACCATACAAAAGAAAGATGATTTCCTAACCCATTAGAATGAAGTGTATATAGTTACGGGTAATTAGTATTACATAAATAATTAGAATTATTTTTATGATAATATGTTTATTATATTATCATCATTCAATACTAATCTAAGGAAGTGGTTGAAGTAATAAAAAAACACAAATTTATGAGCATTACCACTTTATTGGGTAAACTACTTCATATTTCACCAAAGCATCCCTATGATTTATTTATGCTGAAAATAAGGCCTCTTGGACAAGAATAGATAAGTTGAGATATTATTTGGGAGGTTTATGGCCCAAATAATATTGTCTGTTTTAGTTAAGAAAAGTGAAAGGGGATGAAATTTTATAAGGGAGTGGAGTGGGGTACTTTTAATTTTTGAAATGAAAAAAGTGTACCCAGTATATTAACATTGAAAAAAGGTCCAATATCATGTATTATAGATCCTGAAACAATATAGGGATGAAATATTTCTAGCAAATATTATACAGTCATGTTTTTGATCATTTAAGACCTTATCAATTGGGTTTAACCACTAGAAAATTAGTTTTATCATCAACTGTAGTAAATAATTTTTTATTCTTTTCAATATATATATTTAAGAAAAACAAAGATAAAATTATTATATAATATAAAGTATTTTTATTATCAAAATTTAATCCATTTCTTAAAAATCAATTAAGAGTAGAAGAAAAAATTTAGTTAAATTTAATCACGTTAATGCTATGAGAAAGAACATTTTTAAAGAGAAAAATGATTGAGAGATTACATAGTTTTTATATAAAAATTAATTGGTAAAAAAAATTTATTGAATAAAATTATATATATATATTTATTTAGAATAATTTACCTCTAAAACTATTAAAAAATTTAATTCAACATTATAAATAGTTTAACGAAATAGGTAGTTTTCTATTAAAATTTAGCATTCTCACTATTCAATAAAATTGATTATTTTCAAATAAAATCTAAATCAATCACCCAAAGATAATTTTATATTTATATTTAATGTTATTATTTTATTTTATCAAATAAAATTTATTATACTGAAAAAATATTATTTTAAATTACAAGCGCAAATGGCGACTAAACTGTCCTTAAAAAAATAATGTTCTTAAGAAAAAATTTATTTATTTATTAAATTATTTTAATTTTATTTATAATAAAAACATAAAATTAATTTTCAAAATTTTTTTGGTACATTTTTTACTTTCCAATTTAATCTCTAGTATATAATTGTATATTATATTACAGTTCACTTAGACATGGGGTTTCATGTTCGGAAAGCTATCCAATATATTTAATTTAATGAAATATATTGTGTGGTTTTTTTATAATTTTTGTTTCCTATCACATTAACCACAAAAAAAAAATTTTATTTTAATTTTTTGGGTTTTACATTAAATTCTAAAAAATTAATTAAAATTATTAATAAAAACTGTTAATTTTTGTTATTCATATAAAAATTTATATTCATAGTAAAATATAAAAGACCCAGCCTAAGATAAATATATCATTGTAATTTTAGAAATATAATGTTATTTTTTTCATATTAATATTATGAATTTATCATACTTGAATTTAAATGTTAGTCTATAAATGTAAATAATAGTCATTTCTTTGAAAAATATAGTTTTTATGTGTAAAATTTGATTTATTCTTATCTCTAGTCCACAAAACACATAAAATGAATTTGAAACATTTGATTGAATATATAGTATTAAAATTTCATTAAAATCATAGAAAAGTAATTTTTTATATTTTTTGAGTTAAAATATGTTTGTGTGCGTAAAAATAGATTTTTTATAAAATATTACTTTTATATTCCGATATTTTCTAATATTAATTTCTAATCTTTTGGTCATCAAAAAAATTATTTTATATACATTTTTAAACCCTATATTTTCATAATTTTGTTAATCATATTCATACCAACCTTTAGAATTGATATATGAAAACTATCGAATTAATCAATAATATTTTATTACTATGTTATGTTTTTTTTAAACATAGCATTGCGAACAAAACTTGAAAAAGTTTATATTGCATGTAAATAATAACAAACTTGGTGTTGTTTGTAACCTATGATAAACATGGAGGTACATGTTAAAAAAATCAAAATGATTAAATTATTTGAAAAAATAATAATTTAAAAAATAATATGTTGTTATATTCTACCCCAGTTCATAATTTATATTCTCTCAATTTGAACAATATTTTGGTAACAAGGGTTTATCATTTTGAAATATCATTGTGGAATACTCAATTAATAAAAATTATTATTTAAAATAAATCATAAAAAATACAAAGGTATGCTTAAAGGTTATTTATGTTAACACATACGTGACTTCAAAATAAGAGAACATAGGTGGAATGTTTAAACATGGACATATAAGAGAAAAATAATACCAAAATACTAAAGTAGGGTGATTGGAAACACAGTGTGGAAAAAATTAATGACGATAATGTCATAAAGCAAAGATGGGCGGAAATGGAAATTGATATCATAGAAATTGATGATAATAATACATCATTTTATTTCTTGATGTTTTCATAATGTATGTTATTTTTCATGATATGATAAACATACTTAATTTCATTCCATTTCAAAAAATTAATTTCAACCTTTGGTTATTATTCAATTAAATTCCACAATATATCATACTCTATGAATGAAAGATGATAATTTAGGCATGAAGAAGTAGTGAATCCTATGATCCATAAAAGGATTAATATTTATTTCTTATATAAATAGTTATTATAACAAAAAAATTTGATAGAATATGTTATCCATTATCCATAAATCAATATATGGTGAAATAATACATTAATATATAAAAACTCATCAAATGATCAACATAAACCATTACATAAAATTTTAACCATTAATCCATTTTCAATAGTCAATGTTTATGAAGAATTAAACTAAATTTCTCAAAATAAACATAGCATTTGTATCTGAAATATCATAATGTATATAATGATTCTCATATTCCAAATATGTAAACATAGATATGTTTCTTGGAATCATGATAATGAGAATAATTAAAATAATAGATTAATTAATACACATATATTACTTCATTCTTGAAGAAAACAACAGATTGTTCAATATATTTCATAAATCCAGTAATGTTGTTAACTCCATCAATGATAACGTTAAACAATTTTTCCATAAATCACTAATCAATTACAAGGAAATAAATATTATTCGATTTACATTATTATTATTATTATTATCTTTATTCGAACAAAACATAATTTTTCTCAACATTAGGACCATAATAAGGGTTGTCTTCCATTAATCAAAATATACTTTTCCATTCAATTACTTTTATAGGTCATCAGAACCATTCATTATATTTTCAAAAATCCATAACATCAAATTTCTACTAAATAATCCTTATATATTTAATGATTAATATAACATAATTCCTGTATTAAAATATTTAAGAACTACAATAATCCCATATCATTCCTTAACAATTAATAAAATTCATTATTTTATTCCTTAATTACTATTTCCTATATTATGAAATATGATTCATGCCTTAAAATTAATGAACCTATATTTAGTCATTCAGCTCATATTTTTAATTAAAAATACATTTTTAATACCCATACCATTCGTATTAAATATGTATTATCCTTTTAATCAAAATTAAAAACACTACACAAACCACCTTATTGATCCTCTTCAAAAGCATTCCATCAAGGGAATTTGTTTTCATAATTTAAATACATTCAACATTTGAAGAATTAAAATATAGAAGATATCTTAGGGATACCATTATTATTTTCTGTTTCATTAAAAAAAATTCCATTTCTCTTTTACAGTTACATTGTTTTTGTCATTGTTAACAAAATTCAATACTACTTCCTTTTCCTATATGAAAAAAACTTGGGTTCTTCATCCCATATTCTCAACACATGGAATACTAATCTTAAATCATCTTTGGCCTCCACCATCTGAACTCTCAATGAACTATATATTATCTTCATTGGGGAGTCTGAGTGTCAGTTAAGTCGAATTTTGTTAATCATATAATGTGATAACTGATTACACATAATAATTATAATATCCTTTCACTAACAATCATCCCATTTGGTGTCTCATTAACAATTTATTTTATCAAATTCAACATGGATCTAGTTTTTCATGGTTCCCTCTATTGTCTAAAAACAAAACACAATGTGAGTTAAATAGTAAACAATGTGGGTAACCATATAATCATAAAAAGTAACTTATAGGATGTGATGATAATGAAATTTAATTTTAAATATATGAATCCTTAGGCATAAATTGGTTCATTCATGATCAATATTTTAATCCTTAATCATATACCATAAATAATCCATGAAATTCCTAAGCATATACCATGGGATTGTCAAACTAATTTTGAAAAACAACTATTTTTGGGCACTATGTACTGATCAAGTATTTCACAATATGATTTTTTAATAACTATAACCCCTTGGTACCATTATTCTAGATTCGGATCCACTTCTAATATGTCAACATGGACATAATTAATGGAAACCACTTTCTCTATCCTATACCAAATTTTTTTAAAATTTTTCAAAAGATAACTCATCCTTAAACATATCCTTATAAATTAATTTAGGTATATCAGTGATTTTTTTCCATCATAGTATCCAAAGGTCATCTAAACATGACATCCATTGCCAAATTTTGTTACCAAAACATTTTATGCATAGATATTTCAAAATTTTAGGTAAATATTGATATCATTCCTCTACCACATTCTCTAGGACCTTAAAGGAATTGTGGCCTTAGAAACTCGAGTACATAAAAAACTAGATCTTATGTGATCTACGTCATCCACCAATTTGTTTTTCATAACCATAACACTTATTATAAATATAAAACAAAATTAATTTTTTCCATAATATAGAGAAAGGAAACATCTAAAAGGGTGATCTCAAAACATATATTAGGAAAATAATGGGTGATAAGTTTTCGTAACAAGACCAAAATTTTATGAGAACATGAGCATAAAATTAAAAAAACATAACATTTATACCAAGGATCATAATATTGAGTAATGGAATAATGATTTCTAGTTTATAAGGCATGAATCATAAATAGTATCAATGAAAAATATCCATAAGAGTATAAAACTATCATAAGAAAATTATTTTTCCCTTAAATATAAAAATATATAAAAATTTCCAAAGTAATGACAGATAACTACAATGGAATTCATCATGTAATGTGTTTATTACTAAAAACATCATATTAACCTAGGTTCACTACAATAACTATCATAGTAGAAAGAGAAACTTATTGAATATGTTTTACCCCCCATTCTAGACCTATGGAATTAGAAACATATATATGTCATATACTTATTTGTTATAATCCATCTTTAATCCTTAGTTCAAATGTAACATCTCTAAAAAATAAAAAACTAATATATGTGTGACACAAATATCATCAAACATTCAATAATATTTGAGCCCATGAAAATTAATTAGGTTGATAACAATTTCATAAAAATATAACATAAAGGAAAAATATTATTTTTAATAATTTTATCATTTCATGAAAACATATCTCATTAAAAAAATGGGTTTCTACTAATTTTATCATGGTAATACACATTTAAGAGAAGTTTTTTTCAAAAAAAAAAATCATTTAATTAAATACATAAACTATTTGAACAACAATATTAATTGTATAATTTGATTATATTTCCAAGGAATCATATGTAACATTAGAGGATTGGATTTTATTTTGAAAACGGTTTTGAATTAAAATCTATTTAGAAAATTTTTTATAAACAAATGACTTCCAAATTTGAAATCCAATTATGAAGACATAATAAATTTTAAATATACTTATCATTGAAAATTAATAGGAATCTTATAAATGAACATTTAAATATTATTTAAAAAATTCCTTTCGAAAAATATTCATTAATTAATAATTTTTTAGGACTAAAAGTTTATAAAACACTGTGGAAATATTTTTTCATATAATGTAAAATTAATAACATATAAATGAATATTTAAATATTATTTAAAACATTTCATAAGGAAAATTACTATTTATCGAAAATAAAAATTTTATAACTAAAAAATCATAAAAAAAATTGGAATTCCTTTTTGTTTAAAATAAACTTCAAAACATAGTCACTAATCATTATATATTATTTATTATATTTCATAAAGAAAATAACCATTCATCAAGAATATATTTTTATAAAATAAAAATTTCATAATTTCTTTGATAAAAGTTTTTATTTGAAAACAATATTTGAAATTTATTATGTATTTTTTTAAAAATAATTATTTTTTATGGAAGAAAATACCATTCATGTATTACATCTTAAAAAAATATTATGTTTACATTTTTGGTAAAACCCAAGTGGGTATTTTTTAGAAAACAACATGACCATTAAATTTATTTTTTAAAAAAAATTAAACATTAGTAAAAATGACTTTCATAAAAAAACTATTATATAAAAAACAATTATTAATATTTTTTAAAACCGTGGATTTGGAAGAAAAAGGGTTTTCGAACCATGGGATAAATAATGATGATTTTTGTTAAAAATATTCTTCTAAACTATTCTGTAAAAAAAGAGAATAAAATTTATGGAAAGTAATTTTACTCATGAAATACAAATATGAGTATAAAATTATATAGTTTTTTGAGAGATATATTATAAGATCTCATCATTGGAATCATAATAAAAGTCAATCCAGATAAAATATGATACTGTAACAGGAATCTCTTACCAACTTGTTAACATTGAATCATAAAAACCATTAATTAATATCATTAAATCAAACATATAATAGCATGGATATTATTACAATCATGAGCTAAAATCTCAATGTTATATTATATTAACCTCGTATAAAAATAAATTCACTTAACATAACTTATATCCATAAGAAGTAAATTTTGAGAAAAAAATCCCTTACAATTTTGGTGACTTTTGAACCGTAATCCCTGTGAAATTGATATAGTCAAACTGATATATATATCACCATAACCTTTAGGATAATCATAATCAAATAATATCATGGGAATTATATATAACAAATAAAAAACATTTTATGAATATGGAATGCATCTCAAAGAAGTATAATATGAGACATTAATCAAATACCTAAAGTCATAACATCCATCATTCACATCCAATCAAATAGAATCATAGATATAAGTTTATTATAAATATACTACAAACCCATATTAATATATAAAATACTATTTATTATATAATTAAACACTTTATAACATGTTTATTGAATGTTCCTTATTAATAAAATGTTTCTGTTAATAACTGCACTTGTTTTCACTTATGTTTTGGTATGGAAATTTAAACCCACGTAATTTGATCATGTTTATAAGATTTATATAATGTTAAAAATTCTATAAATACAATATATATTCATTAAATATGTATTTATAGATGAAATGAATTCCACTATTCATGGGCACATAAAACTGTATGTATGTGTGGACGTTTTTTCCATTTCCTCGATCGACAGAACATAATAATAGTAAAAAATATATAAAACATAAAAATTAATTATTATTTAAAATATATAATAAATATTTCATATTTATATATATTTTATATATTAATTTATTTTATGCTTATTACCATCCATGTAAAAGTGAAATGAAAAACACATCACATCTGCTCACGAGGCGGTTGTCTGGCGTACACATGAGCTTCATTATTACATTCTATGTGAATGGATAGTAAAAAGTTATATGAGATATAAATACTAAATTATTGGGGATATATATAAATATCAGAAATATTCATAAAAATTATCATTATTATGTTCGATGTGAAGTCTATGTTATGAATGAATCACTTCACTTCATTACCTGAAAGTTCATTATAAACACGACTGATATTATTGTATCCCTAATGAAATGAAAATTAAAAGGGTATTTTATTTAACAATTAAATAAGTTATATTATGTCAAAAATATCATAATAATAACAAAAATTCATCACCATAACAGCCTACGAGAAACATTGACAGAAAAGGAACTACATCGGTTAGCGGGTTGGTTGTTCACTATACACCCAAGCGATAGTTTCATTTCCCATTATAGGGAATATGATATTGATTAAAGAAGTTACATTAACATGATAATATCCATATATTTGGAATATAATTAGGATATTATATCATCGTGTTCTAATTATAATTTAAGGATAAGGAAAAATAAATAAAATTAAAAAATATCATTGAATAACATTATCTCTTATTCGGGAAACTTCATTGGGTGTGCATCAAAAGTATTCATAAGATAGATTCATGAAACTAATAATTATTTTAAGATTGTAGAAGTGAATTAAAGAATTTATTTGTGAAGGTATTTTCTGAAATAATTCATTTGGGATGTGATAAATGAGAGGAAAATGGGAGGCCTTTTATAAGTGAGGTGGGTTGAACACAAGTAATTATTTGAATTTTTATGATTTACCCACATTTTTTACATTAAAAAATGATTATAAATGGGCATATATTGATCGTGGAAACAATAATGGTTATATATTTCCATCCAATGGGTATTGGAAATGTTTTGGGTCATTTTTAAACATTATATATTAAATTTAACACTGAATATATACCTTTTTTATATTAACCAGAAAAAATATTATTTATATTTTGTTATATTAAATATTGTCAAAAATTAAGCTGAATATATTCAATAATATAAGTTTTTTATTTCAAATATGGAATCTATATTTTAGAATTTCATTCATATAATTAAATATTTTAATTAAATATTAATCCCATAATGGTGAGGAGAAACAATATTTCAAAAAAGAAGATGTTAAATGTTTAATTTATTTAAAAAAACCTAATTATGAAACTGATTGAAATGAAATACAAAACATTATTATAAATATTATATTTATAATTTTAATTTCAAAACCATATATTGAAATTTATTCCTTTTTAATTTCTTCAAATGAATTTTAAAATCTTATTAAAACTTAAATTTTTCATTATTAAAAAAAATATCCACTTTCAAAATTCCAAAAAAATTAAATAAAAACAATTTTAAATGATGTTTTCTAAAAAAAAATATGATTTTATAAAATTTATTTATTTTTATTTTTAGGAAAAAACATCAAAATATGTGCACGAATGTGAGGAAAACTGTTATTTAAAAAATATTTTACGCATAAATCTAGTTAAAATATTATATTTTTGTCTAAAAAAGATTAAAGTGAATTATTTTTCTTAATATATAATATTTAAATTTCGGTAAAATAATATAAAAAAAGTGTTTTGTTAATTTATTTAGGTAAAATATGTTTTTGTTTATACCATACATTCTAATTTCTAGGTGATACCTATCATATTAAATAAAAAAAAATTAATATTATTTCACATTTCGATTAAACTCAGGGTTACATGTAACACATGATACACTTAATGTTGGTTTTAATTAAATATAATACCAATGTTTCATGTAATTAATGATATAATATATGTTTAGTGTAATGTAAAATTATTAAAAACTAATTTTATTTGAAAAAATAGTTCACCAAATATTGAGGTGTTAAAAATTCATCCATCATGGAGAAATAAAATTTCAAATTGTATTCATTTTCATTGAATTCACGACATGTGTTTTTATCCAGATTTAATATAATTAAATTATTATATAATTATGATATGGTAGTGAATTATGGAGTTTATACCATTGTGAGGGAGCTATAAGGGATGAGAAAATACAAAATATTTTTTACATGCTGTTAAAATATTCATTATGGACACCCCTAGAAAAATTTGATGAATCTTGTATTATTTTACATCTCCGAAGTATGATTTAATGTGTACATGTTTTATTTAATATAAAGGTGTTATAATATTTAAAATTAGAATTGAAACATTCACATGTGTATGTTTTATGTGTTATATAAATTTTAGTGAATTTTAGTGAATCATCTTGAATATATATTAATATAACCATAAATATATTAATTAATGTATTAGTTTTACATTAATACATGTTAACGGACAATAATATTGATTTGTTAAACTCACCCTAGTTATATATATATATAATTATCCAATAAAAAATTATAGTTTACATACATAAGTGTCATTTAAGTAAAATAGGTTCTATCATCCTTATGTCAAAAGGAATCGTAAGAATCTCTAATGAAAGTGGATAATATTGAAAGTGGAAGAAACCAATGATATAATAAGTTTATTAGTAATAGATTGTTAATGGTGTGTAATTTTTTCCATGGGAAGACATACTTTTTATATTATGTATAAAAAAAGAGATAATAGGTTTTTCACAATTTGTAATTGTTACCATTATGTGATAAAATAAAATTGATCTTAGATTGGAAAAATAAAAACACGTTACTGTTATTTGGAAGTTCAGTGTATTAAAAACAAATCTAAAGGTGATGGTTGAAGAGATTATTCATGTTTAACTATATTTACTTTAAATTTAATCTTAATCATTTTATTTTGCTTTCATATGAGCAAGGATAATTTTTTTAATGAGTGATATTCCCCCAAAATGAAAAATGAGAGCATCACATAGTTGTTTTTTATGGAGGTTAATGATTTTAGTTTTGAATATTTTGATAGATAGGTTCTATAAAATCACATAGGAGGCTAGTAAATTGATAGTAATATTGTTTTAGTTCAATAAAATGTGATGGTGTGGTGTGTTTAGTTTACTAAGGTGTAAAAGTTTTGATAGTTGATGATTATATCTTGAAAAACTTGTTTTTATAGAATTGTAATTAGAACAAAAAATATTATGTAATATTTTAAGTAAGGTAGATCTTATAAAAGGTTTAAAGTGTTTGATTATTATTGAAATTATTGTTATAAAAAAATTGGATAATGGTGAGATGGGACTAGTGGAATTATATAGTTATAGAATATTGATGTAACACCACAATATTTTAATTTGTTTAGTTTATAGAACATAAATTATTTTACAACTTCCCTTATATAAATCTTTGAGTCTATATGAACTAAATTATAGTAAACCATTTTAAAATAATTGTTAAATTAATCTGTATGAAGGGATATAAATACATTATAAAAAATAAAAAAATCCATTAATTCAAATGTATTGAATAATTTATTACAAATATGTAGAAAATTTTAATTAAATTCATTCTAAAATTCAGAAAATAAGTTTTCTTTAAAAGTGTTTCAATTCAGAATTATTTCCCTAAATTTTAAAATTAATTTATAAATTTTTCAAAAATAATTAATAAAATATTAATATAATTTTTAAAACAATCATTTCAATATTATATTTGGGATAATTTTTAGTTTTTTTCAGAAAATATTTATTTTCTAGTGAATAGTAAAAAATACTATTTTTTTAAAAAAATGAAATTTTTCATTTAAACATCAAATTATGTTATAAAATTGACATTAATGTTACCAAAGTATCCCATGATTATAATTTATATTATTAATTATGTAGCAATCATCATTATATAATATTTTCATGCATATTCAATTTTTGGAATAAATACAAATGTTTCTAAAAGAATATTTTTGTGCACAATGTGTTTTATTTTAATAAACTAATTCACTAAACATTTACTAATGGAATTATTGTAATTTATATATTAAATATTATAAATAATATTTTAGAATTAATTATATGGTTTTTCTATGGATGTTAATGAATTTTAATAATGTCTGACACATAATATTTTTTCGAAAAAATGTTTTTATTGTGGTTTTTGAAATTAATTAAAATTAAATTCACTCTCTTATAGAAATTGAATCTTTTAAAATGGATTATAAATTATTAATTATAAAAATAAACATAATTTAATAGGATAAACATAATTTCTTTAAATGTAAATGGTAAAAAAACAAAGTATTACCACAGTTAATGTTAGAATGAGTATACTTTTGGTTTAAACTGACAATAAGGGAGGTATTTATACCAAAACCTATAATATGATTATTGGTCAAAAATATTTTAAGCATAAATTATCCTACAATTTATCCCTACAATTTAATAATTTTTGTTCTTTTAATACCTGCTCAAAAGTATTCCCATAATTCTTCCCATAATCCAAAAGAATTTTGTCAACTATTATATCCAATAATTATACGATTAATGTCTAAAATTTCAGTGTTCTATTAATGAAGATGAATAAATCATTACCAGGATATTGAAATTTTAGTTACATTTATAAATTCACTAATCTTATTTTATCTACTATAATATGATTAATATTATATAATAAATATACTAATATGCTATTATGATTATGAAAAAATTATTTTCCACACATTCTCTATCCAATATGAAATTAAAATACTTATTATATGTAAATTTGGACTACTTTCATAGAATCACTACAATATATTTTCTATCATTCGCATTCATGAGTAGTTATAATGATGAATTTAATGTGTATATATATATAATTATTCTTGTATAAATATAATATATTACAAACTTCAAACCTTCTAATCTATTAGTAAATTAGAACACTTGTCACTTTTATGTGAGGAGTACCACCTCCTTGAATCATTGTTATTTATTCATAATTTACGATTTACTAGGATAACAAAAAAGATATGTTTAGAGAAAATATATGATATTTTTTAAATAAATTGAATATTTAATGTTTTATTATCATTTACCTTACATTAATTCTATCCATCAAAAAAGGAAATTAAATTCTAACATAGCTATAGATGTTATCACCACATAGTGATGAAATTAATTTTTATTCAACAATTCTTACGAATGGATATAAATATTTTTATAATGAGCATAAATGATATATATATATATTATGTTATTTTTGATAAAGGATCCACTATCAGTGTTCCCGGATAATAACCAATAAACAAAAACATACCTGAGAAATTAAGAAATCGACATTTTAAATGAAATATTTAATATATAATTTTTAATAAACAGGTGATGAAATATTATAATTAGAATTAATTTTATATTATATGTCTAATTATTATTTTTTTATAGAATTATAATAATTATAGATCTATTAAATAATATAAAATATGACATATGAATTAATTTAGAGAAATGGTATTGGTTTTTCATCTTAATTTCTCTTCATTGAGACAAGTTTTAATGTAATGTAGCAATTTCTTGTCTCTATTGTGTATGGACTACCTCAAAATATATATTTGTAATTATAAATGATTTATTTTATAGGATTTTTATATCCATATTTTTTTATTAATACAATGAAATTTCCTTTAATTAATACCAATATTTTAATGGATTGATTTTAAAATATTATTTTACTATGATTATTTAAGACAAAAGTTATTAATGATGAAATTGTATAACATGTCTCTCAGAAATGTAGTATATTTTTTATCCTAGGATTATTTCTATGTATTTCATGTTTTAAATTATTTTTTTCTTTATTTATGTAATCAAGATACAAAAATAAATTTATATGTAATGTAAAAAATTAGTTTCACTTCTGTCAATAATATTTTCTTCCATGTCAATATTATCATTAATTTTTTTACAAGAATTAAATTTCTATCATACATACATAATTACATATAATCTTTTTATATTATTCATGGTTAAAAATGTTCCTTCTTAACATTATCCAAAAATTGTACATATGAATTTTCACATAAAATATGAATGGATTTTTTTAACAAAGACCACAAGAATATTTTTCGATACCACCATGAATAATATATTTATAAATGATTCCCTCCTATAATTTCTCAAAAAAAATTTAGAAAAATTATTCCCTTAATATTTTGGAATCATTTATACACTAAATATATATTTTATAAGAAAAAATAGTATTTCTATAAATTAATATTCTTTTGATATTTTAAAGACATTTTCATCTATAACAACATTCATTGAATCTTGTTATGACCTACGTGGGGTAAAATTCAATGATTTCAAATTTATTCATTATCAAGATGTTTTTTATTGTGATAATGGACTTTTAATGATACCTATATCTCTTATATGGGTTATAATTTAATATTAGGATCCATGATTTATGATATTGTTTTACACATATATATGGGTTTCATTATGTGATGGGCTTGTCTAGAATTATATTACCTTACAAGGAATTGTGTAAAGAAAGATATATTATCAGATAATACGGAATGAAATTTGTATTAAACATAGTTTACTAAGTTTATTTTTTTAACATGATAGTCATGGGAGGGATCTTTGACTAAGTAAATGATAGAATTTGTAGTAAAAAATTGGCCTATGATAATTTTAGAAGCGAGCCTTCTCTATGTAATTGATATTTTATTGTTATTTCTATTCCCTAAACTTTTCACTTAGACATTTGATTTTTTATCATGGATAATGATAGATTATTTATTATTTAAAACACTTTTTACTATATCCTCTAACTGATAAAAAATACATCATGTTTTAAAATTCTGATATAGGAATTGATGGGTGTGATTTTTTTTCCTGATCATGTTATTGCACCTTATAATTATATTATGATAATTTATTGATATATCAAATATTTACCCTTAATAATAATATAAGCTATACATTTCTTATTCTTCATATTAATAAGGATTTGGACAAATATTCTATGTATGTTATGTCTATTATAGGTAATAGTTGTAAAGTATTAAATTGTGAAAGATAAGGTTCATTTATGTACCAGTAGTTTGTGTATCCATGTTTCTAAATAGAAAAAACCACTGTGGTTATTATGGGAATATTATTATGTAATGTATTATGTATTGACCAGAAATTTTAAAAATATTTATATATAAATGTTTCGGTCTATATAGTTTATTCTTGATTAATCTTTTTGCATGAATTGGTAACTAGGATGGGGAAACCTTAGTGTAAAATTATTTGGGTGTATATACCCTTTATTAGTATGGAATGAAAGACATATTTAATAGGGTTGAGAGGGAATTTGTCACATGTCTTAGAGTTAAATTGGAACATATTACATCGAAATAAATAGCCCAATATAAATTATTACATTGTCCAAAGGACCCATGTGAATTTGGAATGAAGTGGTAAATTTTAAATTTTATGGAAAAAATGTTCCCCAAAAGATATATGTGTGTTGTCATCCATCACCACGATCTTCGTTACAATAATACCTGATATCGATCTTAGACCCATTTTTTATATTAAGGTCCTCATCATCATAAGGATTCCTTTATCAAACGAACACCATATAACATCATGATTTCAAGCCCGCCCATCTATTAGAGGATCCACTAATGTCAAAGTAATAATATATATAATATAAAATCATAATTTATTTAAACTAATTTATTATCGTTCCCCAAATAAAATATATACCTGTATGAATACTTTAGGTGGATGTGGATTTTCAGTAGATTCATCTTGGCGTGAAGAAATTGAATGTTTTTTAGTATCTGTTATCCATAATTCCAGTTCATGGTTCATGTTCCCTTAGTGGACACATAGTTTGACACTATGAGGGTGTATTATTATGTTAACTATTTTTTTATGATCCAAATTAAAGGTATTGGATAAATAATGACCTTTAATATATTGTGTTAAATATAGGGTATCATAAATACAAATAAGTTTTTCAGGTTTAGATATCATACGAATGATATTCCCAGATTTTATGATTTCACATAACTATTTATTAGAGTACAATTTTTGGTTTTGTTTATACCTAGAATGAAGAAGAGTCATTTTATTAATGGATTTGATCGAAAAATCAATGATTTTGATCCTTAGTAATAAAATGATATTGAATATGGAATATGAAACCATATGACTATTCGTAATAAAATATTTTATTATGAGATTAAAAACCTAAATATATGCATGTTTTTGAATTAACCATATAAGATAAAATTTTAATTTCATGAGGAAAATTGAATAATGATGATTAAGAATCTTAAATTTCATGAATATAGAAATAATAACATTAGAAAATTTCTTAGAGTAATGAGATGATTTTTATGTGGGGAAATTAGGGATATAGATTATGTAATTGACAAGGGTAAAATAAGGTGTGTAGTGGAAGAAAATATATACATCTCAAGGAATAATTTATAGATTAATTTCTTAAATGTGGTTAAATTTTTAATTATACAATCCAATTCTCTAATCTATGGGAAAACTCCTTTACTATGGAAGCACATGTAATATACAAATCTCTAAAAACAATAATTGATATAATTTTGTATTTTGAATTGGAAATTATATTTTATAAGGTTATTACTAATGATATTCAGGTTATATGAATCATGACACTTATAACATTTTTTCTAAAAAATTCCATTTATATATTTTTAAGAATATATAGAACGGTGTTGGTAACCAAGATAAGATCATTTTGGGAAATGTGACATTTTAGGAAGCCATATGATTGTGGGATAAATAATCTTCCTTAAATGCCTTAGGTTTTCGTAATAAGGATTAGTTGGAATGAATAATTTATAAATCTTGATCATGTTAAATGTATAGAAATATTTACCATGAATTTGATTAATTATTTGATGCAAAAAATATTTATGTTATCATTGATGAATTTATTACATTTTTCTGTTTATTAAATATATTTTATAGAATGTGATTTTTTTTAAGTATTGTGTAGTATTTGTTCACATAAATTTTTAATATGAGTTTCTATGGTGATTCTAGTAATTAACATGTTTTAAAAGAATATATGTTCATTGTATTGACACGTTCAATATGTTAAATTAATAGATATATTATGTTACATGTTTAATAGAATTAAAATTATTTTAGAATAATTGTGACCTTTTTTATTAATTAAATGGTGTTAATTTGGTCAGTCATAATTTAATGGATTTTTAAGGTTATATTTTTACATAATGGTATATGATGAATTTTTGCAGATATTGTTTGGTTTTAGGGATAAATTTTTTATTTAATTGCATAATGATTTGACCATATTGAATATATTTTTATGACCATATTGGTTTTGGTAAATATATTGGGATATATAAAATGTATTTACATTCTATTATACAACATGTTATTCATTAAAAGATAATTCTATAATGAAAAACTCATATTGTATATTCAATTCATATACTAAGATATGATAGATACTTTGAAATTGATCGAAGTACATTAATGGATGGAATTATTATTAATAATTTGATATAAGTTAATTATAAATTTTTTATCATTTTGTATATATTTATAGTGAAATAATTCTATAACTATAGAAAAAAGTATCTCAAAAAATGATCTTTTCTTATCTTAGTTACATCTATTTCTGAAAAACGTTATTGTTGTTTTTAGTGCTCAATAATATGTGGTTTTTTAGATATTAAATTATTGATGACCGTATTCTCTATTAATCTCTATTTTTCTTTAGATATTATAATAATCATACATTGACATGTTTTCACTTTATGTTAATTTTCTTATTATCTGGTAACCATATTATTTGTTATTTCTAGTATGCCTTATATTTAACACTCAACCTTTTTGAATGATGTTTTGTTATACCATTATATAATGAATGTATCAAAAAATATATTTTTAAATAATGAACCTTTAATCCCTGAGACTAAAATTGTGAGTGGATTATTTATTTATTCGATGCGTTAATTCTTAAAATAAAAATTAAAAAATATATTTTTTTCTTTAAGTAAAATATATTTCTTTTGTAAACATTCAGTATATAATGCATCGAGTCTTTGTGAACCCTGATATATAAAATAGTAGGAAAAAATAAATAAAATTGGATGTTATGAATAGTAAAAACAATTTATGATAAATATGTATGATGGTTTTTATCATTAAATTTTTATTTTTTAATTCTAAATTAAAAAGTAACCAATTTTCAGAAAATTAATTTTATGCATTAAAAATAAGTTTTCACCAAAAAAATGTGGTTTATCGAATTTGTTCTTGAAAACGATTTAATTTATTAACAATAGTATTTTTTATAAAAAAATTAAATGAATTTAATTTTTATCATTATCATTTTAATATTATTTATTGTGTAAATTTCAATGTTATTAATAAAAGCTTGTTTTTTCTATGAAATTTAAATATTAAAATTATCAAAAAAGTTACATTATTTTTCATGTAAATGAAAATTATGTTTTTAATTTGAGCTTAAAGTAACATAAATATATTTAAATTAAATATAATAAAATTAGTTATAAGAATTTTTGTTACACTAGATACTGGCATATATTATTTTTTGGGCTAAAAACATTATTCTAAAAAAACTACATTAATGCATGAAATTTGTATTTATCTTAATAAACTCATTTTGTCATGAATGATAAATGGTTTCAATAAAATATAAATAATATATATTAAGTATAAAATGTTAAAATTGTTTATATAGGTTTCATAAGCTAAGGCATGGATGTAAATTTGGTTTTGTGAATAAAATTTCATTTTTCAAAAAAAAACATTTCATTTCCATTTTTATGTTAAATTAAAAATCAGTTCTTACACTTGATTAAATTTATTTTCTTAAAATGGATTCCATTTCTGATAGAAAATATTAATTTATAATAATAGGGTTATTTTAATTTTTTTCTTATTGGATAGTGAAAATTATTAAATTTTATTACAATGGTTAATGTTAAAACACGTTTCTGTAGAGGTGATATAAAGACCTATAAAATTCTTGGAAATTTATTTTTCTTAATTTTATTTGGAATTTTACAAGGATGCAGTTTCAAACGGCGCCTGATTCCAAGACGCGGTGTGCCCGGAATCATTTTCCGAAAATTGGCTCGGGTACGTTCAGTGAATAAACGAGCGGGGTTTTCTAACTTTTGAACTGGTGCTCGGAATAGAATTCCAAGGGCATCGATGGAATCGCAGCGCCAGTTTTTTCTTAGAAACGCCTCTTCCAGAGTTGCGTTTTCGCGGATGTGGTTTTTAATTTTTGGGGTTAAAGTTAAGAAATAAAATAAAGTTGTACGATAAACAGTATTTTATTTCACGTAAAAACCGCTTAATGCCACTTTAAGCTGCTTAAGCTAAGTTGAAGCTGATAGGGTGGAACCTAAAAATATCCTACCCTCTTGGTAGAATATTTGTAAGGTGGGGCCTGCACGAGCCCCACCGTTTCTTTTCCCCTAAGTAACGCACCGCAAAAACCCGTATTTATGAAAGTCAACTGACACGTTTCTTTAAATTCTTAACACACCAATTAATTGGGCGGTTAACTTTGTTAAATTAATTCTATGAATTAATTTAATCGTTTCTTAACCTGTTTACAAACCGTTGGCATATTAATAAAATAAGACCAATGCTTGGCTTGTTGAGATTGTTCGTTGAGAGGATTTGATAGGAATTCTGTGCCTTCATCCTCCTTTGCGAGGAATGTGAAGAACGCAAAGAACGCCATCACCCTCGGAATTTTACAACGCTTCTTCCGAGACGTTCTTCCCCACAACAACCTCTGATCATCGACTGCTTGAGGTAGGAGATTTCGGGTTTTTTTAATCTTCTTTGTGGTTATAACAACACCATGGATTTAATTAATATAATTAAATCTGTATGTTCTTGATCCTCGGAGTTCTTCGACGCGACACTGAATACCGCGACGACGCGACGCCCTTCCAAGATGATCAATTCCTCGAAGAACGCACGTGCGACGACTTGACGTGGTAGGGGAATTATATTTTTTCCTCTTAAACCTTGAGAAAATAACAACGAGCGCGGACCAACCATTACCCGGTTGATCCGCGGACCGTTCGTCTATGCGAAGTTACTTTTGTTGGGTGCTGTCTAATTTCATGGTTAAGTATGTGATCAATAATTTTTTGGGATCAAATGTTTGATTTGCGAATTGATATCACTTAACGAGGAGGGCGCAGGCCAAACGAACACGGCCCGACAACCCTCCGTCGTTTGTTTTTTGATGCACGGATTGGTGGTCGGTGACAAAACATGCCGCAGAGATGATTCAATGATTCCGCAGTGAAGAACGGGCCACGAGAGGAGCTACGGAGTAGACGGAAATGGAATCGGACCACCGGAGCAACTCTGGTGGCCCGCGGAAGCTACCGACGGCGCGGGTCACGGACGTGGCGCCGCCAGACAGAGCCGCCGCAGCAGCGGCGGCGCCAGCGGACTCACGGCCGCGCGGGTCTGGCACACACGGGACGTGGCAAAGACGCGTCCGCTGTCCAAGGGCGGCCCCCAACGTGGGGCCGCGGTTCAGATCCGTGGGGGCAGCATGCCCCCCGCCCTCGGCTCGGCCGAAGCTGCCGAGCCGAACCGCCGGTTCGGCCGGGTTGCGCCCAGGCAGGGCCAGGCTATGCCAGCCAGGCTGGGTCCAGAAGGGTCGGAACCGGGTCGGGTCGACTCGGTTCGGGCCGACAGGGTTCGGGCCGACCCAGGGGTGGTCGGGTCGGGTCGACCCGGGCCCAGACCCCCCGGTTTCGGACAGGTTTCGGTTTTTCACTCATATCTTGGGCTACAGACCTTCGATTGACGAACCGTCAGTGGAAACACGATCCTTGTATTGATACGGTCGTTTCGGTATATTACACTAAAGGTATGGGATAACTTTGGGTTCATCTGGGTTGGTTCGTACACGAAACCAACCGGGCCCTCGGAGCGGAAACAAGTATTTTTTTAGCTACGGACGTCCGATTGATGTGCCGTAGACTTTGATGGATTCCTCTAAGTGAGACGGATCTTTTGGCTTAATCCGCTCGAGGTTTGGATGCCGTCGGAGTGCGGTCGGTTTGGTTCGCTCACGAAACCAACCGTGCCCCTGGAATGAAAAAAGCCAATAACTCTCAGACCGGGCGTCCGATTGACGTGCCGTCTGTCTCGTTGAATTCCTCTTGATGAGACGGAAATTTTGGCATACTTTGCCCGAGGTTTGGACGTAGTTGGAGTATGGCTGGGTTGGATTGTACCGAAATCCAATCGGGCCCTTGGAACGGAAAAGCTGATATCTTTCAGACAGGACGTCCGTTTGACGAACTGTCAGCGGGATTGGTGATCACGTTTAGAAATGGTCCCAATGAGTGTACCCTATGAGAGTTCGGGTTACAGTTGAGATATGGCCAGGTTGGATTGCTCACGAAACCAACCGGGCCCCTGGGATGAAAAGGCTAATAACTCACAGACCGGGCGTCCGATTGACGCGCCGACTATTGTGTTGAGACCTCTATGACAAGGCGGTCCTCTGAGATACTCCTTTGTGGGACTTTGTGATACATGGAGTATCAAATTGTAGCTCATGTATTGGACCCTCCCAGAGACGAGCGTGCAGAGTACGAAGACCGTGTAGCCGACTGAGACCTGACGACTGCTTGCCCGATTCGATTCGGAGTGACTTACATAGCCCAGTGGGGAGCACTACTTTGTGAGGTGGCAGACCCACAGCGAAGGAGCACAACTATGTGAGGTGGCAGACCCGTGGTACTAGATAGGAGGAGTACCTCTTTAGGCTATGAGGGGGGGGAGCACTACTGTGTTTGGGTGGCAGACCCCGGCGGGAAGAACTACTATGTGAGGTGGCAGGCCCGCGGTACTTGACAGGAGAAGTACCTCAGCAGTCTTAGGTTAGATAGCAGTACCTCGGAGTCATGACAGGACCACTGTACACTTCAGAGACGGGGCTCTTCAGCAGTTGCGGTTTCGATAATGAAAACCCTGGTTTGAGTTGAGTAAATGATTTTTGTGTTTCCTCATGATTGAGATGGGTTACTTGATAACTTTGGTATATGTATGGGCATATACCTAAGAAGAGTTATCTGTTGAGCTATCCTATGTGGATTACATTTTTCTTTCCTTTGTGGATTGTGTTGAGCTATCCTATGTGGATTACATTTTTCTATCCATTGTGGATTTTGTTGAGCTATCCTATGTGGATTGCGTTTTTCTATCCTTTGTGGATTGTGTTGAGCTATCCTATGTGGATTAAGTTTTGCTATCCTTGGTGGATTGTGTTGAGCTATCCTATGTGGATTATGTTTTCTATTCTTTGTGGATTGAGTTGTGCTATCCTATATGGATTACGTTTTTCTTTCCTGTGTGGACTGGGTTGTACTTGAGCTCGGATGTTGGAGCCGAACGACAATTGGTGACTTAGGTATATGTATGGGCATATACCTAAGCAGTGTCGGATGTTACTTCGTGATTGTATCTTATCTTTTTTGGATTTTGGGAGACCCTCGAGGGTCTCAGGGTACCTACTGAGTATCGTTATACTCACCACTGCACGGGCTATGCCTGCACTTCGTCATGTTAGATGCAGACGACGGACAACACTGGTCAAGGCTGAGGCTTGTTGAGCGAGTTGGTAACTGGAGGAGGACCTCACGACGAGACGGTACCTGGAGGTGGATGTGATGACGAGACGGTACCCGGAGGTGGACGTGATGACGATACGGTACCCAAAGCTGAGGTGGCCATCTGTACCTACCCTTCTGGTAGGGATTGCGGAGGACGATCCAGGAGCAGCTTGACGCCTTCCTGCCGTTTTGTCTTTCTCTTGTACTTTACTATTGGGTTTGTATTTCTGGACCATTTTACTTTCAGCACTTCTGATGTACTCGGTTTTACTTAGTGGTTACTCTTATAGGTTGCTTTCTCTGTGGTGTTTGTTACTTTACAAAAGCAATGCCTTCCCTGTTTACCGGGATTTACACCTTTGGTGCTAGTCGCCAGCCCCTGGCCTATGGAAGGCGGGCTTGGGGTAGTCATGGCATGGGCCCCAAGGACGGGGCGTGACAAATTTGTATCAGAGGAGTTCGGTTCTACCACAGAACTATGGACTCTGATCTTTTTCTATGTGAAGCAATAGTGTTAAGAGTTTTGAGTGTGGTTATCAGTCCAGGGATTCCAGTGTTGGTGCGGGCGGCCGACGTATCCATACACCAGGACCCTGAAAACTGATTTTCGACCTTGTATACGAAAACACTGATTGCGTGTGTGTTTCCAAAAGTTTTTAAAAGTCAGCTCAAACCAAGTCAGCTCACCAGGTATATATCGTTTGACAGTTACTTGTCCTTTCTTTCAGAATGCCTCCCCATGGATGACCAGCTAGAGCCCCGAGAGTGGTGCATGACGACAGCCCACCGACCGACGAGGCCTCAGTACAGGGCCCTATCCCAGCTGAGGCACCAGCGGAGGAACCAGCGGTACTATTACCTGTTGGGCCACCGATGCCACCAACTCCAACAGCAGATTATGCACGTCGCTTGAGCGCACTGCACGAGTTCCAGCGCCAGAGGCCACCCAGGTTCTAGAGAGGGATGGACCCGCAGGCAGCTGAGGATTGACTGGAGGCTGTGGTGAGAGTCTTCAAGCTAGTGGGGAAGCCAGCAAAATTCATGGTGATCCTTGCTGCCAGCCTTCTTCAGGCAGCAGCAGGAAGATGGTGGTGCCTGATGCTTCAGATTCATGACGAGGCATCACTTCTATGGGCAAACTTCGAGAGTCTGTTCCGGGCAGAGTTTGTACCAGCCACCCTTCGAGAGGTGCATATATAGGAGCTACTTCAGCTGCGACAGGGCAGCATGATAGTGGCGCAGTATTCAGCGAGGTTCACAGACCTCTCGCGTTACTCTACTGATATGGTACGGGACCCGTTCTTCAAGGCCTGAACCTTCGAGCAGGGACTCGGGTGAGAGATTAGAGCATCTGTAGTTCCTCTCACCATTCTGACGCAAACAGGGGTGTTAGAGCGAGCCCTATTAGTGGATAGTTTCCTTGCTGAGCAGTCTCTAGTAGCAGGACCCACCACTAGCAAGCATGCGGCAGAGTCTTCTGCAGCAGGTAGTAGACAGATGACGTAGAGGTCCAAGAGGACCAGATCTACAGGTGGTCGATCGCGTGACTCAGGATCAGTAGGTTGAGGCACCAAGGGGAGTGGCAGAGCCAGACCTTCCAGGTAGTGTTTCTCCTGTGGCGGGATTGGTCACATGGATCGAGACTGCCCGACTCATCCTACGGATGACCAGCAGATGAACAAAGGACCTCTTAGGCAGAGGCAGAGGTTCGATCAGGGCGAGCCGCAAGGAGCAGGTGGCCATGGCAGGGGAGTTGGCCGTGCAGCTAGAGGTGGACGTTGCTTCGGGGAGTTGCCACCACCACCAGGAGGTCCACCCCGACCTACGGGAGTTGGTGGACAAGGGAGAGCTCAGCTTCAGGCATCTGAGGCCTTCGATCATGGAGCTCTAGGAGCAGGTGGACAGGAGCAGAACTAGTGGATACGTCTTTTGTACTTCTAGTTCCATGTTGCTATTGTGTAGTGTCCTTGTATTATGAGCTGCAATAATAAAAGATGCTTACCTTTGTGGTGTTTTCTTTCTTGTCCTCTTTTGTGTTGTTACTAAGAGGTTCTAGTTTAAACTGCTGACTTGACCCTCACTTGTGAGATACCTACTGGAGGAGACCAGATTTCTCTTATCATAAATGATGAAATCGTAGCAGCTCTTGTAGGACCAGAGATGGTCCAGGCCACGACAGAGAAGGTCCAGGTCATCTAGGAGCGGGTGAGGGCAGCTCAGAGCCGGCAGAAATCTTATGCTGGCAGGAGGCAGAGGCCACTGTAGATCGAGGATGGCGACCACGTTTCCCAACGGGTCTCACCTCGACATGAGTTACAGAGATTTAGCCGAGGAGGCAAGTTGTATCCATGCTTCATCGGACCCTTATAGGTCCTCAGTAGGGATGGCGAGGTGGCCTATCGTTTGGCTTTACCACCTCAGTTGCACCGGATGAATGACGTCTTCCACGTATCTCAGTTGAGGAGATACGTGCATGAACCAACGAAAAACTTTGAGCATGGGGAGATGGTCTTTGATGATGGGGAGACGTTTGTGGAGGTCCCAGTGAAGATCGAGGATCGACAGGAGCAGTCCTACGTGGACGATCGATTGCCCTAGTGCACTTCAGATGGCAGCTCGGGGACCTCCAGGAGGGCACTTGGGAGCGGGAGGCTCGGATGCGTGCTCAGTACCGCCTTTGTATCCCTAAGTTTGTGTTGAAGCTTTACGGGGACGTAAAGCCCTGTGGTGGGAGTAATGTAATGACCCGTAAAAATCAAGGAAATTTTTTTTTCTTAGTTTTCTTTGGAATTTTACAAGGATGCAGTTTCAGACGGCACCTGATTCCAAGACCCGGTGTGCCCGGAATCATTTTCCGAAGTTTGGCGCAGGTACGTTCAGTGAACGAACGAGCGGGGTTTTCTAACTTTTGAACCGGTGCTCGGAATCAAATTCTGAGGGCACCGATGGAATCTCAGTGCCGGTTATGGCTTAGAAAAGCCTCGTCCGGAGTTGCGTTTGCGCAGATGTGGTTTATAAAGTTTGGGGTTTAAGTTAAGAAATAAAATAATGTTGTACGATAAACATTATTTTATTTCACTTAAAGACCGCTTAAAGCCACTTTAAGCTGCCTAAGCTAAGTTGAAACAGATAGGGTGGAACCCAAAAATATCCTACCCTCTTGGTAGAATATTTGTAAGGTGGGGCCCGCACGAGCCCCACCGTTTCTTTTCCCCTAAGTAACGCACCGCGAAAACCTGTCTTTATGAAAGTAAACTGACGTGTTTCCTTAAATTCTTAACGCACCAATTAATTGGGCGATTTACTTCGTTAAAATAATTCTATGAATTAATTGAATCGTTTCTTAACCTATTTACAACCCATTGGCGTATTAATAAAATAAGACCAACGCTTGGCTTGTTGAGATTGTTCATTGAGAGGATTTGACAGGTATTATGTGCCTTCATCCTCATTCGAGAGGAACATGAAGAACGTGAAGAACACGAAGAACGTGAAGAACACGAAGAACGCGAAGAACGCCGTCACCCTAAGAAATTGACGACGCTTTTTCCGAGACGTTCTTCCCCAAAACAATCTCCGATCATCGACTGCTTGAGGTAGGAGATTTCGGGTTTCATTTTAATCATCTTTGTGGTTATAACAACACCATGGATTTAATTAATATAATTAAATCTGTATGTTCTTGATCCTCAGAGTTCATCAACGCGATTCCAAATACCGCGACGACGTGACGCCCTTCCACAACGATCAATTCCGCGAAGAATGCACGTTCGACGACTTGACGAGGTAGGGGAATTTTATTTGTTTCCTCTTAAACCTTGAGAAAAGAACAACGAGCGCGGACCAACCATTACCCGGTTGATCCGCAAACCGTTCGTCTATGCTGGGTTACTTTTGTTGGGTGTCATCTAATTTCATGGTTAAGTATGTGATCAATAATTTTTTGGGAACAAATGTTTGATTTGCCAATTGATATCACTTAACGCGAAGGGCGCGGGCCGAACGAACACGGCCCGACAACCCTCGGTAGTTTGTTTTTGATGCTCGGATTGGCGGACGATGACAAAACATGCCGCAAAGATGATTCGATGATTCCCCAGTGAATAACAGGCCCCGAGAGGAGCTACGGTGTAGACGACAATGGAATCGGACCACCGGAGCAACTCCGGTGGCCCGCGGAAGCTACCGGCGGTGCGGGTCGCCGGCGCGGCGGCCGGAGGGGGTGGCGCCCCCGCGTGCCGCCAGACAGAGCCACCGCGGCTGAAGCCAAAATGGCGGCGGCGCCGGTGGACCCGCGGCCGCGTGGGTCCGGTGCACACGGGACGCGGCAATGTCGCGTCCGTTGTCCAAGGGCGGCCCCCCACGCGGGGCCGCAATTCTGATCCGCGAGGGCAGCGCGCCCCCCGCCCTCGGCTCAGCCGAAGTTGCCGAGCCGACCTGCCGGCTTGGCCGGGTCATGCCCAGGTCGGACCAGGCCATGCCGGCTGGGCCGGGTCCAGATGGGTCGGACCCGGGTCGGGTCGACCCAGGGTGGGTCGGGCCGTGTTGACCCGGGCCAGACCCCCCGGTTTCGGACGGGTTTCAGTTTTTCGCCCATATCTCGGGCTACGGACCTCCGATTAAAGAACCTTTAACAGAAACGCGATCCTTGGATCGAGACGGTTGTTTCTTTATATTACACTCAAGGTTTCTAAGAACTTTGGGTTCAATCGGATTGCTTCGTACATGAAAAAAACCGGGCCCTCGGAGCAGAAACGGATATATCTTGACCTCTGGACGTCTGATTGACGTGCCGTCGACTTTGATGGATTCTTCTAAGTGAGACGGATCTTTTTTGTCTTAATCCGCTTGAGGTTTGGATGCCATAGGAGTCCGGTCGGGTTGGTTCACTCATGAAACCAACCGGGCCCCTGGAATGAAAAAAGCCAATAACTCTCAAACCGGGCGTCCGATTGACGTGCCTTCTGTCTCGTTGAATTCCTCTTGATGAGACGGAACTTTTGGCATACTTCGCCCGAGTTTTGGACGTAGTTGGATTATGGCCGGGTTGGATCGTACCGAAATCCAATCGGGCCCCTTGAATAGAAAATTTGATATCTTTCAGACAGGACGTTCGTTTCACGAACCGTCAGCGGCGTTGGTGATCACATTGAGAAACGGTCCATATGAGTGTACCCTATGAGGGTTTGGGGTACAGTTGAGATATGGCCGGGTTGGTTCGCTCACGAAACAAACTAGGCCCCTGGGACGAAAAGGCTAATAAATCACAGACCGGGCGTCCGATTGACGAGCCGTCTATTGTGTTGAGACCCCTATGATGAGGCGGTCCTTTGAGATACATCATCATGGGACTTTGTGATACTTGGAGTATCAACCTGTAGCTCATGGAGCGGACCCTCCAAGAGAGCAGCGTGCGGAGTACGGAGACCGTGTAGCCGACTGAGACCTGACGACTGCTTGTCCGATTCGATTCGTAGTGACTTACATAGCCCAGTGGGGAGCACTACTTTGTGAGGTGGTAGACCCACAGCAGAGGAGCACTACTATGTGAGGTGGCAGACCCGCGGTACTAGACATGAGGAGTACCTATGTATGCTATGAGGGGGGGAGCAGAACTGTGTTTGGGTGGCAGACCCCGGTGGGAAGCACTACTATGTGAGGTGGCAGGCCCGCGGTACTCGATAGGAGGAGTACCTTAGCAATCTTAGGTTAGTGAGCAGTACCTCGGAGTCTTGACAGGACCACTGTACACTTCAGAGACGGGGCTCCTTAGCAGTTACGGTTTCGATAATGCAAATCCTGGTTTGAGTTGAGTTAATGATCTTTGTGTTTCCTCATGATTGAGATGGGATACTTGATAACTTCTGTATATGTATGGGCATATACCTAAGAAGAGTTATCTATTGAGCTCGCCTATGTGGATTATGTTTTTCTATCCTTTGTGGATTGTGTTGAGCTATCCTATGTGGATTACATTTTGCTATCCTTTGTGGATTGTGTTGAGCTATCCTATGTGGATTAAGTTTTTCTATCCTTTATGGATTGTGTTGAGCTATCCTATGTGGATTACATTTTTCTATCCTTGGTGGATTGTGTTGAGCTATCCTATGTGGATTACGTTTGCTATCCTTTGTGGATTGGGTTGTGCTATCCTATGTGGATTACGTTTTTCTTTCTTGTGTGGACTGGGTTGTACTTGAGCTCGGATGTTGGAGCCGAACGAGAATTGGTGACTTAGGTATATGTATGGGCATATACCTAAACAATGTCGGATGTTATTTCGTGATTATATCTTATCCTTTGTGGATTTTGGGAGACCCTCAGGGGTCTCGGGGTCCCTACTGAGTATCGTTATAATCACCCCTACACGGGCTATGCCCGCACTTCGTTGTGTTGGATGCAGATGACAGACAGCGCTGGTCGAGGATGAGGCTTGTTGCGCGATTTGGTACCCGGAGGAGGACCTCACGACGAGACGGTACCCGGAGGTGGACATGACGACGAGACGATACCCGGAGCTGAGGTGGCCATCTGTACCTACCCTTCAGGTAGGGACTCTGGAGGACGATCCAGGAGCAGCTTGACACCTTCCTGCCATTTTGTCTTTCTATTGTACTTTACTGTTGGGTTTGTATTTCTGGCTCATTTTACTTTCAGCACTTCTGATGTACTCGGTTCTACTTAGTGTTTAATCTTACTGCTTGCTTGCTCTGTGGTGTTTGTTGAATTTACAAAGGCAATGCCTTCCCTGTTTACCGGGATTTACGCCTTTGGTGTTAGTCGCCAGCCCCTGGCCTATGGAAGGTGGGCTTGGGGTAGTCACGACACGGGCCCCGAGGACGACTCGTGACAGGTGAAACCATGATATAAGGTCACGATTTCAACCAGAAAGAGATAAATTATTATTTAATAAAAAAATTAATTGTTATTGTTTTTAAATTTAAATTACTATCCATTTAGACCACTTTTCCCATGAATTTATGTAACAACCCGAAATTCATAAATGAGACCATTATATTAGACAGTGTATATAACCCATAACACCAAGCATAAAATAAAATATAACACCTTGATACTTTATAATATATTTACTTTTTAACAAATAAATCCCTTAAATATATTTATTCACACACAACAACATGTTAGTTCAATAAATTATTTTATAAATAGGATTATGATTTACCAAACAATAACATACTATTAATATAAAAAGATAATATGAATATTATCATCCAAATCATGGAATTTTAATTATGAATAGGATTAAATAAATTAAAAAAATAATAGTTTTAAATCTTTTAT
Organism: Viscum album; assembly: GCA_963277665.1. Classification (NCBI taxonomy): domain Eukaryota; kingdom Viridiplantae; phylum Streptophyta; class Magnoliopsida; order Santalales; family Viscaceae; genus Viscum; species Viscum album. Next base: position 1,568,726,196 of record OY728133.1, on the reverse strand, counting down.
TACTTATATATTGGTTATAAATTAAATATTAATCCTATAATTGAAATTTTAATCATGTAAGAAAAACTTTATTTTATAAAAGATGAATTTGTCATTTTTTGCATGCAAAATTTTAAATTTAGTTTTACTAATTTAAGAAAATTAAAATGAAAAAAAATATTATCAATTTATAGATTAATGATATTAAATTTTTCTTATTTTTAAATTTTTTATTGTTTTTTTCAAAAATGTTTTATTTTTTCTATAAATAGTAAAAATTACTAAATTTAAATTTAAAATCTCTTTTCAATTAAAATTATATATAATGATAAGAATGACTTTTTAATTATTTTTCATGTAAGATTAGCTAGATTTTGTATTAACTAATCCAATTTAGTCCATTAGATTAATTATCATATTAACATTTGATATAAAAACATTTTAATCTTTTGGAAATTTCCTCTTTAATAATAATTTTTCTCTTTGCATTTGTGGGATTAATTGAAAATTAAAATTTTCCACTTCTATGGATCTTGAATTTGGAAAAATTGATTCCTTATTTGGAATCATAATAAATTATACTTTATAATAAGGTTAACTTAATTATTAAACAAATAAAATCAACAAAAATGTAAAAATTATTTATTGTGATAAAGGTAAAAGCTAATTTGTGGGGTGAAAACTAAGAGGATATTTGTAAAAATGCTCAAAAATTTTAAAACCCTAATTTTGTGGAAATTTTTAAAATTAAATTCTTTTAATATCTACTATTTTATATTTTATAGAACTTTAAAAAATATATATGTTGTTGGGATTGAATATTTTTAAAAAATTACAAGCATGCAACACTTCTCGTCTGAAAAGACCACCCCAACTCATCCAATTTTCACACCTTCATACCTAATTCGTTCTACCAGGTCCTACCCACAAAACATCCAAATTTACCTCCTCTAATACTATATTCCTTATATTTTTTTAAAATCCATCCTAAGATGGAATTATTTACAACCTAAAGAGGATATTTGAAGAAGAGGTAATGTTCTTCAACGTTCATATTTATTATATCTGACTCCCCACCTTCTTAAATTATTTTTAATCCAAGCTGATATAGTAACATTAATATCAAAAATATATTATTGTTTTTTTATAATATGGTTATGAGATAAAACCATTTCCACATCCACCATATTAGTTTTGAAGTTATTTTCTGTGTGTACAACGGATGACCCCCTTGTGAAATAATGTCATGATTTCCCATTTCCACCTTTTAAGGATTGGTGTGATGTTGAATATAATGTATATATTTTATATTTATTACATAATTATAAAAATTTAATCATTATATCAAATATCAATATTTAAATAAAATTTTGTAGTAGAAACTATAATGTCACACAAATGTCCAACATACAGCATCCCTAAGATATGATGTGACTTGTCATTCAGTAATGATTTGAAGGGAATGTAATAAGATTAAATTTAATATATATATTTATATATCTTTCGTGTGTGTCATATAAATATAATAGTGGTGGTATCCATTAAATATTTATCATTATTAAAATATATTTTTCCTTATTACACTTTCATCTACATAATGATAATAACATCATTTGTGTATGTGTGAAAACCCATATTCACAATTCGATGTAACCCTCTATCCATCACCCCACTAAATGGATAATATATATGTATAATTAAATTAATAATATGATATATAATATATTATTATCATTATAAAAATATAAAATATTTATTTCCTCTTTTCAATAATGATCAATAGAAAATTAAAGCCTTAAACATGTGTACATAACACCTACAACCTCAACAATCATAACATATCTCCTTTTACATAACAAAAATTCATGAGTTTTGTTAAAGTAATTATTAATTTATACATATGATTATTATTTCACAATTATTATTATGTAGAATATGCAACTATATAATATGGTCATGAAACAAAAACATTCATGACAAAACAAGTATGATAAAACAAGCCAATAAACACAAGAAACTATGAATATAATGAAATATTATAGATGAATGGTGGATAAGATATTATATAAGACCATATATGATATAATAAACATTAATGTGGTCGTGTAATAGTAAAAATAATAATTTATAACCTATATATAATAGGTTAAATAATTTTCAACCAAATGGAAGAGTTTGTTATGATATTTCTTCTTAATATATATTTCATTAGTACTTATTTATTATTATTATAAAATTCAATTTTATTTGGTTTGTATAAGTCTAGTTTTAAATATAATGTCATGAATCATTTCATGGTATTTTAATTTTCACATTGAAAAATTTAATCAAAAACTATTTTACTTGAAAATTACATACTGGTAATGTTATTGTAAAATGACACATTATTTTTTGATAGTTAACTTTATCTTGATACAATCAAATTCTTGTTATCATTTTTCATTAGTAATTATATTTATATACAATATCCATATTCTTATATTATTTATATGATTATTTCCTAAACCATATAGCATTATTACATATGGAGTTTACATTGAAGGTTATTTAATTTACTAAAAATATTGATAAATTTGTATCCATTAATGAATACAAATATCTAATGTTAAGGCATACTGATTCTTGAATTAATTCTATTATTCTAAATTTATTGAATAATTTGGAATTTTAGTGATGTCTAGGTCTTAGAATAATATATACAATTAACTTATTGGTATGTCTCATTATACAAAAAAATTGGGAAAAATATAATGAGTTTCAACCTATAGTTTTAAACTATTGGGAGTATAGATGTTGAATTCAGAGGTTGTTATTGTACATGAGACAAGAATACCAAATATTAAGCACATAATTAATTTATAATTCATCTAAACAGTTTTGTTGATATTTTTTTCACTATATTATCTTTGGACTAAAATAATTCTAGGTTTCTTGATAATTTGGAATTTGTTTTATGTTATTTACCATTCCATATTGATTCTAGTATATAATATCATGGAAGACATGTTATTTAAAAACCTTGTGTATATTGTTTTTTATTACATATTTATGATGATTATTAATTCATGATATATTCAACTGTACTTAACCCTTAATGATCATTTGAGCTCACCAAATTTGTTTCCTTTCCCCAGGTTATGTGGATGAATCATTGGAATGAGTTTTAAAGGATAATGAGAATTGTTTTTATGTTCAATGATTTATTTTGAATTGTTAATGTAAAATTTATACCATGTATGTATTTGGTTCTTCATAACATCTAAATTAATCTATTTATTATATTTGATTCTTTGTATCTATACAAAAGTAATCAATAATAAACCAGCTTTAGGATACTGGGGTCGGGTTTGTTACCATGGGTATCATAGGATGTTTTATAGAAATCTTGGAAGTAGATTTACACAAATTTAGATTAGGACTCATAATAATATGATTGAAATTGAGTATAAGTATATAAGAACATTATAATGTTTTGTTAAGGAATATATTTTGTTATTTTTCCTTGTAATATAACCCTATCTAGGCACTACAGGTGGACATGGTTCTGGAATAGAGGCTCTTAGGGGTAATAACTCCAAAAAATGTGCATTGGCTTGACTTTATCTTCACATGATGCATGAAAATGGCCTTATATTACACCTATTATGACACTCAATGGGGATATACATAGGATAATTCACATTTTCATTACAAAAAATAATTAAGGATTATAAAATAGAGTTATCTCTAGACTAACAATACATATGATATACGATTAGGCAGTTATAATATCATCAGTGAATGTTATGTATTTCACTAGGTTTGGGATTATATCAAATGTTTCATAAATATATAATAATATCTAGTGTATAACATTGTTTATATGTGACTCCTAGAATAAGTAATGGTAACCAAAATGATGCAGGTAATCTAATGAGAAAGAATAATTATTTCATTGATGATATTACGCAAATATTTAGAAAGAAACAATTATCCCAAACATTATCAACAATAAAATACATAGTATCATGTTTTATCATGATAGATCAATAATTAAATATGTATTTTTTCTATAAAGGTGTAAATTATTAGTGGTGTATGAAAGATAGATGATAGATAAAGGTAATAATAGAATTAAGGATATTCCCATATTTTATAATTAGGGAATGGAAAGCTATAATGCTTTTCTAAGATAAAGGGTAATACATTAAATGTCTGTAAAGAATAAACAAAATTATTATGATTACATTATTATGAAAAATATAGAATTTTATATTGTCTAAATTAAAAGGAGATGGGGCGCTATGTAAATTAAAGATTCAAGTGTCAAAAGAATATACCTAATAGAATAAAATTGTTTATGGTAATTTAATTCTATTAACACAGGGGATGTGGAATGATTAATGTTCTAGTGTTTGGATTAGTGAATTATGTTATTTTAGCATTGTATCAATGACAAAATTTCTATAAGAATTATTAAATGTATAAATATCATACTACAATACATTTACATTAAGGATTTCAAAGTTTTTTTGGGACAGTAACGATGACCAAGAAAAATGAATTACTGAAAAGTTGAACTTTTCAGATAAACTTAATTGGGGGAAATAAAATCCTTAATATGTTAATGATATTTAGATAATGGTTTTTGGATCAACATAATATTGGTAGGGAAAATGTAAATTGGATACTATATAATACATTGTAACAGATTAGTGATATGATGGGAGTGTAATTTGTGCCATCATTGAGAGAGTGTGGGGTGTTTTTGGATATAATGAATACATTTAGAAAACACTATTTTGTTTAACTAATAAATAATAATTCATTTTTCATTATGGTTTCATTATAATAGAGGATATTACATTGTTTTAATAGAACAAATAATGAAGGTATTCACATGGTTGGTATGTGATGATTAAGAGAAACATATTAATATTTAGGGGATTAATGATAAGTTTATTTTTGTAACTCAGAGACCTTATTACTAAATTTTTTTATCTAAATATTTTGGATGAATCATATGGTTAACAATCTATGAAACGATTTATCTTGAAATTTGGTTGAGGTTTTATAAATTAATGTGTTACTTAACCATATAAAGATTCATACATATTTGAGAAATTGTTCTAAAAATATTTTATTCCAATATAATTTTGATACAATGAAAATTAATTTTCACTCTTTTATGGATCATATTATTCGTTAGAGGGAATTTTCATGCTTTAATCCTAAAAAAACATTTTTAGATATTAATTTTTTGGATTAAGTATTGAATTTGAATCTGATGGAAGAAAAAATAATGGATTAAATTGTTCATATGAAATAAAAATTTATCAGGTATTAATATTTCATTATATTCAAAGATAATAAATTAATTCATCAACATTAATAAAATAATCTTTAAAAAGTTGTTTACCATTACATTCATATCATATGAATGTTATGAAATTTTAAACCATAACATATTTTTAGTTTTGAGTCCCTTAGAATTCCACTTATCATTCAATTTATTTTTTAAATGACTTCAGTCACTTTCTATAGTATTTACACTATTCTTCCATTTCCATATCTTAACATTCCACTAATGTTATCATTCATATAAACCTAGTTATGTGATATTTCATATGATTTTTTCACTCCCCTTCCTTTCTGATTAAGAGGATATTTTATTAAATCATATTTAAAATGTTATTTTTCAATAATATAATTTTCAAATAAAAAACACTTGGTCACAAAGATTATGTTTAAATTGAGTGGATGTAATTTAATTATGGTGGGGAGAATGCAACACCATAAAATTAAAATTTAAGAGAATTTTATTTTATAGAATATAAGACACACTACCCTAAGCATAGAATAAAATTCAACACCCAAAAAGATTATAATATAATTATTTTTAAGTAAACTCAATCTCTTCAATATATTGTTTTACAGACAACATGGAATTTCTTTTATATCTTGCATTACATGTAAGAATGATTTTTGCTGAACAACAACATACTATTAATATTTTTATTTAATATGTTAGTTATGTCATATCTGATTGAATATTGGGTATAAAATGGATTTAATAACTTATAAAAAAATAGAGTTTACAGTGATTTATTAGTTATATAATAATTAGAAATAAAATATGAATCATTAAAATGAAGAATTACTATTTTCTAAAAAAGGTTCATTTTGTAAATGATTGATTAGTTGTTCTTTCCATGCATCGATTAAAATTTATTTTCTCTAATATTATAAAATTAATAAGATAAAATAATCAATAATTTTTAATTTATGATACCAAAATTATCAAATTGTTATGTATTTTTATTTATTAAAAATGATTATTTTTTTATTAATAGTGAATAATAATCAATTTTAAATAATAATAACATTTTCATTAAAAATAATTATCAATTTAAATTATATTTATATAAATTTTAAAGTAAATGTTTAAAATTTTATATTAGATAATAAAATTTAGGTTAATGGATTAATATTCATATTAAAATTTTATATAAAAACATTATAAACATTTTAATAATTTGTTTTAAAAAACTTGATTTGTCATCCATTTTATAGAATAAATTTTTTTAAAAAAATTATAACACTTCATTGAATGGGTTGTGAAATCATAATTTGTGTGTACGATGTACTGGATCCTCGTGAACTGATCTCATTCATTTCTCCAAAACCACCAATCCCGATTGGTTATTATGATGGAATATATATATATATATATATATATATATAATCTATATAACATAATTCTACTTGTTTATTCATTATATCATATATATATATATATCTCTGTGTGTGTGTTTTTATACATTCCATTTCGTAGTGGATACGATAATGTCATCCATCTATACAGCGAACTACCGCATCATGAAGCGATTAGATTTTTTAATTCAATAGTAATTTATTTTGAATGTTATTAGATTAAATATAATAAATATTTGTTATAAAAATTAAATTAATAATATATTGTTGAAATATTAATCATTATTAAAATAAAAAAACATTCTCACCATTTCACCTAATTAAAGATGATAAAATTGATTCTGTACATGTGGAATACTAACTTCATAATAGATGTTACACTGTTATAATCTCTATAACCAAAGGAAAATAGATAATAATATTTAAATGAATAACATAAAATATATAATTCTATTATCACTCTTTAACGAGTAAATATCATATTATTTCTTTCCATAATGAAAATAAAAAATTAATGTTACTCATGTGTACGTACAACCTACTATCTCCATGGTCTAACATAATTTATTTTTTATAACGATAATTTTTGAATGTATTTAAAAGTATATTTAATGTATAAATATGGCAAAAAGATCATGATTATTATTTTTATATTATGTGCCTATATAATAAGTTATTTTAATCCGATTTTTTTGACAAAACACACATGATAAATGAGGATAATAAACACCCAAAACCATGAAAATAATGAAATAATATTAATGAAAGGTTCAAATGATATTATAAGAGGAACATATATAAAATTAAATATATCAATGTGGTTATATAATAGTTTAAATCATTTTTAAAACTATTATAATTGATGTTAAATAATTATCAACGGAATGAAGGCATGAGGTAAAGGATATTGATTAATTTAAATTCCATTGTTACATTATTGTTATATATTCCAATTCACTTTTATGTGGTGTATATACTACCCATTTAATAATTAATATAATTATACATTCATACATCATGATATATTATGTTTCACATTGAATCATTTCATACAAAGACACTACTTGAAAAAACAATCTATAACCACACTTTAATACCCACGATATAATTATCTCGTGTCTATAGATATTATAAAACCATGGTATAATTTGGCCTTGTTCCAACATATATCTCCAATTTTATTCCCACTTGGAATTTCCTCCCCCATGCTCGTGCTCGGTCCTTCCACTCCGACCCTCTCTCTTAATAATTCCTCTCCTAAAACCCTTATCATTGGCCGATCATCACTCGACTGATTCTCCCTTGTCTGATCCTCACTTACTTATCCTTCACAGTTCTTCTTTCCCTCAAAGGCTTCTTTATTCATGGTTCCTCCATCCATCATGCATTCCTTCCATCTTCCATAGCCTTCTTTGGGTATTCGTCATCAATTCGGTGTGTCGACTCGTGCTTCCCACTTTATGATCTAGTTCCCCTCTTCAAGCTGTAGTTCATCATTTCATTTGATGAATGTTTCCTTACAAATTATTTAGCGTTTCTAGAAATTTTGGGTGAAATTGGTGGTCGACTCGGGAATCCTCTATTGGGGGTGATTCATTTCATTCCACTATATGCCCCATATAGATTTTTGTATTTTTTCTTCATTATCCCCATATATTACATTTTATAAATAAATTATAGATTTTTAATTCCTTGATTATGAGTTTGAAATTATGTTTCATGACTGTAGTAGTATTCTTTCCGTATTTAAATGGATTTCACCCTTAGGATGGGCTTAGGCCACTAACCAAGTGCTTGTAAATTTTCCAAGTAGCACTATATAAAATATTTAGCTGTTGTAAAATTTATATTTTGTTTTTAAATGTAACAGGAATGCTTTAATTGGTTTCAATTGGATTTTATGTTTTAAAGACTTTTCGTGGATTAAATATGCTATCTATGTGTTTGTTTAAGAGCACATTTGAGTTTTATAAAGGTATTTAAATTTTTTAAATACTTATTTTCTACATGATCCTTTTTTAAAATTAGTATATAATTTTTAATGGTTTTTTTATAAAAATAGTGGAGTTGGCCCTCTTTGGAATGAATTTTTCAATAGTTGTTTTTATGGTCATTTTAAAATGGACATAAATAGAAATTTATGATTTTTTAAAATTCAGTCTTAGAACCGTTATGTTTAATTAAAAAAAGGTTTTTTTTTATTTTAAAAGGTTTATTCTGTAAAAGATTGATTTTGAATTTTCATTTAAGAATATAATTTCATGTGGGATTTTGAAACTAGATTTCATGTGTCATTAGAAAAGGTTTTTTAAATAGTTTTGAAAATTGATCTATCTACTTAGAATGATTTTGATATTCTAGTTGTCATGTTATTTGATATGAATTTATATATTATTGGAACCCTTATTTCCATATCCATGTAATTACATGGTCATTGTTTCTTATTACCTCATGGGGTATTCTAGTATTGTTGTTTGGCCTTATTATATTTTTAAACTTTTGTAAATCATATTTTATACCTGATGTTCAACATAGAATTTAATAAAATAATTTACAAAGCCATTTTTGGTTGTAGCATATTTTGATTCATTATGCAGACGCATATATTATGTAAAGTTATGGTTCTTAGTTATGATACTAACCACTCTTTGACCATTGGTTTATCTGCGGTTTGAGGTGACAAGTTATTTTATCACATTTGGATAATGGTGCCTATTATTTATTTTTCTAGGACATTCGTTTATTTTCAGTGAATTCAAAACATGTGTCCAATTACATTGCTTAACTTGGATAATTGGCCTTTCAATACATTATATAGATAGAGGGTAGTGTTATCCACTGCTAGAAGAAAATAAGGCACATGGATTTAGATTTGAGTCATTGCATATACAGTGGTGGTAGACTAGGGGTGATTAGAGGGATTGTTTTTATACATTAATATACTGCTCTATAATTTATTTTATCATATTTGAATTGGTATGGATGTCCAAAATATGTAATGTTCGTGTCATATTTTCATTAGTTTTATGCTACTATTTTTATCTATTTTTATGGATAAACAGATACCAATACTGTTCTTATGATGTCCCAAAACAATATTCCATCTCGTAGGGATCATTAATGGCATGTGTGATGGTTAAAAGCCACGACGAGTGTCGTTTCAAAAGGAATCCCAGTCCAGTTCATTACAAATGATATCAGAGGTAGAAGGGTTCCATTAATTATAGGATCTTAGACCCATTTTTTTAAATTTTACTCTAATATTTTGGTTTCCATAATAATATAGATTTATACTTTTATTGGGATTATAAATGGTGGTTGTAAGTGGGTTATTTATCACCACCCTGTATTATTATGCCTATGGTTCCATGGGAAGTGGATTTTGAATTTTTAATTCGTAGTTTTTTGGATTTTAGGTTGATTAAGTATTGATTCACATTTTCATATATTTAGTTTTATTGGGTTCCGTATGGGTTTTTAGATGAAAAACAATATTGGGTCAGTTTTTTGAGGCCAGTATATATGCATTGATAACCCAATCTATGACCAAACTCTCAATATAAAAATTTCATAGAAATTATTTTTTGGGTATCCTATGGTCTATCAAACCACGTGATCATGTTAGAATTGGTTATTCATCCTATTTGAGTCTTTGTTTATAAGTATCATAATAGATCCTTATTTTAGAGGGATGAATCAATGTCTGACATAATGAATGATCTTTTAGATGATCATGACGTATCCTTATTTTACAATAGAATTGGTTTTTTTTTCAAAATTGGGTGAACGTGTTTTGAAATTTCCTAATGAAATTATAGTTTTAAAATAAATATGAAGTTTAACTCAATGAAAGTAGATTAATCCATGCATAAGCTTTTGATCCATTTACGAAAGGATGAGTTTTTTATACACATCCTTATTCTAATGATGATCGTCAATGACAAACCATCCATGTTCTCTAAATATATTCTTATGTGTATAGATTCGGGAGTATAAAAGGCCTCATAAAATTCCACAAGTTCTTTATTATAGGGTGCCTTACATAGCATCAGTATCTCAGTAAAAAGTTGTTTTCTTCTTCTAAACCTTCTAATTTCAACAATCTTCTGAACTATGATATGTAGTTTAATGTGCTAGATGTAATTCAAAGATGGGTAAACATTATGATCAATGTGAATGGTTGTGTGAGGATATCATTAGAAACTAGTATAGGTCGTCCATTGGCTATGCCGATTTGGGAAGTCTGTTTTCTTTACTAGCATAGTTGGTTCATCTTTGGATGTTTCAATGCACAATTATCATTTTATACCATGTATAGAAATCCTTCAAATCATTAATGGTTAATAAATTATGGTTTTTCCCATCCCACATATTTATTATTTTCTCTCATTTCATTGGTTATGTTGGATATACCATCATTATCATGTGATTCTTATTCCTTTCCTTCATCAATTATCATTCCTTCTTCTACACAATCTTTATCCGAGCTAATTCATAATATTTTTAGTTATTTTGTCTTTTTCATTGATATTCCTCAAACATGATAGAATTGAATATTGATTTTTGACAATTGAATATTTCTTAATATAAGGTAGGTGGTCCTTGTATTTTAACTTATTATATGTATTTTCTATAAGAATATATTTTTGTTTCAAAATGTAATTTCTATCTGTCACCCTTAAAATGTGAAGTTAATAATGTAGATACTAATGACTTAGATTAAATAAAAATTGTACTATTAATAGAACAATTTCTTTCTCTCATAATCCCAAACCACTAAATGGGTGTGTTTCCTTTGTGGTTGTGATATATGATTCATCTAAAAGATTAATAAAACTTTGTGGTTGATATGATAGATATTTATAAGTATAATTCCTTTCACAATTTTGATTATAATTTGAGGTGTGATGATTAATCCCTCATGCAAGGGATGGATAAATTGAATTAATAAACATGACAATGATAACCAACCTAGATCATTTTATAATCAACCACAATAGAGGTGTATTATCATATTAAATTAAAAGGTCTATCTAAATAATAATATTTGAATAAAGAGATTCAAGGACCATCCAATGGGCATATTCTTTATATAATAAAAGAAACTTCCATATTTAAATTTTTAATTTATTTATGGAAATCATATCGGTATAAATATTTCATGTGTAATGAATTGAAATGTAGTAGGGAATTTTTTCCCACATGACACTATTTTTTAATAGTACATTTAATTGAATAAAAATATTGATCATGGAGAATCCTTTCTCCCTGGACACTTTCATGGACTATGATATACCTATGCATGTATGGTGAGAACTACCTATAAATAGTTCACATAGACATTAATTTATTACATTATGATACTCAAGCATGGATTCCCATATATATTTTGATGCATTTTTATAGAATCATTTAAGCATGATTTCCCTTATATAAATATTGATACATGGGAATGGTGTCTATCGGGTATGATATCTCTTATATATTTGATACTCAAGCATGGAATCCCTAATGCATTTTGACACTCATACATGGAATCCCTCATGCATAGTACCACATAATTGTTGTGACATATAGGAAAGGATTCAAATATATGTTGTGATTATTAGGAATGGGGTCCATTATATATTATGACACTCAGGTATGGCATCCCTCAGTAGTATATTCCCATACAAATTATGATACACAATGCATTTTGTTCCTTATATTGTGATTCAAGGGTATTTCACCTTGTAAATAGAACCCCTATATGATATGTGATCATCATTGTGGATTCCTTAGATCTAAACCAAAACCCAACACTAATTAACCTATATCTCAGAAATATATTATCTTCAAAATGCATATATATACATGATAGAAGGTGTGAAGATATATATAATATTATGCTAATGAATAAATGGTTGATCAAGTGTCCTGGAAGAAATGAGGATAATTGATTACATTCATTTATTTTTTTATAACATTATTGATGTACTTTCAAACTGTTATATTTTATAATCATTGAAAAAATAGATCTAGAAACCATTGGTGTTTACCTACTAATTATATACCACAACCTGTTTGAGATGGATTTCCATTATTGTAACTGAAAAGACCACATGGTTACAGGATTAGGTTCAATATTTTTCATTCATGAAATTATTCTTTAATATGGGAGTTAGGAGAACAAATATGTGATGGAAATTTGAATAGTAATGAAGATATAATTTTTTTTACTTTCTAACATTTAATATACCTGTATTGTATTTTATAGTAACCAATTTAGTGTGTTTACTGATTTAGATTTCATAGCCTTATATTAACATAAATGCAATGTTGAATAGATGAAATTGTCTATTTTATCAGTTATTGTTATCATTTTATTCTATGCCATTCATATATACTTCTTCTTTTTTAATGTAGTTGTTGCATAATGATATGATACTATTTTTATACGGTTGTAGACTCTCTATTATGCCATAATTATTCACCCACTGTTTGTTGGTTGGCTCTGACCTATGCAGTGGAACTCTTGTAGCCTTGTAAGAAATTATCTTGGGGGGCAGTTATCAGGGGATGCAAGGGGAGTGGGGATGGGGTTGTTTTTCCAGGGGGAAGGGTGTAGGGAGGGTGCATGGGATACAGGGGGAGGGGGCTATCCAGGAGGGGGTGTGGTAGGTGGGGGGCAGGTAGCAGGGGTGCATGGGGTGTGGGGGTCCAGGCAGGGAGGGGTGTTAGGGAGGGGGGTCCGGGGAGCAATGGGTAGGGCGCGGGAAGGGGTGGAAGGGTGGCTGTCAAAGAGGTAGGTGAAGGGGGTGGGTGAAGGGGTATGGGGGAGCAGTGTGGAGGGGCAGGGAGGGGGTAAAGTGTGTGGGGTGTAGGGGGAGGGTGCTTTCCAGGCGGTCGGGGGGCTGTCCAGAAGTGGAGGGGTGTCTAGGGGGGTCCAATATGGAAGAGGAGGGGTTTCTAGTAGGGGGATTCCCATCATATAATTCTATGAAAAACATAATAGGTCATTGTTCAAAAATCTATGTTTTAATGTCGGTGTTTGAGGTACTCCAAAATAATCTTATGTGGTCATAGAATGGTGTGAATATTCATTATTTTTTATAATTTTAAACATTTATTAATTCCCATTACCATAATAGTTGTTATTATTTTTTTGTAGAAAAGTTATTGATGGTTACTTATTATCTTCAAAAAATACGTATAATGTTTTGTAATTTTCTTGATTATTTATTTAATGTATGTTTATATACCTTAGAATGGATAGATACTAGTTGTACAACATTGATTGGATCACTGATGAATTTCAAAAGGTGTTATGATATTTCTTGGACTTTTCATTCACTAATGATTCAGTTGGCAGATTGATTTGATACCCATGTTCTGATTGTGTTAGAATACTATGGTTAACTCGCGAGGAAGTGAGTTATCATATCACAAAACAAGGTTTCCAAAAAAATTATCATATGTGGTATCACAATGGAGAAAAAGAACAAGTGGTGAATGAAATGGATTCTTCAGAAAGGACTGTTATGAAAAATATGATTTCTGATCGGTTTCCTTTTTTTCTAAATCCATCTCCTCATGGGGACCATTGCAAGAAGAAATGAATACCGGAACATAATTTTTGTCTATTAATTAAGATGATGATGTTGAGAGTGTTAGAAAGCGAATGGAAGGTACAAATACCCTAGTATATCAAGGATGTGGAAAAATTATCAAACATCAGTTTTTAATGTGATTATACCATGGAAAATTAAGGTATGGATTTAGTAATACTTTGGCCGACTAACTCCTTACATTTATTAAGGATTTAATTCCTTATAATGCATTTATTCTAGAAAATAATTATATGGAATCAATGTTGGTTTACATATTTGTATTTTCATATATTTAGATTCATTCATTCCCCAAAGATTTTTGTATGTTATAGATGGAAAATGCAGAGTTAAGTCAGTTGAAATTGTGGTATATCACGGTGGAAGACTAAAAAATATGGAATGCAATCTCGCATACCAGGGAAAGTGGTGTGGAACTTCCCCTTCATTCTGAGGCTTTAAAAACATTTCTATGTCAGAAAAAATAGAATAGAATATAAGATGGTATAAAGATGAATGAAATAAATATAATTATGAAATAGTGCATCCGATATACGAGTTGTCATGGATGAAATTTGATAAGTTACATCCTGATTTTGCAGCTGACCCACGAAATGTTTGATTGGGATTATCCTGTGATGGTTTCAACCCATTTCACCAAAAGGATACTGCACACAGTACTTAGCCTGTTTTCATTCATATTTATAAATTTCTATCATAGATGTGTTTGAAGACATTATTTACTATCATGAGTATATTGATTTTTAGACCCAACGTTCCTGGAAATGATATTGATATTAATATGCAGCCATTAATAGAGGAGTTAAATGATTTTTGAATTATTGGTGCACATGTGTACGATGCATTCTGGAATGTGTACATTATGTTTCATGCAGCTTTATTATGGGTGATAAATGATTTCTCTACCTACAGAATGATGTCTGGTTGGAGTACTAATGGGAAATTAACCTACCGTATTTGTATTAAAAATAATCATTTTTGAAGATTAATGTTTTGATGAACTTTTATCTTCATAAGGAATCGATGATTTCTACCGAGGGATCATCCATACATAAAAAATCAAAGATAGTTTGATAATGTCATCACGACATAGGAGACATCTCAATTAATGTCAGGGAAGGATATTGTTAAAGAACATGATGATTTGAATTATGTTCTTGTCAAAAGTCAATCAAATATTATAAATCTAAAACACAATAATACGAATTCCAATAACTATTGGGGAAAGAAAATCGTATTCCTTGATTTCCTATATTGGACATCGAAATTATTGCATCCTTGTTTAGATGTAATTAATATCAAGTAAAACATTTATGATATGTTACTTGCTTCTATTTTGAATCTCAAAGGCAAAATGAAAGAATATTTGCGGTCTCGTTATGATTTTATGGATTTGAGTAAAAGATTAAAACATCATCAAGAGTTAATTGGTCAAAATAAGTTGAAATTCTCTATTGCCACTTATTCGATGCAAAATGTGAAGAAGAAAAAATTTCATATGGTCTTGGAATGTTAGAATGTTTAAGATGTTTTCTCATGTAATATTTTGAAAAGGGTGAATACACATAATGTGAAACTAAAACCTCTTATAACCCATGATTACCATGTCTTGTTACATGAGTTGATTCCAATTTCCATCCGACATTTACATTCACATAATGTTATCGATTATTTGATTAAGATATGTCATTCTTATCGAGGCCTTTGTGCCAAAATACTGAGCAGATGTATTGTTCAAAAATTTAAGAGAGATGCACTAATTATTCATTGCAACTACAAGAAAATTTTCCCACCATCATTTTTCATATGTTTGCTACATATGACTGTTCATCTTCCCACAGAATTTCTTTTTGGTGGTCCTGTTTAGAGTCGGTGGAAGTATTATACAGAATGAATTATTTTTATGTTGATATATTATGTGAGAAATAAATATCACCCCAAAGTCTCTATTTGGAAATGTTATTTACCCTGGAAGATGTCACCATGAGGTATAATCGACTTATGAGAATTTAATATGAACAATATGAGCCCATTGAGCCTATATTTCTTTCACTTCCCCAAACAGGGGGGGATATCTGGATCATATTTATTGTGAACTTTAAGCAGGGAAGAGTGGGAAATGGCTCATCGTACTATACTATTCAACGGTAGCATGCTTGATGATTATATCATGTATGTAAACTAATAAATATGATTTTCTTGTTATGTTATTAGTTTATATCTTCTGACATTTTTAAGAATTAATATTTGTAGAGAAAATTTATACATTATAAAAAAGATACACTGCTCTCTATCTATTAAGATGAAGGAACTGTTTCACATCAATGAATTTGCTGCTTGGTTAAAGGAAAAGGTAATAGATTATTCTTCATATCATAACATAATCACATATCTCAGTTTAATATTCAGTGTTGGTATCTTTTATATTTTAACTCTACCAATGAATGTAGTATTATATGAAGTAATATCATTATACTCTGGTCCAAACAATTTGGTATGTGATTGTAAAGCAATTCTTTTCAATGGAATTAAATTTTCTATAAATAGCTATGAAAAATAAATGGCAACACAGCATGATGGTGTCACAATAGGGGCCCTAATAGACTGTTATGTGAGTGCATCAGATGGACAACCTCGGTCAGAAAATAAATCATATTATGGTGTTGCTGAAAGAATCATTTTATTATATTATTATGCACATAGTCACATTGGAATGATTAAATGTATGTGTTTTGATTCAATGAAACAAAAAGGAATTCATATTAATAACTATGGATTTAGAGTGATTGATATGAATTACCAACATGACACCAAGGAACCTTATATTGATGCATCACAGGCTAGATAGGGGTTTTATGTAACTAACCTGTTACATCAACAATTTGGTGTTATTTTTGATGTCATTGCTAGACATATTTTTAATGAACACATGGATGACAATGATTTTGTGGATAAACCGAAATATATTAATTCGAATGTTGCATTTTATGACATATATGACTCAATTGCTAGAATTTATTGTGAACCAGAAATTGTCACAAACCACATAGAACATTGATAAATTTGTAATTAATTACCTAACAATATCATAATATTGTATGTGGATTTTAATCATCCATACATGATATCAAATTAACTGATATATTTTATACAATTTTCAAATATAAATCTATTTATAGTATGACCAATTTTTGTTTAAGCACATCTATAGTAATTCATAAACATAGAAAAGTCTTGATATTTTATCAATATAAATATCACCTTGAAAATGTATCTCATTGTTTTATGATAAAATTGTATTATTTAACTTTTGGAATTATTTATATTTATTTGAGAAAATTATTTTAAATTTCCAGGTCAAAATGTCTGAATATAATGATATTTGAAGAAATATAAGAATATGATGAAATGGAAAACATATGTCTCATCTGGCCAACACTATAAGTACAATTTTTGTTTGAATATTATGATCTATCATATTATTTATCTTTTTATCGTTCATTTTATTTTATCACCTATGTTATTTTAGGCTACTTCGTCGAGGAGACAGATGGATTTTACTACAGGTGCTGATAGTATGGAGGGGGGTACTGATTCTACAGTTTAGCCTACTACTATGCCGTTTGAGTCACTAAAAGTTCATCCTCCCATTATGCCACCTCCATATTACCCATAACCACATTTTTTATATCCCTTTCTTCCTACACCCACATCGGATGGTAGTTCTCAGACTCCCGTCACTCTTTATTTTTTATTCCCACCATCCATTGTACATGGAACTATGCCCCCATATATCTCACCGCTATATCCATATCCATATCCACCCTCATCAGTACAGGGTTATCCATTTATTGTACATAGTACTTCTACTGTAGATATCTCACCTACCACAGAGGCTACACCCCCTCTAGACACTACACTTCAAGGGTTAGAAGATCCCCCATTTAATGGTATGTGTTTAATCATTACTATTAGTGATTAATGATAAATGCTTATATATTATTATCCATTTTTACTTTTTTTCATGAATACATCTAGTCTCCACCAGATGACTAGGCCACACAAAAATACGAGAGGTTTCGAATCAAAACATGCAAATCATGGTTGTATACAATGAGGAAAGTGCTATAATTAAAAAAAATCTATGGAATGTAAAATATTTCTGGGAACACATTCTAGAAACAACAATATAATAATGGTTCAACTAATAAGTTAGAGGGATGTAAGAGAATAAATAAAGGACAATTCTTGGGTAGAGATCTGGGTAAGTATTGTTAATCACCTTTTATATATATTAATTTATAATATTTTCCCAACAATTATTTTGTCTATTTTCACTTTGATATAATTTTCCTTATGGAAAAAATACCAAGCCTGCTAGGTTCAATGATTTTGGTGAAATGTGGTGAGCGTACAAGTATGACTTATATCATGGTTGGAAAAAGTGAGTTGGCGCAAATCTTGAAGTAGTACTAGTGAATCATTATTTCCCTATATCACAATAAAAATAGATGATCTGCTACTGGAAGAGTCAAGAGTTTATGTTATTTATTAAATTTAATTATATATTCATTTATTTATGTAAAAACATGTATTATTTATGTAAATGAAATTATATAATTATTTTTTATAGGATAAATTAGGCAGAATTAGAAGAAATAAGAGTGGAATGAATCACGTTTATACTCGTGGATACACTTCACTCCCAGATCATGAGGAAACACATGTAATTTAATATTTAAAATGTATACCTTTTATTAGTGTAATTTTTTTGACTTCCTATTTTGATTTAATTCATTGTTTTTTCCAGAAAAAAAAATTGAATATTGAGTGTCGCGTTCCTCGATGTACTTGTTTCTGTATACGCAGAAAAAATAAAGATGGTATTGTTCCAAATACTGGCACCGAAAAGGTGATTGTAAGTATATTTTAATTTCTTTTATTTTTAATGAATTTAATTCCTTATATTATTTTATCATTTTAATTTATGTTATATATTAATAAACAGGATGCTATAGAGACATTGGGAGAAAAAAGTAATTGACAATTTGGTCCCAAAAAATAATCTAAATCAGGTATTAGGAGATGAGAATCAGGTTAGAGTGTTTTGTCGACCTGGGAAAAAAATTATACCATCTTGATACTGGTCTACTGACAACATTTCTTCTTGTACCAGTTCTGTTTTGACCACAGTGGAATAGATAAATTCCACAATCAAAGAAGCAACACAAAAAGCATAAATGTCAATATTTGAAAATATGAAGAAATTTATGTTTTCCATTTCATATACACTTTCACCAGTAGTTGTTTTAGTGGATAAAGCATGTTTTATGTCAATGAGTTCTTCTGGTGGATCCGGAGCTGTAGCCGGAGCTGTTCCCATTTTCTGTGCCGGCATCGATGCTGATTTCAATGATGATGCTGGTGGTGTGAGAGGTGTTGATGGTGTTTCTGTAGGAGGCATGGATGAGGATTATCATGCTTCTGATGATACTGATATTGATACTCCATATTGATGTTAATTGTATTTTTGGATTGTTAATATATGTAATTTTATTATGCAACAAGGTTTTATTATTGTTATACTAAATTGTACTGTAGTGTTTCTAACTATTTCTACATATATTGAAGTATGCTATTATGAGATATTTTTTATGTATTAGTTATGTTTTATTATTATTATATTTAATTTTATCCTCCTCCGATGTGACCATCATACCACTTCGATGATGCTACTCCGAGGTGGGAACTCTATCTCCTCTAGCACACCGCTGACAGTATGTAGTCCAATTTTCCCTTTTTTGCTCAAGGCAGCCACTCAATTAGTTTCAATGGCCATATTTTGAGTTTGATAAATTGTACTAGTATGTAGGATAGCGATGCATGCTATACAAAGAACCAATAAGAAAACAATGCTGAGGTAATTGATTTGCTCCCATGACTTGCAACCGGGATTGATGTGAATATAAAATTCAGGAGGTAATGATTATTTTATACCATTTTTTCAAGACATTAGTAACCATTTGTTTTGTTTTTAATCAAATTTACATGGCATAAAACATGCTTGCAGAGTTGATGATTTTGAGTTTACTCTTGAGTGTGGAATTTTTTATATTATGTACATTGGTCTGTATGATGGTTGGATAGTTGATCCCTATGTATGCACATTTGAATATATTACATTTATATTTTTTTATAACAAATGATACATTTTATGCATACCTTAATCATATATATTTAATTTTCATTGCTTATATTCATATTTTTTTTTACAGAGTGGTGGTTCTCAACTCACATCAAATGATCGTGATCAGTTTTGGCTATACCATATAGGTAGTGGGAAGACTGATCACACTACCACGATTACATGGGGATGATTCCATTGAAATTGTGTTGATGTATTTTATGTTTTTGTTCATATAGGAGGAGGATACTGATGAGTAGACACTACTTCTATCTCAAAGAATATTTCTAGGAGATTAAATTTTCATGGTTTCATTAATTCTATTTTGAGGCCTGAATAAGAAACTAGTAGTAATTTCAATAAAATCTCAGCTAGTAAACTATTTTCATGTATTGATAGATGTAGCTTGGCCAAAGTTTCCATATCTAGAGTTTATTAAACATGGAGTCGATATACATAAAAGGGGTGGCTAGAAAGTAGATTGGATATGTTCTTTGTGTAATTGGATGAAAGGAATAGTGCTGTTGAGATATCTGGACTCAAACATCCATGATGGCATTCTGATCACAGTCATCTATTAATTTAATTTGTTTTAATAAATCAATTTCAACCCCAGTTCCTTTCTTTTTTTACAATTCTTGGCTTATTGTTCTAGGCTGTAGATAAATCGTTTTGGATTCCTGGAAGAATGGTTTTTTGAGAAGTCCACTACATATTCTAGAATGTTAGATAAATATTATAAAGTCCAGGCTGATGAATAGAATAAAGAAACCTTTTTATAATTTTGATAGTGGAAGTAAAAAAGGATTAATGTCATATGATCATTTTCCAACAAAAAAATATTCTTCGGGATGTTCCCTCTCAGGAGTAGAAAAAATCCATATCCAAAATTGATATAATAATTACTCTAAAAGATAACCTTCTCATAATAAATTTAATATTATATAGATGACTAAGGGGGATCTAAATTTACTTATCTTTCATAGCATGTATATGGAGAAAAATGTGAGAAGGAGTCTCACTTCTCTATAAATTAATAGTAATATGTGCAGTTCTACGAATGAAATGACAAATGTCGTGACTTTTTATTTTGAGGAGATTTACTCAGATAATGGAGAAGGAAAAACTGAAAAAATGATCAAATGTAATGAATGAAGAATTGATGATATTCAGAATAGATGTCTTGTTGAGGCCCCCAGTGAGAAAGAAGATTCTTACATCTCTATTATCATTAAATATGGATGGTGTCGCTATACCAGATGTCTTGAAAAAACTTTTTTCATGTTTTAATGGTACATTCTTCATCTTGAGATATTAAATTCTCTATGGGAATTTTTTATTCTTTAATCAATGCCTTTTTGGGTGAACTCCAAAAACGTAGTATTAATCCCAAAGAAAGATAATGCTCTGTATATAAATGATTTAGGACAGTTTCTATTGGGTTTTTTATACCAAAGGTCATTAGAAAAATCATGATACACCGGATGGGTGAGATTGCTAAGGGTTTTATTTTGACAAATCAGGTTGGGTTTTACCCTGGGAGGAGCATTCATAATTTCCTCTACAATGCTTATAAATGTGTGAATATCATGAGGAGGAAGGTAAAGTATGGTAATATGTCCTTGAAGATTGATATATCAAAAAAAATGTACAATAAATGGAGTTTCATTTTTTCTATTCAGAAAATGAACGTATTTTCAATGAGGTTTATTGATTTTAATTGTTCTATCCTACGCAGTTACAGGATCTCCAAAATGGTTAATGTGTCCCCAAGGGGTTTATTTTAGAGATCAAGAGGAGTTAGGAAGAGGGATACTTTATTACGAATTTTATTTCCTATAGCTAAATATTATCTTAGTTTATATCTGATTGATCTTTTTAATATTGGGCTTTATTAGTAGATGGGGTTTGGGAGGGATTTCATTGCACCATCACATTTGTTTTATGCTAATGATATTTTTCTCTTTGGTAAGGCTGATATTGTTACTATCACATACATCAAGAGCATTTTTTCACATTATAAATATGTTTTATGGAATGTTATTAGTTGGAATAAGTATTTCATTATGTTTGGAAATGAAGTGTCAATTTCTATGCAGAATTGTGCTGCACAAATATTTGGTGTGAAGAATGGTTCAATTCCATTTATTTACCCTAGGGTTACCCTTGTTTAGGGTAGAGTGAAATTATTCTATATGGAGAATATTGCATTTAAAATATTTAACCTGTTGGAAACATGAAAAGGGAAGATCATGCCTCAAATAGGCATAATTTTCATGGTCAATTTTGTTGTCACCTAAATGCTCATATACACTTTATAGTTTTGTGGATTTTCCTTAATCAATGTTAGAGAAGAGAATCATAAGATTCATTCTTTTATTTGGACTGGATCGATTCATGAATGGAATTTGGTATTAGTTTTCTGGAAAGATTGTGTCAATCCTGTGAAAATGGGAGGTATGGGAGTTAAAGATACCTGAATATTCAATGATACCATGATAAAAAAACATCACATGGAGGGTTATTTCCTCTTATGATCACTCATTGGAATTTCATTTCACCAGATCCTTCAACAAATTACACAAGGTATATACCATGTATGTGCCCACATTAGTATGGTCTGCTATTAGGTTGGCCAATTGTGACATTATGGGATGTTCTAAATGCGTATTTTTTATGAATTATCAACTAAATATCTGGAGAACTCATTGGATGTCTATATACATAATTGATGATATTGACATTCCTATAAATCTGAGGGATGTTAATTTTTATGATTTACAATGTAATATAGGTATATGTGACCTTCTTTCAACTCATCTTGTTATGGACGTTTCTAGATATGATTATTTTGATTGTGACATTTTTGTTTGGATTCCCAATCTAGATGGTAAATTCATGACCTGTGATTTCTATAGACATCACTGTGGTACCACAATTAGTATCCCATCTTATTTTACTTGTTTAGAAGACACTTCATTTCTCCTACTAATATGTTGTTTGATTGGAATGTTTTGAAACTGTTCTTGCCTATTCATCACCTCATCCAGTGTACAAAAATACCTATTGTTTTTATAAGGCCCCAGCCTTAATCATTATTTCATCTTGAGTTATTACAAGATTACAAATTGAGGATCTTTTCAGGTTAAAATATTTCGAGAATTAGATCTTAAAACATGCATTACAACCCACTTTTAAACAAAGTGGTTACAATAAAATATAATATTCTTTTTTCCCATCAATGGAAACATAATGAAAATAAAACATAGATTCTTTCATGACACTTCCTTGACTCTATCATCTTATCATGTACCTTTCCATTGACTTATGAAAAACATTTCAAAAACCTAGGATGAGCATAAAAGGCTCAGTATGGGTTATAAAAAAACATGGAAAGAAAACATGAGTTCATATATACATAAGAATGAAATCATACTTTACCCATAAAACATAGGCACTTTAACATACCTCATAAAATCATGAATAAATCATAGAAATCATAAGACATAAAGGTAACTTGAGGCATTCATAACATTCTTATGTAGGGAGTAACCCTCTTGGTTACGTTTGGAATACCCATCACAGTATATTCCCTAAATCTATTCGGAGAAACCTTAACATTTCACTCCTTCGCGTTACCCAATGCATTGGAGAGCTATAACGGGCTCACCCGCCATTAGTTTATCACCGAACCACCCTTCTTCATAATAATACCAATGAACCATAACATAATCGTATCACATAAAACATGCATAATGGAAACATAACATTTCCACATTTCAATCACGAGATATCAATACAACACATTGATAAAAACATTATGAAAACCATTTTCAATAACAAAGTAAAACATGGTATTTATTTTTCATTTAAAAAAGGGTATGGCTTGTAGAGGAAGTCGAAACTCAAATAATGGTCACGGCGGCGGAGATGTCGTTGTCGCCGCATACATACGACAAAAACATTTTTTTTGTCATTTAGTAAAACGCTTCATATAAAAAAGATTCCTTTTGGATAAACGTAAAAGTAAAATGGGTTTATACACCTTATAAAAGAAGGTTGTGTATAAAATAAAATATGCCTTAATGAAAGGAGATTGAGAGGAAGTCCCATACCTCAGGTCCGACTTGACTCGTTCATTCTTTAATGTCCTGAATAATAAACTTGAGTTAATTTCTACTTTCTTTAAGAATCTTTTTCAAGTTCATTATTCCCTTTATATCACTTATTATCATGTTATAAACATTATGTAATCATTTAAGTTAATAACGGTCATTTTTTCGATATTTGGTACTTGAGTCAAAAGTGAACTTCTTATATTTATAGTTTGTTCACGTAGTCAAATATCCATTATAACAAGAATGGTATTAATCATGCAGATGTAATATATCATATATATCCAGTATATATATATATGTGAATTTATAATATTACATAACATTTAGAGGTAAGAAATGAAATGCACCGTTCATGGAGACGGTAAGCCGTACGTACGCATGAACGCTACTTTCATTTCTATGTCAAACTAATGGAATTAAAACTAAATGAGAGATATGTATATTTTAATTCCAAAATTAAATTAATCATTTAGATGAACCATACATCATATATATATCCATTATATATTTGTACTTATAATAGTACATTACATTTGGGGATAAGAAATGAAATGCACCGTTCATGGAGACGGTAATCCGTATGTACGCATGAACACTACTTTCATTTATACTTCATATTTTATGGAATGGAATCATAATTATCTAACGGTGTAATATAATTCCAGTATAATATCATATAAAATTTCATAACTCCATCCTTTATATGTCCCACATATGGTATTAATGAATCAAATCACTTTGAGGGGGCGGTAGTCCACACTTCCTTAAATGAAGATATCGTGTTTACCAATAATGGAACCCATAAAGGTATGACCAAAATGAAAAATACAGAAGCTTAAGGAAAACATAAACATATTATATATCATATATAAATATAGTGACATCTTAATGGCCACCTTTGAAGGTGTTATATGAGTGTTGAACAATCATCATTTTGGGAGGCAGAAATTCACCATCCACAGAAACAGAATGTTCCTTAACCATTAGATGTAGGTGTGTGTAAGTGTAGCTCGAATCCTTCTTATAACAAAATCATAGTATATTGAAGATACAGGTGTTGTTACAAAAGAAATGAATAAAAAGAGTTTAGGGGGTTGGAGAAGAAAAATAAAACAAAAGGGCTCAAGTGAAGTCATTACCTTAAAATCAGGTAACTCCCTTTGTTTGAGCTCAAAGGCTTTCTTGGCAAGACTTATGCCCAATGTGAGGCTTCTAAAAGTAAGAGAGGGATTTGGAGAGACAAAATGAGCAGGGTTTGGCCGATCAAAAGGCTTTGGAAGTGTGGGTAAGGAGGTAGAGGTGGGGGCCTTTTATAAGAGGAGAGGAGGGGCACTCTTGGAAAGTAAAGAAATGTTACTTTATTTTCAAAATTATTTTCTGATTTTAAAGGCCCAAAATTAATGTGTTTCAAGGATAAGGGGATAATGGTTCTAAATCCACCCATCCAATAGGTTTTGGACATGTTTAGGTCTTATATGTAACATTATCTTTCCATTTTATTTAAATCATTAAATAATGAGATAATTGATCCATCATCATGATGTCATAAATAATTTATTTTATTTAATGTCTAAAAATTATAAAAAAATAATATGATGTTGGAAATATTTTGAGATTACTAATGAATATTTATAGTCCAATGATCATTTATGTAGACAAAATTAAAAATGTTTTACTTAGGTGATACATTATTTGTTATATTTACTTTCTTTAAAAAAAATAAAAGATACAAAGCCACTTTCCCACAAAAGTGATTCCATGGGGTCCCCAAGTTTGGCACAATGCATCCCATGGTCGGCCATGAGAGAAATAGTAGAATTAGGACACATGTTGGTGTCATTTTGTATTATTATGATATTATTTTATTATCCTTAACTACCCAATTACTCATTAATCAAGATAATAAAAGATAATTACCGTCGTTACTATTCATAATGTCCAAAAACAAAAGAGTCTTTATTACATAATTTGGACCTTCTGATTCCAAATATTGAATCCATTTTACCAAATTCCAATCACAGAAATTTCAATAATTAATTTAAAAATAATTCTTGTTGTCTAAACAAATAGCGGATTTTTTTGAAATAATATCTATAAAAGGTTTGGCATTAGTTCATGCCCAATTACAAAGTGAAATTAATCCTAATGACCACATTTGGATTAAAGAGTAAAAATATATTCTGATTACACTTTATGACCAATTAAAAAGATAATCTAACTATATAATTAAATTAGATGAAAAAGTAATTTTGATGTAAAATGCAGCATTTTTCACTATTCATTAAAAAAAGAACATTCTCAAAAAAATACCAAAAATTTATCCCATGTAAATTTAAATGTCCCAATCCTAAAGAATATGTTTATTTTGAAAAATAGAGATTATAAAATTGTCAAAAGTTTTATTTAAAAAAAGTTTTCCATCAAAAGGCAGTGAAACAATCTTTTAAAAATATTAGTGTATTCCAGGATTAAGATTGGATTTATTCTCATTTTGACCCATTAAAACATTTTCTAATTCATAAATAGACATAGATAAAAATATCTATTATTCATTACTTACTTGGGATATTACATCATTCCCCCCTTTATAAAATTGCATCCCTGTAATTTATTTGCTTATTGAATAAGTGGAGGTATTTATCCCTCTTTGCATTTTCAGATTCCCATGTTGCATCTTCAATCATGTGGTTTCTCCACAAAGCCTTTACCTAATAAATCACTTTATTACGTAATACTTGCTCCCTGTGGTCTAGAATCTGAACCAGTTGTTCCTCATAAGATAGGTCCTCTTCCAGCTGAACTACATCTAGACTCAAAACACAAGATGGATCTGGCGTGTACTTCCTTAACATGGAAACATGAAAAACATTGTGTACCTGAGATAAGCTTGGAGGTAAATCCACTCAGTATGCAACTGATCCAACTCTCTCTAGAATTTCATATGGTCCAATGAACCATGGACTCAACTTTCCTTTCTTACTAAATCACATCACACTCTTCCATGGTGAAACTTTGAGAAAAACATGGTCACCTACCTCAAAAGAGAGATCCTTCCTCCTGTTGTCCGCATAACTCTTCTGCCTGCTCTGAGCTGTTATCATGTGTTTCTCTATCAGCTGGACTTTTTTGCCAACACTTCTACCAATTCTGGTCCAATTAACTTCCTTTCACCCAATTCATCCCAGAAAGCTGGAGTTCGACACTGCTTCCCATATAATGCCTCAAATGGTGCCATCTATATACTGAAATGAAAACTGTTATAATAAGAAAACTCAACCAAAGAAATATGATTGTCCCAACTTCCCTGATAATACATCGAACAAGCACATAGCATATCCTCCAAAGTTTGAATTTTTTGTTCTGACTGCCCATCTGACTGAGGATGAAAAGCTTTACTGAAATTTAATTCAGTACCCAACGACTTCTGAAGGTCCTTCCAAAAGATAGAAGTAAACCTAGGATCACGATCAGATACAATGGATAAAGGAACTCCATGTAACCTGACTATCTATTTAAGGTACAGTCGAGAAAGTTGATATAGAGAAAAAGTATCTCGAATAAGAAGGAAATGAGCATATTTTGTCAAGCGATCAATAATAACCCAGATTGCAGTATTACCTCGAGATGTCTTCGGTAATCCTAAAACAAAGTCCGTGGATATATTTTCCATTTTCCACGCTGGTACTGATAAATGTTGAAGCATCCCTTTTGGTTACTGCCGCTCTTCTTTAACCTGTTGACAAGTCAAATACATCACAGTAAAATCAGCAATATCTCTTTTCATTCAATCCCACCAATAATACTCTTGAAGATCTCTATAAATCTTAGTACTTACAAGATGAACTAAAAACGGAGAACTATGAGCTTCAAATAACAATTATCTTTTCAACTGTGAGTCACAAGGCACACACAATCTCTTCCAAAATCTCAAAACACAATCATTATCAATGTTGAATTCGGGCAACTTACTTTTCTGAACCAGCTCTACCTTTTTCTGCAACTCACTGTCTTGATTGTCTGCTTACTTGATTCTGTCTGATTGATAAGATTTCACTGATACCTGAAACAAAACAGAAGGACATCCTGCACCAAAAACTTCTATTCCAAAGTTCATTAAATCCTTGACCAAAGAATCACGTTCCAAATGCAACATTGTTAATGAAGCATTACATTTTTGACTCAAAGAATTACCTACTTTATTTGCTTTTCCCGGATGGTAATGAATTGTACAATAATAATCCTGATTAATTCTATCCATCTCTTCATTCTCATGTTCAACTCTTTCTGAGTGAATATATACATTAAACTTTTGTGATCGGTATATATTTCACACATTACTCCATACAATTGATGCCTCCAAATTTTCAAAGTAAAAACAACAGCAGCTAATTGCAAATCATGTGTAGGTTAATTTACCTCATGAGTTTTAAACTGTCATAAAGAATAAGCAATTACCTGATCATTCTGCATTAGGACGCAACCAAGTCCTTTCAATGAAGCATCGTTGTAGATAACAAATTCCCCATTTCTAAACGTTAGTTCCCAAACTAGAGCATTCGCCAATCATCTTTTCAGTTCCTGAAAACAATCATCACATTCTTTTGTCCATATAAAATTAACACCCTTCTGGGTTAGCTTAGTCATTGGACTAGATGTCCAGGAAAAATTTCTAACAATCCTTTGGTAATAGCCTGCCAAACCAAGGAAACTACGAATCTCAATTACATTTTTGGGTTGTGGCCATTCTTCCACAACCTTTGTTTTTGCAGGATCCATAGTTATCCCATATTTAGAAACAATATGACCAAGGAATGAAATTTGTTGCAACCAAAACTCACACTTTCTAAATTTCCCATACAACTTCTTTTCTTTTAAGGATTGGAAAATAACCCTTAAATGTCTTTCATGCTCCTCATTACTTTTAGAAAACACAAAAATATCATCAATGAAAACATCCACAAACTTATCCAAGAACTCATGGAAAATTCTATTCATTATGTCCATGAATACAGTAGGTGCATTGGTTAGCCCAAAAGGAATTACTAAAAATTCATAATGGCCATATCTTGTACGAAATGCAGTTTTCGGAACATCTCCTTCCATTACCTTCAACTGATGGTACCCCGATCTCAGGTCAATCTTTGAAAAATATTGAGCTCCCTGGAGCTGATCAAACAAATCATCGATATGAGGCAAAGGATATTTGTTCTTAACAGGGATGTTATTCAAGGCTCTATAATCAATGAAAAGTCTCATAGAACCATAATTCTTTTTAACAAAGAAAACAGAAGCACCCTAAGGTGATGTGCTAGGTCGAATGAAACATTTCTCTAATAAATCTTGCAATTGCTCCTTCAACTCTAAAAGTTCAATTTCATCCATTCGATAAGGGGGTTTTGAATTTGGCTTAGCATCAGGAACTAAGTCAATAGTAAATTCAGCTTCCCGATCTAGTATTATTCCAGGCAACTCATCAGGAAAAACATCAGGATACTCATTTATCACTAGAACATCATTAATCAGAATACTTCCCTTGTTTTCAACAATATGAGAAAGGTAACATTCATTTCCATCTTTTACAAGTTTCTCGGCCTCTTGATATGTTATCAACAGTAAGGGTTCATTCTTGTACACAAAATGAAAGTCTTTCTGAAAAGAAAATTCTTTAGCTCTACAGTCAATCTTATCATGGTAAAAAGAGAGCCAATCCATACACAGGATAATATCAAACTCTACTAGGGGTAAAACAATATGGTTCGTAAGTAGGTTCTTTCCACAGATAAGGATAAGAAGATTCTTATAAATTCATTTTGCCTCAACATTTCCCCCAGGTGTTTTTACAAAAATTTAAGGAGTCATTTCTTGAGATGGTATTCCCATTTTACTAGAAATGGTTTTAGAGATGAAAGAATCTGTAGACCCCGAATCAAACAACACACTTGTATAATCTGAAAAAACAAAGTACCTGATACAACTTCATTTGATGGCCTGACATCTGCTGAAGTAGTTGCAATGGATTTCACCACCCCTTTCTGCTTGTAGTCTAACTGATTCCCATCACTCAAGCTCTTTTTCGGACACTCATTTGCATAGTGACCAATCACATTGCACTTAAAACATTTCACTAACTGTAAATCAAATTTGGTCTTACCATCACCCGGATCTTTTCCAGTGCAGTCACGAGCCTTATGTCCCATCTTACCACATCAATAGCACTTTCCAGAATTCAAAAGACATTACCCATCATGCCTTTTACCACATTTATCACAAGCTGGAATCTTAGTTTTCTTACCATCAGACTTTTTTGAAGAATTCTTTCCTTTCTCCTGCCACATCGATCTCTTCTTCTGATGGTTGTTATAGAACACTTGATCATCGGGAAGCTCCATTTCCACCATCTCAGCACATCGAACAAGATTTTAATAACTTTTAACCTCACAGGAAGCTAAAACCATTCGATATTTTGGATTTAATCCTGAGTAAAAATGATTTATTTTACTATCAAGGTCTCGGATAAAATTTGGAGCATACCTTGCCAATCGAGTGAACCATTCTTCATAGGCAGCCACTGAGTTTTCCTCTTACCTCAGTTCCAAGAATTGTTTTTCCATCCTATGTCAAACAGCCTTAGGAAAATACTTCTCAAGAAACATACCTTTGAATTCATCCCAGTAGAGAGCATCAATCTCATCAGTGTCCCTGATATATTTAACCATTGACCACCACTGATCTGCATCACCCTCCAAACAGTAAATAGAAAAACTAACCTTTTGATTGTCTGAACACCCCATGACATCGAAAATCTTCTCTAGTGCTTTAATCCACCCTTCAGCTAGCACAAGGTCAGATGATCCTTTGAATGATGGGGGATGTTGCCTCATGAAATGTTCCACCACTGACATGTTTCTCTGCAGTTGATCTGGTTGATCTCGTGCATGGATACCACCACCATTTATCGCTTGAGTCAATTCTTCCATTACTGCAACAAACTGTTCCATTCTAATTTGGCCATCTCAGAATACTGATTCGGAAGGTTATTTACATCTGTATGCCTTTCTAGCACTGCTTCCCTGTTTCCTTTGTGGAAAACCATTCTGAACAAACATGTATTAGATGAAGCAACATGGTAATCTTCAAAAGCTTTATCATTTCAATTTGACCAAAAAAAATATATATTCGGATAATCATTTAATAAAATTCCATCTCCTAAAGTTATCTAAACCGACCACTAATACCAACTACAAGGCCCTAGCCTTAAACCTTCCTTAATCATGAGTTATTACAAGATTACACATTGAGGATCTTTTCAGGATTAGAGTTTTAGAGAATTAGATCTTAAAACATGCATTACAACCCACTTTTAAACAATGTGGTTACAATAAATGATAGTATTCTTTTTTCCCATCAACAAAAAAATATTAAAAATAAAACATGGATTATTTCATGATGCTTCCTTGACTCTATCATCTTATCATGTATCTTTCCCTTTACCTGTGAAAAACATTTCAAAAACTTGGGATGAGCATAAAAAGCTCAGTATGGGTTATAAAAAACATGGAAAGGAAACATGAGTTCATATATACTTAATAATGAAATCATACTTTACCCATAAAACATAGGCACTTTAACATACCTCATAAAATCATTAATAAATCATAGAAATCATAAGACATAAAGGTAACATGAGGCATTCATAATATTCTTACGTAGGGAGTAACCCTCTTGGTTACGTTTGGAATACCAATCACAGTATATTCCCTAAATCTCTTCGGATAAACATTAATGTTTCACTCCTTCATGTTACCCAATTCATTGGAGAGCTATAACGAGCTCACCTGCCCTTTGTTTATCACGGAACCACCCGTCTTCATAATAATGCCCATGAACCATAACATAATCGTATCACATAAAACATGCATAAAGGAAACATAACATTTCCACATTTCAATCATGAGATATCAATACAACACATTGATAAAAACATTATGAAAACCATTTTCAATACCAAGTAAAACATGGTATTTATTTTTCATTTAAAAAAGGGTATGGCTTGTAGAGGAAGCCGAAACTCAAATAATGGTCACAGTGGCGGATAAGTCGTTGTCGCCGCATACGTACGACAAAAACATTCCTTTTTGTCGTTTAGTAAAACACTTCATATAAAAAAGATTCCTTTTGGATAAACGTAAAAGTCAAAGTGGTTTATACACCGTATAAAAGAATGTTCTGTATAAAATAAAATATGCCTCAATGAAAGGAGATTGAGACGAAGTCCCATACCTCGGGTCCGACATGACTCGTTCGTTCTTTAGTGTCCTGAATAATAAACTTGAGTTAATTTATACTTGCTTTAAGAATCATTTTCAAGTTCATTATTCCTTTTATATCACTTATTATCATGTTATTAACATTATGTAATCATTTAAGTTAATAATGGTCATTTTGTCGATATTTGGTACTTGAGTAAAAGTGAACTTCTTATATTTATAGTTTGTTCACGTAGATAAATATCCATTATAACAAGAATGATATTCATGATGTAGATGTAATATATCATATATATCCAGTATATACATGCATTTATAATATTACATAACATTTAGAGGTAAGAAATGAAATGAACCGTTCATGGAGGCAGTAAGCCGTACGTACGCATGAACGCTACTTTCATTTCTAGGTCATACTAATGGAATTAAAACTAAATGAGAGATATGTATATTTTAATTACAGAATTATTTTAATCATTTAGATGTAACGTACATCATATATATATCCATTATATATATGTACATATAATAGTACATTACATTTGGCGATAAGAAATGAAATGCACCGTTCGTGGAGACGGTAAGCCGTACATACGCATGAACGCTACAATCATTTCTACTTCATATTTTATGGAATGGAATCATAATGATATAAAGGTATAATATAATTCATGTATAATATCATATATAATATCATAACTCCATCCTTTATATGTCCCATGTATGGTATTAACGAATCAAATCACTTTGAGGGGGTAGTAGTCCGCACTTCCTTAAATGAAGATATCACGTTTACCCATAATGGAACCCATAAAGGTATGACCAAAATGAAAAATACAGAAGCTTAAGGAAAACATAAATATATTATATATCCTATAGAAATATAGTGACATCTTAATGGCCACCTTTGAAGGTGTTATATGAGTGTTGAACAATCATCGTTTCGGGAGGCAGAAATTCGCCATCCACAGAAACAGTATGTTCCATAACCATTAGATGTAGGTGTGTCTAAGTGTAGCTCGAATCATTCTTATAAATAAATCCTAGTATATCGAAGATACTGGATTTGTTACAAAAGAAATTAATATAAAGATTTTAGGGGGTTGGAGAAGCAAAATAAAACAAAAGGACACAAGTGAAGACATTACCTTAAAATCAGGTAACTCCCTTTGGTTTGAGCTCAACGGCTTCCTTGGGAAGACTTATGCCCAAAGTGAGGCTTCTAGGAGTAAGAGAGGGATGTTTAGAGACAAAATGAGCAGGGGTTGGCCGAGCCAAAGGCTTTGGAAGTGTGGGTTAGGAGGTAGAGGTGGGGGCCTTTTATAAGAGGAGAGGAGGGGCACTCTTGAAAGTAAAGAAATGTTACTTTATTTTCAAATTATTTTCAGATTTTAAAGGACCCACATTGATGTGTTTCGAGGATAAGTTGATAAGGGTTTGAAATACTCCCAACCAATAGGTTTTAGACATTTGTAGGTCTTATATTTAACATTATCTTTCCATTTTATTTAAATCGTTAAATAATGAGGTAATCGCTGCATCATCATGATGTCATAAATAATTTAATTTATTTAATGTCTAAAAATTAAAAAAAATACTATGATGTAGGAAATCGCTTTGGATTTCCAATGATTATTTATAGTCCAAAATATAATTTATGTAGTCAAAATTAAAAATGTTTTACTTAGGTGATACATTATTTGTTGTATTTACTTTCTTTAAAAAAAATAAAAGATAAAAAGTCACTTTCCCTCAAAAGTGATTCCATGGGGTCCCCAAGATTGGCACAAGGCATTCCATGGTCGGTCATGAGACAACCAGTAGAATTAGGACACATGTTGGTGTCATTTTTTATTATTATGATATTATTTTATTATCCTTAACTACCCGATTACTCATTAATCAAGATAATTAAAGATAATTACCGTCGTTACTATTCATATTGTCCAGAAACAAAAGAGTCTCAATTACATAATTTGGACTTTCTGATTCCAAATATGGAATCCATTTTACCAAATTCCAAACACAGAAATTGCAATAATTAATTTAAAAATAATTCCCCTTGTCAAAACAAATAGCGGGTTTTTTTGAAACAATATCTATGAAAAGATTGGCATTTGTTTATGCCCAATTACAAAGTGAAATTAATCCTAATGACCACCATTGGATTAAAGGGTAAAAATATATTCAGATTACACTTTTGGGTCAATTAAAAAGATAATCTAACTATATAATTAAATTAGATGAAAAAGCAGTTTTGATGTAAAATGCAGTATTTTTCACTATTCATTAAAAAATGAACATTGTCAAAAAAATACCAAAAATTTATCCCATGTAAATTTCAATGTCCCAATCATAAAGAATATGTTTATTTTGACAAATACAGATTATAAAATTGTCAAAATTTTGATTTAAAAAATGTTTTCCATCAAAAGGCAGTAAAATAATCTTTTAAAAATATTAGTGTATTCCAGGCTTAAGATTGGATTTATTCTCATTTTAAACCTTTAAAACATTTTCTAATTCATAAATAAACATATATAAAAATATATATTATTCATTACTTACTTGGGATGTTATAGTTTTCCATTTTACATTTCCTTAAATAACTTTATTTCCTTTTCTTTATATTACTTCATTTTCTTTTCTATAATCTATTGATAAAAAATATAAAATGATACAATGATCCTTCATTGGGTACTTCTATATCCCACTTCGAAATTAATCTCAATAAAAATTTCTCATTAATGATTCCTTAAATGGTTATTAACTATTTTTGTAGGCTCTATTTTCCATCGTTTTGAATGTGTTATTAGGGAAAAAGAACCATGGTTTAACCATGGGGGCTGGCAGGGGGTGGGGATGGTGGAGGGTGGGAATGGCATGGGTGGGGGATGGTCAGGGGACTCACAAGGGGAGGGGTAGGGGGACTGGCAGGGGGACGGTCGGGGGAGGGGCAGTGGGACCAAAATGGGGAGGGGTAGAGGGTAGGGTGAGGGAGTGTCCAGGTTCTCTCATGGGGGGGGGGGGGGGTCTGCAGGGCAGTGGGGAGGGTGCATGTGGGGTGTAAGGGGTTCTTTCTGGGGGTGTCTAGGGTCTGGGGGTCGGTTTGGGGGTGTCTAGGGTCGGGGTTTCTGTCTGGGGGGTTTTCAAGGGTATGGGGGGTTTTCTAGGGTCTGGGGGAGTTGGGGTCTTTGGTGGGGGGGGGGGGGGGGTATGTCTAGTGTCAAGGTCTGTCTGGGGGGGGGGGTCTTTCTGGGGGGCTGTCCAGGGTCTGTATGGGGGTCTATCCATGGTCTGCCCTAGGTCTTCTAGGGGGTTAGTTGGGCAATGGGGAGGGTTCAGGGGGGGGGGGGGTCTGCAGGGCAGAGGGGAGGGTGCATGTGGGGTGCAAGGGGGGGGGGGGTCAGAGGTGTAAGGGGAATCATTAAATAAAAATGATTAAATATTTTAACCATCTCCAAACATGATTACTCTATCATTCTTATTTTGTTCTATTTGGACCATTTGACTATTATGATTTCTCTATATTCTAAAAATCCTTCTTATTTATCTTCAATTTTATGTTCATGAATCATCCTACACATGAATATTTCAATTTTTTCATTAACTATACGTGTTCTCATTTGTATGAATTATGTACACTAGAGTATTTTATGGGTAACATAATGATATTATATGAATCACCATATAAACATTGAATGTTTTCATTAATTAAATGTGTTCTCATTTATTTGCAAAATGTTTATCACGATTCTTCGCTCCTTCCACTAATTTAGGTTCATAATCCAATAAATATTTCAATGATCATGATGGTGGTGGTGGTGGCGGCGGAGGTGGTTTGAGAGGAGGTCATAATGATGTTGCTGTTTCTATAGGTGATGATGAGGGTCATGACGGTTCTGGTGATGTTCTTATTGAGGTATATTTCAGATGTAAATTTTATACTTGGTATATAAATTTAATTTTATCACATAGTTCTTTTTATTATGATGATATTAATTTTGAAATTTTATATTGTTTATATCTGAGAGGGTTTTAATTCTTATGATATATATTGTATTATGCTTGAGTTCAATTTTTTTTGGAAGCTGGTGTTTTTTTTGATCATAGATATATGGTATGAGTACTGCTATAAGGTGCATCAATTATGGAAGCATTTGGTGATTATGTATAGTTGGGTTGGAATCAATTTACATGGTTATTAATTGTGGCTATAAAGGTCTATTTTCGATGGTTTTGAAAGTGTTATTAGGGACTATGATCCATGGATTAACCATGGGGGTCTGGCAGGGGGTGGGGATGGCAAGGGGACTACTAAGGGGCAGGGGGACTGGTAGGGGGAGAGGTAGGGGGACTCGTAGGGGGGTGGAAGGGGGACTGGAAGGTGGAGGTGCAAGGGGAATGACAGGGGGAATGGCAGAGGGGATTGTTGGGGGACTGGAAGGGGTGGCGTAGGGGGACTGGCAGGGGGACTGATAGGGGAGGGGCAGGGGGCAGGGTGAGGGGTGTCAACGGTCTGTATTGGGGTGGGGGGGGGGGGGGGGTCTGTCCATGGTCTGTACTAGGGGGGTCTATCTGGGGGGTGCCCAGAGTCTGGGGGTCTACTTGGGGGGTTGTCCAGTGTCTAGGGGTGTTATCCGGGGTCTGGGGGGAGTGGAGGTCTGGGCTGTCCATGGGAGTTTGCCCAGGGTCTAGGTATGTCCTTGGAGGGGGGTCTGTCGTGGGTCTGCCTGGGGGGTCTACGAGGTGTCTCGGGTCTGGGGGGCCTGTCTTGGGGGGTCTGGGGGTGTCCAGGGTATGGGGGGTGTCCAGGGACTGGGGGTTTTCTAGGGTCTCGGGGGAGTGGAGGTCTGGGCTATCTAGGGTTTGGGGGTCTGTCTTGGGTCTGTCTGGGGGGTATCCAAGGGGTGTCCAAGGTATGGGGGGTCTATTTGGGGGGTGTCCAGGGTCTGGGGAGGGTGTCGCAGGTCTGTATGGGGGGTCCAACATCTGTGTAGTGGGCGTGTCTAGGGTATGTCCAGGAGGGGGGGGGGGACTGTCTAGGGGATTCGAGGGAGGGATTTGCATGGGGAAGGGGTGCTGCAGGGGAGTGGGGGATATTTTTTATGGTTTTTCTGTCCCTATAGCCATAGTTTCTAACTGGGGCTATAGGGCCAATTGCATGGTTTCTAACCGTGGCAGAAAACTGTGTCTAACCTCTAGTGTAGCCACTGTTCTAAACTGTGCCTATAGTGATATTACCATGGTTTGAACCATGGATGTATACCTATAAACATGGTTTGAACTGCAGCTATAGACATATAAACATGGTTCTAAATCTTGGCTATAAGTCTAGACCTATAGCCATACCAAAATTATCCATGATTTCTCAAACCGTGGCTATTACCTATTGCCACAGTTTCTCAAACCATGGTTATTACCTATAGACACAGTTTCTCAAACTGTGGCTATTACCTATAGCCACGGTTTGAGAACCTATAGCCACAGTTTTAAACTATGGCTATAGCCCAAATTTTTAGTAGTGAGAGATTATAATTGAAACTTTCTATGTGGTGATGTTATTGTACAATTTCACTTTATTTTGTAATTTTTAAATCTCTCTTGAAACAATCACTCTCTTGTGACAATTTTTGGGTTTTTATTAAACTTCTATAAAATATCTATATTTTTGTATGATGGCTATTTTTATTTCATATACAATATTCGC
This sequence comes from Viscum album, assembly GCA_963277665.1. Lineage (NCBI taxonomy): Eukaryota > Viridiplantae > Streptophyta > Magnoliopsida > Santalales > Viscaceae > Viscum > Viscum album. Next base: position 1,568,687,638 of record OY728133.1, on the reverse strand, counting down.
TTTTTATATAAGTTTATTACTTTGAATGTTATTTGATTAAATTTTGATGTTTTGATAAATCATTATCCTTTACTCCAAATAGATAATTGATGAAAATATATACTAATAAATGAATTAAATAAAATATTCGATATATGAGGAATGAATTAGACCTGCAGTGATGGTTTTGTCCAAGTATAATATATATCCTAGTTTAATTGGTAGTACCTAGGGGAATAATTAATTATTCAAAATGAAATATCTTCCAACAAGTATACTCAAGCTATTTGGAGGACAGATCTTGATATTAGAATATTTTTATGTTTGTGAGACATGATGTTTAGTAATTTTACTGTTCATTCGTTAAGAATTAATTTTTCAAATTTTCATAGATAATTTCACAATGATATTATCTCATGATTCATTTCAATATCAATTTATTGATTATGTGGAATGTGATTTTAGTTATTTATCATGCCATGATGATTCATCCTTATAATAACATGATAGATCATTTATATAAATAGAATTTCCATTCTTCTATTTTTAATTATATATTGATTAATATTATAAAAACATGATTGATTTTGCTGTAATTAACCCATACATATCTTTTGAGCACACAAATATTACATTTTATTTACCAAGGATATAAAGATGAATGCTATGAATGATTTTTCAGGGATGTTGAGAAATATCTTTCATTATGTGCACTGTTTTATTTTATATTCCCAATGTAAAATGGGAATCATGTACGTATCTAGTACTCGTAGAATGGTAAACTTATTGATGCATCTATATTTGATTCATTTTTTATATTATAATTAAATAAATAAGACACCATATCAATGTTATTGGGGAATGTTTCCTAAAAAATGACAATATATAATGGAAATATTTTATAAAATTCTTTTTGTGAACCTTCCCTCACTTATGTAAAGACATATATCATCCTCATTGAATCTATATATATCAGAAAATCCCCACTCAAAATCTTTCCTAGAATCCTTCCCAAAATTTTAGATGTTGTAGGATTCACGTAACACTAATACCTAAAAAAATTAAGTTGTATAATAATAGGGTTCTATCAAAGAAGTGGTACAAATGTTAACCAAGTTCACATAGTATCATTTCTTCTTATATATATATTAAAATTATTAAATCCAAAAAAATCAATCAAGTAACAAAAATACAATGATCTGTTATTATTATTACAAGACACTCATTTTCCACCCATTCCCCATAAAATTTGATATATTAATATCACTCATGTGTACATAGGATGTACAACCCCCATCCAGCGATACAATTCATTTTCCATCACCATAGTTAATTGGTGGTTATGATAATGGGATTCCGGTTTTTATATAATATTTTTAACATTTTTATGATTCTTTATTTATTATATATTATCTACCTTCTTAGATAATTATTTATTGGTAAATTATAGTTTTTTTTATTGTGTAAGTGTGGACCAACACCACTATGAAGCGATGTGATTTGTTCTTCATTTCTAGATTACATGAATGTTATAAATGATAGTTTAATAAAAACATATTATTCATTTAGTTTAATAATGATTCTATAAAGATTATGTTTTATTTATATATATATATATATATTTCTATACATTATAAAATTTAAATCCACACTGATGCATACGTATAGACTGTCATATCCCGATTGGGATGCAAATCATTTTTCATCATTGATTTATATGAATATTTACAAATAGGTATATAGTTAATATATATGCTTTTAATATAAAGATTAAAATTATATATATAAATTAATTAAAGTCAATTTAACAGTAATATTACCTTAGGACATATAGATACAATAAAATTGAACCAAATAATAACCAAAACAAGTACTTTAACAAAGCATTTTTAACAAAGAAGTATTAAATTGATATAATTGGATCATATATGATATTTTGAATTTTATTATTTCTCATTGATAAGATATTAATTAATATAAATATATTTTATAACATTTTAAGGAACATATAAATCAATTCGGTTATACATTAATGGGTTTTCATCTCAATTTCAGTTCATTGTGACTAGTTTTAATGTTATGCACCAATTTCTTATATATAGTGTGTTTAAAATTCAATACAATTTTTATTTTGAAAATAAATGATTTCATTAATTTTATTTATACATTCATATTATTTTAAAAAATTTAATAAATTTTAATTTAATGAATACTAAATCCATATTGGTTTTACATTACTATCTCATTTCTTCCATCATTATTTATACATAACTTTTCAAATGAACCAATAATTTGATTCATCACTCCAAAATGTTATGTATTTTAATATAATATACTTATTTATTGATCTTTTATTCTTTTCATTAATTTTACACTCTTTATATACTATAGAGGATAAAATATTATTTTTAAGAAAAAACAACCTTATTTTACCTTTTTGTCATGAGTCTCTTATTCCATGTACATATTTTATTTAAAATAAATACAACAATTTTATAATATTATAAAAATATGATATAAATTTATTTGGTAATATAATTGAATTTACATTACTTGTTTTAGAAGGATCGTTATTATCATTTTCCAAACATGTCACATTTTAATTTTTACAAAAATGTGAAACAAATTTTAATTTTAACATACATCACATGAAACATTTTTCCTGCTAGCAATAAAAGTATTTTTCTAAGATTAATTTACATATTTAATTATTTATTTTAATATAAATGGGTTTACTTATTATTTTGCAGTTTTTTTAATTTTTAATAATTTTTATTAAATAACATGTTTACTTTCCTCATAAAAGTTTGAGTGGTCTATTAAACACATTTTCACCTATAACTTTATCATTTGAATTCTATTTTGATTTAATGTGGATAGAATCCAATTATTCCATATTATTTATTTATATGTATAATTTATAACTATGTAGGATAATTTTTTGATGAAACCTATAACCACCACAAGAGAAATTCTTTGATGATATGATGAAAATTATAATATCTCTTAGAAAACAAATATATTATATTCCTTATGTTATGGGTATAACTATAATATTTAATCCACTAAAGAATTGGGTAAAGAATAATATATAATTTTATAATAGATACTAGAAGTGTGATTGATGATATTTCAATAACGTATATTGTCTATAAATTTAATCTTGGGATGGATTCTTGACTTTTGAAATAATGTGATTGGGATATAACCAAATACACTATGATATTTAATACATTGATCCTTGGATAAGTAAAGGACATTATTTTATTTTTTATATTATAAGGTACCTTACGTCACAAACATGGTAATTGCACAAATTTAGATGAATATTCAATACATTACACAAAACATTTCATGAGAGATGTATTAGTTTAGAGCCCTTGAAGTCTAAGAACAAAATATTCTTAATTCAAGAATTATATTAAATTCCTCCTATAATGGTATTTCTATATATTAATTCTACAAAATACACAAATTAAAACATTTCTTCATAGCTTCAGTAATTGAATCATAAGAAATGGTTATATCATATACTCATGAAGGAAAAACAAGGGAGATATGTGAGAATAACAATAATATATGAGAAATAGAAGATGATCAAAACATTTGAAAACCATTAAATGCTTGTTAGAGAACATAATCATGACTTATGGAAAAATTATTGGTAGTCCAAGAAACATGGATGATATGTGTCTTAATGAACATGATTTATATGTAATAGTAACGGAATAAGACACTGATTTTTGGAATAAACATATGTATAAAAAATCTTCAATCAAGGATACCCATGAATACAATCAAAGAATGTTACATATGGGAAACCACCAATTTACTTGCTTCGGGTATGGGCTAACCGCCCATGTACCCTATTTTTTGGACTTGGGATAACCACTGATTTACCCTGGTTTTTTTATTTGGGATAACCAGCTATGTTCCCTTTATGATTTTATAAGTCTTATCATTACTAAATGCAATCAAATGAGATATATATCCCATAATTATCATAATGAAAACCATATTTATGTTTTCCATATGATCATTAAAAATTCATGATATCATAACCCATGAAATGAAATGGGTTTAGTAAAAACTTCTCTATATCATAACATGTGTAAAAGATATAGAATTCATTGTAATCTCATCATTTCATTGTAGAATATCATGCGAAATGAAGTGGGTATCATAATACTACTATAATGGTATAAACCATGGAAGGGAAATTATTTTGAGAAACCCAACAGCACATTAAACATAAACTATTCATAGAGAAATTAATAATGTTACCCCTGTATCATATCCCTTATAATCATACATAACCTCAAATGATGTAATCTCTAATTGATAATTATTTTGAATGATAAAATATTTGAGAACTAATTTTGGAAAATAACCTTTAATTGGAAATCATATTTTAAAAATTATCATTCTAAAACATCATGTAAATCCGTTCATTATAAATAATCTTAAAAACATATAATGGAGGGTATAAATAAAATAATGGACATGATGATGGGAAGTTTCATTCATGACTTATATGTTGAAAAAATATTCCTTTCACAATTTTAGTTAATTGCATTTATTATTTTTTTAAATTCTATGAATATTTATTTTAAAATTTTTTATTTTAATGTGAATTCTGGGAAACATTATCTTTCATAAATAATTTTTTAAAAAACTGATGAAAATAATTTCGAATTTTTTTATAGAAAGAATGGATTTAGAACAAAATTTATTTATAACATAATAATGAAATTATTTTTTAATTTAATAAATGCATTTTACGAATTAATTTCTATACAATGGAGTGGGAAGAAATATAATATTACAAAACAATATAATGAATAATAATAGGAGGAAAAAAATCAGGAGCTTCCTTTGAAATTGATCATATGATTTTATAATTATAAAAATAATCATTATAAAATGATAAATAAATTTTTTTTATTTCAAGTCAAATGGGATGTATATAAAAATTGATAAAGAAAATTGGTGCATAACATGATGTTCTTCTCAAAAAAATGTAAATTAACCCATAAATCCCTTACCGCTTTGGTAACAAGTGATCCACAAACATAGTGAAGGAGAGATCCTAAAATTAGTATATAAATCCCCATAATTATAAGTATGTGAAAAAAAAATTAAATATTGGGTAACATATACACCATCGAAAATAAATATGTGGTTAACATGGAATTTTCCTCATAGGAGTAAAAAGGGATACCTTAATAATATAGAGCCATAAAATTAATTTGAAGAAGAAGACCGTTAAAATATTTAAATCAAATAAAACATTAAATATTCTGAAAATATATATATACAAGATATAACATGTCAATGGTGTAGTATATAAACCACCAAAAAAATGAGTAGTGAATTTGAATATGAATCCATGAAATAAAAGAGAGATGTAAAATATAATAAATTGAGTGGCGACATTTATCGTACACATTCAAACGTCCTATATAATAAATATATGTTTTTTATTCATCTATTTTATAAATTTTTCATATATCATACAAAATATTATTCTGTTATGACCTTTTATTACCCGTTTTTTAACAATTCCATGTTAAAGTGACATTTTTGCTAATAACCGCTTTGTTCTTCATGTATATTTTGATTGGTTTTTTGGGTCCACATAATTTGAAAATAGTTCCATCATATCCATAATTTTATCCATTTTATAAATTTAATATTTCCAAACTATATATTTATTCTGATTAGTCCATAAAACTTAGTGATAGAAAATAAAATAAACATTTCATTGAGACTGTTTTTCGTACATCTACAAGAATGTTGTTTTCTTTTTCAAATGGTTTTGAAAGAATGTTATATGAAATTTTATAAATAAAGAATAATTTTTATTTCATATATATGAAATATATTAATTATACCCATTGTATTAACATTCATGTATTATATTAATGAATCACATAACTTCACAAGGCTGTAGTCTACTATACATAAGGCAAAAATGATCATATTCCCACAAAATAGAAATTGTTAAGGTACATATGATAGAATAATTGAAAAACAATAAAAATAAAATAAGTATCATATAAAAAAAATCAATAAATCATTATGTCCTTCCTTGAGAGGTGGTGATGGAAAATCTTACAACAACGTTCTGCAATGAGATAGTTCTCTATACACATGAATGATGATTTCATTACCCATATTATAAAAGAGAATATGGTTGTAGGGTATGCCGGAAACATTAAAAAATCGAGTTATATGATACATTATATGTTAATTATATCAGTATGTTATAATAATAATTTACTATAGCAGAATAAAAATTAAAAAAAATCTCATTGGTGAAGTTAACATCTTTTCAGTTATCCACCTTAGGTTTTCATCAAAATCTATCCTAGGATAACATTTATTGTAGAAACGATTCTAGTGTGAGAGGAGTGAAGTTTGTATGTTGTTTCTATATGTATTGGTCAATATAATAGATTTAATGTTTCAATAGGAGAGGATAATGGGTGTAATTATAAAAAATTTTAGAGAATAGGGGAATTTTTCTATATTAAATGGGGTTTTAAAATGTTTTGACAGAATCTTAACCCTAAATTTATGAGCTTATCCCCTACCCTTTGTAAACCAATTTTATATCAACCGTCGAAAATAATTTCATCAATTTTTATTATTAATTTAGGTAAAAAATTAGTTTAAATTATTAGATATTATAATAAATTATGATTCCAAATATGGAGTACATTTTTCAAAATTCCCTTCATATATGTAGAATATTTTAATTTAATAACAATTCCATAAATGCGACGAGAAAACATGTTTTTAATGAGAAAATATTTATAATTTTATAATGTTTTTATATTGAAATTAAATATGAACTTGATTTAAATTACCTAAATTGGATTAATGGATATATAATAGATGTAATTTAAATATTATAGCACATTAAAAAATAATTTCTCTTTATAGATAATTTAAAAAAAATTGTTTCCATTTAAAATTCTATGTTTTTGAGTATTCATTAAAAAATAAATATTTGATGAAAATTATAGAAACATTCACCCTAATATAGTTTAAATATATTTATATAAAAAATTATTTTTTAGGTAAATTATCTCAAATTTTTAATAAATATTTTTTAAATATGTGCAAAAAATAGTGAAACAACTTCATTCTAGAAATATAATTTTTAAAGATAAAAAATAGATTTATTCATATATAGTATCTATAAAACACATAAGTTAAATGTTAATGATTTTATTTAATATATAATATATAAATTTCATTATAATAATTCACAAAAAGTGTTTTTTTAATTTATTAATGTAAAACGGGTATGTTCTCATAAAAAAATTTCTTTATTTACAAATTGTTTTGATATTCATTTCAAAATTATTATTTAACAAATAATTAATTTATATAAATGTTTAAACCAAATACTTTCATAATTTAGTTAATTCTATTTATACCCTTCATTTTAACATCTTGGTGATAACTATCTTAAAATAACTTTTTATCAATATGGAATGTTTTCTTTAAATCAATATTATGTGTAACACAATCTAAACTAGGTGTTGTGTGTGATGAAATAAAAAGACGTAGTTGTTTTTAAAGTGATATAAATTTAATGTTTTTTTATTATTGAATATAAACATACTTTTGTGTAAAAAATTAATAAAATGATTAAATTTATTTAAAAATATGTTATAAAAATGTTTGTTTGTTACATGTATTCCAAAAATACAGTTTTTTTTAATATTCTATATTATCATAGATCATAAGTAATTATTAATGATTCCAAAATCATATGAATTATAAATTCTGAATGACTAGGAATTAATTCATGTTATGTTATTATGATCGACACATTTATATTTATGATAATATACTTTATGATCTAGTTCTCATACCTCTATTCATGTACTACACAAACTTATGATCATTTCTTGTTATATATTATGTTTTTACTTATTAAACCTATTATCTCATCCTTCCTTGTGTATCCCTTCCAAATTGTATTGGGATATATTTTTTGTCCTTTATGTCTAATAGTGGGTTTATTTGTGAATAATTGATTGAAAAATGATTTAGATCTTTTATTTACGTGTTTTTTACATTTTCAATTGTAAAAAGTCACTAAACCTCTATTATCCTATGGAATTTATTATTTTGATTTTTATTGAATATTCTTAAAAAATTATTTTATATTTATGAATGATATTTATGGTTCTATATAATTTATGTTCATGAGAATAATCAATTTATTAGTATTCATGATGTTTGTTTTTTTTGGAATGGTAATGATTTTTTGGAATGATCCATATATTAGACATGGTGTTTTATGTGATTTTATTGGATTTAGGTAATACAATGTTTTATTTATGTTATTTTATTTCACATTTATTTTCTATGTTTCGGGACGAAATTTGGATGAGTCTCAAATACAATGTAACTATCATCTTAGATACAAAATGATTTTATATGATTTGATCTTGTACAATATAGACATCATCCAAGACAAAAAAAAATTTATATAGATCATCTAGTGTTTGTAAAATATGAATCCTATGTTTGGTAACAAATATAATGCTTCGAATTAACATGAATCTAATGACATAATCATGAGACACTGATGGTCCCAATGATGAGGCACTCAATAACCTGAAATTTGATCGAAATAATAATTTATAACTTATATAAGTCAACCATTTATAATGTCACATATGCATCATCAATAAAATTATTATTATTAATTAACATCATCTTCATAGACAGGAACATTTAAAATCATCATAAGAAGAATAAATATGAACAACCATATATACGTAGTGAAATTTTATGAATCTCTCAGATGGAAAGTGAATGTTTTAGAATAAATATGTTACAGATAAATTAATCAAGCAATTTTCATCGAATATTTTTCAGGAACTAAATTATAGTAAATTAAATTTGTTATATGTTTTTAATTTTAGAGAATAAACTATCAAATTTGATAAAGTTTATTTTAAAATAAATTTTATGTTTAGATAATTTAAATTTATGAATATTTGGATTTCTATACTTTATGGATTTCTATGAATGGATATCTAATGATATTGGTGTAGATTTTAGGTGAATCTAAAATCCCTACAATTTTTAATTAATATAAACATGTTTTGTGTTGATTAAATTAAATCCATAAGGAATTCTCGAATTAAATTATGCATCAGTTGAGATAATATTTTTATATAAATATGATAGTGATACAATTTTAATTTTCAATAGATGATATTCATTAGTTTAATTATCAGAGGAGAATTGTACAATAATATAGGGTTAAATATGAGTGTGATGTGTTGAGAAATGTAGTGATTCTTTGTTAATTGTGTTTGGTTTCATGAATTACTTCTTCATGTGGTTGGAAAAAAACATTCTTAATCATAAGTTTGAATTATCTAGGATTTATCATACAGCCAATGGAGGTGATACGGAACTAATTTCTATCAATTAATTTTGAGAAGTAAAAGAGAAATTATATAGGAGACTAGAATATCCTAGAACTAAATTTCAATAGTGATTAACAAAACAAGTAATTGATAATGAAAAGGACGTGTAGTATAAGAATATTAATAAGGTATTACAATTTGGAGAGAATAATCAATGATGGTCATGGGAAATCTCGTGTATGAAAACATTGATGTAAAAGTGAAAATAAATTTTGGGTTATATGTTTATGGTATTTTTCTATTATAAATATATCATATATCATTGTTTGTCGAAATATGTATAAAAAGATAAAAAATCAGAGAGGGAAGTAATTGAAACCCATGGAACATAGGGCTACACTGTGTAATGTTATTGAAGAACTCTAAATAAAGAAGAATAAATGGGATATGAAACTTATATGAGGTTAAGATGTACTAAGAATAGTGGCCCAATAAATCTATAATATCCATCCATTATTATTAAATCATAAATGTGTTGATATTTTTGGTGAAGAATAAGATATAAGAACTAAGAAATGTGTAATGATAATGGTCTTAAAAACCTTCCATTTGTGATGTTTTATTGTCTGAGGTGTCAAGGTACTATTTTTGGATTACATACCCTTTGAATTTTCTTTCTTGTTCTCATGTTCACACAATTAAATTCAAATAGTCCAAACATTACTTCTCACAGTAATAGTTTCATTTTGTTTATTCTCTAATACTTATATAATTTTGAGTTTTATTTGCATGGTCACAATAATACTTCGAATTATATCATTTTTTGTTATGACATGATATTTAAGATATTTTAAAAATCTAAATCATTGTTTGATACCATGTATATCCTAATAAAACATGAACTATATGAGAAAAAATGAAATAGAAATAAAATTATCAACTAATATATTAGGATAATAAATTAAATATAAATATCTTTGGAGGATATATTATTAACATTATTAAATTTAGAATAATTTTTTTTGAATAATTTAAATTTTATTTAAATTTTTCATTTTTAATTACATAATAAATTCTAATATTTTAAAATTTTAAATTCAAAATATAACCCTTATAAATTAATTTATCACATGAAAATTTATATTTTTTTAATTTTTCACAATTTTTTAAAAAGGATGGTAATTACTCAAACAATATTAGTATTAAAAAAATAATAATATCAATTATTTTATCACTAATAAAGAAAAATAATTATGATTTAATAACTATTAATATAATAAAATTGAAAATTAATGAATAATATTATTAATTTTTAATATTATTTATTCATATAAAATCTATGCTAAACATTATTACAACTAAATGAAAATGTGACCTTCATATAAATTTTTTTTGTCTTCTTAAAAAAATTAAATTCTAGGTGAGGTTTAGATTTTGATTTCCACAAAATTATCATACCATTTATTAAATTCATTATAAATAAATTTAAATCTTTATATTTTAGTATCCATTTAAATTTTACCCTATAAATAAATTTTATATTTTAATAACCTTATTTATCAAAAAAAACATTATCCTTTTATGTGTTTTTCTTTTTTAAAATTATGTTTTGATAATTGTATAGTATAAGGAGGCATGATGTAGCCACTCTAGTGCTCATGCAACGTAGGGTTTGCACCGTCTATTCCCGCCAACGGCTTCACGATGCAGCATCCCATGATCTCACTTGACATAGAAGGCCTACATCCTGCTACCCAATGTCTATTTTACCCCTCCTCAAATCAAGTTTATCTCACCCTCACGTGAAATAGAAGCCTTAGATCCCAGCACCACAAACAACCCTTATCACCCGACGTAGAAGGGATCATAATGTTGAACCCCACAACACCTCCCTATGCAGTCTTTCAGTGGTGAAAATGACGCCTCTCCAGGTTCCCATCATTGCGAGGCTAATTCCATCAAGCATGAACTTTGGCTCCCAGATCAGGTGTGTGTGGTGTGCGAAGTCACCCAGAAAAAGTGGCCCTGTTAAATCCCGCTCCCTTAAAATTGGCCTAACGGACTCCCCCACCCTGTTCTTTGTACCACATTTTGCTCCAAATCCGATAAATTTCATTGTGTTTTTGTGTCTTTCCATATCATTTCGATGTCCATTCATTGTTCTCTAGTTGAAAGGATCTCTCTATGGTGTTCTTTGGAAGCCGCGGTTTAAAACATTCTTAGCCGCATACACATTCGTTGGAGGATCGACCTGGGGTCTATTTTTGAGTACGACCCTTGTTGTGGATTATTAATTTGGATTTGTTCACATTACCTTGGTTTCCTCTACCATTTCATAATGATCTTTTATGAACGACTCCAATTTGGTCATGTTTGACATATTTAATGATGTTTTGGATCGTGATGCTGACATTGTTTCATGTGGAAACATTCAGATTATTTTCAATTGGTTTCTTTTTCCACGGAGGCTCGATGATCTCATGGTTCATCATTGTGGAACTCTGTTGATGAAACCCTCAACATCTATTTTCCTCTTTCAAAGGCTCATATGCAAATTTTCTTGAATCATGTTGTGTGATTTGTGTTTTTGTGTTTCTTTGGGTGGTCTGGCTCATATATAGAATGGTGGATTCCCTTGGGCACATTTCATTTTCATTATTTCTTTGGGTTTGTCTAGCTTGATTCTCCAATAGTGGATCCCCTTAGACACACTTCCTCAGGTTTTTTTGCTGGTTCGATTCTCACTTAACCAAAAAAGTGATTGTAAAAATCAAAAAAATGAATTTTCATTCAGTCATACTTGTATAAATATAATTTTTTTTATCTAAAATTAATAATAAGAAATAAAAAATTGTCTGATAACGTCTATTTATATTTTTCATCAAAAATAGTAACTAAGATTAAAAATTAATTGTAAAAGTAAAAGTAAAAGGGCTGTATTATGTTTAAACTAGGGTAAATGTTATTCTATGTCATTCGGTTTAATGGATACTTCATCCAAAATATCAAGTCTTCCATGTAAATGTTTTCTCTTACTTATCTTTTATAATTATTAATACACATGAAGATTTCATAGAACCATAATAATAAATATATCCAATTATCATTATTATAAATATTTTTTTAACATTAATAATATGACCTTTACTTATTAATTTCCATGTATAACAACAGAAGAATGTCAATCATGTGAATTCACAGACTTCCACCACCTTGAAATGATGCCATTTGTTTTTTCATCACTACATATCATGGATGGTCTTAACGGTGGTATTATTGGATAAATATGATATATATAATTTATGAGTAAATATAAATTCATAATTTTTCATCCACCTTCACCCATCTCATTCCTTGGGAAATGGAAACACTAATTTTGTGTATGTGCATACTATAACCTCCACAATGAATCGTTTTTTAGTTTTCTTCATTATTTTCATAAATTATCCAAAAATTATATGACATATAACACCATAGTTAATAAGTTATAATAATAAAATAATACATATTTTATAATTATAGAATGTTAAACAAAATACACATTTTACCAAACTCAGACATCAAGATAAAGTGTCTTTATCTTTGGGAAGAGTTTACAACCTACATAAACAATGAATTAAATTAAAATCAAAGATGAATTTGAGAAAAAATACTAATATTACTGTAGGATAATAAGAAAAAATGATAAATTTATTGTTTTTTAAATATTATATTTTGTCTATTACTTTTATTAATAAATATTTTTTACCACAAAAATTATCAAATTAAGTCATTATGTATTCAATTTTCATGTGATAAAACCAACACACATATTGAATAAAATAATAACATTTAAAATCAAAATAAGTAATATATTATAGAATCATAAATTATAAATCAAAAAATTACTTGTAATTAAATGATTTTTAAATATATCAAAATTATTTAGTAGGGTCAAAAAATTCAAATTATTTACACCTGATGGCCATAATAATTTTTAATTAATTAATGTTCAGATAAAAAAAATATTATAATAAGAATTATAAGTTTGGATAATTTTATGATTAATATATTAAAATATTATATTAATTTATTAATGTTTTTTATACATGATCATAGAGTGTATCAAAGTACGCCTGGAAACAAGGTAATGGTGTATGTGTATGAAATTTGAGTCCCTTGATACTTGTTTATGCTATGAACCATGTTTCCTTTTAAGTTGTGAAAATAACTTAGTATTTTCATTTTTTGTCATCATAATATGAAATTTTAGGATTTTAAATGTTATATGATGATTTATACCAATCATAATGTTTTTATTGAAAAGATAAAATTTATGAATGGGGTTTTCATGACTCAAATATTCTCTTAGGTTTATAATCACACTTCTTTGAATATCATATTTCAATATTTATATATAAAAGAATATGATGATTTGTTTTCCCTATAGACTAATTTTTATGGATAATATTTTATTCACAAAAACACCCCTTTCTTGAAAATTTTATTGTTTCTTAATTTTTTTTTAAAAGTCACATTACATTAAATTTATTTTTTCTCTATATTAACGTTTTTAGTAACGAGTGTTGTTCTCCATTGCCTAATTAAAACAAAAATTGTTTTTATATCCTAATGAACCTTTTACCCCATAAATCATTTTATCCAAAATTCCTCAGTATCCATTTAACTAGGTGATTTTTATTTATTGAATCTTAAAAAAGTTGAATATTTTTCCTCACTATGATTTTATATACGTGTTATTTTTTTCATATTTTAAAATATATATTTTTACTTATAAATGTACTTTTCTTATTTCTTATGTAAATTTATAGGAATTTGAAAATCATATTTTAATAAATGGTTTATGGTAGGTATGTTGAATATTATATGATTTGGAATAATATATTTAAAAATTTTTCTAAGAAAAATATACTTCATAATTTCTCTTCCATTTTCAATGGATTCTTCTTCTATGTGGTTATTCATTGTGTTTCAACATCTATTTTCATTTATTATTTAAAATTAATGGGTGATAATGTTTTCGGTATCAACCAACATAAAACCTGATGCTATTTTTATACCGTTTTTCTATTTTTATGGAACTCATTTTATTTTGATGAGTACTTTTTGAAATGTGAATTATTTGAGATAGGATGTTTGAGAAACCCATTAATTTTTTCATCAGATCTTTAATTTATCATGATGATGATTGATTTTACATGTTTCTAATATTCAAGGATGATGATGTTTGGGGAAATATTTCACCATCTAATATATCGGTTTATGTCAATATCCTATGATATAGAAAAACGTAGATATAATTCTTTTATTCAAATTGGCATTCACATGATGGGTTTTCTCACATTTTCAAGAATAATTATAATGAGTTATTCCATGTATGTCTATGTATAATTTGTTTCCTCAAACATGCTTTCCTATGATTACAGTTTTTCCGCATTCCAATGTTGTTAACAGGTTCTTTAAAATTTTATGTCTTATTTCATTTCCATAAAAATTCCATGTTATCAATATTATGGCCTATTTTTCCATAATTATACATTTTTATGCCATTATTTATTGATATATAACTTTTTATATTTGTATTGATCCAGGTAACATCTTTATAATTCCGAAATGATTTTATTTTTATCTATATTTCACTAACATGTGTTATGAATATGAGTTATTATTCTATGTCATTATTTTATGATATTTATGTCTCTCTCGTGATTTATTTCATGTTTTTATGTATTTATTCCTTAGTTAATATCTGAGAACACCCCTTTTAATATTTCAAATACATATTTTATAGAGATGGTAATAGTTTGTGATATTTTTAGAAAAGGGTCTAGAGGCGCACATTTATGAAGAAATGTTTGAATATTTTGTATAATAATATGTTTATGTAGTTATTATCCAAGAAACTAAATCTTTCAGTATTTGGGTAAAGTGATTATTTTTGAGATGTACTATTTAAATCATTATCTTTTAATAATATTTATTTTATGATTAGCCTAGGGCTCTTCAACTAGTATCAAAGTGTGGTTTCATTTTATTTAAGGTTATTTTATTTACCATGATTATTTATTTTATATAACATTAATGAAACCTACATAGATGTCATGACCCATCCTCGGGGCCCGTGCTGTGACTACCCCAAGCCCTCCTTCCTTACGCCAGGGGATGGCGACTAGCACTGAAGGCGTAAATCCCGATAACTGGGAAGGGATTGCCTTTATAAAAGTAAAAAAAACACCACAGAGTACAAGCGGAAGTAAAACACTGAGTATAAATGAATCAAGCTATGCTGAAAGTATAGGCGGCCAGTAATACAATCCCAACTGTAAAGTACAACTGGAAGGGAAAAACAACATCTGAAAAGTAAAACTACAGCCTCGAGCCATCCACTAGAAGTCCCTCCTGATGGGAGAGTACAGATAGCCTCCACAGCTCCTCAGGTCCCGCTGTCTACTCCGAGTACGTCCAGCCCAGTGGTCCACCTCTGGGTACCGACCTGCTCTGCAAGCCTCAACCCTGATCAGCGCTGTCCGTCATCTGCAACCAAAACAACGTAGTGCGGGCATAGCCCATGCAGGGGTGAGTATAAGCTACTCAGTAGGGACCCCGAGACACCCGAAGGTCTCCCAAGTTCCACAAAGGATTATCCACAAAGGAAAGATACAATCATGAAGAAACAATCGCCACTAATTAGGTATATGCCCATACATATACCTAAATCACCAATTCGCGTTTAGCTCCAACATCCGAGCTCAAGTACAACCCAGTCCACACAGGAAACTCAACCAAATCCACACAAGAAATCATAACGTAATCCACACAGGATAGCACAACACAATCCACACAGGATAGCAATCAAGATTCAGCTCACATAGGTATAATCCTTTGAATGATGATAGAGATGATCACTGATCCATCTAAGTCATCAGACCCACAAAGGATTGATAGGTACTTACCCCCACAATGACCCACAAAGGATCGATTGGTAACTAACCCCCACAATGACCCACACAGGATCAGACCCACATAGGATCTATAAGCACTGGATCACATAGAACCGCTGAGCACTGACCCACACAGGATCGGACCCACACAGTATCGGTAGCACTGATCCACGTAGGATCATTGAGTGCTGTAGTCGTCGCCGTCAAATCCACTGAGGATCACTACACAGTCGTCGTCATCGAATCCACTGAGGATCTCTGCACAATCGCCCCATCATCAATGTCTAACTCGCCATGTTAAATGATATGCGTCGGGTCATGCACGTATCTCCTCAGCTGAGACACGTGGAAGACGTCGTGCACCCGGGGCAACTGAGGTGGTAGAGTCAGACGATAGGCCACCTCGCCAATCCTGCTGAGGACCTAGAATGGTCTGATGAAGGATGGAGACAACATGCTGCCTCATCCAAATCTCTGTATACCGCGTCAAGGTGAGACCCGCAAAAAGACGTGGTCGCCATCCTCAAACTCTAGTGGCCTCCGCCTCCTGTCAGCCTAAGACTTCTGCCGGTTCTGAGTTGTCCTCATCTGCTCCTGGATGACCTGGACTTTCTTTGTCATGGCCTGGACCATCTCCGGTCCCACAAGTGCTGAATCCCCTGGGTCTGTCCAGCACAGTGGTGATCTGCAAGGTCGGCCGTACAACACCTCGTATGGTGCCATCCTGATGGTGGAGTGTTAACTGTTGTTGTATGCGAACTCCACCATGGGTAGGTGGTCCTCCCAGGTATGAAAAAAGTCTAGGACTCATGCATTGAGCATGTCCTCGAGAATCTGAATGGTCCTCTCTGTCTGACCATTTGTCTGACGGTGAAAGGCGGTGCTCAGACGTAGCTGCGTCCCGAACACCTCCTGTAACCCCTTCCAAATCCAGGAAGTAAAGAGAGCATCTCGGTCGGAGACGATAGATGATGGCACACCGTGAAGCCATAAAATCTCTTGAGCATAGAGACGTCCCAAGATCTCTACTGTGCCCTGCTCTCTGATGGATAAAAAGTGCGCCGACTTGGTGAGTCGGTCGACAATCACCCAAATGGAGTCATGACATCTGGAAGTGCGTGGAAGTCCAGTCACGAAGTCTATAGATATCCTATCCCACTTCAACTCTGGGACCTCCAAGTGCTATACCAAGCCTTCTGGTACCTGATGCTCTGCCTTCACCTGCTGATAGGTGAGGCATTGAGAAACAAACTCCACCACAACCTTCTTCATGCCCAGCCACCAGTGCTATCATCTGAGATCCTGGTTCATCTTCGCCACTCCAGGATGTACCACAAAAGGGGAAGTGTGAAACTCTCTCAGCACCCCCTCTCATAAAGCAACCTGTACCAAGGTAAGTCCTCTAAAAATGACGTCGTACTCTACTCCAAAGGAGAAACCATCACGTGCCTGACCTGAGGATATATGTGCATTCCGTGTCTCACAATCGGCGTCCCCACGATGTGCATCTCTGACTCGCTGCAGTAGTGGATGAGTGAAAGTGAGTGACTGAAGGAAGGCTGCTCCATCTCTATCCATGAAGGATATCTACAAAGCAGTTAGCTGCTCTGTCGCCTCCCCAAGTAGCTGAATGCCCGTCCTCCTGCTGAGAGCATCGGCTACCACGTACCCCTTCCTAGGTGTATAGACTATCTCAATGTCATAGTCCTGGAGAAACTCAAGCCATCACTGCTGTCTTAGGTTCAGGTCCTTCTGAGAGAATATGTACCTGAGACTCTGATTGTTAGAAAAGAATGTAAATCACTCGCCCATCAGATAGTGTCGCCAAGTCTTTAGATCGAAGACCACTGTTACTAACTCCAAGTCATGGGTAGCGTAGTTCTGCTCATGCGGCCTAAACTAATGTGATCCATAGGCGATCACTACCCACTCCTACATCAGGACACATCCGAGTCCGGTCCCTGATGCATCGTAGTATACTACGTACCCTACTCCCTCCTCTGGAAACCTCAAGATAGGTGCGCTGGTCAATCTCTGTCTTAGCTCCTGGAAGATCTACTGACATCTGTCCGACCACACAAAGGGTTTCCCCTTCTATGTCAGAGCTGAGAGTGGTGCCGTAAATCTGGAGAAGTCTGGCACAAATATCTGGTATTATCCAGCTAATCCCAAGAAACTATGCACCTCTGTCACGCTCCTAGGTGGCTCCCACGCTAGCACTACCTCGATCTACATAGGATCCACAACAACTCCCGCCTCAAAGATGACATGTCCCAAGAAGTGGAAGTCACGTATCCAGAACTGACACTTCGAGAGCTTAACATAAAGCTGGTGCTCTCAGAGTGTGTCCAGTATAACCCTCAAGTGGTAGGCATGCTCCACCTCAGTGGTCGAGTAAATCAAAATGTCGTCGATCAAGACCACGACAAATCGATCATGGTATGGCTAAAAGATACTGTTCATTAGGGCCATGAACACTGCTGGAGAATTGGTTATGTCGAATGGCATAACCAAGAACTCATAGTGGCCATACCGACATCTGAAGGCCATCTTCTACACGTCCTCATCCCGAACTCATAGCTGATGATAGCCTGACCTAAGGTCTATCTTTGAGAACCAGCATGCTCCCTTGAGCTGATCGAAGAGGTCATCAATCCTCGGTAGTGGATACTTGTTCCTCACTGTCACCTGGTTCAGGCGATGATATTAAACACAAAGTCACAAGCTCCCGTCTGCCTTCTTGGCATACAAAATCGGGGAAGCCCAGGGTGAAACACTGGGTCGGATGAATCCCTTGCCCTGCAAGTCCTCCAACTGTACCCGTAGCTCTCGATGCATGGAAGGGTCCATTTGATATGATGGGGTGGATATCGAGGTTGTCCCAGGGTACAGGTCAATATAAATGTCTACCTCTCTGCGAGGAGGTAGTCCTGTAACGTCATCGGGAAAAACATCCGCATACTGATCCACCACTGTATGAAAAACAGGACTCTGCATGTCAACTGCTCCTAGGATGAGGCTAGCCAACTGATGAGTGATGGTCTATCCTCTCCTCTGCATGAGTCTATCCTGTGTTTCTAAGGGTCCCTTCTCACCGGTGAAGGTGAACCTTCTCTCTTCAGCGCGAACACATCGCACCTTGCGCCTAAAACAGTCGATATAAGCATGAACCATAGATAACCAATCCATGCCCAAGATGACATCGTAAGGCCTTGACACCGCTACAAGAAGATCCCAGGTGAAGCTCTCGCCTCCTAGAGTAAGCTCACACTGCCGGCACCAGTGCTTAATCGTCGAGTATGCTCCCGTAGGTGTCTCTAGCCATAAGGATCGAGCCAACGGCTCTGTCGGAATCTCTGAGATCCAAAAAAGGGCAGCAGCTATGAAAGAATGACCCGCTCTTGTGTCAATAAGACCTGCAGAAAGGGTGGTATAGACACAGGTAGTACCTCGAATCATCTCAGGCGCACTGTGGTCATAGGCCTCCACTGCCTGGAGCTGTTCCTGTCTCTGCCCGCCAGCTCCCTGTGGTCGGGGTGGACCTCCTGGTGGTGGTGGTGGTAGAGCCTCAAAGCGTCGCCCACCACCTGCTGCTCGGCCAGCTCATCTGCCTCGTCTGCCTACTCCCTACGGACCGCCACGATCAACCCTCTGCCTCTGCCTATGTGGTCCCTCAACCGTCTGCTACTCCTCTGCATGGCGGGTCGGGCAGTCACGAGCCATGTGGCCCTACCCGCTGCATGTGTAGCACTCTCTACCTCTCGAAAGACTGGCTCTGCGTTGAGTTCCCCGCAATGCTTAGCTAGTGTCCTGAGGTCATCTGCCTTAGGGTCTGGTCTACCTGGACCCATGAGTCATCCATCGATCGCCTGCTGCAGAAGACTCTGCTACGTGCCTCCCTACGGTAGGTCACGCTGCAGAAGTAGGCTCAGCAAGAAAGCTCTCGATCAGAAGGGCTCTCTCCAGTACCCATGTTAGAGTTGAAATACTGAGGGAGATCAGCGATGCCCTGATCTCCTACCTCAATCCCTGCTCGAAGGTCCGGGCCCGGAAGAATGGGTCCCGTACCATGTCTGTCGAGTAGCGCGAGAGATCGCTAAATCTCGCCGAGTACTAGGCGACCGTCAAGTTGCCCTGCCGCATCTGTAGAAGCTCCTAGATGAGCACCACACGAAGGGTGGATGGGACGAACTCTTAGCAGAAGAGGCTCTCAAAGTCCGTCTAGAGGAGAGATACCTCGTTGTGCACCTGGAGCATCAAGCTCCACCATCTCCCTGCTTCCGCATGCAGGAGGCTCGCTGTGAGGATCAACATGAGGTCTGCTGGTGTCCTCACTAACCTGAAAACTCGTACCACTACCTCCGGCCAATCCTCGGCTGCCTGGGGGTCCATCTCCAAGCAGAACCTCGGTGGTCGCTGGTGCTGAAACTCGTGCAGTGCGCTAAGGCGACGTTCATCATCAGCAGATGGGTTTGGTGCCATTAGAGGCTCGGCGGGTAGAGGTACCTTCGATGCCTCTGCTGTTAAAGGGCCCTGCACCAAGGCCTCGTCGCTCGGTGGGCTATCGTCACGCACAACTCTTAGAACCCTAGCTGGCTGTCGTCGTGGGGCCATCCTGAAAAGGAAACAGGTGCTCCATGGTCAAACAGTATACTTGGTGAGCTGACAGAAATTAATCACAATGAAAACATGAAGCACACATTCAATCAATGTTTTCATGCATTAAGTTGAAAATCAGAAGTCAGGGTCCTGGAGTACGGATACGTCGGTCGTGGCACCACACTGGATTCCCTAGACTGATAACCACACCCAATACGCTTAACACTATTGCTTTACATAGAGAAAGATCATAGATCTGAGTTCTGCCGTAGAAACAAACTCCTCTGATACCAATTTGTCACGACCTGTCCTCGGGGCCCGTGTCGTGACTACCACAAGCCTACATTCAATATGCCAGGGGTTGGAGACAAGCACCAAAGGCATAAATCCTGGTAACTGGTTAGTCATTTCATTTATAAAAGTAAACAAAACACCACAGAGTACAAGAGGAAGTAAAACACTGAGTAAAACTGAAACAAGCTGTGCTGAAAGTAAAGGGGGCCAGTAATACAAGCCCAACTGTAAACTACAATTGGAAAGGGAAAATAGCAACTGAAAAGTAATACTGCAGCCTCGAGTCGTCCACTAGAAGTCCCTCCTACAAGGAGAGTACAGATAGCCTCCACAACTCCTCGGGTTCCACCGTCTACTCGGAGTACATCTAGCCCAGTGGCCTACCTCCAAGTACTGACCTGCTCTGCAAGCCTCAACTGCGATCATCACTGTCTGTCATCTGCAACCAACACAACGTAGTGCGAGCATAGCCCATGCAGGGGTGAGTATAAGCTACTCAGTAGGGACCCCGAGACCCCCGAAGGTCTCCCATAATCTATAAAGGATTATCCACAAAGGAAAAATACAATCATGAAGAAACAACTGCCACTACTTAGGTATATGCCCATACATATACCTATGTCACCAATTCCCGTTCGGCTCCAACATCTGAGCTCAAGTACAACCCATTCCACACAGGAAACTCAACAAAATCCACACAGGAAAGCATAACGCAAACCACACAGGATAGAACTACACAATCCACACAGGATAGCAATCAAGATTCATCTCACATAGGTATACTCCATCGAATGGTGATAGAGATGATCATCGATCCATCTAAGTCGTCGTACCCACCAAGGATCGATAGGTACTAACCCCCGCAATGACCCACAAAGGATCAATAGGTAACTAACCCCCGCAATGACCCACATAGGATCAGACCCACACAGGATCTATAGGCGTTGGCTCACACAGAACCGCTGAGCGCTGACCCACACAGGATCAGACGCACACAGGATCGGTAGCACTGATCCACGTAGGATCGCTGAGTGCTGTAGTCATTGCCATCGAATCCACTGAGGATATCTGCGCAGTCGTCGTCGTCGAATCTATTTAGGATCTCTGCACAGTCATCGTCGTAGTCACATCCAGCTCTAGGGTTCCCGCACATAGCAAGCTCATTCGGGAGGGTCCGCTCCACGAGCTGAGAGGCTGATACATCAACTGACACAAAGGCCGGAGTTGCTGTATCCAAAAGTTACATATCGTCAGCAGGAACTCAACGCAATAGACGGCGCGTCAATCAGACGCCAGGTCTGAGAGTTATTGGCTTTTTCATCCCAGGGGCCCGGTTGGTTTTTAAGTCAAATCCAACCCGACTATACTCCACCTGTGTCCAAACCTCGGGCGGAATTATCGAAAAGATCCGTCTCACTAAGAGGGATCCATCCATGTCGATGGCACGTCAATCGGACGTCCGGAGCTCATGATATATCTGTTTTCGCTACGAGGGCCTGGTTGGTTTCGTGTACGAACCAACCCGGCTGAACCCAAAGTTCTTCGAAACCTTGAGTGTGATATAACGAAATGACTGTATCATTACAAAGATCACTACACAACTGATGGTGCGTCAATCGAAGTTCTGTATCCCAAGATATGGGCAAAAGACCAAAGAGGGTCCGAAAACGGGGGTTTTGGGCCCGGACCGACCTGGCACGATACCCCCTGGGACGGCCCGAACCGGGTCGACCAGACCTAGGTCCGAGTCGGCCCTACTAGGTGCGGCCCAGTCCGGCCTGGGCACGGCCTGGCCTGGCCCGGTGACCCGGCCCGGTGGCCCAGCCCGGCCCGACGCGCTGGCGCGCGGCTCCAGCTGGCTCGGCCGAACGGCCTTTACCGTTCGGCTCGCGGGGGGGGGGGGGGGACTGCCCCCCCCCCTCCCCCGTATTTTGTAACCGTGGCCCCAATTTAGGGGGCCGCTCACTGGCCGACCGGGGGTTACGACCGCCGGCGCTCCTCTTGTCCGACTGGCTTCTGCCAACAAGGACCGGCGACGGCCGGTCCTTCCCCCCTGCTCCGACACCGGTGGCCCGGAACTGGATGCGGCCTTGGGCATTAGGCGCAGCGCGATGGCGCCGCGCCCCTCCACCGCGGCCCCGCTTCGGCCACGGTGTCTTCGTTTTTCTCCGACATGGTGCGTCGGCATCGCGTCCTTGTTCTTTTTCATGGCGTGGCGCGATGACACTACGCATTCCTTGTCGCACGATTTCCGCACGGTGCGACGGCACCGCGCGACTCCTGTTTCAAACCACAAAAGAATCCATCATGAATAAAGGAGGTGGGTCGGTCGTGTTTGCGCGGTCCGGAACCCCTCTCATTAACCAATTTCATTTTGTCATATTCATAAAGGAAGTCAAGGTAGTAATCACGAACAAAATAATTAAACCCCCTACCTCGAGCGAAGCTTGAACAACATTCGTTGCGGAGAATTTGTCGTGGAAAACCATCGTGAAAAGAGACGTCGCGGATGAAAACGTCACAGAAGAAGACGTCGCGTCGCGGGTCGGTGTCGCGGTAGACTGTCTCTGAGGGATCAGCGTTCCTCATCGGAGATCGTTCATTCTTCGCGTTCTTCGTCGAAGACGAAGAAGATCTTCATGCTTCTCAACGATTCTCCCAAGACCTCTTATGAAACAAAGAAACTAACCCCAAATTAAATTAAGCCTCACTTAATTTATTAACACAACATAAACCTTTGAAATTCAAGAGTTTTAATTTCAAAAAAACTCACATTAAACTAACATCATTAATTACAAAGGTTATTAAACTTAAGTTAACAATATTAATGGTGAGTGGAGGGGGGTTAGAGGATATGAAGGGGTGGGGTTCTTGTGGGCCCCACCACCCTTATAACCTCCCAAGGGAGGTTGGGTAGTTACCCAACTTCCATCCAATGGAAAAAATACTTAAAGAAAAATAAAAATTGAAGTTAAATTTTTTATTTTAACTTTCACAATTTTTATCAACTTCCCTCGTGTAAACGTAACTCCGGAATAGGTGTTTCTAAGAAAATACTGGTGCTGCGGTTCCATCGGTGCCCTCAGAATTCGATTCCGAGCACCGGTTCAAAAGTTAGAAATTCTCACTCATTCGTTCACTGAACGTACCCGAGCTAAAATTCAGATAGAAATTCCGGGCACACCGGGCCTCGGAATCAAATGCCTTCAGAAACTGAGTTCTTGTAAAATCCCAAAGAAAATTAAGAAAAAAATTTCTTTGAATTTTACAGGTCTTTACAATAGATGAGTCTTAGTGTATGATGACATATAGAAGTATTGGGAATATAATTAGTAGATGGATTTACTATGTAACAATTCCTTTCTAGATAATATATGTGAAAGCATTCTATGTAGTCGATGTACATTGGAGTAATAACACAAAAAAGGTTTTTTTGGGAAATAACTCATTCATCAAATTGTATATAAAAAAGAGGGATAACTAAAAACCTTTATAGATAAGCCTTAGGTTATGATTATGTTGATAATATACTCCTTGTGATCTTCTTGGAAGGATTTATTTTCTAGATTCATTTAATGATTAATTTAATAATTATAATATAACCCATCTTAATGTATCCTATGTTGAACATTTGGATTATAGGATGAACCATAGTGATATAATTGTATAGAAATTATTATATGCTGAAAAGATGGATTCATTGGAGAAGATATATTAGGATTGATATTTCATATTCATATGTTCATTTTTTATACATATAAGTTAAATTATCATAAACATTTTTGTTGTAATATTTTGTTGGAAATATGACCTCAAAAAAGATGATGTTGATGGTTTGTTCCAAGGAACAACTAAAAATAATATTAGAAATAAATTATTTCACAGTATTAGTAAGGCAAATGTGGTTTATATATCAACATAATTAATATTTAATGTTTCATATGAGTTCATTAGAACATTAATTTAGTAAACTATAGTTAAAATTGTGTAGGAATAATTTAATTGGCGGTGTGGTGGGGAATGTATTGATCTGAGAATTTAGACCTTATAAAAATAAAATAACACAATGTTGAATAACTCTCCTTTCACATAATTTATGATGTAAATGAGAAATTATATTTTAAAATTATATTATTAACTATCCTAAAATGGTAATCAATTAAAAATTATTATCTTTCAAAGATAAATGTTTAATATCACTTAATGTTAAAAAATGATATTTTCAATACAAGAATTTTCCTTATAATTTTTTTATTTTTTCAATGAAAAACATATTTTCATGAAATATATTTTTTTATAAAAAATAAGATTTATTATGGAATTCATCATATCAATTTTTATATACTATGAATTTTTGGACAATTTCTAAAAAAATTCTTTTTCTTTGAAAAATACGAGGTATATGAAAATTATAATTTCCAGTATTTTATCACTATATATGAATAACCTAAAATATTTCAAAACATATATTGTAATTAAACAAAATATTAGTGAATATAATTATGATGCTTGATATTTTATTTGTAAAAACAAAACATATAAAAATAATTTTCTAAACTATTGTAAAATGTTACTTTAATATGAAAATAATTTTTGGTCTTATATTTAAATATTTCATTTTCAATTTGTGGATTTTTTTTTGGATTCCCAAGGATGCTACACACCATTTATTAAATTAATAATAAATTTATTTATTTATTTAAAATAAGTAATCTTCATAATATTTCCATATATATAAATTTTGAATCATAAAAGCATTACATTTTATAAAATAGTTTATCAATTTTAAGTGTATTTATATTAAACATTAATTATAAACTTATATATATTTTATTATATAAAATGGTTTTATTAATTGAAAATATGAATATAAAAATTAAATAATAATTTAAAATTTAATCTTTTGATATAATATTAATTACAAAAGTTAAAACAAAATTATAACATTAAAAGAAAAGGGGGAAAATTTAGATTACACCAGTGTTAATGTCCTAAACTATTTAAATAATGATAATTGAATTCAAAGGTTGAGATTTGGATCAATTAATAAATATTAATGAAACAATTGTTTCAATTTTAGAGCCTTGGGGCCATGAACATGCCATTTCATTATTTATGAAATTAAATATGATTTTAAAATTTCCTGTACATTATTTAATAATTATATACCACTTACCCCTTAAAAAGATACAATTTAAATTAAAATTACCCATTTAAACATTTCCATTATACTCTCTCTATAACCATAACCCAAAAAAATTCCCCATGTAACTCATAGTTATCATAATCCCTTATATTTCCAAGATATATCCCAAGAAAAATCAGTTTCCTATCATAGAATGATCTCCTTCTATAGTTTACATCTTTATATTAGTCTTATAAATATATTATATCAATAACAATATTATTAACTAATTATAATTAGAATACTTATAGGATTTAATATTAATTTGTATAAACATTATTTCTTTATTTTTATCCATGAATAAATAAAAGAACATCAATAATTTTTATACATAGACTGCCACCTCCTTGAAATGAAAGATTTCAATTCTCATCACCAACACTAATGGATTAAATTAATAGTGATGATGATGTATAAAAAAATTATATATAATGTTTTTATGATTCTAAAAATTTATATATATTATGAAACTTCACCTCCTGGCATTCATTAAGAAATAGAAACTCTAATCATAATCAGTAAAGATGATCACCTCTATGATGAAATGATTATCATTATCCTATAGATATCCATTAATTACATAAAAATACTATAATATGGTTCCCCATACAAAATTAATCTATATTATACTATTATAACACTATTATAATGATATTACATCAATCAAAACTCCTACAAGACTATACTCAGCTATTAAGTTAAACAGTGTTCATGTTTCTGATAGTTCAAAAACCTACAGGGTTGATGACATAGAATCCAATCATGACTGAATATTTAAAACAAAATTATAATATTTATATAGGTTAATAATAAAATAGTAATCATATTTTTTTATAAGATAAATAATGTATATAATTTATGATTAATAAATCACCTTTGACCATGAACATGACCAAAATCTTGTGTTATCAATATGGTTTTGACATAAAGTTACCAATAGGCATATTTAATGAAGTAATGATATTTAAAATCTATAAAATATATCTATAAAATTATAATAAATTATATATTAAAAATAAAATTGTTATCAAATAATGGGTAATGATATAACAATTATTGAGCTTTTGAGAATGTATTGAATTTTTTGACAACAGGTTATCGTAATACGATATAACTAAATAGTGTAATCAGGAATAAAATTATTAAAATAATTTTAAATATGTAATTTCTATTATTAGGGTTTTGAAATAGGATATTATGGTAATTTTTATGCATGATTATATTGTACATACAACAAAAAAAGGAATCAAATTAATGGTTTCTTTGTCTCGAATTTGAATACCCTTAGACATGTTTATGCTATAAACCATGTCTATATTTCAATAGTGTAAATACATTTGTATTTAAATATTATTTCATGATACTCTTATATTTAATTCTATTTTATTTTATTTTAATTTTATATGTATCATTGGGTTTGTAATAAAAAACACCATTCCCATAAGGGGTTTTCAGGGATCAAATGTTTTCCATGGGTTATAACTACTCTTCTTGGACCATTATCACTAAAGATATATCTATTTTTACTAAATTTTTTTTTCCATTTATAGCTACATTTCTAGGAAAATTCATGCTACACAAGAATTTATTCCTCTATATTTATTCTTCTATTTTAGAAAATGTATTTTTCTGGAAAAAATTTTCATTATTTTCAATGCTTTTTTCATACATATCTATATCTTTTATACTGACCAATGTTATCCATTTGTTAATAGAATATATTTCTTTATTTTATAGTGATTTTTATTCATCATTATTATTTGTATATAAAAGGAATCATTATAATTTTTATGATATAGATATTCAATAAAGTAATTTTAAAACATTTAAAAGTTAATTGGGTACCATGATTTGTATAATTTGTCATTCCTTAAAATGTTACATTTTATTTACTTATGATCAAGGTAAAAATACTGGACCTATTTTATCTATTTATTTAATATTAATAATCGTCATCAATGAAAATTTGGATTCAAGAATGTGACTAGAAAGTCGCATCCTTTTTATGATGACAATAGAAAAATAATTTTCATTAATATCATCATTGGGATTTATATTCCTTGATTAATGGGATTATTCTTTAATGGCATTATGTTTCATGTTTCCCCCTATATTTTCAATTATAATTTGATTATTTTTTTGATCTTGTTTTTGTATTAAAAAACAAAACTGATTGTAAACATTTATAAAATTTTGATGTTTTATGAAGAACAATTTATTACATTGTGAAATTTATGAAAATTTTATGATTTTAATTGGGATGATGAAGAAACACCATCAATTGTTTATGGGATATTTAATATATTATGATGGGTGAATTTTAAGGGAGTTTGTACATATAGATGATGATGGGTTGGTTTCTATATCTTATAATAATCCATTGATATATATTTTAGTCACATGAGATGGTCTGACACAGTCATAATGTGGCTTTTTCAAAAATACATGTGCATGATGGGCCACCACACATTATTATGAATTGAAATAATGATTTTATTCACACAGTAATGGGTTTAATGATATTTCTAACACATATTTTCATCTGATTTAGGTTTCTCCGTATATCAATGTATTTTACCAGGTCATGAAATATTTTGACATGGTTTTAATTTCATGGAAATGAAAATTTTATTGTATTATAAACTATTTATAATGTATTCTACACTTTTATGTAAAACCATGATGTTATATGACTGTTAAAATGTTATTGGAGCCATATCATTACTATTATTCTACCCTAACATTTCAAATATGATATACATTTCTCTAACGGGTCTTATGATTAGTATATATTATCATATGACAATTTATATTGATATTTATGTATCCTTCATATTCCACATCATGTTATGATATCATTTTATTTAATGTGAAGCTGAGATCACGCTGATATTTTTTTCAATCCATTTTTAATGAAGATGATTATATCATGTGTTATATCTTGCAACATGTGAATATGAGCCCAATTATGATGAAAAGTTTATTAGTGTTATTAAAAAAATTGTTATCTAGATAGTATCCAAGAGACTACACCATTAGGTATTTGTATTATGTGAATGTTTATGCGATTTATTTTTTAAATCGTGAGATATTGGACTATTTATGTTATTCTTATATTGGATCACTTTACTTCTCCTCTACATGGTTGAACCATTCAATCCTATGATCACTGTTTTGTTCTCACGATTAGAATAATGCCTATTAAGGGAGCAGTTTTCTTATTTTTCTGGTGTTATCCCCTATCATTGTAATAGTTGGATTAATCATTCTAACAATTCATTTTCATGATTTCACCTTTCTTGGAAACTATATTTATTTTTTCAAAATTGGGCAGTTATTCAAATTTTTTAAATTTCCAAGAAAAACAAGACAATTGTTTTTAACATAAAATATGGAATATAATTTTGAATAATATTTTTAAAATATTTATTTTATTTATTTCACACATGAATTAAATTAATTAAGACCCATAGTTCAAATGAGATCCTCAAAATGAGTTCTAAATGAAATTAAATTATATGAACAAAAAGAGGAATACTAACCATCATAATATTAGATAAATATATATCTAGCACCCTAAAAGTCTATTATCATTCTCATTAATTTATTTTTTTATTATATTATGAGTGAACCAATTCCATGTACTTGAATATTTAGGGGTTTTATAACTCTATCTGAATCCTCATTGTTTTTGAATTTTAGAATCCTTATTTTCATTGTTTTGATTCTATTTTATCTAGCTATGTATCTCATTTTTTGTAGTAGCTTCATTATCTTTCATATCAACCTTATCTAAAACAGTTTGAATGAATAATTAATTCCTTACATTAATGATAAGTAGTAGCAGAAATAATTATATTTTATACATATATTCTATGATTTTTTCAATATCCTTTATAAGTAACAGGCCATTGATATATTTTATTTATTTTCACTTCTGTGAAAAGCATGATTTTGTTTTTTAGTTTTTGGGTAGTAAGAAAACTAATGAAGATAATTTTATAGATTTAATTGAATCTATGATGAACTGTATTTTGGAGTGTGATTTATTTGGCTTCTATGAATTTTTTTAATGACTAATTCTTAAA
Source organism: Viscum album (assembly GCA_963277665.1). NCBI lineage: Eukaryota > Viridiplantae > Streptophyta > Magnoliopsida > Santalales > Viscaceae > Viscum > Viscum album. Next base: position 1,568,657,148 of record OY728133.1, on the reverse strand, counting down.
AAAATTCTATTAAATTATTTTTTGTACTAATGGATATCAAGATCCCTAACTATTATTTACTTTTTAATGCAATACTCAATAATTTTTAAGAAAATATACATGTTAATTAAACGATTCTTTGTGATCCTGAAAACAAATGTAAAATATCCTCAAATAACAAGGTTATTTAAGGTTAAATACTACTTTTATTGAATTATGGCATTATATGTGTATTCAAAATATTGTGTGATATGTTATTCATATATTTTTATTTCATCTTATAGTTTTATAGCTATAGGGGGAGCAATGTTGTGGTGGTCGGTTCAATTGTGGGCTGTATTGCATTACGGGAAGTGTTGTGGTAGATTTATGGTAGTTGTGTAGCTTTTTTTATTGTAATAGAGATTTAATAAGAACTCTTAATGATATAACTAGAACATTGCGGTGTAGTTTTTATAAAATATGATTAGAATTTTATATTTGTTAAATAGATTAATAATTTTTAAATCGTGAATAGTGGATCTAAATATAAAAATATGGATATTTGGGAGAATAAATATCTGAAATGTAATGAATGACATGATATTGATTATGAATCCACACATGTCATGGATTTATTGGATTTTCACAAAATATAGAATCAACTGGATAACTGGATATTGGTTAAATTAAAATGAAAGAATAAAACATGTGTTAAATGTGGAAGTTCAAGGGATGGGTTGCATCTAGCTGGTGGATGTGTGTGCTAATTTTCATATGGTTTTTATGATATGTAAAATGTTATAATATATTGATTTTGATTTTTTTTGGATTATGCGGTATCTAGGTAATTATATATTCTTGTTTTTTAACAATTTATCTTATACACCCACCAAATCTGAGTACCACATAACAATAAATGTATTTTATGTGGAGTGGTAATTCTTCACAACCTCAATATGGTGAAGAATATATTACTGATTATACCCTGTAACGTAAAAATATGTATCAGGTAATACATCAGTTATTAATGGAACCTATCCCTTTATGCTGAAAAAATTGGTGGTGAAGTTTATTTATTTTTCGATATAGTATATTGTGGGGTGTAATACAAGGTAATATTAGATAACATGGTTTTTCCCATCATGATCATGATATTTTAAAATCAATGTTAATAATGATATAGTGATGTGGATGTTTGATGATGTGACAATAATATGAGAGAGGCATGTGATGATATTAATTCCAATGTTGTTTGTTAGTATACATTAGATGATATAGTGGGTAGGGTAGCGACTTGAATAAAATCAACGGTGGATAAGTATGTAGAAATGATATAGATTGAATGAGAAGGGGGAACATGGAATTTTATTTTTAGATGTGAGAGTGGAAATTCAGAGGGTTGTAAAGGCGGGGTGAATTTAGTGATTATTCATGTTTTTACTTTATTATGTTCTTTTTATATTTTTTGAGTAATCAATAGTGAGAATACAATTGATATTTGACTGATAAAGGTGATTTTTTTTATGTTATTCCTTCACAGTTTTATTAGTTTTATTTATCATCTTTTTCATGGTAGACCTTAAGTATGATCCTTATGAGTATACCTTTTTGTCTCACCAAATGAATATAATTAAAATTTAATGTTTCAAAGAGTTTTATGTTGACCATTCATGGAACATACATCTCTGGGATTAGAGATGTTTTGATGATTCACACATATATTTTTTTTAGTATTATTTAGAATCTTTTTTCAATATTTTTTTACCTTGTTTAGGAATTGTGGAATGGTTTCTTAAATTTTTATATTATTTTATTGATTTTATTAGTGCTTGATTTTTATGATCCCCATATTGTTATTCATTTTTAGGTTTAAATACTTCTATATAGATCAATTTATACTCTTCCATCCCGTTGTAAAAAAGGGTCTACTAGTTGTGAAAATCGTGGATCATTATCTCTTTTATCTACCAAGGATGGGTAAAATCGCATTGAATAGGTCATTAAAAATTAGAATCAAAGGTCTAGGTTGAGTGTCAGGATAGGGTTAAGAAATATGATGATATCTTGGGATTGTAGGGAAATATTTATAGTTGATCATGTTTTATGATGTAAAAAAGTGAGGCCGAATTGAACATTGGATTTTAGGGACCAATATAATATAGATCAACGGAAATGATTCCAAAAAATGACCAAGTGAGATGGATCCAATTATAGGTTACATACTGAGAATAGGTAAACGTGAGATGTTATTTTTTATTTGTATAAAAATTGTGTAATATAGTGAAAATAGAAATTAAATTAATTAAGTAATATAAATGAATTTTAGGATACAAGGATTCAGATTCCTTTCAATATGTTTTTCTTAGGATAGCTCCCAATAATTGACTATGGGAAATGTAGGAGTTGGAGGTTCCTCTAGATTACCTAGTCATTCAAGAGACTATTGATCTAATTGAGTAGAATAAAACATAGAAGATATAAATTCATTTCTTTTTATGATAATTTATGGAAAATACGATGGTATTGTCTCTAATATAGAGATCGATAATTTTATTGAGGAGTTAAATATTACTTATTTCTAATCTAGGATTGATCTAACAGCTAGGTTCTATTGGCCTTCTACAAAATGTGGAGATCATCGCACCAATGGTGGTTTTTTTAGCATAACGAGTGAATTGTGGAGGATGATTCATTGAAACAAATATAAAAGTGGTTCCATCTTGAGTACACATTTCTCACAAGATGAATGATGTAAATTATTAGAATATTATAACCCCCCAGTAAAATTTTTGTAGTGTTTGGGATATCAAGATATAGATTAAGGATCTCTTTTATCTTTATTAATATTCCTTAATAGATTCGGTGTTTAGAGAATCAAATCGTGATGAGGGAATACATACATTAATATGATATTTCATCCCCCCATTTACACCTCCTACCTATCAGGTCATGTAGCATATGAATAAAGTGACCAAGATAATGAATTCACAAAGGAGGACTAACTTGAGTATATGTTAGAGAAGAATCATAATTATTAGATCTTTAGTCTGTTGATAATGGATGTTAGGAAAATTTAGTGTCTGATCAATAGGGTTTCCATCACACTAAGATGAAAATAATTTTTATTTGAAAATTTTCCCTATACAATATACTTGGGAATTTCAATTTTCATTCAATTCCTACAAAAGGTATGGAAAATATTAGGATCGGCTCACAAATAATTAGGGTGTCTGGTTTGGATTAGATAGTTAGTCCAAACTACAACAATAATAGAGGCTGTAGGTATTTTTTCCACTAACTAGAGGAGATGGTTCTACTATAGGGTATCCCAATGATGACACTTTTTCACTTGAACCATGTCCAAAGGATGGATATGGATATTCTATGTATTGGGGAATTGGAAATAGAAGTAATAAAGTTTATGATATGGTGGTTCCAATATTATAGGGACAATAGGTTGTTTGATATATTATTATTGTATTGTCTCCACCTATATTTTCCTTATCTGATTTTTTCACTCTACACTTATTTATAATAATTCTTTACTCTATTTATTAGGAAATGATATAGATATAAATATTGTTCCGTATGTGTTTAAAATTCTATTTTTAGGTCGGATTATTGTATTGATGTGTGTTGGGAGTGAATACTCATAATAGAGAAACACAAGTATGGTATTTTTTTATGATTTAGTTTCAACCATAATATGTTTTAATTTTTATGAATTTTATATGTTAGATCCTTGATATCATCAATTTTAATTAATATGTAGTTTTTATTTAATGATATGGATGGATAGTGAGAGGTTTCTTCCTATTATTGGAGATATCAAATGGGTGTTGTGAAAGTGAGCCAAATGTTTTCCATTTGGTGGAGCTATTTTTGGGTTATCATTTGGTTGAGGATTCCAATGTAGTTTGGATGTTTTTATATTTTTTCCTTTGTGATCTTGTTGCATTAACCCCAATGTGAAATGATGTCTTTTGAAAATAATTAGAAAAGGGATCACCTAATTTTTTTTGGATCCTTATCGAGTGTAACCTACCATGTTATGTGAATTGTGGATGAAAAATTTGTGATCTGATGTAGAGGTTTTTTGTTTGGCATAGTATATCTCTATAGGTGGCTCCAGTGTAGTCTCCATGAAATCGGAAGTTTGTATTATGGTTTTCATAGAATACAAGAGGTTGATTAATGTGATGGACAATAACTATTAATCATATTGAGTATTTATGATATGTTCCAATAGATTAATGTATCTAGTATGTTGTTGATGATTAATTTGGGGTCTAGAAATTTTTATAAGAGGTTGAAAGATGAGCATATACTAAAGACTACCTTCATGTACGGTTATAGGTACATCATGTTTATGGTCATATCGTTCGGTGTCATGAAGACATAAGTTTTGTTCATAGGGATAATGAACTTTATATTTGTTGAGATCAAGTAAAATAGCATTGTTATGTTATTCGATGAAACTAGTATTTATTAACAGTCAAAGGAGAACCATACTTATTATCTAAACGAAATCTTGCAGTTTCACAGACACCATCATCTAAATGTAATTCTTATCAAGTCTAATATTTGGACATTTTTGTATTATTTACTTTAAAAATGATGTAATAGAAGGGTTTGATGATGGGTCTACCATGTATATTGATAATATTTTCACGGAGAGAACCAAAAAAATTGGAGTGTTTCTCATTTTCGATGGTCTTATAGGATACTACTCAAAATTTCAATCCAATTTCTCTAATAATTCATTGCCATTGATGAATATGACATTTAATGACTATAATTTTATCTAGAATTATTTATATTAGGTGATTTTTGACTATCTAATGGAGATACTGATCAATTTTCTAGTGCTTTGGTAGCATAAGGAATGTGTGATGTTTGAGGTGTTTTGTAGTGCATCTCATCCATGTTTGGGAAGTGTCTTTAGGATGTAGAGTGTTGTAATTTCTTATTATTTGATGATTTATCCTAGAAGAATGTGTAACTATGTCACCCCTGATATGGTGTTGGTGGAGTTTTTGTTTTTACTGAAGTTGGGGTAGTGTTACCTCATCATTGAGCACTCTATGGTTTTCATGTTCCACAACATCCTGAAATATGTTTTGTATCCCCATGATCTAAATTTATGCTAGCATTGTTGGGAGGAGTTTCTTTAGGATTATGATTTTGAGATGAACTACATTCCTATAATGTTTTATTTAGTTATTTATCTACTATGTTAGAATTCTTAAAGTTAGGTGGTTTAGGATTCCGGGGATATTTGGTGTGGGATAGAGTATATTTCATTAATGAAACATGATGATTATGAGGCTAGAGTATAAATATTCTTTATCAAATGAATATATAGTAACAATTTATATAGAAAGTGGGGTAGTGTTGGTGGTGAGAAGTAAAGGATGAGGTCACATAGTTCTGGTTGATTCCTATTATGGATAGTAATTAGATGGTCAACCATATTTGACATTCTAGAGGTCATTGTTCATCTCAATAGTGATGTGTGTGGGAGTCCTTCAAATGTTTAACAACTCACCTTTAGTGGTCTAAATTGGTTTACCAAACTGCAAGATGTTTTTAGGGAATAGTTATGGTGTCCTGAGACGAAATAGGGACTGGAAGACTCCCTTTAGTGGTGTTTGGTTTTCTAGAAGGTCAAGGAAGAACCCTATGTTCCATATTGTCGATTAAATAATTTTCAAGTCCCTGAGAAGAAGTAGTCAGACACATTTCTAGTGTTAATCATATTATTACCAATGTATTGGATAGGTTATGATGTTCTTTTTATATTATTGTATTGGTTGTTGAAGTAAACTAACTTCATAGTTTTCTAAGAGACATATGTCATGAATGTTTTATAAAGGAGGATTGTGGATGTGGATGGGTTTCATCAAGTGGTTACAATGTATATAATCACATACTTGGATAATTTTTCAAACTTGTGAATATATATAGGATTTCATTACACTTGTGGACCCGAGTTAGACTTATGTACTACTATATACCCTTATAAAGTTTTTAAGAAAAAAATAAACCATCTAGGAATTAGAGGATATGTTTTTTTTATGAATTTTAGATATAAACGATTCATTATTAATGTAATTAACAATGATTTAGTTTTCGTACAAAAAAATATTCCATACATCCATTTTTATTATACTATTTAAGGTGTTGAATAAATGATTGGGTTGTTCTATGTTGTGATAGAATTGGGTAGGGAATTCAAGAGTTCCTGATCCAGATAGGTAAAAAGAATAATCCTGAAGTTCCAGATGTCCTCTAAGAGTAAGACTATGTTGTATGACAATGAATATTCATATGTTTGCAGGAGGATTATTCTCATATAAGTTTTTGATATATAATATGTGTTCTTCTGTGTTTGGGGTAACAGATGTTTGGTCCAAAGAGTACCCTATATCATTGATTCATTATGTATTTTTATGTGTTGGAGTAACATGTAAATTTTTCGTATTGGTTGAAACTAAAAACAATAATGGATAGATTTAACACCACTTTTTTTATTTCCCAACATCATCTTTAGCTTCATAATGAACCTCATTCCATTTATTTTGGAGAGTTGGAAATATAGGATGATGTATTGCTTGTAGAGAAATTGATATAGATCCAAGATAGACATGTTACATCATTTTTTACCAGAGTTATCACCATAATTTGTGTATTGTGGAGGCATGATGGAGTGGATGAGCGTACTTTGGAATGTGAGTCATATATTCATTTAGAAATTCTAGATTTAGTTTTCTTCTTATCATATTTCCCTTTCATTAAGATGATTTATTTTTACCTTATTCATTATATTAGGTCAAATCTATACCACAATTGACAATGTAATTTTCATATGTGTTTTGTAACTCCCACATGTGTTTGTGTTTTTATTATAGAGGAATCCTTGAGAGGAATATAATGGGTGATTTATTGGACTAGACATCAATTTGTAGTTGATTTTTTTCTCATGATAGATTAATATATGATAGGATTATAATATATTACCCTTGTTCCTAAAAACCTTCCCTCTATAAATTTTTATTTACTATTGGTTACAAGGGGGATTTAAGGCTTGTATTCACCTAATATTTTACAATTTTCTCTCATAGTCAAACTTTTCTACTTAACATGGTTTCACTGGTTCTTCTTAGCGAATCAAATTGTTTTCTTTTAGTTAAACCAATCCATCTCAATGTTTTTGTTTTATTCACACTATTATAGGAATCCATAACACTACTAAGAATTATCCTCACATGGTCACACAAAAAATTATCACTGTTGATTTGTTGTTTATAGTGATTAAAAAATCATTCTCATTCTCATAAGTTAGTTTTAAGAGTGAAACCACACATCGTCATGACCAAAAAAAATTAAATGGGTTATAATATCATCACCCTGTTAATCAACTCATATTCTCTATAATTGGTTGAATATTTTCCCAAAAAATTAATATGCCCATATTTTATAAAATCCAATATAGATTTCCATTAAAAAAAGGAATTTAAATATCAATAAATTATTTTAAATTTATATTTGTGGTGATTAAATATATAAATTTAATTACTTAAATATAGTTCTTTTAAAAAGGGACATTACACATGTTTTAAATGAATCTAAATTAAATTAAATTTAAAGTGAAATTTTTACTGTATTAATCATTGGGAACATTGTATATCTTATTCTAAAAGTAAGAAACTGTTTCCACTTGAGTAAATGATTGTTTTTATCATGTCCAGATGGTCTAAAATGATGTTCTTGAACAATTATGTTTCCTTTGTATCAACTGAGATTTAATCTGTTCATGTTTCAATGCATGTTAAAAAATATGGTGGCTGAAATACTTAAAATTATAGTGAGTGAAGAAAGATGTATGATCTTGTTAATAATTTATATTTTCCCTTCTCTAAAAAATTTTAATGGTTGATTAATCCCTTAACTTCATGATATTTATAAGAATAAATAATCCACTCTTCACCTTCAATTTTGGGCATCATTTTCATGAATAGCCTTTCTAGGTGTGGGATCCTTTTTCTCTCTTTTATCCCAACACCTGTGTTTTTATTGTATTTTTTTTGTTGGTGGGTTAAACTAATTAACTAATGAATATGATTAACTATATTTTATTAAATTCAATGAAAATTATGTTTCAGATTTTTATTAGTGTAGGTTTTATGGAACAACTATTAATGTATCTAGCCAAACATAAAAACTATTTTAAAAATTAATTTAGTAGAAACTAAATATTGGTACAATTAATTATTTATTGTAGTTTAAAAATCCACTCGCAAAATCATAATCACATATTTGTGACTCATTAACCAGTTTGGGGTGATGAACCATAATCCCCTTCATGTTGACATTGAAACAAATCCATTTTACCCGGATGATCAATGATTTATTCCTTCCTTTTCCACATGAAAAAAATCATTCCATTTACTTAACACACTTTTCTAAGTGTTTATTCACATGTTCTGGACACATATGTCATTAAATAAATTTATGTTGATGATATTTATCACATAAATATCAAAAAAGAACAATTTATCACTCATTTGATGAATTATAAATGTTTAATTGGTTCAAGTTGTTAATCATAACATTTAATATATAGTGAAGAATAACCACATGATTTTTACCTATAGCTCCCAGTTCATTATATTCCCCATTTAGATTGAAATTGAACTATTTTTCACACACATTGTTACACTGTTTCCAGCTGGATCTGAATGTTGACTAAATAAAAAATTGGCATGTGTGAGAATATCAATAAAATTATAATAATCTATATTAGGAGGGGGATAATGAATAAGGTATCAATAATTATTTTATATTAAAATATTTCTATTTTTTCAAATTAACGTAATTCGATTAATGTGTTATCAATTTATGGTAATTGACGGATTTTTTCCTTATTTCTATATAAAATCATAATCTAACATGTTATCTAAAAACTTATCTAATACCACATAAAACTAATCACTTTTATATAATACATATTTTAGTTTGCATAAAATATAATTTTCATTTATAAATTCACAAATATATGTTTTTGTATAAAATTTTGGATTATTTTTAATAACTCATTCGTATTAACCTATAAATCACATGGTGGAAACTTCTACTCAGAATCCATATTTCCCAAAACAAATAAAACATAATTTTATTTATTTCAACAAAAAATTATCACAAATTTTAACTTGAATTATAATTTTCCATTACACATCCCTAAATAGTGTGAGTTTTTTTAAAATGTGCGCTGAGAACAAAAATTCTATAAAGGGATGTAAAAAAAAATTACAATATAAATACTAAAAAAATTCCATTTTTAAATATAATATTTTCTATCCTAATGATCAATTTCATTCCCATGAAATCAACATATCCACTCTATTATTTTTATGAAAGAATTCATGAAAAAAATAAAATGAAAAGAAAAACTCATATTATTTCTTTGAAATCATGAGAATCTTATACTAACTTTTTCTCATTGTTATACTTCTCAATCATATGAAGTATCATATTCTTTTTTTTTAACTTTTTAAATACTATTACTTAATTTAAAAACACATATCAGTAATATTTAAAACATATAGGAAAATTTTGGAATAATTTTCATATAACTCTTATAAATGGGATAAACATTACTATTAAACGGAGAATAAATATTGATGTTACACCTATAATAACCATCATAGTTATAATTAGAATAAATTTTACATTATATTAACATATTCCATTTCGGTAAAATTAATCAGTTATCTACATTTCATTTTAAAATGAATCAAAGAGATATAATAGGCTCACTCACCCTGAATTAACAATGAAACCACTAACCATCATAAAAATACCTAATATCCATAATAGAATACATAAAATAATGCATTATATTAGTTTTATCATCACCATGAAGACTATATTTTTGGATATAAATATATCCACTTAATTTTAAAAAAAAATTTAAAAATAACTATAACATAAACAATATTGTGTTTTTCTTATTAATAATTGATGACTTTAAATGAATCCAAAATCCAATAACATTAAGGAATATGATGAATCCTCACTCCCTATATCCCCTATCTCTCTTTTTGTTTCCCTCAAACTCTTACATCCTTAGTGTGGTTCTCTCTCTAGAATTATTACTCCATCCATCCATGAAACTTCTCTTAGGGTGTCCTATTATTTTTATTTCATTATCTAGGGTATTATCTCATACATCCAAGGTTTGAACCACATATCAAGGATACTCTGGCCACATTATCCACCATGAAAAATTCCAATTTTAGTCATGTTAAGAGTTATTATTATTGGGATAAGATGTTATAGTGGTTGCAGTTGGTTCAAGGGTTTTCCTAGAAACATACCCCTCATAAGATATTCTTTCCATTGGGGGTTTTCTCCCATGTTTTGTTTGTTTCTTTTGGTATTTTTTTTATTCAAAACTCATCATCTGTGATGTTGAGCAGATTATTACTATTGTTTCAACCAACTAAATATTGAATTCTAGTGTTGGTAGTTCTGTTAATGATGGATCAAATGGTTATCATCTTTGGAATGTCTTTATCCACAATCTGATATTGGATTCATGGTCATTAATTTTATGTGTTGTTGTTTATGATTATGTTCTCTATATTTTGTGAGGTGGACACATGGAATGGATGAGGTTCCAATGTAGGTGCGACTCACTATGCCAGACTCTAAGGTCCATCATTCCCTTCCTAGTTTATCTAGTGTGATAGATGAAAAATATTTTGTGGGTGGTTCTATTAGACCATCTCACGACATTCCAAGATGAGTGACTAGCATGGAATTATTCTCATTTATCCCTATATTGGGTGGTCATTGGTTTTATACCACATGTAGTATTTTTTTGGTTATGGAATAGTTTTTTAATGAAATATTTTGGTCATTATTTACGGTTTAGCTAGAAAAATTTATAGTTTTTGGACTCTGGTGTGGTTGGTTGTGGCCACCAACCTGATGATGACATGAACAAGAACACGGAGGCAATGAATTTTTAAAGGGAACAATGGCATGTTGGATGATGTGTAATTGAAATGACTTAACATGATAAAGGAGGTGGATCACAACTCAGAATATAGAATCTTGTGGTGGTTGGTGGAGCTATAATTGCGGTTCAATTACAAATTTTTAATTCTTAGTATTGCGTGATCTTTATTTAATATTTTTGAATAAGGATTCTCACTAGTTGTTTTTTAATTTTGGAATCTGGATTGTTTCTATATTTTGATATTTGTATTTAATTGTTCCCACTAGACCTCAAATGTTCTTTTATACAATATTATAAAATGGGTTAAATACCAAATAATGGTTATGGTGGGGTAATTGGTCATTTTATCCATATGTATTAAAATAAAACATCCATTTTCACTTTTTTATAAAAATGTTAAAACATTATGTAAAAAGAATATTTTTGGAAACTATAAAATGAAATAAAAAACAAAAATAATATCTGTTTTATAATTCATCTATGTTTGTAAAAATAAATCCATAAAATAATATTACAAAATCAAATTGGATGAAAAATAGAGTGTTGAGTGAAAAATTAAATGATGATTTTTTAGAAAGATATTCCCTTAACATGATTATAAATCATCACATATGATTTTAATATATATAAATAAAAAACCAGTGATAATTTATTACTTTATTTTAAAACATTTTTGTGTTTATAATTCCATTTATTCCATATATTACAATATAATATTCAATTACATAATCACTTTTGTTCATGTTAGTCATTTTTGGATTATATTCGAATCATATATTGAAAACGAATTTTGTATGAATATTATGGTAAAAGTTAATGTAAACCCATCTCCTTAAAAAATAATTATTATTTTGTAATAATTATTTTAATACATCAAATATACATTTTAACTAATAAGTAAATATTATTTTGGAAAATTAAATATGATACAATCATTGATACAATATTACTTACATACGCATGAGTAACCTTTCCATTTATCAATGATCATTTTTAAAGAAGGAATGTATTAATGTAACATTAAATAATGATAAAAATATAATATATATCAGATTATTTCATTGTATAAATTTTTTATATCTTCTATTTGATGTGGTGATACATAGAAAATCACATCACTTCATGGAGGTTATAGTCCACACGTAAGCACAGATAATGTTTACATTTTAGTGAATATAATGATAATAAAGTAAATGAAATGTTATTAGTACATATTGATGAATATGTAATTAATATAATATAATAAAAATAGTTCCATTATTATAACCTATATTGAGAGTTGGTGTCGTAAAAAAGAATTACAGATATGCGCAAGATAGTAGTCTGTTGTACACACGTATGACAAACTCCATTCCAATATAATGGAGGTTAGAGATTGATATATATTAACCCATTAACAAAATATGATATGATTATATAGGTTATATATTATATTATATCTCCATCTATGACAATGATTTTAAAATATATAAGAATAAATAAAAACAAACCACATGGTTAAGAATGATAACTTGTATTTGGACAACCCAGTTTACACAAAATCATTAATAGGTTGGTTTTATGAACAAACTAATGTGTCTCGGATGTGATAAGGGATGTATAAAAGGTAATATTTTAAGGTTTTGACCCAAATATATGGTTTTTGAAGTGAGTTTAAATGAGAAGATTATGGTATCATTTATTAGGGATGAGAGGGGAAATCTTAGAATTTTATAAAATATTAAATTAATATTTATTAAATTTGGCTTCCTAAGGGATCCTGGTTAATAATATTTGAATATATGATTAGTATGAGTCCAAATAATATTATCCAATTAATTACTTACAATTTTGGATCACATTTTTACCCTAATTTTTTTAAACCCTTTATTATCCATTTTAAAAACTAACAAAGTATTAATGATTTCTACACTTTAAAGTTTAATGATATTACTATTAGATGATAAAAGATGAATTAATAGAACATGGTTGATACCATTAACCATATTAAATTAAATTTGATGAATCTATTATGTTAGGTTGTTTTTTCCAATTAATAAAATTTTATTTATTATAAAAAATTATTAATTCTATTTTAGAACTATTAATTTATTTTGACATTAATAACATAAATAAAAAAATTAATTCAAATAAAATTAACAAAACCCCCTTAAACATATCATGATTTATTATAAAAATAATGGGACACAAAAATTCTTAAATATTATAGTTTTTTATATTTTAAATATCATATTGTTTTTTTATTAATTTAATAATTACTGTATAAATATTATGTAAATAGTTACAGAAATATTTCATCACTAAATATTAAAAATCAATTATTGTGTTTGCAATAATACTTTTATGTTAGAGAATAATATTTATAAAAATAATATCCATTGGTTTTCCCAATTTCAAAATTATTATTGTTGTTGAAAATAAGAGTGTGTCATTCTTTACTTTTTATTACAAAAAATATTATAAAGATATTTATCATGTTTATATGTGAAAAAAGCACATTACCAATTATTGGATACTAGAGAAATTAAATAAACCAATAAAATTAAGGAAAGTAATATGGTCTATTTACAATCTTCTCCAATTTATTTTTATCTTTCATTTGTCAATTTACCATTAACCCTGTTAACAAAAATAATTACAAATACTATTCATATTGGGAAAAAGTAACCTATATAGAAACTATTTACATCCTAATTCCAAATATGGGATACAAAATTTAAATTTAAAAATAAATATGTGGAATAATAATATATAAAATTAAACTGAAAAAGTGTGATGAAAAAAACATTTCCAAAAAACCCATATTTTAGCATCCCAAGAAAATAGAAAATAAGACATATTTTATATTTATTATAATTTTTGAATTAAATATTAATTTTACCATAAAGGGGTTTCTATGTTCGATAGCATACTTGATATTCAACAATGAGTTTCATTGAGATATTATGTTGCACACTAATAATATAATATTATTATTTTAAATGGTATTTAACATATATAGATTGTATTGGAAGGAAAGAAAAAAACTAACTACAATATGATTATACATGTTTGTTAAATGTATTTACAATTATCCAATAAAAAATAGAGGCTTAAAATGTGAATGAACCTAATTTTAAGCATAATTTACATTAAAAGGTTGATATAACGAATTTTAATGGTGAACCATCCTGAAATCTATTTTTGGTCACTTTAATAAATTATATTTGACCAAATAAAATCCTACTTTAGAATGGGGACATCATAATTTACTTTATGTAATTTTTTGGAATTTTTTCGATAAAGAGCATTTTTAATGAATAGTGAAAAATAATGTATTTTAATTCAAAACGGTGGTTCAATATAGATTATTTATATGGTTTTATTTTCTATATAATTGGTTTTAAATTATAATTAGAATATATTTTTACCATTTAATCCAACATTGTTCATTGGAATTAAGATAACATTAAATTAGGACATAAACAAGTGTCAGTCTTTTGATAGTTACTGTTTTTTAAAAACACGCTATTTGTTTGAACAATGGGAATTAATTTTAAATTAATTAATGACGCTTTAATGATTTTTATTTAAAAAAAATATACATAATTTCTGAATTCAGAATAACAAATATAGCTTAGGCTGAATTTTTGGTATTTTTCTGAAAAACTTCAAATTTTGATGAATAGTGAACCCACTTAGTAGTAGTTAAAAATCTGACTTTTTTCATTTGAATGAAATTTTACCACATCAGTGAATTTAATTTCAAAAATAAAACATACATGGTTATTATTAGTAGGTATAATTTAGTTCAATAAGATGAAAATAGTTTTTTGGTGAGTAGTAACTTTTGAGTTTTATTTACCGCGTTTAAAGGTAAATATGGAAATTCATGGAAAAAAATTATTATAATAATTCAAACTTACCTTAACACTTGTCTAAACCTTATTTTTTGAGTCATTTACGCCCATTGTCATATTTGGGTCGATTTTGGGACCCCTTTTAGCCACATGGGAGTGATAATGAGACTTTAGATTAATTAATTTGAAGTAAAGGCAAAAATAACATAAACAAAAATCTTTTAGTAAATTAATTTTAATATGGTGTTATATAAGCTATCCTTTAGCCTATATATATTAATTGGAAATATAAAATGAATTCCTACATCATGGTAATATTTTTATAAATTTTGAACATCTAATAAATTATATTATTTATGACACAATAATGATGGTGTGTTTACCTCATTAATAAATCATTTAAATAAGTAAGATTATAAATATTAAAACAACATCCAAAACATGTACAATTCTTATTGGATGAATTCATTTCTACCATGAGTCATCATATCTTAGACTCTAATAATTTTATGACCTTTAGAAACCGAATATCATTATATAATAAAATAATATTTTCACACAATAATAAAGAGCCCCTCCTCCCCCTTATAAAAGGAGACCATTTCTATCCAATTACACACACCTCTCAAGCCTTTTGTCTCTTCCAAACTCTACCCAATTAATCTCCCTTAATCCCACAATTCCACTTATAAGCCTAACCATAGGAAAAAGGCACTTAAAAAAATAAATATGGTTCAAACGAAAGAGATTTACCCAAATTAAAGGTAAAAGTTTATCTTGACTTCTTTTCTTTTATTTTACTTCTCCAACACCTAAACTCTTTTTATTACTTTATTTTAGAACAAATACAGTATCCTCAATATACTAGTATGTTTTAATGATAATTATTCAAACTACACTTACACACACTTCCATCTAATGGGTGAAGAAAAAACTATTTCTGTGGATGGAAAACTAACACCTCAAGAAATGATTATTGTTCGATTATCTCCTACCGCCTCTCATGGGGGCCGTTATGATGGAACTGTATTTATATATGAGATGTATTACTTTTATGTTTTATTTATGATTTTTTATTTTCTATGTACATCATACCTTTATGGTTTTCATAATTGGTAAACTCTATAATTTCATTTGAGGAAGTGCGGACTACCGCCCCCTCGAAGTAATATGACTCTTTAATGCCATATGTTGGGTGTATAAAGAATGTATTTAATTATAATATATGATATTATACAGTAATTATAATATAACTATGTATAATTATGTTTTAATTCCATTAAAATAAGAAAGAGTAATGTATGTAGTATTTATGCGTACGTACGGCTTACCGTCTCCATGAACGGTGCATTTATTTTCTTAACTCCAAATGTTATGTACTATTATAAATACATGTATATAATGGATATTTATGATATATATGATATCTTAATCATGAATATAATTTTAGATATAATGAAATTTTGACCATGTGAACAACATGTTACTATATGATGTTTATTTGTGACTCAAGTACCAAATATCGACAAAATGATCATTATTCACATGAATGATTAAATAATGTTTATAAGATAATAATAAGTCATATAAAAAGAGTAATAAACTTTAAAAGGGTTCTTAAGAATTATAAATTAACATTAGTTTATTATTCAGGATATTAAAGAATGAACGGTCATGTCGAAAATGAGGTAAGAGACTATGCCTCAATCTCCATTCATTGAGGCATATTTTTTTCTAATACATGACTATCTTTTATACATAGTATAAACACCTTTGACATTTTATTTTGTTAAAAGGGAATATTTTTCTATGAATAATTTTACTAAATGAAAAAAAGAATGTTTCTTTTTAACGTAAGCGGTGACAACGACCTTTCTGCTGCCACAAGTATCATATGATCTTTGGATTCCTTAACAAGCCATAATGTTTTTAAAAGGAAAATAAATACCATATACTATTTTATGTATTTTTGGAATTTAAAATGGTTTTGATTATGGTTTTGATACGTTATTATATTGAAATGTTATATTGTTATTGCAATGTGGAAATGTTATCTTTCCTTTATGCTTATGTTATGTGTTATGATCATGTTATGGATCTTGGGCATTATTTACGTATATGGGTGGTTCCATTATAATCCTAGGGTCATGAGCCCAATATAACTCTCTAATGCATTGGGTAATGTGAAAGAGGTAAACGTGAATGTTTCTCCAAAGAGATTTAGGGAACACACTATGATGGGTATTCCAAAGTAACTCCCTATGTAGCTGTGATAACTACAATATAAGTATGTTATGGATGCCAAACGTTACCTTTATGATTTATGATTCTATGTTTTATTCATAAAATATTATGATATCTTGAGGTAAGTAAAAGAGTTCATGTTTTTTATGTATTTATGAAAAAATGTTTTCTTTATTTGTTTTATAACCCTTACTGATCTTTTTATGCTCATCCCATGTTTTGAAATGCTTTCACAGGACTTAAAGATGAATAGGGACAAGGATTTGATCAAGGAAAAGTCATGTTGTCTAAAACATGGAACTAGACACAACTCTTTTTTTCATGATTTTTTATTTTATGAAAAAAAGGGAATTGTGTAGAAGTGTCTACTTTGTAATCTTTTGAGATGTAATAGTTATGTCTTAATTCACTAAAACTCTAAACCTGAAAAGATATTCAATATGAATTATTCATTTAATTCAATATTATATAATGTTTATGGCTAGGTCATTATAAATATTTAAATATAATTTCTTTATACTTAATTTATGAATAAAAATAATTTAAAAAAAATTAATTATTTTATTTCAAAACAAAATCAAATATTATATTTTTAAAAATAATCCAAAATATAATTTTACATTGTTAATAATTTAGAATAAAATATAGTTTTAATTAAAAAACAATATTTATCACTATTCACCGACAAATTAAAATTTTTCCAAGAAATTAAAATTTAGCTATAGGAAATTTTGATGTTTTGTCTTAAAATTAATATTTTATTAATAAAAAAATCAAAATGGTATTAATTTTAATTATAAAATTTTCTAGAAATAGTAAATAAAATATTTTATAAAGAGAAGATATCTTGAAAGGATGAAATGGACTTTCTTAAAAGTGAGTGGTTATTTTCATTGAATAATTTAATTTGTTGTATTGATTAGAATATAAATATATTCTTCAAAAATAAATAAATTAGTTTTTCATCATTCAATTTAGGGGATAGGCTATAACGTTCATATTTAGATAATAATATTTTGTGGTTATATTATACCCGATGTTGTGTATTATTTCTGCAACCAAGTAGAGTCATTTTAAAAATTATGGAATATTAATTTTTTTCCAATTATTTTATTTTAAAATTAATTATTAAAATTATCAAAATGTTCTAAATTTTATTAATTGGTTTAAAATTCAACTTAGTTCACTTTAAAACAAATCCCATATATAATTTTACAATATATATAATTTTAAAAAAATGATTTTCAATTAACATTGTTAATCTTTCACCATTAATCAAATAATTTAAAATGTAAAAAAATAACATAATTAACACTAAGATAAATTTTTTATTACAAAATCAATAAATATGTTCATTTAATCATATAATGTTTTATAATTAAAAAACCTAATTTTAAATTATGTGTGAAAACTACAATTAATTCTTCATTAAAAAAATATTTTTTATAAAACATTTATTTTTCATTTAAATGATTATTTTTTTATCTATAATATATATATTATTAATTTAAAAAACCTAAAATATATATTTCCATATGTTAGATAATACAATTACCACCCTCAAATTTAGCTACTAGTTTATAAATATTAAATCCAATAATATTATTTACCGTTTTTAGGTAAAACATATTTTGTCGTATAACACATGTTACCAAAGAATATAATTATTTCCTATAATGGAAGCTATACTGATTTTTTCATTTAATTAAATAATTTTTATTTATTGAATTTTTTAGAAATTAATATATTTTTATGTATGAGGTTGTTATATTTTCTAATACTCTTGGTTTTGTGTATCATACACGCTATCTAATACAATACCCTTATTTTATACTTTTAGGGGTGTTTGAAGGTTGGTATTAATGTTCAAATAATCCTTGGAAAAATAATGTTTTAAATACTATAATCACTTTTCTAAACCAATTCACCAGATCATTATGCTAAAAATATTGATTGGAAAAATAGTTGTCTAATTACAATGATATTAAGGAAGTTATCTTAGGAAAATTATTTTGGATGGATGTTATTTGAATTTATTTTTTTCTTTTATAAAGTATTTTTTGTTGTTATAAATTATTAACTAATTTTTTTAATGTTGGTGGGTATGGTGATTTCAAAAATCCTTGTAGGAATGTTACCCTTTGTGGTTTCAATTTTCCCTTTTATATTTCTTAGTCGGATACATCTTCTACCCTTGATTGTTAAAGGGTTATTGGTATTGAAAATTTATGAAGATGAAATCACTAGTATCATTCTATTTATATGGGGACAGTTATTATAATCCACCAAGGACATAAAAAAACACATATTTAATGAGTTTTTCATGGTGCTTCACCAACTAGTGTATGTCTCGTCTATATCAAAATTGAATTGAGATCCAAAATAAAATATTCTTGTAATGGATAGTGGAATGTTTTTACCTGATGGACACTGATTCATATAGAGTTTTTGGTAAAAAAAATTTATGAGTTTTTATATATTATTTTAATAAAACATTTTACTTACAGAAGATATTTGTTAATGATTGATCATTCTAAAAAATAGCAAATATATTTTTATTATTCTACAATTGTACAAGGGGGAAGAATACAATGAAGTTATTCTCCCTTATTTTTTGATGTAGAAGTCTCATTGATATTCCTTGAACTTCTATGAGTCCACATACAATTTCCCATCTATATTTTCTAATGATAAATGTTTCTATCATCAGTGATGTGGTCAAAAAATAAAATAGTTTTTATTGAATAATATCATTACCTCTTACCAAATTGGCATCAATAATTCTGGTAATATTTATAACCACTCATTCACTGAAAATTCAACTAAGGGATAAAATTATCCAAATTTTATTTGATCAACTAGTAATCCTTGTGGCTTTAATGGTGTCCATAGTTTACTAAAATAATTCATGTTCTTGTTTTTAATTTTTCAAAAAGTCCATGAATCATTATCATATAATAAAATAGTATATATTTGGACAAAATATTAAAATAATTTTAGGGATAAAGGTTTTACTTTTTTATTTTACAAAATTTAAATAAAATATTTCCTATGGATTTTTATTAAAATATCTTCTTTCAGCATAGAAATTTTAATAAATCATAAAATCTATTAGTGAAAATCACAAGAAATATTATTCAAATTATTATATTATTATAATATTAAATTATATATCATGAATAATAATCCAAATAATTATATTAAAAGAAAATAATTTATTATTAAATGATATTAAAAGATAATGATATAATTTTGAAAAGAAAAAAACCAATGAAGAACACAATTATTGTCATCTCCTTACAAAATAGATAACAATGTTTTGATTAAAATATCAAATGATTTAAAATATTAATTATTAAAAAACTAAAAACTATAAAATATTTTTTTAGGACTTTTCATTAAGAGGAAATCTATTATATTTATTTCATTGTGTTTACATTTAGGTTTTCTATTATTTTACATAAAAATGAAATAAATGGGATCTTATGTTGTGTATAAATTTGAAAAAATGCAATTGAGATTATATATATATCAATAAATATAGTGAAGACATTTTATAAGAGTCAAAAAGTATCTATCAAAATACCAAAAATATATTTTTTTTCTTCCCTAATTAAGTTTCTTGAATCCTAATTACTCTTACTCCTACATAGTGTACATGGAACATGTAAATGAATTATTTGTCAAATGAATTTCAGGCCATAAATTCCCAAACATGGTCATGCAATATTGATCACATGTAAATAAAGCACACTCCCCTATACTATGTGAATAATTAAGAATATCAAATGGGTTAGGAATGAAATCCTAATCAAATATACAGAGATTGAGTAATAAAAACTAGTATATAAATCCTAATTTATACAATCCATTCCATCCGAAGATTGAATAATAAGAACTGATACAACATTACCATATGGATTTTGGAATGATAGTGGCAGAAGTATCATTGACTATTCCAAAAAAGGGATAACTCACAATATATAATGATACACAATATAATGACATAAAAATCAAAATGGTATAGCCAAGATTTATTTGGTTTCGTTGTTTTATAATATAGAAAATTTTCTTGAATGATTCTTATGGTATTGTTTATTTCCATATAGAAGTTCATTCAAGATAA
This sequence comes from Viscum album, assembly GCA_963277665.1. Classification (NCBI taxonomy): domain Eukaryota; kingdom Viridiplantae; phylum Streptophyta; class Magnoliopsida; order Santalales; family Viscaceae; genus Viscum; species Viscum album. The sequence continues at coordinate 1,568,635,952 of OY728133.1, read as the reverse complement.
GATCATATATAAATCCCATGATATTCTACCTCCTAGTTCATTTATTATTTAAAATATGGCTATAATCTAAGAAAAACATGATGAGTTCCACATGGTTTATTTATTATACATTTACCCTATTTTCCAAAATAAAGAACACATAATGTTATCATGGATTACATTGATTATTAATCAATTATAAATTTAATTAGAAATTTATCCTCATTTCCAAATTAGTTTTCAATGATTTTCAATTAATAATAGGGTAATTCTGAAATTATATGCAAGATAATTCTATGATTCACATTATTACCTTTTCAATTTTGGATTCTAGTACTTATGTGACGAGCAATTAATCTTAAATAATACATATATTTTATGATTAATATAACATACCATAGATATGAATCAATGAAGATACTATTATGTGAATAGTATTTACCCTTCTATAACTATTATGAAAAGTAATATTTTTTCAATACAACCAGTTAAAAAATTAGTTAAATTGCGTATAACTATTTCAGCCATTATCTTATATCCTAATCCATCTTTATAATTGTACGGAGATTTATTTTAATATTTTTTAACTCTAAAAACTACTTATGATTAATTTTGATTCTAGCGTTTACTGGTACACAACCACTAGAGGATCATTTTTAACTTACGTGTATCCTAATTACACCAAACGAGTCAAACATGAGCTCTTAGGGATTTGTATACAAGGTATTTTAATCTTAAATAGTATATAATTTTTTTATTTACATAGAGGATCCTTCACTTTCTTATGAAATAATCAACTTAGTCATGAAATTCATACACAACCATAATAAGTTAGGTGTTCTTCTAATATTTCCGAGTTTTTAGCTAATTTAATCACATGAAGGACTCCTTAATAAAATTTATTAGTAGATGAAATATAGGAACTAAATATATTGTATTATTTATATGTGAAATACATTTCATGTATGACTTGAATTCCTATTGATTAAATTTCCATCTGAATCAATGAAAATAATTTAAACAAATAATGTATACTCATTCTATGGACAACAAATATGGAGTTATTTATCTAAAATATATATGTTAATATATTTTTTCAATCTATCTTGGTAGAAAATAACATGTAATTCCATTATTTTTGGTGAATTATTTGAGAGAAAATGTAATTAATCATTGAAAATATAATTAATTTTTTTGAAAAATGTTGAATGATCAATGCATCACCCAAGGTAAAATAATATTGTTATTATTTTAGAAAAACATAATAAATTATTCTCCTAAATTTTTTTATATATTACTACATAAATAACATACATAATATATTTTCTATTCATAATATAATATTTATGAACCATAAATGATAGAAATTCATTGTTTCATTTCCAATTTTTTTAAATAGAAAATGTTACATTGATATGAAACCCAAAATATATTACTACATAAAAATCAAATAATCATTACACTAACCATAATACTAAACTCAATAATGGGATGGTTTTATAAAAAGTAATTTTTATAAATAAATTAATTATTTGAACCATATATAAAAATAAGTTTCATTATAAAATTGCATTTTTATTTAATCAAATTCAATTTTCTAAAATTAAAACTCAATAAAAAATTTCAATCTCACAAGAACACTAATTACATTTTGTATTATTTCAATAAATAGTAGTATTTAAAATGTATTACATGACGATGATTATTTATCTTTTAAAAAATAATTGATGCAATATTTAAAGTGATTTACTCATTACCAATCTAGTGAATTTATGTGGAATATAATTGATATTTTAATCAAAACATGAAATTCCATATAAAAAGTATTACATGAAATACATGATTCCTCGTATAGCTCATAAAACACAAAACATTCATGACCTATCTTCATTGAAATTATTTCATTACATTTAAAAGGAATAAACATGAACTATTTTTTACGATATAATTCACATACATTGGCAAAACAAATAAATTCACTACCATTAACCCATTCATTCAAACATTTGTTTATAATTGGAATAATATTTATTATTAATGACTTTGTGAATAATTATAATTTATAATTATTTTTTAATAATAAAAAATTAACTACTATAATTAGTTGAACTAAATGAATCCTCTTGTAGTATCATGAATGTAACACCCTTAATGAATTATATGACATATATATAATAAATTTAATCTTTTTTTTAATATAGTGGATTTCTATGTGATTAAGATTACCTGATCAATTTTATTGGGTCCTAGACCTTGTAGGTCAACATTATACTGAGGTTTCTATGGTTGATATCCTTTAACTCAAAAACAATTTCCTTATCAATATACTTGGTTATGGATAGTGTAACTCAACATTAGAATTATTTATCTATGGATGAGATTCCTAGACTCAATGTGGAACACTGGACAATTGCCTTGGATCATGGCCCTCATAGGTCAGATACATGAAATAACCAAAGTGTGCCATTGAATATAAATTACTTTGGAATATAGTATTTCATCATTTATGAACTACTTATCCCCAAATTGACCTTTATTTTGGTTATGTCAATTTATTATTATCGTTTAATTCTTGAAATAACAACACATTGTTATTGCTTATATATATTAGACTGATTAATTATAGATAAAGTTAGTGTTGGTTGACTGAGTATAGATGAGCCCCTATATAGGTTGTCGATTGGTACGAGAAAGGAATCATGTTTTCATGTAAGAATAAATGGTACGTTTTATAATAGGATTCATGATTTCTTATGTACCTAGAAGGGTTACAGAAGTAGAGGACCAATCCTATGATCATGATTCTTTTTGAGATTGTTTTTTGTCATTTTGAATTTTTGAATATCATATTTTATATTCCAGCTACATTGTCCCCTTTTATCCACATTTTTCAGAACACTAAAGAATAATTTTTTTGTATAGTATATTTTATGTGCGTATACTATTTTTAAAATAATTCAAACAATTATAACTGGATGATCTATATTACACTATTTCATATGAGTTTATCTATTTTCATTAATTTTTCATTTATAATACATTTGTTTTCCACTATAACATGGTGGAATAGTATCCTAATTTTACCATCGTAGAAAATTGGTTCTAGTTCAAAACCATTGGAATAAAAGGAAGTATAATTAAGTCCATGTTGAAAATCAAGATCCATTTTATAAACTTCAAAAATGTGTGAGATATTTCATTCTTATATGAGATCATGATATTTTCTTTTTTTTGTACTATTTTTGGATGGGAGACAATAGAATAGAAATTTGTGGGAGTTTATTAAGGAGATTGTTCATGGGAGTTGTCAATATAAGGCCCCACAGCCTTAAACCTTACTTAATATCGAATTAAATGAATATTTCACATTGAGGATCTTTGCAGGTTTAGAGTTTTAGAGAATTAGGACATAACTATTACATCTCAAAGATTACAATGTAGACACATCTACTCAGCTTCCATTTTTTTCACAAAATAAAAACTCTTGAACAAAAGAGTCATGTCTAGTTCCTTGTTTTGGACAACTTCACATTTCTTTGATCCCATCCTTGACCCTATTCAACTTTAGGTCCTGTGAAAAACATTTCAAAAACGTGGGATGAGCATAAAAAGCTCAGTAAGGGTTATAGAAATATGTAAGGGAAACATGAGTTCATATATACATAAGATTGAAATCATACTTTACCCATTAACATAGGCACTTTAACATACCTCATAAAATCATGAATAAATCATAGAAATCATAAGACATAAAGGTAACTTGAGGCATTCGTAACATTCTTACGTAGGGAGTAACCCTCTTGGTTACGTTTGGAATACCCATCACAGTATATTCCCTAAATCTCTTCGGATAAACCTGAACGTTTCACTCCTTCGCGTTACCCAATGCATTAGAGAGCTATAACGGGCTCACCCGCCCTTAGTTTATCACGGAACCACCAGTCTTCATAATAATTCCCAAGAACCATAACATAATTCATATCACATAAAACATGCATAAAGGAAACATAAAATTTCCACATTTCAATCACGAGATATCAATACAACACATTGATATAATAAAAACATTATGAAAACCATTTTAAATACCAAAGTAAAACATGGTATTTATGTTTTTCATTTTTTTAAAAAAGGTATGGCTTGTAGAGGAAGCCGAAACTCAAATAATGGTCACGGCGGCAGAGAAGTCATTGTCGCCGCATACTTACGACAAGAAAAACATTAACTTTTTTCATTTAGTAAAACGCTTTGTATAAAAAAAGATTCCTTTTGAATAAGCGTAAAAGTCAAAGAGGTTTATACACCGTATAAAAGAAGGTTGTGTATAAAATAAAATATGCCTCGATGATAGGAGATTGAGACGAAGTCCCATACCACATCAAAACATTTGAAAGGGTTTTAAAACATTCATGTACATATAAATAAATCCTTAAAAACATTTTTAAAACATGGACATGGATGATAAATGTTTAAAAGAATGAATCTATAAAACCATTTAAAACAATGTTTTAATAAAATAGTCCTTTTCCATTTTGAACATTTAAATTATAAGCAACATGAATGTAGACAATTTTTAAAACATTTGAATGACATGAGTATAGACATAATATTGATATGGAATGCAAAAGGGTCTGTATATACACTTTATAAAGAATAAAAGTTCATATCATCAAGAAGTGTCTCAAGGAAGAGAATTGAGACGTAATCCCATTCAAAGATCATGTCATTAGTGCAAGGATAAATCATGGAAAAAAATATGTGTGACAAGTATAAATACACCCAATATAAGTTGATATTAAGTGTAAAACAACCAGAGGTCATTCACACATACTCATAGGATGACATAATCAATAACTACAAGTTGAACCCAAAGAAATCGAAATTGGGTTAAGACGTTCCCTTGTGAAAATTCGACAGCCTAACGGCGTCACATCAAAATTCAGAAAATTAGTCAATCAAAGATAGAACGGCATCTCATCACTTGGACATTAAATTTACATCAATAAGGATATATAATAACATATCCCATCTTAACAATAAGTAAATTAAAAGACCCAACAAATGGAAGTCTTTTAAAAAGAGGAGGGTGAAAGGTTCCCTTACCGACTTGGGTAACTTTCGAAACGTACACCCCATGGAAGAAGGGTCATACAACATTGATGTAAATTCTCATAAACGAAGGTATATTACACAAAGAGTAGAATAAGGGGTATTAAATATACCACTCAAAGGAAATGGTGTCAAATGTATCATAAATCTCACGTGAATAAAAGTGAGCTGAAAAATCCCTTATGAAAGCTCGGCAGCCTAACGGTGCCACTTAAAACTTCCAAAAATTGATTTATGAGATCAAATAGGGTCTCTCATAACATGACCATAAAAATTAAAGTATGAGTAATATAAATAAACATCCCCAAACATAAGAAAGATGAGCTTAAAAGAAATGGCATAAAAGAGAGTACTTAAATAGAAAGGGAGGAGTAAGATCCCTTACCTCGGGTCCGACTTGACTCGGTCGTTCATTAATCTCCTGAATAATAAACTTGAGTTAATTTATACTTGTTTAAGAACCTTTTAAATTTCATTATTCATTTTATATCACTTATTGTCATGTTATAAACATTATGTAACCATTTAAGTTAATAATGTCTGTTTTGTCGATATTTGGTTCTTAAGTCGAAAGTGGACTTATTACAATTACATGTTGTTCGTGAGGTCAAGGGTTCTTTATATCCAGAATGAAATTCCTGATTTGGATAGAATATATATCATATATTTCCAGAATATACATGTATTTATAATATTACATAATCATTTAGAGGGAAGAAATGAAATGCACCGTTCATGGAGACGGTAAGTTGTACGTACGCATGAACGCTACTTTCATTTCTTTGTCATATTAATGGAATTAGAATTAAATGAGAGGTATGTGTATATTAATTCCAGAATTATATTCATCATTTATATGTATCATTAATCATATATAATAACTTTAAATCCATCCTTTATACGTCCCACATATGGTATTAACGAATCAAATCACTTTGAGGGGGTGGTAGTCCGCACTTCCTTAAATGAAGATATCGCATTTACCCATAATGGAAACCATAAAGGAGTGCTATAAATGAAAAATACAGAATGTTAAATAATTAATAAACATATTATATATCATATATAAAAATATTGACATCATAAAGGCCACCTTTGATGGTGTTAGATGAGTATTGAACAATCATCGTTTCGGGAGGCAGAATTTCACCATCCACGGAAACATTATGTTCATTAACAATTTGATGTAGTTGTGTGAGAGTGTAGCTCGAATAAATCTTATAAAACATCCTAGTATATTTAAGATACTGGTGTTGTTACAAAAGAAGTAAATAAAAAGAGTTTAGGGGGGTGTAGAAGCAAAATAAAACAAATGAACACAAGGGAAAGCATTACCTTTAAAAAGTGTAACTCCTTTTGATTTGTGCCTAAAGGCTTCCTTGGAAATGATTCTACCCAAATATAATCCTCTAGGATGAGGATAGGGATGTGGAGAGAACAAATGGGCAGTGTTTGGCCGAGCCAAAGGCTTGAGGAGTGTGGGAAATGAGGTAGAGGTGGGGGCCTTTTATAAGAGGAGAGGAGGGGCACTTTTGGAACGTAAAGAAATATTACTTTATTTGAAAATGTGTTTCGGTTTTAAAAGGTCCCAAATTAATATAATTCGTGGATAAGGTGATAAGAGTTCTAAATACACCAATACAATAATTTTTGGACATGTGTAGGTCATAGATATTACATTATCTTCTCATTTTATTTAAATCGTCAGATAATTATGTCATCGCTGCATCATTATTATGTCTTAAATAATTTAATTTATTTAATGTCTGAAAATTATAAAAAAGTTCTATGATATAGGAAATCTTTTTTTCTTTCCAATGACTCTTTATAGTCAAAAATCATACTTTTATAACCCCATGTAAAAATTGTTTTAGTAAAACATCTCATTTTTGTGTCATTTTTACATTGCCATTAAATAAAAAGATATTTATGTCATTTTCCAACCAAAGTGGCTCCATGGGGTCCCCAAGTTGACCCATGGATTGTCTTCGTCGGCCATGACACATCCAATAGGTTTAGGACAAGTTTCAAGGTGTTTTCATATTTTTATAATATCATTTTTACCTTAAATTACACTAATTACCTCTAATCGCGATTAATGAAAAAAAGTTACTATTCACCAAAAAATTATTTTCATCCCATTGAACCAAATTTTACATACTAATGACATCCATGTATGTCGGATTTTCAAAATTCAATACACATTAGTGGTAAACTTTCATTTAACTGAAAAATCAATTTGCTTGATTACCACATAGTGGTTTCACTGTTCATCAAAAATTGAAGTTTTTCAGAAAATTACCAAAAATTCACTCTAAGCTATATTCGATATTCCAATTTCAAAAATGAAGTCTATTTTACAAAATTCAAAACATATAAGTCACATTAATTAATTAAATAATTAATTCCCGCTGTCATGACAAATAGCGTGTTTTTATGAAACAATAAGTATCAAAAGATTGATACTAGTTTACGTCCGATATTAAAGTGAAATTAATTCCAACGACCACTATTGGAATTATTGGTAAAAATATTTTCTAATTTCACTTTAAAACAAATTCAAAAGATTATCTAATCATATAAATAAATTAGATTAAAAAGAGGTTTTGAATTAAAATACAACATTTTTCAATATTCATTAAAAATTGAACTTTTTCGGAAAAATACCAAAAAATTACACAAAGTAAATTTTGATGTCCCGATTCTAAAGAAGAATTTATATTATCAAATATAACACATAAAATTGTCAAAAAGTGGATTTAAAAGAGGTTCTCCATCAAAAGGTGGTTAATCGACCTCTTAAAGAATATTAGAATGTTTACGCTTAAAAACTGGATTCATTCGTATTTTTAATCCTCTAACATTTATTGTAAAGAGTAAAAATATTTGACAAACATATATAATCATTTTTTAGTTAGTTCTGTTCATTCCCGCCATTACAACGGATAGTCGTTAACTACCATTTAAAAATAATATAATTTTATTATTAGAGTGCAACGTAAGATTTCAAAGAAACTCGATGTTGCGTGTTGGGTACGCCATCCAGCATAGTGTTTCCTTTATGGTTATATTAATATTTTATTCACAAATATGGATAAATATAAAAATTTCATATTCTTTATTTACCTGGGGTGTTACATCCTTCCCCCCTTTTGGGAATTGCGTCCTCGCAATTTTAAAATTGGGCTCGGAAACTTCATTGAAAATCCCACATCGGAACAAGAGTCAATAAAACAATCATTTTAAAAGAAAGAAAGAGGAGTATAGAGGTCACCCGAGTTAACCCATACTAGGATTCCATGTAAGAAAACATGGACATGGAAGAAAAAACAAAGGGTCATGTTCTGATGGAGAGTGATAGTAAACATGTCTAGGAGAAAGATAACCATAAAAAAATCACAAACCTGTGATGGGTTAAACGGTATTCGATTCCCCTGTAGGAAAAGTTAATAGACAACATTTTTGTTTTGTGTTACTTTTTATTGAGGAATTTATTTTTGAGCTTAACAAAAACATAAGGAAACATACTTACTTGTCATGTTGACTTTCAACTTTTACTAGATTTCTTACATAGACTCATACTTTCTCCAAAAGACGAGTATTTAGGAAGACATTTTTGCATTAAGAGTACTATAAACAACTTCTAGAGGAGCACCAAATCCACAAAAAAAAGAACTATACATTTCCCATTTCTTTAGACCTTAACCAAAAATAAAACCAAAAAAAGTTATTATGATATCAGATAATTCACAAAAGGATAACCCTTTATAAAAAGAAAATCTATTCTTAATCTCCAAAATTTGTCAAACAAAACCCAAAGTTCAACAAGGACCATTCGGTAAACAATTTGTCCATAAAATTATTCAATGTAAACCCAATTAAGATTGAAACCCAAATATTTGAAGGATTTAGTCACATAGTCTTCCAAGGTACAAATTAACACTTATCTTCAAATAACATCAGTTGCTCTAAAAGTCTCATACTGAAAAGTAATTATCCTAATCACATATCCACCATGATAGGATAATAATTTCCATAGATAACCCAAAATCAGCTTATTCTAGATTTCATAAGATCATCTAACTAAAATGAATTAGTCAAACTATCTAGGGACTTCACGTAGTCCAGTGGTTGGTGCTAAATACCATTTGCACTTTGGTTGTGGGTTCGATTCCCACAGCTTTGTCCGACGCGACAGGTTGTCACACGATCTGCGTGTTGTCCTTTTTCCAATTCTATATAATTCTTAAAACATTTCCCAAAAAGAGATAAAATTATCAAAAATGATCATAACATATTTTAACCTCATGTTTATCTCATGCCTTTCATTTTCCATCATATCATAGAGTAACCCAAAATTACCTAAAAAGTATGGATCATATAAACCATAATGGTTACCTTTATAATTATTACCTGAACTTCCACATCGAGTTGGTCATCTCGTACATGATGCATTAGAAAACTCACCAAGGTTGGTCATGAATCCTTGATAGCTGGTGTAGCACAACCACGAGATTCTTCATTGAATCCCCCATTCCATCTAGTCTCTTAATCAGAGAACCACCACGGTTTTCATCAAACCCATTGTCATTTTGGTGCCTGCTAGATCCATCCATTTACTAAAAACAGAAATTTCAGTGTGCGTATATCAACAAAATCACTAAGATATACTTACTCATTAAATTTATCTAAAACTAGGACTCTTTATGAAATCCTAACCATTATGGTAATGTCACTTATGCTTAGAGGATACCCTAACCTCTAAAGTTATCTAAACCGACCTTTGATACCAACTATAAGGCCCCACAGCCTTAAACCTTACTTAATATCGAATTAAATGAATAATTCACATTGAGGATCTTTTCAGGTTTAGAGTTTTAGAGAATTAGGACATAACTATTACATCTCAAAGATTACAAAGTAGACACATCTACACAGCTTCTATTTTTTCACAAAATAAAAACTCTTGAACAAAAGAGTCATGTCTAGTTCCTTGTTTTGGACATCTTGACATTTCTTTGATCCCATCCTTGACCCTATTCAACTTTAGGTCCTGTGAAAAACATTTCAAAAACTTGGGATGAGCATAAAAAGCTCAGTAAGGGTTATAGAAATATGGAAGGGAAACATGAGTTCATATATACATAAGAATGAAATCATACTTTACCCATTAAGATAGGCACTTTAAAATACCTCATAAAATCATGAATAAATCATAGAAATCATAAGACATAAAGGTAACTTGAGTCATTCATAACATTCTTACATAGGAAGTAACCCTCTTGGTTACGTTTGGAATACCCATCACAGTATATTCCCTAAATATCTTCGGAGAAACCTTAACATTTCACTCCTTCGCGTTACCCTATGCATTAGAGAGCTATAACGAGCTCACCCGCCATTTGTTTATCATAGAACCACCAGTCTTCATAATAATTCCCAAGAACCATAACATAATTCATATCACATAAAACATGCATAAAGGAAACATAACATTTCCACATTTCAATCACGAGATATCAATACAACACATTGATATAATAAAAACATTATGAAAACCATTTTAAATACCAAAGTAAAACATGGTATTTATTTTTTTCATTTTTTTAAAAAAGGTATGTCTTGTAGAGGAAGCCGAAACTCAAATAATGGTCACGGCGGCAGAGAAGTCGTTGTCGCCGCATACTTACGACAAAAAAACATTACCTTTTGTCATTTAGTAAAATGCTTTGTATAAAAAAAGATTCCTTTTGAATAAGCGTAAAAGTCAAAGGGGTTTATACACTGTATAAAAGAAGGTTGTGTATAAAATAAAATATGCCTCGATGAAAGGAGATTGAGACGAAGTCCCATACCACATTAAAACATTTGAATGGGTTTTAAAACATTCATGTACATATAAATAAATCCTTAAAACCATTTTTAAAACGTGGACATGGATGATAAATGTTTAAAGAATGAATCTATAAAACCATTTAAAAAAGTGTTTTAATAAAATATTCCTTTTCCATTTTGAACATTTAAATTATAAGCAACATGAATGTAGACAATTTTTACAACATTTTAATGACATGAGTATAGACATAATATGGATAAGGAATGTAAAGGGGTCTGTATATACACTTTATAAAGAATAAAAGTGCATATCATCAAGAAGTGTCTCAAGGAAGAGAATTGAGACATAATCCCATTCAAAGATCATGTCATTAGTGCAAGGATAAATCAAGGACAAAAATATGTGTGACAAGTATGTGTAATCAACACTCTATTCATAATATTTCATGTTGTATTTATAGCTTCATCAAAAAAATAAATAGATATGTCTTATTCACTTAGCATGGTTCTATAAATATCTTGTAGGGTTCTATTTCTTCAATCTATAACTCCATTCTATTGAGGTGTTCTAGGGGTAGAGAAATTATGACTATAGCCATTTTGTGAGGAAAAGGATTAAAACTCTTGATTTTTGAACTCACAACCATGATAACTTTTTATGGATTTAATTATATTTCCACTATGATTTTCTACAGTTTTGACATATTTTGTAAAATGAAACCATACATCACTTTTGTGAGCCAAAACGAAAATCGATGTCTATCTAGACAAATCATCTATAAGAACATAAACATAGTGCTTCCCATTTAAATTAGAAACTATACATGGTTCAAACAAATCAATGTGAACTAATTCAAGAGGATGAGAATTTGACTCTTCATTATTTTGTTTGAAGGAAATTTTGTGTTTCTTTACATTCTGACAAGGATTATAAACATTATCATTTGGAAACTCATGTTTGGGTAGGTCTTTGACTGAGATTTTTCTATATAATTTTATAATAGATTGAGTATTACAGTGTCCTAGTCTCTTATTCCAAAGCAAAAATTCATTGTGAAATACACATAAAGATAAATAGTTTTGAGAATATAATTATTCTATGTTAATAGAGTATACATTTTAATTTCATAATGTAGAAAACAAAAATTCATTTTTAGAATTAAAAATATTTCAAGTGTCATTTTCAAATTTAGCATTAAATCCATAATCACATAGTTGTTAAATACTAAGAAGATTATATTTCAATCCATCAAAAAATATTAAATTGGAAATTAATACTGAGTAAGGGTTACCAATTTGGCCAAGAACAATAAATGTTACTTTGGAATAATCACCGAAGGAGACATGTCCTCCATCAATATATATTAAATTCTCGAAGCATGAATTGTCCCATGTCATGGGTCTTGAAAACCCACTGTCAAAGTACCATAATATTTTACTGGAACTCTTTAAGAAACATTCATATAAAATGGTCAAATGAAAACATATTTTGGTACAAATACTTGTTTGGGTATAGTAATATTTTTGACCAGTGCATTAAGAACCCATATATGCCTCATAAGTTTCCTATAAACATTATACAATGTACATGATAAATAAACTATATTTGGTCCAAAAAATATTGAAATAGTTTAGAGCGTATCGTAACTTCAAATAGTTGAATGTTTTCCAGAACTAAGAGTAAAGTTGTATGTCCAATATATAAAAAAATTAGTTCTTCCAAAATATCTTTTACATGGTTGATAGCCAATGTCAGTTGTATATTTAGGAGCAATATGTTTACCAAGAATTTGTACCAAAGTTTCTTTACCATTAGTAATAATTTAAAGATCCTTTTCAATTTCTCCTTAAATAGTTTTAGTTTATTTTTCTCTTTATATAATTGAGGATTTTACTTCCTTTATACAGTGAGTTCAGTTTTTACTATTTAGGTAAGTGTATTCTATTTCGTTAAATAATTTTATTTATATTTTAGTTCATTTCATGTCTCTACAAGTATATTAAAATACTCAAACACTTATTCATTAGACATATCTTTAGAGTCCCTCTAATCTCCAGAACAATAGGAATTGTATATAGGAGATTCCATTGTTACATAAAATGTGTTTTTCATAAAACACATATCGTCTTTGTTAGCATGTTCATCATTGAAGATTCTGAATCACATAAATTTTCCAAAGAATCACTGCATGTTTCTTTCATTTCCATTTTATACATTCCATCTTTGTCCTCATATTAAGTTTTTTTACTTGAGATTTGGATAGTCAGCCTTGATATGTCCATTTTTCTTGCATTCATAATATACTATCTCTTCAGACTTGTCACTTCTTTTCTAATATTTCTTCTAACTTTTTTTGATCATATATTCCCTTAATGTTATGATTTCTGAAAAATTTATTCTTCTTGTAAAATCTCTTAAACCATCTATCTAATTAAGCAATCTCCTCATCATTGATAGGGGATGATTGTTCACTGCTATAACTTTATACAGAAACATCAAATTTTCCTTTCTCTTTGTGTTTAGAGGTGGTGGAATTGAACGTAAAATATTTTCTATTGGGTATATCCTCCTATTCCTTGTTAACTTTTTGCACTTCTTCATACATCATTTGTTTTCCAATGAGTTATTTTACAAGATGCTTGATGATGTCGTATGACTCTCTATTAGAGACAAAGGAGCATCTCCATCTATCATATATTCATTTGAGAATCCTCCTGATTTCTTCATTGGAATTGACTTCTCTTCCATTAGAAATTAGTTGGTTGAAATTTTCGTTGAACCTAAGATACATGTTATAAATAGGCATATCAGGGTTTATTTTAAAGTTATCATATTTAATGGTATAAGTTTTAAGTCTCATTTCTTTCACACTAGATGTTCCTTCATTTGAAATAGACATGGTATCCCAAATTTCATGGGAAATTTTACATGAATTGTTTTATTAAATTTCTCATCTCTAAAAGTGTAATGTAAAGCATTCGTAGAATTGAAATTGTTATCATAGGCAGTCTTGGTTGGGTCATCACAAATGATTGTATCAATAACAGGAATCTTTTATCCAACTATAATTGAAGACCAAATTTCAAAACTCATAATTTCTTAATGCCTTTTCATTTTAATTTCCCACTAAGAATAATTTGTTCCATTAAATAATGGCGGTATGTTTTTTGTAGAACCTTGCAGTCTATTATCCATAATAATGAAATACATTTAAAGAGCATGAAATTTAGAATTAATATAAATTTATAAATCTTTAATGTACAACAAGAATCATTGTTCAATATGGTAAAAAATGGAGTCTTCATAAACAATCCTATGATACCAAATGATTGTCAGATTAGAGTACACAAGAGGGGGGGGGGTTAATTGATTATCTTAAAAAAATTTCTATTTTAAAATGTATTCTCAAAAGGGTTCCCTAATTAATTTAAATATATCCTAGTTAATCATTGTTATTCAGTTATGAATGTTTAAATGTTTAAATAAATTCTTAGAAGATTGATTAATTCTCACTAATCTTAATAATTGTTATTAAAATTACATTTGAAGCTTTTCTAATAAGAAAACAATTATAACTTCTTTTCCTGATTAACTATAATTATAAATTTTGTGAATTATAACTTATATATTAAAATAGAGAAAACTAAATAAAACAGCACGGTGAATATAAAAGAAATGATTTAGTCTCAAGATGAGACCTAATCCACTCTACTTTTTTATCTCCGCCCCCAAGCAGTTTACATAAATAAACATGATCCAAACTCTATATCTGGTTAATAACATTACACAAGACTTTCTAGGTCACATGACCTCTTGCATAGTTCTTTGTGGGTTTGAACTAATAGGTCACACAATGACCTCTTCCAAACATATCCTTGGGAATACACAAGTGTAATATATGTATGAGAAATTATATCTTTTATCCTTCAGCTTAATGCAAGGGACATTGTGTATTTTTATACAAACACACAAACATTACTCTAATGATTAAAATAACACCCAATAGAGCAGAAATGATGAGATAAGGTTTGATGTGCTCAGAGTGTTGTTATATGAAGCTATGGAACTCAAGGATGAATCACATGAAGAAATTGAGTCCTCTTGTAGAAAACAGAGTATCGAAAGTACACTAGATCAGTCTCGTGTTCTTCATGTAGTAGATGGTGTGAAAATGTTCATGAATCTAGGATTAGAGTAGGCTTTGTGTACTATTTAGCAGCGTCGGGTTTCATGTGTAGGTTCTTCCTTCAAGAAAGCTTAACCTTCTTCTTTATGATTTCCACACTTGTTTCTCTTTTGTCACTACTATAACCACCATCACCAGAGTCACCCCCTTTTTATTCTAGACATGTTGTTCTTTTTATTCATAGAATGTGTTAGAGACGACATGATGCATGTATTCTACAGCTTGTACCTCGTTCTATCATGTGACATGACTACAAAGAATCATTATATATGTAAGTGAATTTTAAAACATCAAATATGACCATTAGAAATTAAATTTAAAAATGAAAAATCTAATTTAGAAATGGTTTCACAATCTATCTGTAAATGGTGTCCTAATAAAGTAGTGTCTCTTTGAAACAGTGTCTCCTTAAAATGGTGTCTCCTTGTTTATCATTGAATGGTGATA
Organism: Viscum album; assembly: GCA_963277665.1. Taxonomy (NCBI): domain Eukaryota; kingdom Viridiplantae; phylum Streptophyta; class Magnoliopsida; order Santalales; family Viscaceae; genus Viscum; species Viscum album. The sequence continues at coordinate 1,568,620,395 of OY728133.1, read as the reverse complement.
CACCTATTATGGGATAGTTGTATTGAGATCTAAAACCTTTATCACTGATGTGGTGTTTGATCACAGTGTTTGATCATGGTTTTTGGATAGTCACTATGTCTGGATGGTCACGGTTTCTGGGTCACGATGTCTAGTCACGGTGTCTGGGTCACAGTGTCTGGGTCTGTTTCTGGAAAAACATAACCAGTGGTAGACTCATGGATTCTCAGACATAGCCAAATATTAATAAATAAACAAAAATAATGACATTTATAGAAAGGATTAGACTTAATCATTAATCAATGAAATCCATTATTACACAAACTGAACATAGTTTACAATCATTAAACATAGAACATAATATCTTGGATAGGTTTAATTAAATCATAAATAAACAAATCATCTATACACATGATTTTAGGTATATTAAATAGGAATACCATGATTTACAGAATGTATAAGATTTCTTATCATTAAAACATTATTAACCCATGAGGAGTCCAACTGAAGATATATAGTAATTTCATATATTAAACTAATATAACATTATAATCCAAATAATAATACTATATGGTCTTTTATATATTACCCTTAAACATGAAGACATAACTTTTATTAAATATACAAATATACTTCATATAAAAAATTGGGTTCTAAATATGATATCTTTTAGATTTTTAAAAATATATAATCCATCAAGATATTAAAACTCATTATACTAAATTCTATATGAACACATCATATTTTATAATTTATTTAATTTACAGTATTAAAATATCTTCTATTTTCGTAACACTTATACATTTAAAACAAGTTTAGACATAGATCACATCCTTTTAAACCAAATTAAAGTCTTTTATAATGTCAAACTATAATCAGTATAGATCTTACATATCTACTCTTTTATATGTAATATTATTTTTTTAAAAAAAATATTTTATCATAATAAGGGATAAATTGTATATCATTTCTTTTATATAAAAAAAAATATCATAGACAAAACATATATATATTCTCTTAATAGCACTGTTGATGATATCATATATTATATCATATGATATAATTATCATTATTTCATAATTGGAAAAATTACTTCCCCAATTTTGTTTCAAATAACAGGTTATGATATTGATGTATCACTCCCAATTATATAATAAAACATATGTTTTTCATTATATTACATCTTGTTGTATCATTTATGGTAGTTTGTGATAAAATTCACTCTTTCCTAAATATCCCATAGAATCCTTATCCTAGATAAAAATAAACATTATCATTTTCTGTGATTTGTAATCTAAAAAAACAACAACTTTAGTTATATTTTCATAGGAAATGATATCATGATATTCATCATATAATATTCATGTTTTTATAAATGATATATTTTTTTAAAAAAGAATATGCTTTTATTCACAATATCATTATATATAACTATGATACTGCAGAATTGATCTGCTGGGTGATCACATATTTTTCTATATGGAAATATTTAACCCAAAAAAACCCAGGTTCCTCGAGAGAGTATTGAAATAATAGATTAATGAAATAAAATAAATTATCATATAATTTCCCTTTTCATTAAAAATTACTAAAAAACATGAAAATGGGTTACATAGTTATATCCATAGGATTTTTTCATCCATGTAAAATTACTTGGTTACTTGAGTCATGTTTCACATATAAAGGACCTCCCTCATCCTTAGAGTATACTTTTCCTTTAATTGGTACTCCGGATAGAAATATATATGCAGATTTCATCGAAAATGGATTTTAAAAACATTGGTTCACACAACCACAATTCATGAACTAGTTTAATACATTTCTTATATTATATAAAGTATAGTGAAAAGATATTTTATTAGTTTATTCTTTCATAAATTCACCCAAAAGAACTAATATACACCATATTATTTTAACACAAATTTTCTAATTGATTAAATACACTCATTTATGCATTAACATATATAATCATAAATATATACATTAAAAATCTCATAAAACATCATGATATATTCATTGAATGGATAAGAAGTCACCTAAAATTTTCCATGAGATATCTTATATCATGTGTATATAACCATATCATATCGAAAACTTATCAAAAAAATATATGAATGGAACATGAAGTAATATATTAAAAATCAAACCATGAGATTTTTGATTTAGTCTATTCCTCTATAAATTATATAGAAAATTACAGACTAATGGTAGAATCCATTTTTTTGTATCATTTATCATAATATTGGATATCCTTTACATTTATTTGTATTTTATTTTATAATGTATTTCTTTATAGTTATTTTCTATAGTTATTGTTTGTGTTTAATTTTTAATCCTTTTCAATGTTAGTCTATATATTTGACATTGTTATTTTAAGAGAGTTTTGGAAAATAACTTTATATTTGTGTTAATTATTATGGTAAGTTAAAATAACAAACCGTTGATGTATCGAATATGAGTTGTAGATAATTCAAAATATGATTGTATTATAGTGTTTTTTGAATATATTATTGATTATAAATAAATTGATTGAGTTACAATTTAAATTTTTTTCCATCACAAAACTCTTTTATGAATTTTATTTACCATACACCATAGGAAACATATATTGTAACCAAATCCCACACTGAGGAAAACATCTAATATCATTTTCAAATAACAATATGAATATAACATTAAACTTCATAATTTTTAATATTTTATTTTTCAATGATTATTGGGGTTGGTGTTTTAATGAACAACATGTATTGAGGTTTGAGCTTGATCATTTTTTGATTATTCCTCACGTTTTTTATAATTTTTTACTATATGTGTTTTAGGTTGAGTAAAGGTATTGAAATTAGAGGTGTTGAATGGCATAGGTAGACCACTAACTAGTTGTGGAACAAGGGTTAGGTATCCAGTTTGAACAGAGTTCATTTTGGACACATGGGTGATTTTTCTTAACTTTTATTGAATATATTTTTTTGCATAAATTTTATAAACACTCCTCCATGACCACATAATCTAAACCCATGAATGTATCACCCCTCTCCAACTTATTACCCATTCTAAAATAGATATAAATTTATTGATATTTTATTTGAGGACCATCTTACCCTTAGTGGTATGATAGAAGTGGACATATTAAAGGAATGAAAAATGGAATGGTGTTCTTTACATATTTCTTATAAATAAAAAAGATTCCATTGGAATCCAAAAAAATATAATACAAAAAAACATCCATTTCATTAAAAACCACATAGAAAAAAAAATTATTTAGAAACTGGAAATTGGGACATAATTATTACCATCATCATTTTTATACACTCATATATCTTCCCCATTGTAGTCTCATGTGACCACACCTCTATCAATTCTTGTGAGAACAACTCCAATGTTGCCTTTAAAAAGCCATTTGATACACACTATTATTAGGAATTTATAACCATGTGTCTTATTTTTGTACCCTATTGCGATATCATCATCTCTATGTAAAATTTTCCCCCATGTAACCATGTTGTCAGCTCATTTTAACCTTTAAAGGAAAACTATACATCCATATGACATAACCCCTTTCCAGCATGGATTTTTTATGGTTGTTTTTTTGTGTGGTAGATGATTGATTACAGGGTGATAGGTTTTTTTGTGATATCAAATATTTAAATGGATACTAAATAAGGGGTAATAGAGTTATAGATCATTAATTTGGTAGGAGAATTATGATTGGGGGATGGTGTAGACCCTACTGTAGTGGATGAGATGGAATTTTTGGAATGTATACTGAAATGAGTAGAAGAAATAGATAGTTTTTTCCATTATTTTATTTTATCTATTAAATTATCTTATTTATATCAATAAAAAACAAGATTTCAAGATCTTCTATATCATTTTTTTCAACTCTTCTTCCATTTCCAATTCTAATTCCTTCCCCAATTACTTATCTACTTCAATTTCATATTCCCTTTCCCTCAAAATACCTCTACAATACTAAAAAGACACCAATTTTATTTCATCCCTCTAGATAAGTCTCTACTCCCCCAACAAAACATAATGTTATCTAATAAATTCAAAATACTCTCTACTAAAAATCCATAAATTAGGGATTTGAAATATTTAGAAATTTTTGTTAAAAAAGGTGAAATATATTTGAGAGATTCGACAAATGAACTCCAATTAGTGAAATACATATTATATATTAATTGTATTATATGATGAGAAACTTATCAATGATTATTTATTCACCAATAAATTTTAATGGAATGAATGATATATTAACCTATTTATTGTATGTGATCATTTTATCAGAATTATCATCTAATTATTAGAGCTATCTATAACAAGTTTTTTCCCATTTGTGTGATTTTTATCATCTGCTGACATAATAGGTGTTATATATTTTGCTTATTTATCAATAAATATATTTTACAACACATAAATCCTTGAATATAATGGATAAAATTACAGACACCATTGGTGGTAGTGAATTTTGTTTCATACATACACCTTATTTGTAAACATCAGTGGATGATAATATTGTCTACTAGAATGAAAGCCTCAAATATGGTTCTACTATATGCGGATGAGAAAAAACTAGCTCTATAGGGATATAAGTTTATCACTATATTGATTGGACATGATTTGGTAGTAGATTATTTATTTTTTATGTTCCCCAGAATCAATTTCAAATATGATATGTTCATTGGGTGATCCTATATCATGATGGATGATTTTTATGACATTACATTGGGATCTAATTTTTATTGAATATTTTTATTGTTGGACTAATGTTCAAAGTCTATATTATGAATTTATATTGTAGAATATGTTATATCATTACATAATTAATATTTATAAGTATCTTATTTATAGAATAGTTTTATCAACATTACCACTAAAACCTCATAGGTAGTTAGTAGAATGTAGAATATTAGGAGGGACACATGAGGACATGTGGAGACCCATTTGCAGCATTTTTGGCATGGGGGATCTATAAGAGTTCTAATTGATTTGTGAATGTGGGATATTTAAGCACTTGTTTGTTTTTGTTTTATTATTATCTATATATAGATAATACACTATGAATATTAAAATTGAAGATACAATGAGAAGATAGACGAGTTGTAGAAAATGTTCTTTTTTAATCAATTTATGTAAAATTAATTCACTCATAGAGATGGGAGACATTAAATAACTATATTTGGTATTAAATCTATTTAGGATTTGTAGATATATCGATGTGATTATTTTTTTTGTTGAAACTCATGGGGTATTATAAATATATTTAATTTTTCAGAATTAAAATAAATAATTTTTGGGGAATACTAAGTAAGGGAATGTGACTTTTTAATTATATAAAATAGTGATATATGATTTATGAAGAGTGTGTGATGATAAGAATATATTTATAAATTTTTGATATAATTTTTCATAAACAATTATGACATCAACATTGAACATAAAATGGTTGTGTAATTTTTAACTAGAGATATATATGAGTTACCTTGAGATTACATAAGTTTGATTAATATATTTCACAGTCTATGTGTGGATTATCATAATGGTTCATAAGAATATAAAAATAGTCTATGGGTTTTTAGATTATGACTGAGGGGAATTAATGAGTTTTAAAATTATATGTGTTTATAAAAATATTCATTAGTTGTTTTTATCTAAGAGAATAATACTCTTTATCATATTAAGATGTCTAATTGAAGATTTATATATTGATTTCATAAATTAAATTCTTATTCAAAATGTTGAATTTATCAAGGGATATTTTTGAAGGCATTAAAAATTTTAATTTCTTGATTTTAGGATAATTTTTATGTTTTTCAAATGGTAATATATTTCATAAAAATTATCTAATATCATATGATTATTTAAAAAGATAAATCATAAAAAATGTCTCAGTGGAAAAAATGGAAATTATCTTCCATAATATTAGTCAATGATACTAAAAATAGATCATATTTTATAGAGAATTAAAACTAAAAAATATGTTTAATATGCTAAAAACACATTTTTCTTATCTTAACTTAATTTTTGTTTAACTACCCAATGCTGCCTCTATTAGGATCGAGTCCAGTTATTAGGATTGAGGTATTCCTAAAATCCTGAAAGGTATTGCCTCGAAATAATCTTCAACAAGATATCATATATACCCATACATTATAACTTGAATTGAATATAAACTAAATTGTATAACAAATTCATATATATTGACAAAATATTTAGGGTACAATTTGAGATATTACAAATTAAACCAAAAGATACGACTATAAAATTCTAGTCAGATTCCTTCCCTAAATAAAAACATAAGAGTGGAAGTAATTTTGAGAGAATCAGTATACTAGGTGTACAAATTTTGTATACATTTTTATGTTTTATAAAAATACATTATCTAAATCAGTCAAACTCTATCTAAAAAAGGTAAAAAAATACATTTGTGAGCATGCATGGGGGATTTCAAAAAATTCATCATGTGGACATCCTAGGCAGAGATCCGTCCAAATAAACAAATGTTGTCTATCTAAATAAATTATAAATATAGGGTAAAAAATATGAAATCATGAAAAATTATCTATATTCACAACTATGGTACACTCATATATATATAAAACCAATATATCATTTTCATCAAGAACTCTGAATAAAAAGGTTTCACAGCAAAGAAGGAAAAAAATCTCATAACTCAACAAATATTTCATACAAGTAGTTCTCCAAGATGAGATAATCCTTAAAATATAGTGAAAATAAAATCCTCCCCCAATAATGAATGAATTATTGAAAATACACAAATTTATATATCTTTGATCTTATTATGTTAAAATACATATTGTCCTAGAAGAAATGTATTTCTCAAAATTGTGTGAAGAATAAATTTCTAGATGATATAAGAATTAAACATGTAATGTACTAAATTTATATGTTAGAATATTTGAGGAAATTAGAATCTATAAGGTTTATATATTATATTTGGTCCTCATTATTCATTAATTGATGTGAAGGAGAAGAGAAAATATATGGTGTATCATCATCCACCTCAATCCCTAATGTATGGGCATGAAGTGGTGTTGACACGTAATGAAATTATAATATATAATTGATTTATATAAGGGCTATTGGTATATATACTTATCCCAACCTATCCCATCAATCATGTATCCTTATCTAAGATTCTAGAGGATCAACTATTTCCATAAATGTCACATTTGTGATATTGGAGTAAATACATTTCACTATCTCCCTCTTAGGTTTTTTTGGATCTATCTCCACCTAGAGTTATGGGTGATGATATGTGATTCTGTGAACAAGTCCTTAATGGTCACAACCTAAATCTGTGGGTGAAATAGATAACAACCCTAATCACACCCCTCTAAGCCTAGTAAAAGGTTGAGTATAGAGGAGAATCTAAATATATATATAGTCTCCATTGATTTTTATCTATCACCAAAAACATCTTAACTTGTATGAAATGAGTATATTTCATCAATCATAATGATCCAATATATTGTATCTGTCCCACAAATATAAATTTATGGAAAATAAAATAAAAAATCCTATAAAATAGACTCCAATTCCTAAGTCCAAATATGGTGAATAGACTCCCTTGGCTCGAGGCCTCCTCGGGTTGGGTGTCCTTTTTGAATTTCAAATTTGGTATGAACTTGTCTTTCGTTATCCCACATGAATTATGTGGTTACCGCTTTTCCTCAAAGCGGCTCTTTTGAAAATAAAAAATAGAATTTTCAGCCACAGTCTAAAAAATAAGACAATACATTCTTATAATCATCATTAAATGAAAAAACTTCCACATAGGGTTTCTACTTCCCATGTCTATGGTATTTAATATATAAAAATTTAATAACAATATTTTTTATCAAATTAATCTATTTTCACATAAAAAATTGACTGATATATTCAATTTTAGTACCTTTAATTTGAGATAAAGTGTAACACCCCGAGCTTCCACGATACGCATCTCATTCAATAATGCAATAGCTTGCATTGTACGCAACTTTGAGTTCTAACACACCGCAACTAATCAAAGTAGCCCTTATGAATAGTAATAACCACCTTTTAAATTTATAGGAAATTTATATTTCAAAATGGACTTCATTTTTGTATTCCTAATATTGAAATTAGCCTATGTTGAATTTTTTGTAATTTTCTGAGAACTTCCAAATTTTTATGAATAGTGAAAAATACTTAAAACAACATTTTTAATCAAAATAATTTATAGTGACAAGTTACACTATTGAGTGGTTTTAAAGTATAATTAGAATATATTTTTACCATTTTATCCAATGGTGGTCATTAGAATTAATTTAACATTGAAAATGGACATAAACAATTGCCAATCTTTTGATATAAATTGTTTCTTATAAACACGCTATTTGTTCTGACAGCGGGAATTAATTATAAAATTAATTAATGCAACTTATATGATTGGAATCATGTAAAATAGACATCATTTTTGAATTCGGAATATCAATTATAGCTTAGGGTGAAATTTTGGCATTGTTCTGGAAAACATCAATTTTTGATGAATAGTGAAACCAATAAGTGGTAGTTAAATAACTAATTTTTTCGTTTAAATGAAATATTACCACTTTTGTGATTTGATTTTCAAAAATCCGACACACATGGTTGTCATTAAGAAGTAAAATATGGTTCAATGAGATCAAAATAAATTTTTGGTGAATAGTAACTTTTAAGTTCTTAATCGCGATTAGAGGTAATTAGTGTAGTTTAAGGTAAAAATAATGTTTTAATAATATGAGATGAGCTTGACACTTGTCCTACTCCTATTGGATGAGTCATGGCCGACCAATACAACCCATGGGTCAACTTGGGGACCCCATGGAGCCACTTTGGTTGGAAAATGACATTAATATATATATATTTAATGTTAAAATTAAATTGACACAAACATGAGTTGTTCTACTAAAACAGTTTTTAAGTGGGGTTACACAAGTCCAAATTTTGACTATAAATATTCATTAGAAATATAAAAAGATTTCCTACATCATAGTATTTTTTTTATAATTTTTAGACATTAAATAAAGTAAATTATTTATGACATCATAATGATGCAGCAATGACCTCATTATTTAACGATTTAAATAAAATGGAAAGATAATGTAAAATCCAAAGCATAAACTTGTCAAAAACATATTGGATGAGGATATTTGGAACCCTTATCACCTTATCCTCGAATTATACAAGTGTGGTACCTTTAGAATCCGAAAAGCATTGTATAATAGAATAACATTTCATTACTTTCCAAAAGTGCCCCTCCTCTCCACTTATAAAAGGCCCCCACCACTCCCACCTTATTCAGACATTCAAGCCATTTGTCTCGGCCAACCTCTGCCCAAATACTCTCCCAACTTCCCCCTCTTACTCCTAGAATCCTCACTTTGGGCAGAACGCTTCCCAAGGAAGCCTTTGGCTCAAATCAAAAAGAGTTACCCGATTTTGATGTAATGTCTTCTCTAATGTTGTTTTGTTTTATTTTTCTTCTCCAACCCCCTAAACACTTTTCATTCCTTTATTTTGTAAAAAAACCAGTATCTAAAATATACTAGGATGTTGTTATGATAAGGATTTGGTTTACACTTACACACTCCTTCGTCTAATGGTTAAAGAACATATGGTTTCTGTGGATGGCGAATTTCTGCCTCACAAAACGATGATTGTTCAACACTCATATAACACCTTCAAAGGTTGCCATTAAGATGTCAATATTTTTATATATGATATATAATATGTTTATGTTTTACTTATTCTTCTGTATTTCTCATTTATGGCATAATTTATGATTTCCATTATGGGTAAAACGTGATAATTTCATTTTAGGAAGTGCAGACTACCGCCCCCTCAAAGTGATTTGAATCGTTAATGCCATATGTGGGATGTATAAAGGATAGATTAAATGGTATTATACACTATATTATACTGTAACTATATTATACCTTTATATAATTATGATTTCATTCCATTAAATATGAAATAGAAATGAAAGTAGCGTTCATGCGTACGTACGGCTTACCGTCTCCATGAACGGTGCATTTCATTTCTTACCTCTAAATGTTACGTAATATTATGAATGAATGTATATACTTGATATATATGATATATATGACATCTAAATCATGAATATAATTCTGGAGATAATGGATATTCTACCACATAAACAACATGTAATTATAAGAAGTTTATTGTTGACTCAAGTACCAAAGATCGACAAAACGACCGTTATTAACTTAAATAATTACATAATGTTCATAACATGGTAATAAGAGATATGAAAGGAATAATGAACATGAAAAAGGTTCTTAAGTAAATAGAAATTAACTCTAGTTTATTATTCAGGAGGTTAAAGAACGGTCGAGTTAGGACAAGACGCAAGGTAAGGGAACTTCTTAACCCAATTTCTATTCTTTGGGTTAATCTCCTACTTTCAAATTATGTCATGATATTATTATGTCCTATCTTGTATTTTTACATTATTTATGTGTAATTATAGTGAATACACATTATAGATGTACTTTATTTAAAAAAATTATCTTTTTAAGGACTTCGTCTCAATCCCTTTCATTGAGGCATATTTGGTTTTATACACAACTTTCTTTTATACGGTGTATAAACCCTTTTGACTTTTACGTTTATTCAAAAGGAATATTTTTTATTCGAAGCGTTTTACTAAACGACAAAAAGGGAATGTTTTTCTTTCCGTGCTTATGAGGCGACAACGACTTCTCCGCCACCGTGACTATTATTTGAGTTTCGGCTTCCTCTACAAGCCATACCTCTTTTTAAAATGAAAAATAAATACAAAATTATAATTTTCTTGTATTTTGGTATTGAAAATGGTTTTGAAAGTGTTTTTATTATATCAATGTGTTGTATTAATATGTTATTGAAATGTGGAAATGTTATGTTTCCTTTATGCATGTTTTATGTGATACGATTATGTTATGGTTTATGATATGTTTAAACCTATTCATATGAGGAATGCAATGGACTTAATAAGTGACGGGTGGAGCCCGCTATAGCTCCTCGATGCATCGGCATGTCTCATGAGACAAACTAGTGTCTTGGCACAAGGCCTTGACAAAATCTTATTTGTGGTCTTGGCACGAGGCCTTGGCTACGTGGTTATGATAGTCTGTCATTATGCATTCCATCATTAAGAAAGTGGTTATTGATATTTAATGTGATTATTCGACCAATAGAATATCCATGTGAATAAGCAAATGGCATTATCTAATTTTAATTTTTCCATATTATGTTGAAGTTCATGTTTAAAAGGCTTTTGTTTTAGTTATACATTGCCTTAAATGTTAATGTTTATTTATGAAAGCTTCCGCATTATTGTTATCCTTACTGAGCATCTGAGCTCACCCCTTTCAATGTTTTAATATTTTTCCAGGAAGTGAAGAAGTATTTTATGAATGACCTGCAGGGATAGTCATAAGAGGATATGAGTGTGGACTATGGAGACTTTGCTATTGTATTTTTTCACCTTATGATGTAATGTAAGACTTATTAATGTATCTATTGTTTCCAAGGCTACTAAACTAATCGGTCTTTCGAGACTTGATCTTTTGTGATCATGCCAATGTTACGAAGTAATGCGCCGACTCTGGGTAGTTGGGGTCGGGGCGTTACATAAAGTAACCTCTAATACTCTTCTTCATTATCCATCATTCTCATAAATGACTTAAATGTTTATTCAATATGATATAAATCCATATTCCTTTTGATTTTGGATTATAGTCAATTTTTCTTCATATCAAATTTAATTTTTAATTATGATACTCCATCTAAGATAATAAACATTATTTGTGTCATGGAAACCTAATTTATATATTAATCCATATCTATTCATTCTCTATTTATCACTCTACTTTCATTACAAGAAATCCACTCATTACATTTCTAAAATCCCCAATTTCCCTAACATATATGGTAAATTTTTTGAATTTAATATTTGATAAGAAATTTATAATCTATATAGATGATTTCAACTGAATTTATAAAACTACATTTTTTATCTTTACCATAAGATACATGTTTCTAATTTCACTGAACGGTTTTTTATCCAAAACCATTCACCAAAACCCATATCTAAACAACCAAACATTTGATTATTTCAGGGATAGTATGAAATACATAAAAATATATCCCCTTATATTATTTTTATTACATAAAAATAATTATATTTATATAATCCCCTAAAAATACTTACATCATCATCCAATAATCAAAAAAATCAATTAGCTTATCGATAAAAATATTTCATTCTAAATAATTATTTACCATATAAAACATTAATATTTATATTAATTATGTTAATTTATTATCATTTCATAAAATATTTTTTATCCAATTAATTATTTGTAGTGTTCATAATTCACTATCATGACATTCCCAAAATAAAATAAACTATTTTCCACTAGGAATGAGTTATTAAATGTTGTCCAATAGAAATTTTTGTGCCAAAAATAGACATCATAAGATCCATCAAGTGTTCTACAGGTGTTATTGCAATTTGTTGGGTGGGACAAGGCACATTCATGTACATGATATGCTGACACATTGATCTTCTCTAATTTGTTTGATCCTTGACAATCAGATCTAGTTTTGTTATTGATTTGATTAACCATAGATTTATATGAGACCGAATATCAACATAGAAAAGCTCCCACCTCTCCATAATCAAATAGTAATTATTAGTTGAATATGTTCAACATACTATCGATATTTATTAATCTGATGGTGGGGATCATGTAGGGAGATATCTACCATCTTATGAATTGGTCAAAAGGTTTGGATAAGTATATTCCCCATTACAAATCATTCCCACCCCATCCACCTATGGGATGACCTAAATAAATTCAATCTATCAATACAATGACAAAATGAATCAATTATTTTACTATTTTTCTTCCAAAAATAATTATAGGTATTTATAACCTCTTTTATTATATATACTACTTTTCTACTTGGACAGTACAATGATGTCGGATGTCATTTCTATTCTAGGTCTTATGATATTTCTTTCTAAGAGTGGATGTAATTTTATTATCTATGTAATATTAATGGAACCTTTGATCTAATCCAAAGTATTTTAGGTTGTATCATCCCACTAAGGTGCCTACAACAATGTCTTGGAGTCCCTAATTTCATAGTGACTCACTATTATTTTCCACCCATACAAAACTATATTAACCATGTTTTTTAATGAAATTTAATAATATAATAAAAATTTAACATTATTTTTAATTAAATAATATAATTTATTTCAATGTTAAATTGGGAAATTATACTATTTTTATTTTTTACATCGTATTAAGTGGTTATTTGGAGATTTGATGATTGAATTCAAGAAAATGATGCCAATTTTTGTTATAGCCCGAGCACCCTTGTGGAATTAAATATTTAATTTGGATAATCTCTACATCCTACTAGGATGAATATTTTTGGTAGAGTGAAAAAAATTATTTTATAAATTTCTTTAGATGACCATGGAGTCCAATTTTTCAGTTTGGAAGCCCAAAAGTGGCACCAATTGTGATGAAAATATTTGCGGACAACATTATACCACCCATCTATATTTGGGACATAACACGAAACTCAAACCTCTAATTTATATAATTACACATACATTTGACATATAAATTTAATTAAATCCTCCCTAGTAAATTTTAAGACAACGGAACTCATTTTGTTCAGAAAAAATGTCAAATATACATAGTTGAAAAAATATTTTCTAATTATATCACCCACACCCATAGATAATTGTTTAATCTCATATCGAAATTTAAATATGTCTTTATGAAATAACACACTATATAACTGATAAGGATGTAACTAAAAGGATTACGTATTTGTATAATTTTATATATTTCTTCATTTATTTCAATCAACTTCTACATCATATACTTCTAAATATATTTGTGTTCAATTTGGGGGGGGGGGTGTTCATTGTTGTAATACCAATCTCAATGATTTTAATCTTTCAATGTTACTTGAATATTCATTATTCAATTATTATTAATTTATACATTTATATTTTCTATGTATTCTATTATGATCAACTATAAATTAATGTAATGATAAATCTCATGCATCTATGCATAACCTGAATATTGTGATAATATTATCATGTTTAACTATTTTATCACCCATTCACTTTAATGAGTGTACAATAGGTTTATTTCGATTGATAATATTCAAAATCGTTAAACCATTAATATGCATGATATTTTATTTAAAAAAATTATATTACTGACATAAATACTAGCATCTCGTCATGTTTTTGTTGTGATTCATTGATTGAGTTCAGTTCTTGTATCAACAAAATTTTGTAAATTTTGAGCGGTCACAAGTAATCAATATTTTTTATCAATAAAATCCTATGTGTTAACATAGGAATAAATCAAAAAACATATTGTTTTTACTGTTTATAAATCATGTAATCAACGATCATTCCATCTTTCTTTTACGGCGAGGATAAATAATCATTATTGAAAACTCAGTATGGATTATCACAATTTCACCATATTATTATCTCACATAGTAATATTCTTTAAAATTTCTATTTTATGTAAAAGGAATCCACCAAAAAAATAATATCATTATATATTTCCAAAATAAATAATCAAACCCTTAATTAAATTAATGATATAAGGATCCAACAAGAGATGGCATGGGGTTAATACACTACTGCATAAATTCTAGTAAAAGTGACAATCTAATTTTACAATCTCAAAAATGTGATCAAATTTAGGAACCATTTTGTCGAATATTGGATCATTTTTTAAATTTAATTCAATATTTATCTTTTTTTATTCCACATTCCAATCAGTAACCCACCTTTTTTTATTTCTATGTGTGTCTTTCTTCTTCATCTTCTCTCTCTCTCAAATTATTCTCTCTCTCTATTTATAAATAATTCTATAGTATATAATTATCATTTTTTTAATTTCATTCAACTTAATTTCATTAATTTTAGTCACGTTTCATTAAAAATAAAAAATCGACTTAACAAATTATATTCATGACATGATTTTAAAAGACAAGTATTTATTCAAATTGTTCCAAAATTTAAAACACATATCACTCCTAAATTTGTTCATCTATATTAGGAAATTCATGTAATACTAAAAGACCCCCTGGGTAACCTCAAGTGGTCATAATATAATTTAATAGCAAAATAGATCAAATCTAAGAAAACATGGTTGTAAATATCCAAAACATTAAATAATTGACCACCCTGGATGTGGAGTACCAATTCACAAACATCCAATATCCTGGGGAAGAATCCTAATATTAGAGGAGATCAGGCCTTGTGCACCACCTCCAACATTCCATGGTCTTCCATTTGAGGACCCTAAAATTCATCTCAAAGAGTTTCGCATAACATGCTCCTCAATGGAACACCAAAATGTGACTAAGGACCCAATTATGTTTAGTGCCTTCCCTTTATCCCTTGATGATGTAGCCAAATACTAGCTATAATATCTACCTTCAAAAATTGGGGGATGGAATGACCATAAACTACTCTTCGTGTATATGTTTATCCCTAAATCTTAAAGAACACCAATTAGAACCAAAATCTCTAGAATTATTCAATCATATGGAGTTGACCATCATGAATATTTTGAGAGATTCAATTGTAATTTTATCAAGTTACCCCCACTACAAAACTAGATTAAAATATTTTAATATATACTTCTATGTGGGACTTTCCCTCATTGTTCATGTCATGATAGATGTTACATCTGGAGGTTCCCTAGTATATAATACTCTTATTGTCACTTGTGTATTAATATCCAACATGGTTCAATGTATACAACAATTTTGTGAAAGAGAAATTTCACCCACTCGAGGAGTACATGTGGAAAATTATTCTTTTCTAGAAAATAAAGACAGATAATAAAATTGATGAGAATAATACATTATATGATAGATATTTCAAAATTAAGGTAATATAAACTCTCCACATATTCCATTTCATTACATTGTCTTGTTATGATGACACTCATTATTATGACCAATTCCTGCAACATTATTATTCATAATAATCTTTTGAAGTAGTATTCCCAATGGTCACATTCAGTAAGAACCTACCTTTAGGAATGTACTATTCAGGCCAAATCCAAAACTTGGGTGGAATGCAAAACTATTGTACATGAAAGGTGTAAACTTGAGTTACCCTAAAAAAATATAATCAACAAGGATATGATATTAATCCTTCTTATCCATAACCACATCAAAATAATATTCCTCCCACAATAATTTAACAAAGACAAAAGGACATTGTGAATAAAAAAGGAAAACTAGAAACTTCAGTTCTAAAATACCACACAATTATCAATTAAAGAAAAATAAACTCAAGTGGGATAATTGGAAGACACCATTGGTTAGAAAAACATGGAATATTCTTGAAATATACTATCCTAAAAAAACATATGATCAAAAATGTTAAATTAATTTATTGAAATCATAAATCATAGTAGTAAATATGACTCTTATTAGACAGATTATACACAAAAATTTAGTCCCCCACTTGAAATATCATATTTTCCACTCATAAAATATTTAGATAAAAAAGGGTAAACATGTTATTAATAAGGATTCCCCAAGAAAATCTATTCCACTTTTTTTACACCAAAGATACTTTAAGACTATTAATTTTTTTATAATGTGATAGATAGATAAATATTGGATATTTATAAAAATATAGAGGTTCACATATATTTATTAGATGCAGTAAAAATGTCTTAGAAATATAAAAAATTGCATATGCAGTATTTCTCCCATAGATGGTGCTGTAATGGGAACGATAGTGTCATCCTTGGAATAAATGTCTTTGATTTTATAAAGCTAGAGATTCTAACCAAATTAAAGTATATGATCACTTTCATGATACCTTGAACTATAGGGGATACGTTATATAATGTTGCAAAACTTTTTTTCAGTGCTTTGATTACATTGAATCCTCTCTCTTTATACACATATCTACAGTTTGGAAATCGTAAAAAAATTGGTATTTTTTGTGAAACATGCCCACTATAGTACAACACACTTATTAGGAGAGATCTTGGATGTCCTCACCAGGGTTTATAGTCTGATATTCCCAACACATTTATACATTCATGAGATGGATGATACCCAAACCTATGGCCATGACCCTCTCATACATGAAAATACATTACATAAAAAAATAAGAGGATAATCAACATACAAAATGTTATGTATTCTATGAATTTTAGTGGATAAAAGGTATGTTTTAATATCCTTGATGCTATGAAACTCAAAATTTAAGGGAACTCCACTATTTATATCTAACTGATTTAATTTCTCCCTAATAAAACATTAAAAACATTCTCTCTTAAATGAAAACTCTAATTCATTTACTTCATATTCACTGTAGGATGATTGGAGTTTTGATTAAATTTTTGGGTTCTTTTTGTTCATTGAAATGTAAATTTTTTGCTAAAATTGATTTGTGAGTCTATTTTGAGGTACCTAGGACTGTTGATTTTTCTTGAAATAGAATTTTTATTGATTATATTTCATCGATGAATAAACATTAGTACACATATATATTTTGTGACACCCAACCCCAAAATCCCAGAGCATGTTCATTATTTTAATACATTTTCATGATTACAAGGAATCATTTTTCAATGAACAGATCAATTTAGAATTTATAGAAAATACATTACATACATGAACTTTATATCACAATTTCTATCATAAAACTATACATAGATAATTTTTTGAGAAATCCATTATTCCCCTATCTTAAGACTTCGTATCAATCATAAATGACTTAATGCTATCCAGGGAAAATAAAACATAAAAATGGAATGAACTCAGATTATTAGTAAGGATAAATAATAGATAAGAATCTATCATAAATAATCATAAACATTTAAATAAATGTATAAAACTAATACAATATCTTTTTAGATATAATTGATATCACAATATGGTTCTAGTAAATCAAATAATTCCATTTAAAACATCACATGGATATTCAACTAGTTGCATAATTAAAGGAAATATCAATAAGTAATTTCATAACTAGAAAATGAAAAATGCCAGATATCTGAAACATGCTTTCAAGGCCTGAACCAAGACATCAAAAATTAATCGTAATGGCCTCATCCATATCCATATCAAAAAATAAATTTTAATGGCCTTGGCTGAGTCCATATATAGTTTTTCCCATGAGACCTAACAATGATTTGAGAGGACATAGTGGGCCATTCCCATCAATTACTAAGTGAAATGAATTCCTCATATGACAAGGGTGAAATATAATAAAAATAGTCATATTAAAACTTCTATAAAAAATGGTAATAAATTAACCATAAACCATGAATTGTATTGAAATAACACATCCATATTTAAATATATCATATCTCATTCAGTAAAATATGAAATATTTTATTACCATAAATTAACATTTAACAAGAATAATATCCAATAAAGGATGTTGACATATTTGAAAATAATAAGTAAAACTCATTTAGAGAAATATACCATTTTTTATGAAATCATTTAAAAGTCACACAATTTATAAAGAAACTCATTTAAAATATATTTTTGGATCTTTTTTTTTCATACCAATTTGATAGAATTTTCATTTTAAAATAATAATTTCTATATTAATAAATAATTAAAATCATTTTGAATACATGTACATTAAATAAATATATTTCAAAAAATAAATCATCAAAACATTTAAAATGATAATATAGTTAAGGATTTAGATCCAAAAACATTTAATATATTCTTATTGAAACCAATTTTTTTAAAATGAACTTGGATGATAAATATTTCTTAGTAAATACTTAAACATAAACATTCTCAGAAAATAATGAGATTGAGGAATTTACCCTTACCATATGTCTGATACTATCTATATGCATTTGAAACACATGTAAAATATTTTTAAAACATATTATTATATTATATGAGAATCATAATAATATTAATGATATAATATATGATTATTTTATGAAATTATGTTATCATTTTTTAACAATTCAATGTTAATGCATAATTTTTGTTAATAATTGGTTTGTTTATCATACGTGGTTTGACTAGTTATTCATGATCATATTACATATTTTGTTATTTAATTACATTCATATTGTATAATATGATTTATATATCATATATAATCATAATGAAAATATTTATAATAGATAGATATATGAAATAGAATATATCGTTCATGGAGATGGTAGACCGTACATATGCATGAACATTGTTGCCGTTTTCTTATGTTATTCAATGGAATAAAGTGAACGAAATATGTTTGTGTGTGTATGTATTATTATTCTAGTAGCCTTAAAATGTCATCAATTTCATAATTATGCATAATATATATATTTATTATAATCATTTTTGGACTGTGAATGTGTAAAATGAGTCTCATCATGTCATGGAGATGGTAAGTCGCACATACGCATGAGCAAAGGTATCATTCCAATAATGGGTTAATGGTATATAATTGTATTGAAAATGAAATTTATGGAGATAATTAAATTTTATATTTATTATTTAAGAAATTTATATTAATTATTATATCTATTGAAATAATGTATAGATTAAAAAGAATTTACACCACGACATTAAGGCGGTAAGTCATACGTACGCACACATGGTGGTATTATTTTTCATAGGATGTGTAAAATAAAAAAATTGTTGTCCCAAAATTATATAAACATATAATAATATATTAGAATCTAGAGTTATTATTTTATTATGATAAAACCATAGGAAGAGGGATTAAAACATGCAAACATCGTTGATAGATGGGACAAAATAATTACATCTTCTTCGAGTGTCTCCATTTGATATTTACAAACTGAATCCATAAGATGTATTTATTCTCAAATAATGGCCTCTTTATAGAAGTTATAGAAGTTAGGAGGAGTGTTCAGTAGTTTTTGGCCAAAAAAATGGATTTGGAGGTTTGAATTAATGAGTAGAGAAAGTGCCCTTTTATAAGTGAGGTGAGGGGATCTTTAAGAAATGCTTGAAATATTAATATATTATAAATTTATTTTGAGATTCTTTTATCTCCAAATTAATTTATTTATAGGTTAAGATGATTATTTGTCTAAATCCACTTGTAAAATTATTTTTAGACATGTTTAGGTCCTGAAATTATTATTATCTTTTAGGATTAACCCTTGATTAACAATTTATCTTTTACCATATCATCGTGTATTTTTTTACTATAGGGTTAATATAGTCACTATAAAATTACAAGAGAACCTATAGTGGATCATGAATGACATTTTTAACATTATCTATTTCATTTTAATGAATATTATATATTAATTATTTTTGAATCATTTAATAACATAGCATTTGTTTTAAAAACTAATTTTTGCCAATTTTGACATTATTTTGTATTTGATATTTGTTAAATTCATAAATACATTATTCCTTAAAAAATGAATTAACTAAAATATAACATTTAATATTCATCTATAAAATTATTGTATGGAATAAAAAAATGAAATTACAATTCTTTTAATATTTATCATATCGTTATTGAGTTCTTTCATTAAAAAAGAAAATATTGCATCATTATTATGTTATAATTAAATTAAACAATTTAATTTATAAAAAACTAAAAAAATAACATGATGCAGGAAATTGTTTTATGTTTATATATACTATTTATAGTTTAATATATCACTTATAAAACTCTAATTAAAATTGATTTAGTAATAAGATACATGTTTATGTTATATTTCCCTTTTCATTATGATAAATATTATAAAAGGTCATTATCACACCGAAGTGGTTCCATTGGGTCCTAATATCGTCCTATGAATTATCTTGGTTCGAAATATATCATCTAATGGGATTAGGACACATGTTAGGGTAGTTTTTATTGATATAATATTATTTTCCCCTTATTTACCTGATTTACTTTTTAACCATGGTAAATAAAAATAATTACTTCTGTTTCTATTAATAATGTTCAAAAATAAAATGTACATATTTTAAAAAAATAACCTTCTAATTAAAAATATTGAATACATTTTTTCATAAATAAAACATAGAATTGGTAGATATTAATTTAATATTAATTAATGTTGTCAAAACAAGAAAGCATGTTTTTAAGAAGTAAAAACTTTCAAAATATTGGCATGTGTTTATGCCCAATTTCATTATTAAATTACTTAAAAACCAAAATTGGAATAAATTATAAAAACATAATCCAATTATACATTAAAACTAATTAATAATATAATCATACTATAAAAATAAATGAGAGGAAAAATATTTTTGAATTAAAATTTAGTATTTTCCACAATTCATTAAAATATGAAAGTTATTAGAAAAACACAAAATATTTATACAATTGTAATTTTTTTCTATCATATAATGAAGAATTTCATTCCATGAAATTTAATATAAATGTGCCATATATTGTATTTTAAAAGGTTTCACCCTTAAAAGGAGGAAAACTATATTTTTTAAAAATACATCTTTTATCTGAATGGTTTATTTTTTCAATATATATTGCATATTAACACATAAGATGAATGATAAAATTAATTATAAAATATAAAATTCAAAATGTGGTCAATAATATTCATTTTCACTTTTTGAGTGGCTAGTTTGATAGGTTATGGTCTACTGAGACTCATTGTTACATGAAGTTCTTGCTATATAATTATTAAGAAGACGTGTACCATATAAGCTTAGGGTCTTACATTATCCCTTCCTTAAATAAATTGAATCCTCTCAATTTAATATCGGAATCTAAATATATTTGTTAAAGTTTTGAAAATATATATATTTAAATCCCACTTCAAAAATTAATTAATGAGGCATCATATTAAAATAAAGAAAGGGATATATGAGGGTCAGCAGAGATAACATATACTAGAATTTCATGTTGATTAATTTGGATATAGAATAAAAAACTAATGATCATGTTGAAATGGAGAGTGATAGAGAAAATGATTTGGAAAAGGTTATTAACCATAATGGTATTAATATATGATGATTGGTGAGGCCATTTGATTCATCACAAATGAATGTACTAGGAAGATATTTTTGGTTTATGATATTTTACCTATAGTAGAAGAGTTACTTCAATGTGTCATAACACAAGGAAGCACACTTTATTGACCTATAGAGTTGCATCAGTTAGTTAATTCCTACCACAAACTCATCTTTCTCTTCAAAATATAATAAAACTCAAACAATTTCCATTTATTATAAATGTAAATGGTTTATAATATAAACTAACAACATTTAAATATATAAATCTATTTTATAATAAATATGGGAATATTATTGGCTAAGGGTAGGCGATAAATCATTTTCGTACTTTTGTTGTGGGTTTGATTCCCATAGCCTTCTCTTACACCACGGGTTTTTGCCCAACCAATAGGTTGTCCATTTTAAAAAAATATTATTATAACATTTAACAAATAACATTATGAAATTTTTAAATACTAAACAATACTATCCAAAGATAAACATAATCCATTCATACCATTATAGTTATACAAAATAGTTCATTCCAAACACTTTCTGAAAGGTAAATAAATATCCAAAATATATTGTAACATCATATTCCCCAAAAAATGTAATTTTTCTGTTATTGACACACACTGAATAGATGGTTACCATCAATATGTTAAAACTGTGATGAAAAACTACCACTCTACAACACCTATATATATATATATATATCACCTTATTCTTATAACTAGAATAGTATTCTTGAATCCAAATACAGAAATACATTAATTATCACACTTAGATCATTGTAACAACATAAGCGTGATCTTGATCTACTTTATTCTTCTAAGGTATATTTCCATAATGATTTGGAAAATAATTCGAATAATGTCAAATAAAATTATAATTACAGCATTGCACAGAGTTGTTCTTTAACTTACAATCAAGATCCTGGTGATGTTTTTCTCCAAATTTGTATCAAACTCCCATTCCTTTTACGAAATTACCATGGTGATTATTTGCATAATTACCACATAATGGAAAAGCATTATTTTTAATTTTCGCCATTACTTGTATCTTTCTACACCATTCTCTTCATATCTTTGATTAATTTAATTCCGTACGACTTTTGGAATTCCTTTTCCATCTTGATGTCACATGGGACAATATTTTAGTATAATGAGAAAGATTGTGAGACTTGTTCCAATCTAAGGAATTGTTATAACCCTTTAAAGATTCTATAAATCTTACTCCTTGGGTTATGTATGTTTTCTATATCATACCATGATATCCTTGTAATGTTGGACTCATACATTTAAACATTATCATTCTTCTTCTTCCTCTGACTCATAAATTTCCTTTCCATATCAGCTCTCTGTTCATGAGGAAAGTATTTCTCAAGGAAAATTTCTTTAAATTACCTCTACTCCATAGTTTTTAATTCTATTTCCTCCTTTATGTTTTGAATTAATGACCACTATTGACTCGTATCTCATGGGATATGCCAACCTACCATGAAAAATTTCTCCCATTCATTATTTCCTGAGGAAAGAAATATTTTCTCTAAGGAACTTATACTTTGCTCATCCATAAATGGATTTTAAGTCCCATTTAATGTTAGAGTTTGTTATCTCATGAAGCGTTCTAACATTGATCTTTTTCATTATCGATTAGGGTGATCCATATGAGTAAGGTTGTTATTCATAACCTGAGTTACATGTCCTCGTATGGTTAGATGTTGTTCAGCACCAGTTTCATTGCCATCTCTACTATTAATATCATTCATATGATGGAAATCCCTATATTGATTATGTGCATTGATACGGTTTCCATTCCTTCCATTAGAATCCATTTATATAAAATGGTATACTCAAGATTAGGTTACAAATCATAATGAATAATTCAAAAAAATTAAAATACATTACATAAATTTACAAATTTATGCATATATAATCCTTAATGATAAATATGGTTACATTAAGGACATATTTAATCATAAACCAATTATAAAGATGTATTTTGAAGATATGAATTATCATAAGAATATTCTCTAGTAGTTTCAAACCTGGTATAGAGTAAGGCTAATGGTCTTGTATTGGGTTACCCTTAGTCATGCTCAAAACCCCTTGTTGCATTTTAACCGCTAGGTTCATCTGTTCTAGAACAACTTCCACTTTTAGTATCCATACATGGATTTATTTTTTGAAATATCCAATCAATCCCTACTTTACGAAAATTCTAGGGGGTTATTCTACTCTTGTCCTCAAAGTCTATTTTAGGGTTATGATCCCTAATCTATGTTTTCTTAATCAATTTCCAAATTTGTTGCTAAACTTCTGTTGACACCAAATGTAATACACCGAACGCCAAAAACCAGAGACGATTAGTTATTTTAATAAATTGAAATGATTATAAAGAATCATTTCTCGATGGACTAACCAATTTAGCATTCATGGAAAACAGATTACATATAAGAACATTACATCACAATTTCGAACATAAAACACAGTATGGATAATCCTTTAAAAATGCATTAATCACATAGCATAACCCTTCTTATCAATCATAAAATGCTTTTTTGCATTATAGGAAATTAATATATAAGAAAAGAATGATTTCAGATGCTCAGTAAAGAAGAAAATATTTTTGAAGTAATCATAAAAAATCATAATCATTTATTTCAACGTATGAAACTAAAATGCTAGCATTTTAAACATAATATCTAGTACATTATGGAACGATTAAATCAAATAATTCAATTTAAATTTTCTCACAGATATTATACTTTTTGAATAATCATAATAAATAGCAATAAATAATCCCATAATAATGGAATACATAAGCACAAACATTTGAAACATACTTTCAAGGCCTTTGCTAAGACATCTAAAAATAAATTTTTATGACATCATCCAAACCAATGTCTAAAAATAAATGGGCAACACCTTAGAATAGTCCATATCATAGTTGTCTCATGAGACCTACCAATTCATCAATGGGCTATAGAGAGCCCTTCCCATCACTTACTATTTCCAACGCATTTCTCATATGAAATGGGTGAAACATAACATAAACATTCGTATTAAAACATCCATACGAAATGCCAATACATTAACCATAAACCATGAATTTTATAAAGATAACACATCAACAGTCAAACATATCCTAACTCATTCAATATAATATAAAATATTGTATTACAATAAATCAACCTGAATCAAGAATAATATACAATAAAAGATATTAAACAATTTGAAAATAATTAGTAAAACTCTTTGGGAGAAATATCCCGTTTTCATGAAATTATTTAATGTCGCATAATTTATAAAGTAATTAATTTAAATTTTATTTTTGTAATAAATTTTTCAAATATCATTATGAAGGAATTATCATTTTTTAAAAATCACAACCAAATAAATAAATCCTTATAATCATTTTGAAAACATTCCCAATAATTAATTAGATTTAGAAATATAAAACATAAAAACAATTAGAATGATGATCTAGTTAAAAATTAACATCTATAAAATTTTATAATATTACATTGGAATATATTTCTATGAAACATGGAAATGAGTTATAAATATTTCTTAGAAAGTATTTACACATAAACAATATAGGATAATAATGAGATTCAAGAATTAACCCTTACATTAGGTCTGATACTCTTTGTACGTGTCTGAAAATCAGGTATAATTTTTTTTAAACTTATTATTAACATATATCATAATTAAAATATTATCTATTATATTATATAATATAATTTTATGAATTTATATTACTCATTTGTTAACGATTCCAAGTAAATATAACATTTTGGGTATTAATCCCTTTGTTTATCTTACATGTTTTAACTTGTTATTCTTCATCATATTACATAGATCATGATCTAATTATATACATAATGTATAATATAATTTATATACCATATATATTAATAATATAAATATATATAATAGATCAATATATGAAATGTAATACACTTTTAATGGAGTCATTAGACTGTACATACGGTTAGATGATGTTTTTGTTTTCTCATCGTATTGAATGGAAGTAAGTGAATTAAATATGAGAACACACACACACGCGCGCATATATATTATTCTAGTAGAAATTTAATTTCATATATTTAAAAATAATTCAATATTTATTTGTTTCTAATCATTCTTGCGTGGTCAATATGGAAGATAAGTCTCATCACGTCGTGGATATGTTAAGACGCACACACGCACAAGCGATGATATCATTTCCTTAATGGTTTAATTGTATAGATTTGGATGGAATATGAATTATAATAAATAATTCCATTTTATATTTATTATTTAAATATTTTATATTCATAATAATACCCATAAAAGTAAAGTATAGATGAAAATAATTCACCCCACTATGTGGAGATGCTAATCCATACGTACCCATGCATGGTGGTATTGTATTGCAAAGGATGGTTAAAATTATGAAAATTGTTTTATAATAATAATATAAATATCACATCATATATTATATAATATGGTTATTATTTTAGTATGGTAAAAAATTAGGAAGATGATGTTGAAGAATAAAAAACTTTGATAGAAGGGATAAAATGAATACCACTTCTTCGGGTGTCCCCTTTTGTTTTGCACAAATTTAATCTTTAGTTGGGTTTTTAACAATTAGGTGGACTCTATGATAATTTTATAGAGTCTGTAAGGAGATTTGGGCAGGGTTTTTCTGAGCCAATGGGCTTTCAAGGTGTCAATTAATAAAAATGAGAAGTTCCCTTTTATAACTGAGGTGAGGGGCACTTTAGAAAAACCATCAAATATTAATTTTTTAATAATTTATTTTCGGTTTATAATAGATCATAAAAATTTTATTTTGTGGATAAGAAGATTATGGGTAGAAATATTCTTAAGAAATTATTTTTAGACATGTTTAGATCTTTAAATTAATCTTATCTTTTGGGATTAACCCTTTGTTAAATATTTTAACTCTTACTGTGTCTTCTTGTATTATTTATACTACATGGTTAATATAGTTATTATAAAATGGAAATAGAACCTCAAGACGTCACTAATAAAATTTATAACATAAGATATTTCATTTTACTGAATCTTTGTTTTTTATTATTTTTATATCATTCAATAAAATAGAATTTTTTTAAAAACTCATTTATGCCAATTTTAACATTATTTAGTAATTGATTTTTCATAAATTCATAACAACTATATTCCTATAAATAAATAAATAAAATAAAACCTAACATGTCATAGGAATCTGAAAAACCATTTTATTGAATATAAAATTTCAAATAACATTAAATTTAATATTTATTATGTCATTAATTTTGATTCTTTCATTAATAAGAAAAATGCTGAATCATTAGTGAGTCATAAAGAAATTTATTTATTTAATCTATAAAAATTACAAATAAAATACCATGAAGTATGAAATAATTTTATCTTTCTAATTATTATTTATAGTTGAATATACCAATGATAAATCTCTAAATAAAAATCATTTTAGCAAAAAGATACATGTTTATGTTGTATTTCTCTTTTCATTAAATTAAATATTATAAATGCTCATTATCACACCCATGTGGTTCCACGGGGTCCTAAAATCTTCCAATTAATTTTAATGGTCAGAAATTTATCATCCAATATGATTATAACCCATTTTAGGGGTAGTTTTATATTATAATATTATTATATGTTTCCCCTTATTTACCTGATTTACTCTATTACCATAGAAAAAAAATTACTAAAGTTATTATTCATAATTTAAAAAAATAACAGGTAGCTATTTACAAAATTTGGACATTTTGATTCCAAATAAGGAATCAATTTTTCCAAATTCAAAGCATATAATTGGATGAAATTAATTTAAAATTAATTTCTGTTTTCAAAACCAGATACCGGGTTTTTATGATTAAAAAACTATAAAAATATTGACATGTCTTTATGTACAATTTCTTTGTGAAATTACTTAAAATGACAAAAATTGAATTAAAGTTTTTTTAAAAATCAATTATACCTCAATAAATATTAAAAATATAATCTAAATATATAAATAATTTCCATGAAAATGTAGTTCTGAATTAAAATGCAGTAATTTCACTATTCATTGAAATATGAATGTTATCTGAAAAAAAATTATCCAAACTAAATTTTTTATGTCACTATTATAAATAATAATTTAATTTAATAATATAGAATATAATAGTATCAAATATTGTTTTTATAAAGGTTTCCCTATTAAAAGGCCTAAAAACTACATGTTTTTTAAAAATACATCTTTTATCCAAAAATTTGAATTTTTCCTTATATTATGTATAAGAAACACATAAGAAGAAGTTTTAATTTTATGAAATATATAAAATTAAATATGTAATTAATACAATTCATACCCTCTTTTTAAATGGCTAGTCTTCTAGGTCATGGTGCTCTCAAACTTGGTGTTGCGTATAACTCAAGCTATTGAATTAATAAGAAGAGGTTTACCATACATGCTTGGTGTGTTACATATTAATAGACCTACCACCCAAAAAATCACCGCCATCAATAGAAAAACCACTTTTTTTAACTAAAATGACTTATTTTGAATTTTTTTGGCTATCTTGTGGGAATTAATGAATTCCTCACCTTTATTGCCAATGACCTCTCTCCAAAAGAGGAATCATAACTACCCAATCTTTTGAGAGAGTGTAAAAGGTCAATAGGATGGATATTGACTGATAATATAGGGATTATTCCATATAAATATCTACACTAAATATTGTAAGGTGGTGATGCAAAAACTGTATGAAAATTTCAACAAAGGTTTAATCACACATTGCATGATGTTAAAAACATAGATGTTAGAAAAATTTGTTCTTCTAGTTTTATCTATCAACATTTCTGATAGTAAATGGAAATAACTGGTGAAAATTGTGTCTAAAAATTATAATAAAATTAGTGAAAAATGAAAGTTAATAATTGGTTTCTATATATGTGAAAAATAGTTGGCGAGTTTATATTGTCTACTGTCAATTGAATTAAGGAACATTAGAGAGACACATTCTTATACATTTAATTGAAAAACTATATGATATATTGGATGGTAATTTAAATTATCATTTGGATCATTTCTTTCATAGTAATTTGTAAATACATATTTCCAATAATGATCAAGAAAATACAACATTTTTGTGTCTATTCATCAAATTTGCATACATAATTTTTTCCTTTTCTCCCTGTTATACTTCAAAAACTTTTATACAATGCATTTTGAGTATTTTTATATAAGTTCCCTGAGAAATTTATGTGGGGTTTAATGTTTAATTGATGTTTTTTGATCTTACATTGATGTCTGTTTAGAACAAATAGGTTTTTCCCTCCACCATGGCATTGAAAAACATATCACATAAATTATGAGAAATTACATTTCATAATTGATATTAGGATATTTCTTGTAAATGTAATGTTAAAAAATTAATTGAAGTTGATAGATCTAAAATTGAATTTATTTAATATATTTCATATCAAAAAACATTCATGAGGATCGATCATCCTTAGTTCATGTTTTTTTACCATCGATTCATTAAAGAATATAGTAAGATCACAGTTCATTTTTCCTGGTTATTTTAAATAGATTGTGATTTTTTGTTAAATAAAATTTTTAGTATACCTTAAATTCATTAAAAAGGAGTATCAAATCACCTCCAATCATCCAAACACCAATGTTAGATATCCCCATTGAACGTATGTGTGATGCCTCTAACATTTAGTTGGGGATGTTTTATCCAAAATGGTTAAGAAATATCCTCATGTCATTGCATATGTCACATGTACCATTGACCCATCCTTGGAAAACCACAAAACCACTAAAAAAGGACATATATCTATATTTTCCTTAGATAAATTCCATTCATGTCTTATTGGAACAAAAATCATTTTGTTTTAATATCATTCTCCACGACATTTTTTCCACAAAGAAACATGATGCTAATCCTCGCCTCAATTAGTTGATTCTAATTCTCCAAGAGAGTTACCATGTGATTAGAGGTATGAGAAGAGTGAAAAATGGGGTTGATAACCACATTATATATATTTCCCCACCATTGGACCATAATGATGAATCATCCCTCCCATTTGGAGAACTATTTCAACCTGAAAACATTTGGGATGTTTTGGAACATACACCAGGGTATGAAGACATTGTGAAATTTAACGTAGCATCTCAGTAGCACTATTATTTAGGAAAATAATAGTCCTAGAGCAATAAGCATATTTCCTTATAATACATTTAAGATCACACATTTTTCTAGAGAATTTGTTCTCACCATGTTTTTCATCGGTGTGTCATTGACTTTGAGTTCACCTCTATTTGAGATGCTACCACACGTTAGCATAAGAGGTCCACTTTGGATCTCAATGTACAAATTTAAATATCCATTATTAGGGAAATTATTTTCCAATATTATATAAATATTCCCATAAAGATTTTAACTAATGGTCCTGATGTAAATTTAGAGGGAATATCTCCAAATGAATGGAAATTCCACAAACACCCATGTTATTTTATGAAATCTGTGATGCATTTACTATTGAATTCATGGTTCCTTTTACATTTTCATTTGGGTTTTTAGACATTTTACAATACATTGACTACGTCTTTATATAAGTAGAATAAAAGGCTACAATGACAACTCACTCTCGAGTGGTTGATGATTTTGTGAGGTAATAATATTTATTTAGGATTGGTTTTCGAGGATTCATCATTACTGATCAATGTTCGAAATATTTTCAATTAAAAAATGAAAAACATGCTCTCTATGTATGGTATTCTTCATAATTTCTCTACAGAATATTATCCCAAAAATAATAGATAAGATGATATCTCATATTGGAAAGTTAATTGAATTTTGGAAAAGGAATTACTACCCAGTATGAATGTAAGGACCCAACCCCAGTTGCCCAAGAAGATGCCTTATTTTGTTACATTTGGATATAAACATGTAATTTTCATCCTAAAGTTACAAGTATTTTGTTAGATTTAGAAAAAATATGCATACATAAGTTCAACATTACAACATGAAACAAAATATAACCTATTAATTCCTTTGAAAACATCTGTATCTCCTAGGTTATCCATATATTTCATTCATAAAATAATTCTTCACCACCTGGGAAAAAAATCATAATATAGGGGTCTTCTCAAAATACTCAGTAATTCTATGAAATTAAATAGAATATATCTTAAACATAAACACAAGGAATGGTGAATAACTGAAAACACATGCCTTTTAATAAAAATAAATGTGAACATAATATGGAAGGATTAAGAGATGTATAAATAATGCCACAAAAACATAATAATGGGTAATGAAATAGAATAATAACCACATGAAATATCAATATTAATTTAATAATGTTTTAATGCATAATTCAGGGCATCATAACAATACTGTCAAGGCTTCATGCTAAAACTTCAAATATCATGTTTGTCAAGGCCTCATGCCAATACCATATTTGGTCTCATGAGACCTGCCGATGCACAGAGGGACTATAACGGGCCCCAAAAAACACTTAATATATATTATATATTATTAATATAAATGGGGATAGACATAAAAAATAAATACATTCATATTGAAATTAGCATATTAAATACAAATAACATTCCCCAAACATTAAACATCAATACTCACCATTCGAAGTATATTAGTGAATGGTTTTAAGATAGCACATCCATAGTCAAAATAATCATACATAATTCAATTAAATATTTTATATGGTATCATAAACGATTAATTCCAATAACACATATGAATCAACAAGAGTGTTGAAATAGATTAAGGTACTCTCATGAAATCATTGAGTAATTCATGAGATAAATACTCCTTATCTTTGAAAGGAAGAGTCATTTTGAAAAAGTATTCATCTTAAGCTAGAAGAAAAGTTAGGTAGAATTTACATAATAGAATTTGATATTTTCTAAATATAATGGTTACTGAAAATATATTATATATTTCCCTCGAAAATATGTAAGAATTTGAGAAATTCCCTTGGATTGGGCTTGTATTTTGTAAATAAATTTTGAATTATCTTTTTAAGAAATATAAATATACATAAAAAATATGGATTATTGTTGGTAAACATATATATAACATTCACTCATAATATATGATGATTATATGGTAATAAATAAGAATTTATTTCTAATTAATAATGAAAAAGAATAACCAGAATAAAAATGGAGGTTCGGGTAGAAAACAAATACTTTAAGTCTGAAGGTGTTCCTCACATGAGACTAAAGAAATGAATAATAAAATTTAGGTTCATAAATTAATGATTAAAAAAAATTATGCGTAATTGATTTAGTATAGCCTTATCAGGTATATTCAAGGACTTTTGATGGGATAAGATTTTCAATTTTGTTATTTGGTTGTGTTTTCATCTTTGGTTTACACTATCAGTTTACTTATATTCATGTACGAATAAGCATATAAAATGAGAATGGTTGTCCATAAACAAAGTTTTATGTTAATACTAAACAACCATATTATTTCTTGTTTAAACATTTTTTTATTGGTTGGGAAGATGAATCATTAAAGACAATTGTTTGGGTTTATTTTGCAGTTTTTGATCAAAACTAACACATTTTTATTTATAAATTAATATCATATGTAAACTATTTATTGAATCATACATATGTTATAATATTTATATTATAGTGTAGTTAAAACATAAAAATAGACCATGAACATAATTGAAGAAGGTAATATTAATTGAAAACCTGTTGTCCTTGAATGTGATAAATTAACACAACTTAGATGGTGTTTTCAATTCTAGTATAAAAGAAGGGGAATGAAGAGATGATGAATAATCATTCTTTTATAATAAAAAAAATTTAGTACATGTACGGTAGAGGAGTAATCACAACATTTCGAAGATTATAGGTGCTGAAAGAAATAGAAAATAAAGAAACATGAAATAAAAGAAATGAAAAGAAAAATTTACCACTTGAAGTAATTTTCCTTGAGAGCCACATTATGGGAGAGTAGTTGGAATTTTTATGAGACCAAGGGTTGATATAAGTGGGGGCATCATAATACTTTCAAAAATTAAAATCATTATTTACTTGAAAAATACATAATTAAATTTAAAACTGATTTTATAATACATTCAAAAATTAACTAAGGTCTAGTGAAATTATCATAAAATTATAGAATGAAAAAATATTTATTTAAGAATAAAATTTATGAAAATTAATTTTCTTTTAAATAATATTCTTATTTAAATATATTTATTAAATAAATATTTCTCACAAAAACACGAACAGCTGATTATAAATTTCTAAAATACCCTATTTCATTAATAAGGTGTCTAAATTTAATTTATTCCTTCATGGACGAGGATACTATTAAAAAGGGTCATATTACAATTCATATGGGTATGTCACTATTCACAAGGGTTGTGTTAATATTCACCATAATGGTATGTTGATGTTATCAGACTGTATATATCTAACATAACGCAACCTTGTATATTAGTTCTACAAAATTCAAATCATAGAGGATGTAAAATTATGTTTACTGGCTAGGTTATAACAATGTGTTGTTTTGTAGAGTCTTAGTGTTTAATTCCATTAATAATAATTTTTTTTGAAAAATTGTTGGGTGTCACAGTCTCCCCTCACAAATATTTCATCTTCAAAATTAATAGAATGTTATCTCATAAAAATATCTGGTGAGGTATTCATCATAAGCTCTTCATACCCCCATGTTGCCTCTTCGAATTTATGATTCTTCCTAAGTAACATTACTTGTTGAGTTGATTGATTCATCATCACTTGTTCATTCATGACCAAAATCTATATAAGATTTTCATAGTATAAAAGGTCAAATTAAAACACTATTCCTTCAGATGTGAGGACATGCATTGGTTCTGGGATTTATATCCTCAACAGTGAGACATAGAACACATTGTTTTCATTATAATGGCTAGGTGGAATATCCAATTGATGTGAAAGATATATAATTCACTCTAGGTTTTAAAAATGTCCAATGTGCCTAAGACATAGTTTCTCTTTATTCCCAAAACTTATAACTCCCTTCCATGGTGATACATTCAATAAAACGTGTTCTCCCCCTTGAAATTCCAAATCATTTCATTGATTTTAAGAATTGGCCAGTTTATAACGTTGAGCCTCTCTAATATGGGTTTCAATAGTCTTTACATTTGTTGTCGTTTCCTTCATAATCTCTGGGCCCACATGAATTCTTTCGCCAACTTAATCCCATAAAGTTGGGGTACGTCATCTATTTCGGTACAAATCTTCATATGGTTCAATTTGAACAGTTAAATGGAAACAATTATCATAGGATTACTTTAATAAAGGTAAATATTGATCCCACATACCTTGAATGTCATGTGAACATGATCTCAACATGTCCTCTAAGGTTTGTATCATCTATTCTGATTACTCTTCACTTTGAGGGTGATAAGTAGTACTCAATCAAAGCTCAGTATCCAAGGATTTCTAATGAATTTCCTAGAACATTGATGTAAACTGTGGATCATGGTTAGACAAAATTGTGATATGTGATCCATGAAGTCTTATAAATTCATTGACATAGAGTCTTGCTTGGTACTTCATTGTCAAATCCTCTATTTTATTGAGGAAATGTAAAAATTTCATATGTCGATCCAAAATTACCCATATTGTTTCATTTTTTTCTTAGAGATATGGGTATTCCAATGACCATATCTATGGTGATGTCATCCCATTTCGATATAGAAATTAGTAGAGGATGCATGATTCCTATATAGTGTTGTAGTTCGGCTTTTACATGCTGATAGTCTAGCCATATTGATATATAATGAATAATTTCCAACATCATATTGTCCCACGGAAAATGTTCCTTCAAATCTCACTACATTTTAGTTCTACCAGGATGTATAGAGAAATTCTAACTTTGAGCATCATCCAATATCCACCTTTTCGGCTCATTTATAATAGAAAAACAAACCCTCTTCACAAATTTTGAAATTCTATCTTCACACAAGAAGTCATCCAACTTCCCATCATTAACACATTTAATTATATTTGAAGATTCTCATCATAGAATCAGACGTTTTAATCCTTTCCAACAAATATTATTGGGAATAAAATGAAAATTTGTTAATTATCACTTTATTTGAAAATTCCCATATCAATTGTTACTACATCGATAAATATAGTATACCTTTTAATACGAATTTTTTATAGGACACCTGGATACTTCATGCTCAATGCATTACCTAACTTTTTTCCCATTCTGTGGAGGTAGTGTATAGAAAAATCATTGTGTCTGAGTTTTTCGAGCCATCTCATTTTCCTCATGTTGATTTCTATAAGTGAGAATATATATTTTATGCTCTTCTTGATCAGTATAAATCAAACAATTTTTTCCATAAAGATAATGTATCTATATAATCAAAGAAAATATTACAACTGCTAACTCAAGATCATTAGTATGATTGTTTTTTACATGTATTTTTACATAACATTATGTATAGACAACGAATCAATCATTATGCACACGAAAAAACCATATCCTTTCTTTGATACATCACTATAGATTACAAACCAATTATTCCCTGATGGTAGATTTAGGATCAGATAACCCACTAATACCCTATTCAGTTCCTCAAAACTTTCCTGACAATATTTTTTTCATACAAAAATAACCCCTTTATGAGTAAGCATTGTCATTTGGTTGGATAAATGGGATAAATTCTAAATGAAACACCCATAATAACATTCTAATCCAATAAAACTATGTCCCACAGTTATGTTTGATGGACGTGGAAATTCATGAACATACTTTTTCTTCACAGTATCAACATATATTTTATTCTTTGAGACAATGTGGAAAAGAATGGAATCTTATTGAAGCCAAAATTCATAGTTGCCAAACATC
The DNA here is from genome assembly GCA_963277665.1 of Viscum album. Classification (NCBI taxonomy): domain Eukaryota; kingdom Viridiplantae; phylum Streptophyta; class Magnoliopsida; order Santalales; family Viscaceae; genus Viscum; species Viscum album. Next base: position 1,568,584,475 of record OY728133.1, on the reverse strand, counting down.
CCTTATAATTAATTCTTTTTTGAGTCATTAGAATAGTGAATAAGTTTTTTTAATGATCTTCGTAGCATTTGGAGTATACAATGTTATCTTCAATAAATACCACAAAGAATTTATCATTACATTCATTAAAAACATTATTCATTAGGTCAATTATAATAAATGGTTCATTAGTTAGTAAAAAATGAATTATTGTAAATATGTACTTCCCATACCTAGTGGGAAATTCTATTTTTGGAATTTATTCCTTCCTCACACACCACTCATGATATCCATGTTGAAGGATAATATTCGTAAAATACTAATCTCTATGAAATTGATTAAATAACACATCAATGTGAGGTAGGGGATACTTGAACATTATTTTTGTAGAAATAATCTCTATGTAGTAAATACATAGCCTCATTGAACCATATTTATTATTAACAAAAAAGAATAGGGGATCCACATGATGAAATACTAGGGAAAATAAATCCTTTATAACTCAATTTCTCTAGTTGTTTTTTTTTCAGTTTTACTAATTCCACAGTGTCCATTCTATAAGGAGTTGTTGATATAGGCCCTTAACCATGAATTGATTCAATATTAAAATCAACTTCCGCTATAGAGGATGTCTAGGTAAATCCTCTTGAAACACATCAACATATTTTTGCATAATATGTACATACTCTATTTGGACATTCACTTCCTCAACCATTGTTATTGCATTCCCTTCCTTCAAAATAATTGTGTTCAGTAGAGCTACTATGGGGTATCTAGATAGGAATTAGCTTGTGAGGTTTTAGCACTAAATATAATATATAACCCCATTATAAATATCATAATTTCCCTATTCTTGAAATATATATTTGCATCATAATGTGAAATCAAACTCCTAATAAGGATTATATAAATTTAGTTCAGAGGTATAATGATATGGTTATAAACAAAATCATATTTATGTGTCATGTGGGGGGACTGATCGGCACATATTTGTTGCAATGATAAATTCCCTAGGAGTTTTGACAGAAAAGTCCTTTATTAAATAAAATTGTATATGTCTAATTTTCATGGAAATTTGGGAAGATATAAAAGAATGGGATGATCTAGAATTACATAAATCATTGGCTATGTTCGTGGAAAAAATCAAAGCACCTACCACAACAACATTAGGAACTTAAATCTCAATAGTTGTGGCAACATAAGCTTGTCCTTGTTCCCTTGGCATTCTTTGGAGAACTTTTCTCATATACTTATGAAATTCGAGAGCATAATGTCCCATCTAATTGTAACAATATCATTGAACCTTAGTTTATTCATTCTTACCCTATAAATTCCAATATTTGTGGCCTTTTTCTCCGTATTTTAATACACTCACATACACTTCTAGAAAGTTCAAGGGTGTTTCCTTCCAAAATTAATGTAGGGTGTAAGGTTAAAACTTCTCTTATTCCCAATTTTTATATTTACTTTCCCAGTTTTTTAGCATCCCACTTATTCTGCTTCATTCATTTTAAGTCATATGACTTATAAAACTTCTTTCCTATCATTATTTAACATGAGACTATATATTCATATGATGAGAAATTCTAAAGGACTAGTACCATTTGAAGGAATGGTTTTAAACCTTAAAATAATATATTAGTCACGATCCTTAGATTATATATGTAGTCCACATCATGCCTTCCCAGAGTTGTGAAGTTGGCTTCATATTTGGAAACATTTTCATCCTCCTTCTACCTCAGATTCTTTAATTACCTTTCAATATCTACTCGTCATTCATGGGGAAAACATTTTTCTTGGAATATTTACATAAATTAACCACATTCTATATTTTTAATCAATTCCTCCTCCCTTGTGGTTTGGAATAACAACCACCACTTATTCACAACTCCTAATACATGAAAAACTTCCATGAAATACTTCTTCTGTTCATTACAACATAATGTAATAAATGTCTTTTATAAGGAACCTATCCACTACTCAACTAAAAAAGGGCTTTTAGTCCCATTTAATGACATAGTTTGTTTTTAAAAAAAGTGATCTAACATAGATCCTCCATGTTATGGATTAGGATGCTCCATACAGGTAAGGTTATTATTCATAACCTTATTTAGTTGTCCCTCCATAGTTAAAAGTTTCTCAGAACCTATCATATCCCAAGAGACAATATCATTATCATACATAGGAAATAAATCCCTACATAGGATATGCATGTTCATGCAGTTTTCAGTCCTTCCAATAGGTGCAATTTCAAAATAATGGAATACAATTGATTAGGTTACAAATCATAATGTATAAACTCAACTTCTCAAAATACATATAATAAATTGAAATCCTATGTATGTTTAATCCCATAATCATATACATGGATACTTTAAGAAAAATATACATTTTAATACTCCATAATGGATTTTAATGAGAATGTTAATTATCTTATGCTTACCCTCTCGTTGTTTCAAACCAGGTGTGCAGTAAGGCCCATTGTCCAATACTGGGATACACCGGGTAAGGCCAGAAACACCTTGTCAGAGTTTTCACTCCTAGGTACATCTGTGCTTGAACCACATCCACTTCTAGTATCTTGATAAGGATATATTTTATAGGTAGATCCACATAATATTTTTCTTACCAAAATTTTATGATATTATTGAATACTTATCCTCAAATAATCTATCATATTTTTTTCTCTAATCTACCTTTTCTAAATCTACTTTCCATGTTTTCTACTAAACATTATTTGATTCTAACTATAAGGACCCCCCCCTATATTCCCAGAGTCGTTGCCTTATTTTATTATATCAAACTATAAACAAGGAATATGAATCCTGATAGACTGAGTAGTTTAGTGGCTTTCAAAAACACATACTTAAATAAGTTCCACATTACAACATGATATGAAATACAACATAGAATTTATTTTTAAACATTCATATCACCATGTTTATCCATGATGTACATTAATAAAACACTTCTTCGCATCATATAAAAAAATAAAACAAAAGAAAGGGTTGACCTCAAATGCTCAATAAGGAAAAGAAGTACGGTAGTCGTTATGCTAAACATAAACACAAGGCATGGTGAATAACTTAAAATACATACCTTTAAAAATATAAACATGAACATGATATGGCATGATTATGAGAAGAATAAATAATTCCATAATATAAAAAAATCATAGGTACGATACTAGTCGGATAACCACATGAACTATCAAAACAAGTTTCATAATGAGAGAATGCACAATACAGGACATCATACCATACCAACAAGGACTCGTGCCAGGTCCATAAATATTTATGTGATAACCGGGCCCCAGTGACAGCGCAGCCACCCCGCCTTAACATGGCCGTTAGGTCCTGGCCCACTAGGTACCACCAGTTGCCTCGCAGACACGTGGGGACCACCCTAGGGTCCACCCACATGCCTGAACGGGTCATCTGACTAATGACAGTCCCCACAGGCCAACACTTGTCCTTTCCAGTGTGCTTTGTCCTCACTCACACACACCCTGAGAAACATCCCAGGAGGTCACTCATCCTGATCACTACTCCAAGCCAAGCACGCTTAACATCGGAGTTCTAATCAGATAGGCTCCCGAAAAGGTAGGTGCACCTTGTTGACATGAGTCATATTATTTAGTCATTTAACCCTTTGTCATTTGGGGATGTTACAATCACCCCCCCCCCCTTTAGAGCACAACGCTCCTGTTGTAGGCCCTACATCTCAACCCAGGCAGTGCACCTCAAATGCTCAATAAGGGAAAGAAGTACGGTAGTAGTTATGCTAAACATAAACACAAGGCATGGTGAATAACTTAAAATACATACCATTTAAAAAATAAACATGAACATGATATGGCATGATTAAGAGAAGAATAAATAATTCCACAATATAAAAAAATCATATGTATGATACTAGTCGGATAACCACATGAACTATCAAAACAAGTTTCATAATGAGAGAATGCACAATACGGGACATCATACCATACCAACAAGGACTCGTGCCATGTCCATAAATATTTATGTGACAACCGGGCCCCAGTGACAGCGCAGCCACCCCGCCTTAACATGGCCGTCAGGTCCTGGCCCACTAGGTACCACCAATTGCGCCGCAGACACTTGGGTCCCACCCTAGTGTCCACCCACATGCCTGAACGGGTCATCTGACTAATGATAGTCCCCACAGACCAACACTTGTCCTTTCCAGTGTGCTTTGTCCTCACTCACACACACCGATACTAGTCGGATAACCACATGAAATATCAAAACAAGTTTCATAATGAGAGAATGCACAATACGAGAAATCATACCATACCATCAATGACTCGTGCCATGTCCATAAATATTTATGTGACAACTGGGCCCTAATGACAGTGCAGCCACCCCGCCTTAACATGGTCGTCAGGTCTTGGCCCACTAGGTACCACCAGTTGCCCCGCAGACATGTGGGTCACACCCTAGGGTCCACCCACATGCCTGAACGGGTCATCTGACTAATGACAGTCCCCACAGGCCAACACTTGTCCTTTCTAGTGTGCTTTTTCCTCACTCACACACACCCTGAGAAACTTCCCAGGAGGTCACTCATCCTGATCACTACTCCAAGACAAGCACGCTTAACTGCTGAGTTCTAATCAGATAGGCTCCCGAAAAGGTAGGTACACCTTGTTGACATGAGTCATATCATTTAGCCATTTAACCCTTTATCATTTGGGGATGTTACAATCACCCCCCCCCTTATAGAGCACAACGCTCCTGTTGTGGGCCCTACATATCAACCCAGGCAGTGCACCACACTTAAGGCTGCGTTCCTGCTCTGATACCAAATGTGACAACCGGGCCCCAATGACAGCGCAGCCACCCCGCCTTGACATGGCCGTCAGGTCCTGGCCCACTAGGTACCACCGGTTGCCCCGCAGACACGTGGGGCCCACCCTAGGGTCCACCCACATGCCTGAACGGGTCATCTGACTAATGACAGTCCCCACAGGCCAACACTTTTCCTTTCCAGTGTGCTTTGTCCTCACTCACACACACCCTGGGAAACTTCCCAGGAGGTCACCCATCCTGATCACTACTCCAATCGAAGCACGCTTAACTGAGGACTTCTAATTAGACAGGCTCTCGAAATGGAAGGTGCACCATGTTGACATGAGTCATATCATTTAGTCATTTAACATGTAAAGACCCGTAAATTTCAAGGAAATGTTTTCCATAATTTTCTTTGGAATTTTTCAAGAGCGCAGCTTCTGTCGGCACCTGATTCCGAGGCCCGGTGTGCCCAGAATCATTTTCCGAAGTTTGGCCTAGGAATGTTCAGTGAACAGACGAGCGGGTTTTTCTAGCTTTTGAACCAGTGCCCGGAATCGAATTCTGAGGGCACCGATGAATCGCAGCACCGGTTTTTGCTTAGAAACTCCACTTCCGGAGTTGCGTTTTCTTAGGTGTGGTTTTTAATTTTTGTGCTTAAAGTTAAGAAATAAAATAATTGTTACGACAACTTTATTTTTATTTCACTTGAAAGCCACTTAAAGCCACTTAAACTGAGTTGATGCGGATAGGGTGCTATCCAAAAATATCCTACCCTCTTGGTAGGATATTTGTGGGGTGGGCCCGCATGAGCCCACTGTTTCTTTTCTTCTAAGTAACGCACCCGTGAAAACCCGTCATTATGAAAGTCAACTAACAAGTTTTCTTAAATTCTTAACGCACCAATTAATTGGGTGGTTTTATTCGTTGAAATAATCCTATGAATTAATTTATTCGTTTCTTAATCTGTTTTCAATCCGTTGCCGTATTAATAAAATAAGACCAACGCACGACTTCTGGATAATTGTTCGTCGAGAGGTTTTGACAAGTTTTGTGCCTTAATCCTCCTTCGCGAAGAACGTGAAGAATGCTGAGCCCTCGGAGATCGACGACACGACGCCAAGTACCGTGACGCCGGCGATTATTCTTCCATGACGTTCTTCCGCGGCGATCCAACCTCGCGACAACCTCTGATCGACAACGACAAGGTAGGGGTTTGCGATCCTTTAATTTCCTTTTTGAATTGTAACTCAATATGGATTTAATTATTATTATTAATTAAATATACTTGGTCTTGAACCTCAGAGTTCGTCGACGTGACACCCCTTCCGCAACGACGCGACACCCTTCCGCGGTGCGATGATCATCTCCTTCCGCGACAGTCAATTCCGCGATGACCTCACATCCGACGGCGACGACAAGGTAGGGGTTTTGTTTGTGAAGTATTTTATATTCCTGTGATTGTTTCTTTTAAAACAAGGAACCCGGTTCAAAGAGAACATTTTTAATAAGGTTCAAAGAGAACAATTTTAATTTATTAAAATTGTTTCGGTTAAGTTTTCTATGTTTGATTTATCCTCCCAACTGTTATTGCCTAACGTGGAGGGTGCAGGCCAAACGAACACGGCTCAGCAACCCTCTATCGTTCTTCGTTGTTGTGTAGATTTGGCGGGTGATGACGAAACGTGCCGCATAGGCGATTTGGTGTTTCCGCATTGAAGAACGGGTCCCGGGAGGAGCAGCAGCATAGACGGGAAGGAAATCAGACCACCAGAGCGGCTCCGGTGGCCCGCGGAAGCTGCTGGCGGCGGCCATCGGACCCGCGGCCGCGCGGGTCTGGCTCGCCAGCATGGGACGCGGCAAAGGCCGCGCCCGCTGATCCAGCACGGCCCCCCTCCGCGGGGCCGCGACACTTCCATTCTGCGGGGGCAGCGCCCCACGGCTCCCCCGTGTCGCTCGGCCCCTCGGCCGAGCCGAGCCGGGCCGAGCCGCACCCTGGCCGGACCAGACCCGGTCCAGCAGGGTCGACCAGGGTCGTGTCGACCCGGTTCGGGCAGACCCAGTGGGGTCGGGCCGGGCCGACCCGGGCCCGGACCCCCCCCCCCCCGTTTCTGGTCCTTTTCGGTCTTTTGCCCGTAACATGAGCTACTGGCCTCCAAACGACGCGCCGTCAGCGGAAGCATGATCCTTGGATCGAGACGGTCGTTTTGGTATATTACACTCAAGGTTTAGGAGAACTTTGGGTTCGGCCTGGTTGGTTCGTACACGAAACCAACCGGGCCCTCGGAGCGGAAACAGGTATATCTTGAGCTCCGGACGTCCGATTGACGTGTCGTCAACTTTGGTGGATTCCTCTAAGAGAGACGGATCTTTTGGCTTTCTCCGCTCGAGGTTTGGATGCCATCGGAGTGCGGTCGGGATGGTTCGCTCATGAAACCAACCGGGCCCCTGGAACGAAAAAGCCAATAACTCCCAGACCGGGCGTCCGATTGACGTGCCGTCTGTTGCGTTGAGTTGCCTATTGATGATACGGAACTTTTGGCATACTCTGCCTGAGTTTTGGACACTGTTGGATTTTGGCCGGGTTGGATCGTACCGAAATCCAACCGAGCCCCTGGAACGGAAAAGCTGATACCTTTCAGACAGGACGTCCGTTTGACGAACCGTCAACGGCGTTGGTGATCACGTTGAGAAATGGTCCCTATGAGTGTACCCTATGAGATTTCGGGGTACAGTTGAGATATGGCCGGGATTGGTTCGCTCATGAAACCAACCGGGCCCCTAGGACGAAAAGGCTAATAACTCACAGACCGTGCATCCGATTAACGCGCCGTTTGTTGCGTTGAGACCCCTATGACGAGGCGGTCCTTTGAGATACTTCATCATGGGACTTCGTGATACTTGGAGTATCGACCTGTAGCCCGTGGAGGGGACCCTCCCAGTAACGAGCTAACGGAGTAGTAGCAGATCCTTGGTGGTGGAGTGCTTGGTTGTAGCGGTAGACCCGCGGTACTCGATAGAGGTGGTGCACTTGGTTGTAGTAGCAGACCCGCGATGCTGGAGTCGAGTGTACGGAGTGCAGAGACTGTGTAACTGGCTGAGACCTGACGACTGCTTGACCAAATTGACTTGGAGTTAGTAGACTAGCCCAGTGGATGGAGCACCCGGTATTTGGTGGCAGACCCACGGCGGACGGAGCACCTGGTAGTTGGCAGAAGTCCCGCGGTACTCGACTAGAGGAGTACCTCTGTAGGCTATTTGGGTGAGCACCAGGTATTTGGCAGCAGACCCACAGCGGACGGAGCGCCCGGTAGTTGGCAACAGACCCGCGGTACTCAACAGGAGGAGTACCTCAGCAGTCTTAGGTTAGTGAGCAGTACCCCAAAGTCGTGACAGGACCACTGTACACTTCAGAGATGGGGCTCTTCAGCAGTTACAGTTTCCATAATGAAAATCCTGGTTTGAGCTGAATCTTTGATCTTTGTGTTTACCTCATGAATGAGACGGGTCACTTGATAACTTAGGTATATGTATGGGTATATACTTGGGTAGTGGTTATCCGTTGATTTCATAATCCTTGTGTTTTCTCATGATTAAGATGGGTTACTTGATAACATAGGTATATGTATGGGCATATACCTAAGTAGAGGTTATCTGTTGAGATCTTCATTGTGGTTAAGCTTGTTGGTTTTAGTGAGACCTTGAGGGTCTCAGGTTCCCTACTGAGTGTCGTTATACTCACCCCTCCATGGGCTATGCGCGCACCTCGTTGTGTTGGTTGCAGATGACAGGCAGTGCTGACGGAGGCCGAGTGTTCGAGGACTGGACGGTACCCGGAGGTGGACACACGACGAGTCAGTACCCGGAGGTGGACTGCACGACGAGTCAGTACCCAGAGGATGACTACACGACGAATCAATATCTGGAGGTGAACTTCACGGCGAGACGATAGTCGGAGGAGGTTGACAGGGGAGAGCACTGTGGAGGCTATCTGTACCTACCCTTCAGGTAGGATCCGAGGAGGACGACCCAGGTGCTGCTTCCTTTCTACCAGCTATTGTCTTTTCCTGTTGTACTTGTTCAGTTGTAGTTGTACTTTCTTTTGGGTTTGTATTCTGGCCCATTTACTTTTCAGCATTTTCTTTTGTACTTAGTGTTTTACTTCCGCTTGTACTCTGTGGTGTTTTGTTTAGTTTTATAAAGGCAATGCATTCCCAGTTATCGGGATTTATGCCTTTGGTGCTAGTCGCCATCCCCTGGCCTATGGAAGGCGGGCTTGGGGTAGTCATGGCACGGGCCCCGAGGAAGGGTCGTGAAAAATTGGTATCAGAGGAGTTCGGTTCTACTGCAGAACTTATTACTCTGATATTTTCTTTTATGTGAAGCAATAGTGTTAAGAGTACCGAGTGTGGTTTTCAGTTCAGGGAGTCCGGTGTTGGTGCGGGCAGCCGACATATCCATACACCAGGACCCTGACAACTGATTTCTGACTTTGTGCACGAAAACGCTGATTGCATGCGTGTTTCCAAAAGTTTTCTTTTAAAAGTCAGCTCAAACCAGGTCAGCTAACCAGGTATAAAATGTTTGACCGTGTCATGTTGTTTCTTTCAGGATGCCTCCCCGAGGATGACCAGCTAGGGTTCTGAGGGTTGAGCGTGATGAAAGCCCGCTGACCGACGAGGCCTCGGTACAGGGCCCCTTGATAGCTGAGGCATCGGTGGTACCTCTACCCGTCGAGCCACCGATGCTTCCAGCTGCTGATGATGCACGTCGCCTTGGAGCTCTGCATGAGTTTCAGCGTCAGCGACCGCCTAGGATCCACGGGGAGACAGACCCCTGGCAGCAGAGGACTGGCTGGAGGCAATCGTATGGGTTTTCAGGCTAGTGAGGACACCAACAGACCTCATGGTGGTCCTCGCAGCGAGCCTACTATACGCAGTAGCAGGCCGATGGTGGAGCTTGATGCTCCAGGTGCACGATGAGGCATCACTTCTATGGGCAGATTTCTAGAGCCTGTTCTGATCAGAGTTTTTACCAGCCACCCTTCGAGTGGTGCGTATACAGGAGCTACTTCAGCTGCGTCAGGGCAGCATGACAGTGGCATAGTATTCAGCGAGTTTCACAGACCTCTCGCGCTACTCCACATATATGGTACGAGACCCGTTCTGTAGCGCCCCGACCCCAGCTACCCAGAGTCAGTGCGTTATTGCGTAACATTGGCATGATCACAAAAGATCAAGTCTCAAAAGACCAATTAGTTTAGTAGTCTTGGAAACACTAGATACATTCATAAGTCTTTCATTACAACATAAAGTAAAAAACAAAACTTCAACAACATATTGTCTTCATATCCCCTCACACTATCCCTGCAGGTCATTCATAATATACTTCTTCACATCCTGGAAAATATTAAAACATTGAGAGGGGTGAGCTAAGATGCTCAGTAAGTATAAAAATATTGCGGAAGCTTTCATAAATAAACATTAACAATTAGGGAAATGTATAACTAAAACAAAAGCCTTTTAAATTTGACCTTCAGCATAATATGGCAAAATAAAATTAAATAATGCCATTTATTTATTCACATGGATATTCTACTAGTCGAATAATCAATGCAATATCAATAACCACTTTCATAATGATGGAATGCATAATGCCAGAATATCATAACCACGTAGCCAAGGCCTCGTGCCAAGACCACAGATAAGATTTTGTCAAGACCTCGTGCCAATACACTAGTTTGTCTCATTAGACCTACCGATGAATCGAGGAGCTATAGCGGGCTCCACATGTCACTTATTAAGTCCAATGCATTCCTCATATGAATAGGTTTAAAATATCATAAACCGTAACATAATCGTATCACATAAAACATGCAATAGGAAACATAAACTTTCCAAATCTCAATCACAAGATATCAATACAACACATTGATATAATAAAAACACTTTCAAAACCATTTTTAATACCAATATGAAAGAAAATTAAAACATTGTATTTACTTTTCATTTAAAAAAAGTTAAGGCTTCTAGAGGAAGCCGAAATTCAAATAATGGTCATGGCGGTGGAGAAGTCATTGTCGCCGCGTACGACAAGAAAAAACAGTCCTTCTTGTCGTTTAGTAAAACGCTTCTTATAAAAAAGATTCCTTTTGAAATAATGTAAAATTCAAAGGGGTTTGTACACCGTATAAATGAAATTTGTGTATAAAACAAAATATTCCTCAATAAATAGATATTGAGACGAAGTCCTTACAAAGATAATTTTTTTAAATGAAATAGATATATTATGTGTATTCACTATAAATACACATAAAGACAGTAAAAATAAAAGATAGAACATAATAATATCATGACATAGTTTGAAAGTAGGAGATTAACCCAAAGAATAGAAATTGGGTTAAGAAGTTCCCTTACCTCGTGTCCGACTTGACTTGACCGTTCTTTAACCTCCTGAATAATAAGATAGAGTTAATTTCTATTTTCTTAAGAACCTTTTTCATGTTTATTATTCTATTTACATCACTTATTACCATGTTATGAACATTATGTAATTATTTAAGTTAATAACGGTCCTTTTGTCGATCTTTGGTACTTGAGTCAAAAATAAACTTCTTATGATTACAAGTTTCTGATGTGGTAAAATATCCTTTATATCCAGAATTATATTCATGATTTATATGTCATATATATCATATATATCCACTATATATATGCATTTATAATATTACATAACATTTAGAGTTAAGAAATGAAATGCACCATTCATGGAGACGGTAAGCCGTACGTACGCATGAACGCTACTTTCAATTCGATTTCTTATTTAATGGAATGAAATAATAATTATATAAAGGTATAGTATAATTCCAATATAATATAATGTATAATACCATTTACTCCATCCTTTATACGTCCCACATATGGCATTAACGATTCAAATCACTTTGAGGGGGCGGTAGTCCGCACTTCCTAAAATAAAATTATCGCGTTTACCCATAATGGAAATCATAAAGTATGCCATAAATGAGAAATAAAGAAGCATAAGGAAAACATAAACATAATATATATATCATATATGAAAATAGTGTCATCAAAATGGCCACCATTAGTGGTGTTAAAAGAATATTGAACAATCATCGTTTCGTGAGGCAGCATTTCGCCACCCACAGAAACATTATGTTCTGTAACCATTGGACAAAGGTGAGTGTAAGTGTAAATAAAATAATTATCATAACAAAATCCTATTATATTTAAGATACTTGTGTTGTTACAAAAGGAAGGAAAAAAAATAGTTTAAGGGGTTGGAGAATCAAACTAAAACAAAACAACATTAGAGAAGACATTACCTTAGAAATCGGGAACTCTTTTTGGTTTGAGCCAAAGGCTTCCTTGGGAAGAATTCTTCCAAATGTGAGGCTTCTAGGAGTAAGGGAGAAAAGTTGGGAGATTATTTGGGCAGAGGTTGGCCGAGCCAAACGGCTTGAAAGTGTAAATAAGGTGGTAGTGGTGGGGGCCTTTTATAGGAGGAGAGGAGGGGCACTCTTGGATTGTCATGAAATATTACATTATTATATAATGCTTTTCAGATTCCAAAGGTCCCACACATCTATAATTCCAGGCTAAGGTGATAAGGGTTCGATATATACCTATCCTATAGGCTTTGGACAAGTGTATGCCTTGGATATTACATTATCATTTCATTTTATTTAAATTGTTAATTAATGAGGTAATCGTTGCATCATCATTGTGTCATTAAAAATTTAATTTATTTAATATCTAAAAATTCTAAAAAAATAACCATAATGTAGGAAATATTTTTATCTTTCCAATGAATATTTATTGTCATAGTTTTAACTTATATAACCCCATGTAATAATTGTTTTAGTAAAAAAACACATGTTTGTGACATTTTTATTTTAACATTAAATAAAATGTTTTTAATGTCATTTTCCCACAAAAGTGGCTCCATGGGGTCCCCAAGTTTACCCTTAGATTTTCCTGGTCGGCCATGACTCATCCAATAGGGATAGGACAAGTGTATGGGTATTTTCATATTTTTATAATATCACTTTTTCATTAAGTTTCACTAATTACCTTTAATCGTGATTAATTATACTTAAAAGTTACTATTCACCAAAAATTATTTTTATCCCATTGAACCACATTTTACTTCCTAATGACAACCATGTATGTCGGATTTTTGAAAATCAACTCACAGAACAGGTAATATTTCATTTAAATGAAAATACAGTTTTTTTAACTACCACTTAGTGGTTTCACTATTCATCAAAAATTGAAGTTTTTCAGAACAATGCCAAAATTTCACCCTAAGCTATAATTGATATTCCGAATTAAAAAATGATGTCTATTTTACAAAATTCCAAACATATAAGTTGCATTAATTAATTATATAATTAATTTCTGCTGTCAGAACAAATAGCGTGTTTTAAAAAAATAATATATATCAAAAGATTTACAATTGTTTATGACCAATTTCAAAGTGAAATTAATTCTAATGAACACCATTGGATAAAATGGTAAAAATATATTATAATTATACTATAAAACCACTCAATAGTATAATTTATAACTATAAATTATTTTTATTAAAAAAGTTGTTTTTAAGTATTTTTTACTATTCATAAAAAATTGGATGTTCTCAGAAAAATACCAAAAATTCAACATAGGCTAATTTCGATATTCCGAATAAAAAAATGAAGTCCATTTTGAAATATAAAATTTATATAATTTAAAAAGTGGGTATTACTATTCATAATGGCTACTTTGATTGGTCGCGGTGTGTTACAATCTCGAACTTGCGTACAATGCAAGCTTATTGCATTATTGAAAGAGAAGCGTATCGTGGAAGCTCAGGGTGTTACATTCTCCCCTCCTTCAATAAATTGCGTTCTCGCAATTTGAAATTTTTCTCTTAAAATAAAAGGTTGAATGTAGCAAATACCTTTGTGGAAAACCCACATCGGAAATAAGGTTAATAAAATTTAGCTTTAATAAGGGGGAAAGGGAAATAAAAAAGTCACCACCAAATTATGATCTCAATTAGGAGAACATTGGTGGTAATTAGAGACATATAATTGGAGGAAAAACGTAAATATTTGTAGGGATTGATTGAGGTCATCAATCACAAACAAGTGTAAAATTGAGGGCCTTAAAGCCATCAATCTATGATGAAAATATCATCATCTCAACAAAACATAATGTATTAGGATAACACATTTTTGTTTTAATATACCTTCCCTAATGTTTAAGAATTAATTTCTTCATAAGAATAATATATATATATATATATACATGACAATTAGAATTTCAACCTTCAACTAATTTCTACCCCATACTTTTCTTTCACCCAAAAAGATAATAGAACTCAAAAATATTATATTTGTCCTAATCATACAAGGTTCCAAATATCAACACATACCATATAGATTAGGAAAACTATTTTTAATAACTAGGGACTTCCTGTAGGCTAGTGGTAGGTAATAAAGGCATGTCGCACTATGGTTGTGGGTTCGATTCCTACAGCTTTGTCCGACGTGATGGGCTATCCCCCAATCTGTAGGTTGTCCTTTTCTTAAAACTTTAGTATTATAATATTCCAAAAATAATCTTTAGAAATGTTTTAACCTTAAACAATACTATCCAAAGTTCAACATAATCCATTCCAACCTTTATAGTTATCCAAAATACCTATGTCCATACTTTCCCTAAAAGGTCTCTAAATTCCAAAATCAATTCATCAGATTCCCCAAACACAGTAATGTTTTTCTTATTGTCACAAACTAAAAATATGATTATCTTCATCATATTATATCTTTAGTGAAAACAACAAGTACCTCAGTACAATCCTTATATATATATTACATTATTCTTATAACCAGAATATAATCCATGAGTCCAAACGCACCATAAAATTAATTATTCCACATCAACTGTTGTAACAGCATAAGATTGTCCTTGATCCCTTGGCCTTTTCTGAAGTAAGTTTCCTTGACTCTTAGGACATTCATTTGCATAATGCCCAATTTCCCTACAATTGTAGCACTCAACATTGATAACCTCTTTCTTTCCCTTGCAATCACGAGCTTGGTGACCCTTTTGTCCACATTTATAACAAAATCCCATTCCTTTTAGGCATGTAACAGGGTGATTCATCCCACAATTATCACATAGTGGAAAATCCTTCTTCCCCTTTTCCCTTTATCTATCTCTTGTTCCATCGTACTCTTCTTCTCTTGCTTTACTTTATTGTCATAGGACTAAGAGAATTCCTTTTCTGTCTTGAGAGCACATGAGACTATATCTTCGTATTTTGAGAAATATTGTGATACTAATGCTCGACGGAGAAATGGTTTTAACCCATCAAAGAAACAATCAATCTTACTTCTTGGGTTATGTATGTAATCTGTAGCATACCTCGCTTGTAACAGCCCGAGATTTTATGAAAAATATTATTTTTTTATTTCACTAATATCTTGTGTTGTACGCTACACCAAAAGGAGCTTGCACAACACGCATCCTTGACTTGCCTTGCATTACACGCAATCGCAACCTTCCTCGATAGCGTGTGTGGTATGTAATACTGAGTTTCACGAAACAATGATATGCTATTAAAATATTACTAAAACTAGCCGTTATGAATAGTTTTAACCACTTTTTAAAATTCTGTAAATCTTATTTTTCAAAATGAACTTCATTCTTGGATTCGGAGTATCGAATTTAGCCTAAGGTGAAATTTTGGTACTTTTCGGATAACTTTCACATTCTGATGAATAGTGAAAATTACTAAATTATAATTAAAAACAAATTTTTTAATCGAAATAATTAATAGTGATAAATTATTAATTTGAGTGGTTTTAAAGTATATTTAGAATATATTTTTACAATTTAATACAATGTTGGTCATTGGTTGTAATTTCACATTTAAACCAGACATAATCAAGTGTCAATCTTTTGATATATATTGTTTCCTAAAAACAAGCTATTTATTTTAACAGCGGGATTTAATTATAAAATTAATTAATGCAACTTCTATGTTATGAATTTGGTAAAATATATTTCATTTTTGAATTCGGAATATGAAATATAGCTTAGGATGAAATTTTGGCATTGTTCTGAAAAACATCAATTTTTTGATGAATAGTGAAACTACTAAGTGGTAGGTTAAAAAAACCGAATTTTGCATAAAACTTAATTTTACCGCTTCTGTGAATAGAATTTTGAAAATCCGACAGACACGGTTAATATCAAGGACTAAAATGTGGTTCAATGAGATGAAAATAATTTTTGGTGAATAGTAACTTTTTACTTTTTTTACCGCGGTTAATAGTAAATAGGCTAACTAAGGGTAAATATGATATTAATATTACCCTAACACATGTCCTAATTCTATTGGACAAGTGTAATTCGACCAAAAACAAACTTAGGAATAAAATATGACCATTTAGGCCCACTTGGATTAGATTAGGACATTTATTATTAATTTATTTAAAGAAAGGTTAAAATAGTTAAAATCAAAGTTTAATAAGTAAATCATTTTTAATATGGGGTTATACATAAGATAAATTCGATTGTAAATATTAATTAGAAAGCTAAAAAGATTTCCTACATGATGGTATTTTATTTATAATTTTTAGACATCAATTAATTTAATTTATTTATGACACAACGATGATGCAGTAATTATCTTATTAATGAAATATTGACATAATTGATGTTATAAACACCAAAATAAATGTAATTTGAAAATTTTTATGAATTCCACTAATTTTATAGGTTACTATGATAAATTAATGTTGATTTAATCAACTTGGTTCGAACATTTAATTCTGTTATGACTTTCACAAAAATCATATATCAAATAGTGTCAAAATTGACACAAAATAGTTTTTAAATCAAATATTATATTATTAATTTTTATTTTATTCCTAAAAATCTAAGGTTCGGCCAAATGACTTAGATAAGGATATATATATTAATAATAAACAATTTGGGGTTCGTTTGGCATGTTATAGTAAGTGTATTAACCATATAGTGAAAGAAAACAAAAAGACACGGTAAATGTTAAATTATTTAACTTAGAGTTAAATCTAATTGATAAGGTTAAAATAATATCCTAAACTTGTCTAAATTCTATTGGTTGATAGGATTTCGACCCATCCCCACTTTAGCTTCGAAATAAGACCCTTTGGAACCATTATAAACCGATTTTGACTTTAATATAAAATAATATTTTGAGATATTCCTAAGGTGCCCCTCTCCTCCCTTATAAAAGGGCACCTCCTCCCCCTCCTCCTCACACCAATTTGAGCACTCAAGCTCGGCCAACCCCTGCAAAAATCTCTTCTCCACTTCCCTAGAAACATCCTAGAGGTTCTGGTTATCCTCAAAGACCAATTTTAGTGCCCTAAGAGGAGGTCTCAAAGAGGCGCTTCAAAGAAGAGGTAATTACCGTTACCAATTCTTTCATCTTTATTTCTTCTTCCACTTATTCTTCTTAGGTTGTTTCATTATGAAGTAATAACATCAGTATCACTCATATACTGATATGTTATTATAAGTATGAAACAACCCTATTTTACCATCTATCCATCCTACGGGAAAAGAAATCACCGCGCATGCGTACGTACGGAATACCGTCTCCACGCCGTGGTGTAATCTATTTTCCACCACCACCTTACATGGATGGGTATAATGGTGTAAAGAATAACTATACATAGTTATTACAACATCATATTGATTCTGATATATTGTATAATCCACTCCAATTCAATTCAGTATTTATGGAAATGATATCATCGCTCGTGCGTACGTACGGACTACCGTCTCCACGACGCGATGAGATTCATTCTCCATGTTAACGATTTAAGAATGATTATAAAGTATATATAAGAAATAATAATGAAATATATGACATTATAAAGTTACTGGATTTATGTATATATATATGTATGTCATCAACTTACTTCTATTCAAGACAATAAGGAAAGGAAAACAACGTTCATGCGTACGTACGAACTACCGTCTCCATGAACGGTGTTTTTCATTTTATTTATCTACCTATTATATATATATATATACTGAATATATATGATATATAAATCATATTTTATATTCTGGAAGTTAGTAAATCATGATATAAGTAATAATGATGTCAAGAACAACAAGTCAAAACACCTACGATAAACGAAACGATTTTACCCAAAACGCTTCTTTAACATGGAATTTACAAAAGAACGGGTAATATAATGTCATAAGTGAACCATATATGATATCATAACAATTAATATGATTCTGTAATAAGTCAATAACATGATTTAAATCATTATACAGGAGGTTCGGACACTTACAAAGCAAGTCGGACCTAAGGTAAGGGAAATATCACAATCTCATTTTTATCCGAGATTGTTTATACTTTGGTATTTACTGGGGTGTATTTTATCATCCACATCCCTGTTTCCTCAATATGTAATGTTATTTACATCCACCTACAATTGTTTAAATCCAATTTTACCCTTCGGTGAGTTTTTAGTAAAAGATATGAAAGGAATCTTTTGTCGTTTTTCATACGAGGTAATTTTTGACTTTTCTGACAAAAGTACGAGAAGAATGTTTTTAACTTATACGGCATGAATGTATTTTTAAAACATTGTTTCCAAGAAGCTTCCTTTACAAGTTTTCAAGTTTATTTTTAATCAACTTCTTTTAGTTTATAATTGTATGACATATTAAGAAAAGAAAAGTGTTTTTGATGAAGAAAGGATATTTTCCTCAAGAATGGTGTTCAAGTGTTTTATCAAAATTATTTTCCATCTAAGATAATAAAGGGTTCTGTTTTTATACCTATTATTACATTGATTTGATTAATGTTGTGATGAAATTATTTTTATTAATTCCTTTATCTTATATGAATTGTTTTATGATGTCATGTTGTTTAAGAATCCCATTTTTATTACATGGGTTATGCTATGATGTATGGTTTATGATTTTGTGGCACACATAAGAAAGGATTAATTATAAGATGGGTGGGACCTATATCTCCCTCCAATGCATTGGGTAAAGATTTTATATCTCATGAGATAGACATGGCTGGAACGGAAGGTTATTTCGGTTCAGTGATACAGGACTGAAACGAGGAGTGAACTCGGTTCAAAAAGGGACTTTGTCCACTAAGATAGTCTTGGCAATTTAGTCTTGACTAACAAGAAATGATTTTCTATGATTATGTGTGTATGCCACAAAGTTTCATGTTTCATGTTATGATTATGGTGATCTCATTTTCACTACTATGATTTGTTCCATGTTAAGATATTATGATCTCTTTTGCAGGTTATGATTTTCAAAAAGATATGATATGATTTTTATTTCCTTTATTTACCCTTACTGAGCATTTGAGCTCACCCTTTTATGTTTTCTTTTCCCCAGTATATAAAGAAAGGTTTTAGGTAAAAAAAATGGAAGATCTTTATGGGAGATATTGAAGATCTTTCACCACAATTAGAAGATTACGTTCCGAGTTTCCAAAGACACTAAACTATTACGATCCTTTAGTGTGTGTTTTTGTTATGTACTAAGTATTCCGCAAATGTAATGTAATGTCCATGTACGTCAAGATACGGGTCTCTACAGTTGGTATCAGAGGAAAGGTTTAGTCAACCTTTGGAAACTAGGATGCGAAAACGTTAGTGAAATCCCTAGAGATATTTCTAAAGTATGTCTAGGGATGTCCCTAGGGATAAGTATACGTATAGGTTATAGTAATAGAATTACTCTAACGATCATAGAATTAAACCTAAGATGTTTGATATTGAAGGTACTCCCCCTTTATTATGTTGTTTTCCCTAGCATGATTTTTGCCTCTCACACTATTCTTTTTGGGTTTTAGACGATGGCTGGAACCCGAAGGAACCGTGTTGATCAATGCAATGGACAATGCAATGATTTCCCTCTTGAACAAACAAATGTTATGGGGGATGGAGTGCAAAATCTTATTGCTATACTTACACAAGCTATGAATCATTCTGGACTTCCAAATGAGCAGAGAAGGGAACAATATTCTATTGAGTCCTTCATGAGGCAACGTCCACCTTCTTTCAGTGGGTCTTCTGATCCACTTGTGGCTGAACAATGGATCAGTACTACTGAAAAGATATTTTCAGTTCTTCAATGTTCTGAACATGATAAAGTCATCTTAGCAGTATATCGTTTGGAAGGTGAAGCTGATCAATGGTGGAATCTTATCAAGAATACGAGGCCAAGAGATGAAATTGAGTCCATGGAATGGGACGAGTTCAAGAACTTATTTTTCAGTAAGTACTTCCCTCGTATTCTTCGAACAAAGATGGAGAAAGAGTTTCTTGAACTGAAGCAAAGGGACGATGAATCTGTTGGTACCTATGAAGCAAATTTTACAAGACTTGCAAGGTATGCTTCTGGAATTATCATCCAACCTGAAAGTAAAGTTGATCGATTTTTCAGTGGGTTAAAACCAAGTCTTCGAAGGGCATTAGCTATAAGAGACTTCAGTAGCTATGAAGAAATTGTGCGTTGTGCTATCAAGGTAGAAATGGAAGTTGGTTTTACATATCCATCTCAGGGTTTTGACAAGAAACGAAAGATGGAGTTCAAGGAGAAATCTCAGAATAATGGTGAAAAGAAAATGAATGTTTCCTTATGCTCAATGTGTGGAAAGAAGCATGGTGGAGATTGTCTTAAAGGGACTAGAAAATGTTTTAAGTGTGGAAAAGAAGGTCATCGAGCAGCTGAGTGTCGAAGTAATGGAAAAAGGGTTTCTAATGATATGAATAAAGCAAACACTGCAGAGAACGCACCGCCAACACTTCAATGCTTCAAGTGCAAGGAAATGGGGCATTATGCTAATAATTGCCCTAATCCAAGGGTTAGTGATGATCAACATGAGCAACCACTGAAGGCAAAGGACAAAGGGAAATCACATGCGATCACTATTGGCAATGTTGAATATGACAACGATGTGGTGGAATGATTAAGTGTTTATGTAATGGGATTCCAAAATAATGTTGTATCATTGAGTATTGCAATATTTATTGATGTGGTATTCAAAGTGATTGAGATATTTTCTGGAAGTAAGATGATATGCGCATAATGAAGACGAGAAAATGAAATGTTTAATAGTATTCATGAGCTCATGATTGATATAAGGACTAAGTGATATCATGGTTTGAGTATATAGAATTTTGAGGATTTTGGTATGTGGAAAGTGTTAACTTTAAACTGCATTCATGTTTTCACTAAGGTATTCAAGCGAATACATGATTAAGGACTTTGAATGTTTAGAATGTGACCAACAAGACATATCTTATGGGGATCAATGATGGTATTAAATCTCTGGTAATCATTTTCACTATGTTATGAGAGTGGACTGCAGTATTATGGATAAGCCTAAAGATTAGAATGGATTATGTTGGACATAAGTTAGTATTGTTTAAGGATAGAAGTTTTTTTGATATTATTGATGGGATGTTATAGTAATATAGTTTTATAAAAAGGACAACCTGCAGGACGGGCGACAGCCCATCGCTTCGGACAAGGCTGTAGGAATCGAACCCACAACCGAAGTGCGACTGGCCTTTATCGCCTACCACTAACCTACAGGAAGTCCCTGTTTAGTAGAAACTAGTTTTATTATATTAAGCAGTATGATATATGAAGTATAAGTCCATTTTAGGAACCATATATGATTAATCTCACTATAGATTGATTTATGCTAACCTTTTGTTTGAGACAGATGGAATGACCCGTCATTCTATCACATGATCTGCTAACACTTCATGAATAACAAATTCAACTTCATTTATTTAAGAGATGAAGTGGAAATTGTTCAAGGCACGAACAACAGTGAGATTGTACCAAAATAAAGTAAGTATTTATTCTAATTCAAATTTTCAACTTTAGGGGAAATGATCTTGAAAACCAAAAATGTTGTCCTAGTGATCTTATACCTGATGAATCAGATGGTACCTTATATCATCACAAATATATGGATTTGTGATTACTGGCTTTTCCATAGCCATGTTCTCTACCACTCTCCATCATAACATGATGGTTAGATTTCTCTTCCATATCCATATTTTCACCTATGTGGAAACCCAATGATTAGTTTATTTGGGTAAACGTTACGTTTCATACTTTTGTTTTTAAAGATTGGTTTTGACTTTCCTTTTTACGATGTGGGTTTCTATTAAAGAAACTTTCGAATAGTAAACCATTTATAACCCCGACGAATTTCGAGGGCGAAATTCATTTTAAGGGGGGTAGAATGTAACAGCCCGAGATTTTATGAAAAATATTATTTTTTTATTTCACTAATATCTTGTGTTGTACGCTACACCAAAAGGAGCTTGCACAACACGCATCCTTGACTTGCCTTGCATTACACGCAATCGCAACCTTCCTCGATAGCGTGTGTGGTATGTAATACTGAGTTTCACGAAACAATGATATGCTATTAAAATATTATTAAAACTAGCTGTTATGAATAGTTTTACCCACTTTTTAAAATTCTGTAAATCTTATTTTTCAAAATGAACTTCATTCTTGGATTCGGAGTATCGAATTTAGCCTACGGTGAAATTTTGGTACTTTTCGGATAACTTTCACATTCTGATGAATAGTGAAAATTACTAAATTATAATTAAAAACAACTTTTTTAATCGAAATAATTAATAGTGATAAATTATTAATTTGAGTGGTTTTAAAGTATATTTAGAATATATTTTTACAATTTAATACAATGTTGGTCATTGGTTGTAATTTCACATTTAAAACAGACATAATCAAGTGTCAATCTTTTGATATATATTGTTTCCTAAAAACACGCTATTTATTTTAACAGCGGGATTTAATTATAAAATTAATTAATGCAACTTCTATGTTATGAATTTGGTAAAATAGATTTCATTTTTGAATTCGGAATATGAAATATAGCTTAGGATGAAATTTTGGCATTGTTCTGAAAAACATCAATTTTTGATGAATAGTGAAACTACTAAGTGGTAGGTTAAAAAAACCGAATTTTGCATAAAACTTAATTTTACCGCTTCTGTGAATAGAATTTTGAAAATCCGACAGACACGGTTAATATCAAGGACTAAAATGTGGTTCAATGAGATGAAAATAATTTTTGGTGAATAGTAACTTTTTACTTTTTTTACCGCGGTTAATAGTAAATAGGGTAACTAAGGGTAAATATGATATTAATATTACCCTAACACATGTCCTAATTCTATTGGACAAGTGTAATTCGACCAAAAACAAACTTAGGAATAAAATATGACCATTTAGGCCCACTTGGATTAGATTAGGACATTTATTATTAATTTATTTAAAGAAAGGTTAAAATAGTTAAAATCAAAGTTTAATAAGTAAATCATTTTTAATATGGGGATATACATAAGATAAATTCGATTGTAAATATTCATTAGAAAGCTAAAAAGATTTCCTACATGATGGTATTTTATTTGTAATTTTTAGACATCAAATAATTTAATTTATTTATGACACAACGATGATGCAGTAATTATCTTATTAATGAAATATTGACATAATTGATGTTATAAACACCAAAATAAATGTAATTTGAAAATTTTTATGAATTACACTAATTTTATAGGTTACTATGATATATTAATGTTGATTTAATCAACTTGGTTCGAACATTTAATTCTGTTATGACTTTCACAAAAATCATATATCAAATAGTGTCAAAATTGACACAAAATAGTTTTTAAATCAAATATTATATTATTAATTGTTATTTTATTCCTAAAAATCTAATGTTCGGCCAAATGACTTAGATAAGGATATATATATTAATAATAAACAATTTGGGGTTCGTTTGGCATGTTATAGTAAGTGTATTAACCATATGGTGAAAGAAAACAAAAAGACACGGTAAATGTTAAATTATTTAACTTAGAGTTAAATCTAATTGATAAGCTTAAAATAATATCCTAAACTTGTCTAAATTCTATTGGTTGATAGGATTTCGACCCATCCCCACTTTAGCTTCGAAATAAGACCCTTTGGAACCATTATAAACCGATTTTGACTTTAATATAAAATAATATTTTGAGATATTCCTAAGGTGCCCCTCTCCTCCCTTATAAAAGGGCACCTCCTCCCCCTCCTCCTCACACCAATTTGAGCACTCAAGCTCGGCCAACCCCTGCCAAAATCTCTTCTACACTTCCCTAGAAACATCCTAGAGGTTCTGGTCTTCCTCAAAGACCAATTTTAGTGCCCTAAGAGGAGGTCTCAAAGAGGCGCTTCAAAGAAGAGGTAATTACCGTTACCAATTCTTTCATCTTTATTTCTTCTTCCACTTATTCTTCTTAGGTTGTTTCATTATGAAGTAATAACATCAGTATCACTCATATACTGATATGTTATTATAAGTATGAAACAACCCTATTTTACCATCTATCCATCCTACGGGAAAAGAAATCACCGCGCGTGCGTACGTACGGAATACCGTCTCCACGCCGTGGTGTAATCTATTTTCCACCACCACCTTACATGGATGGGTATAATGGTGTAAAGAATAACTATACATAGTTATTACAACATCATATTGATTCTGATATATTGTATAATCCACTCCAATTCAATTCAGTATTTATGGAAATGATATCATCGCTCGTGCGTACGTACGGACTACCGTCTCCACGACGCGATGAGATTCATTCTCCATGTTAACAATTTAAGAATGATTATAAAGTATATATAAGAAATAATAATGAAATATATGACATTATAAAGTTACTGGATTTATGTATATATATATGTATGTCATCAACTTACTTCTATTCAAGACAATAAGGAAAGGAAAACAACGTTCATGCGTACGTACGGACTACCGTCTCCATGAACGGTGTTTTTCATTTTATTTATCTACCTATTATATATATATATATATATACTGAATATATATGATATATAAATCATATTTTATATTCTGGAAGTGAGTAAATCATGATATAAGTAATAATGATGTCAAGAACAACAAGTCAAAACACCTACGATAAACGAAACGATTTTACCCAAAACGCTTCTTTAACATGGAATTTACAAAAGAACGGGTAATATAATGTCATAAGTGAACCATATATGATATCATAACAATTAATATGATTCTGTAATAAGTCAATAACATGATTTAAATAATTATACAGGAGGTTCGGACACTTACAAAGCAAGTCGGACCTAAGGTAAGGGAAATATCACAATCTCATTTTTATCCGAGATTGTTTATACTTTGGTATTTACTGGGGTGTATTTTATCATCCACATCCATGTTTCCTCAATATGTAATGTTATTTACATCCACCTACAATTGTTTAAATCCAATTTTACCCTTCGGTGAGTTTTTAGTAAAAGATATGAAAGGAATCTTTTGTCGTTTTTCATACGAGGTAATTTTTGACTTTTCCGACAAAAGTACGAGAAGAATGTTTTTTAACTTATACGGCATGAATGTATTTTTAAAACATTGTTTCCAATAAGCTTCCTTTACAAGTTTTCAAGTTTATTTTTAATCAACTTCTTTTAGTTTATAATTTTATGACATATTAAGAAAAGAAAAGTGTTTTTGAAGAAGAAAGGATATTTTCCTCAAGAATGGTGTTCAAGTGTTTTATCAAAATTATTTTCCATCTAAGATAATAAAGGGTTCTGTTTTTATCCCTATTATTACATTGATTTGATTAATGTTGTGATGAAATTATTTTTATGAATTCCTTTATCTTATATGAATTGTTTTATGATGTCATGTTGTTTAAGAATCCCATTTTTATTACATGGGTTATGCTATGATGTATGGTTTATGATTTTGTGGCACACATAAGAAAGGATTAATTATAAGATGGGTGGGACCTATATCTCCCTCCAATGCATTGGGTAAAGATTTTATATCTCATGAGATAGACATGGCTGGAACGGAAGGTTATTTCGGTTCAGTGATACTGGACTGAAACGAGGAGTGAACTCGGTTCAGAAAGGGACTTTGTCCACTAAGATAGTCTTGGCAATTTAGTCTTGACTAACAAGAAATGATTTTCTATGATTATGTGTGTATGCCACAAAGTTTCAAGTTTCATGTTATGATTATGGTGATCTCATTTTCACTTCTATGATTTGTTCCATGTTAAGATATTATGATCTCTTTTGCAGGTTATGATTTTCAAAAAGATATGATATGATTTTTATTTCCTTTATTTACACTTACAGAGCATTTGAGCTCACCCTTTTATGTTTTCTTTTCCCCAGTATATAAAGAAAGGTTTTAGGTAAAAAAAAGGGAAGATCTTTATGGGAGATATTGAAGATCTTTCACCACGATTAGAAGATTACGTTCCGAGTTTCCAAAGACACTAAACTATTACGATTTTTTAGTGTGTGTTTTTGTTATGTACTATGTATTCCGCAAATGTAATGTAATGTCCATGTACGTCAAGATACGGGTCTCTACATCGCTAACCTTGTAAAGTTTGCCTCATACTTTGCGACATTCTCATCCTCCTTTTGTCTAAGACTTAGAAATTGCCTTTCCATATCTGCTCGATGGTCACGAGGAAAGAATTTTTCTAAGAAAAGATCTTTGAACTATCTCCATTCCATACTTGATACTTCTTCGTCTTCCTTTGTATTTTGAATCAATGACCACCATTGATCAGCATCTCCTGTGAGGCGGTAAACTGCCATGACAACTTTCTCCCTTTCGCTACTCCCCAAGGCGTGGAATATTTTCTCTAAGGAGTTTATCCATTGCTCAGCTACTAATGGATTTGTACCCCCATTAAATGTTGGCGGTTGTTGCCTCATGAAGCGGTCTAACATTGATCCTCCACGTTGAGGATCAGGGTGCTCCATACGAGTAAGGTTATTATTAATAACCTGAGTGAGTTGTCCCAGTATGGTAATAAGTTGATCAGCACTAGTTGTATCTCTAGATCCACAATAATTATCTTGAGTAGGAGGGCAATCCCTACACGGAGTGCGTGCATTGATACAGTTTCCATTTCTTCCACTAGGCTCCATTTCTAAATAATGGCATAAAATAGATTAGTTTATGAATAAAAATACATAATTCCATACTTGTAAAACACTTAACATAAATTAAACTAATTATGGATATAATCCATAATCATAAAAATGTTTTCTTTGAGGAAGTATATACTCGTAACCCTTCATAGTTGTTTGTAAAGAAAATGTGAATTATCCTAAGCATATCCCCCGGGAGTGTCTTAACCAAGAGTGCAGCAAGGCCCGTTGTCGTGCACCAGTTCCCGTTCGAGTATAGCTCAAAGCGGTATTTTCGGGTTTTACCCCTAGGTACATCTTTCCCAGAGCCGCCTCTACCTGCTCGTATCCAGACAGGGATGTATTGCTCGGAAAACTCACAAAATATCTATAATACCAATATTCTAGGAAGTTATTCTATACTAATCCTCAAAGCCTATCTTTGGGCTATGTGCTCTAATCATAGTTTATCTAAATATAGCTTCCAAGGTTAGTACTAAACTGCCTCTGATACCAACTTTAGCACCCCGACCCCAGCTACCCATAGTCTGTGCGTTATTGCGTAACATTGGCATGATCACAAAAGATCATGTCTCGAAAGACCGATTAGTTTAGTAGTCTTGGAAACACTAGATGTATTCATAAGTCTTTCATTACATCATAAAGTAAAAACAAATATACAAAAACATATTGTCTTCATATCCCCTCACACTATCCCTACAGGTCATTCATAATATACTTCTTCACATCCTGGAAAATATTAAAACATTGAAAGGGGTGAGCTCAGATGCTCAGTAAGGATAACAATATAGCGGAAGCTTTCATAAATAAACATTAACAATTAGGGCAATGTATAACTAAAACAAAATCCTTTTTAACTTGAACTTCAGCATTATATGGCAAAATAAAATTAAATAATGCCATTTACTTATTCACATGGATATTCTACTAGTCGAATAATCACATGCAATATCAATAACCACTTTCATAATGATGGAATGCATAATGCCAGACTATCATAACCACGTAGCCAAGGCCTCGTGCCAAGACCACAAATAAGATTTTTTCAAGGCCTCGTGCCAAGACACTAGTTTGTCTCATGAGACCTACTGATGCATCGAGGAGCTATAGCGGCCTCCACCCATCACTTATTAAGTCCAATGCATTCCTCATATGAATAGGTTTAACATATCATAAACCATAACATAATCGTATCACATAAAACATGCAAAAGGAAACATAAACTTTCCACATTTCAATCACAAGATATCAATACAACATATTGATATAATAAAAACACTTTCAAAACCATTTTCAATACCAAAATGAAAGAAAATTAAAACTTCGTATTTACTTTTCATTTAGAAAAAGTTATGGCTTGTAGAGGAAGCCGAAATTCAAATAATGGTCATGGCGGCGGAGAAGTCATTGTCTCCGCGTATGACAAGAAAAAATATTCCTTCTTGTAATTTAGTAAAATGCTTCGTATAAAAAATATTTATTTTGAAATAACGTAAAAGTCAAAGGGGTTTGTACACCGTATAAAAGAAATTTGTGTATAAAACAAAATATGCCTCAATAAATAGATATTGAGACGAAGTCCTTACAAAGATCATTTTTTTAAATGAAATAGATATATTATGTGTATTCACTATAAATACACATAAAGACAGTAAAAATAAAAGATAGTACATAATAATATCATGACATAGTTTGAAAGTAGGAGATTAACCCAAAGAATGGAAATTGGGTTAAGAAGTTCCCTTACCTCATGTCCGACTTGACTTGACCGTTCTTTAACCTCCGGAATAATAAGCTAGAGTTAATTTCTATTTTCTTAAGAACCTTTTTCATGTTTATTATTCCATTTACATCACTTAATACCATGTTATGAACATTATGTAATTATTTAAGTTAATAACAGTCCATTTGTCGATCTTTGGTACTTGAGTCAAAAATAAACATCCAATGATTACAAGGTCTTCATGTGGTAAAATATCCTTTATATCCAGAATTATATTCATGATGTGTATATCATATATATCAAATATATCCACTATATATATGCATTTATAATATTACATAACAGTTAGAGTTAAGAAATGAAATGCACCGTTCATGGAGACGGTAAGCCGTACGTACGCATGAACGCTACTTTCAATTCGATTTCTTATTTAATGAAATTAAATAATAATTATATAAAGGTATACTATAATTAATGTATAATATAATGTATAATACCATTTAATCCATCCTTTATACGTCCCACATATGGAATTAACGATTCAAATCACTTTGAGGGGGCGGTAGTCCGCACTTCCTAAAATGAAATTATCGCGTTTACCAATAATGGAAATCATAAAGTATGCCATAAATGAGAAATACAGAAGCATAAGGAAATAAAAATAATATATATATCATATATGAAAATTGTGTCATCAAAATGGCCACCATTAGTGGTGTTAAAAGAATATTGTACAATCATCGTTTCGTGAGGCAGTATTTCGCCACCCACAGAAACAGTAAGTTCTTTAACCATTGGACGAAGGTGAGTGTAAGTGTAAATAAAATAATTATCATAACAAAATCCTAGTATATTGAAGATACTGGTGTTTTTACAAAATGAAGGAATAAAATGTTTTTAAGGGGTTAGAGAAGCAAACTAAAACAAAACAACATTAGAGAAGACATTACCTTAAAAATCAGGTAACTCTTTTTGGTTTGAGCCAAAGGCTTCCATGGGAAGAATTCTGCCCAAAGTGAGGCTTCTAGGAGTAAGGGAGGAAAGTTGGAAGAGTATTTGGGGAAAGGTGGCCGAGCCAAATGGCTTGAAAGTGTGAATAAGGTGGTAGTGGTGGGGGCCTTTTATAAGAGAAGAGGAGGGGCACTCTTGGAATGTCATGAAATATTACATTATTATACATTGCTTTTCGGATTCCAAAGGTCCCACACTTCTATAAATCGAGGATAAGGTGATAATGGTTCGAAATATACCCATCCAATAGGCTTTGGACAAGTGTATGCCTTGGATATTACATTATATTTTCATTTTATTTAAATCGTTAATTAATGAGGTAATCACTGAATCATCATTGTGTCATTAAAAATTTAATTTATTTAATGTCTAAAAATTCTAAAAAAATAACCATAATGTAGGAATTATTTTTAGATTTCCAATGAATATTTATGGTCAAAAAGTTAGCTTATATAACCCCATGTAATAATTGTTTTAGTAAAACAACACATGTTTGTGACATTTTTATTTTAACATTAAATAAAAAGTTTTTTATGTCATTTTCCCACCAAAGTGGCTCCATGGGGTCCCCAAGTTGACCCTTGGATTGTCTTGGTCGGCCATGACTCATCCAATAGAAATAGGACTAGTTTATGGGTATTTTCATATTTTTATAATATCATTTTTACCTTAAATTTCACTAATTACCTTTAATCGTGATTAAATATACTTAAAAGTTACTATTCACCAAAAATTATTTTTATCCCATTGAACCACATTTTACTTCCTAATGACCACCATGTATGTCGGATTTTTGAAAATCAACTCACAGAAGTGGTAATATTTCATTTAAAAGAAAATACAGTTTTTTTAACTACCACTTAGTGGTTTCACTATTCATCAAAAATTGATGTTTTTCAGAACAATGCCAAAATTTCACCCTAAGCTATAATTGATATTCCAAAATAAAAAATGACGGTCTATTATACAAAATTACAAACATATAAGTTTCATTAATTAACTTTATTATTAATTCCCGCTGTCAGAACAAATAGCGTGTTTTTAAGAAATAATATATATCAAAAGATTGACAATTGTTTATGACCATTTCAAAGTGAAATTAATTCTAATGAACACCATTGGATAAATTGGTAAAAATATATTCTAATTATACTGTAAAACCACTCAATAGTATAATTTATCACTATAAATTATTTTTATTAAAAAAATTTGTTTTTAAGTGTTTTTCACTATTCATAAAAAATTTGAAGTTCTCAGAAAAATACCAAAAATTCAACATAGGCTAATTTCGATATTCCGAATACAAAAATAAAGACCATTTTGAAATATAAAATTTCTATAATTTCAAAAAGTGGGTATTACTATTCATAACGGCTACTTTGATTGGTCGTGGTGTGTTAGAATCTCGAACTTGCGTACAATGCAAGCTTATTGCATTATTGGAAGAGAAGCATATCGTGGAAGCTCGAGGTGTTACATTCTCCCCTCCTTCAATAAATTACGTCCTCGCAATTTGAAATTTTTCTTTGAAAATAAAAGGTTGAATGTAGAAAATACCTTTGTGGAAAACCAACATCGGAAATAAGGTTAATAAAATTTATCTTTAATAAGGGGGAAATGGAAATAAAAAAGTCACCACCAAATTATGATCTCAATTAGGAGAACATTGGTGGAAATTATAGACATATAATTGGAGGAAAAACATAATACTTGTAGGGATTGATTGAGGTCATCAATCACAAACAAGTGTAAAATTGAGGGCCTTAAAGCCATCAATCTATGATGAAAATATCATCAGTTCAACAAAACATAATGTATTAGGATAACACATTTTTGTTTTCATATACCTTCCCTAATGTTTAAGAATTAATTTCTTCATAAGAATAAGATATATATATATATATACCTGACAATTAGAATTTCAACCTTCAACTAATTTCTACCCCATACTTGTCTTTCACCCAAAAAGATAATAGAACTCAAAAATATTATATTTCTCCTAATCATACAAGGTTCCAAATATCAACACATACCATTTAGATTAGGAAAACTATTTGTAATAACCAGGGACTTCCTGTAGGCTAGTGGTAGGTAATAAAGGCCTGTTGCACTATGGTTGTGGGTTCAATTCCTACAGCTTTTTCCAACGCGATGGGCTATCCCCCAATCTGCAGGTTGTCCTTTTCTTAAAACATTAGTATTATAATATTCCAAAAATAATCATCAGAAATGTTTTAACCTTAAACAATACTATCCAAAGTTCAACTTAATCCATTTCAACTTTATAGTAATCCAAAATACCTCTGTCCATACTTTCTCTAAAAGGTCTCTAAATTCCAAATTCAATTCATCAGATTCCCCAAACAAAGTAAAGTTTCTCTTATTGTCACAAACTAAAATATGATTAACTTCATCATATTATATCCTTAGTGAAAACAACAAGTACTACAGTAAAATCCTTATATATATATCACATTATTCTTATAAGCAGAATATAATCCTTGAGTCCAAACGCACCATAAAATTAATTATTCCACTTCAACTGTTGTAACAGCATAAGATTGTCCTTGATCCCTTGGCCTTTTCTGAGGTAATTTTCCTTGATGCTTAGGACATTCATTTGCATAATGCCCAATTTCCCTACAATTGTAGCACTCAACATTGATATCCTCTTTCTTTCCTTGCAATCACGAGCTTGGTGACCCTTTTGACCACATTTATAACAAAATACCATTCCTTTTAGGCATGTACCAGGGTGATTCTTCCCATAATTATCACATAATGGAAAATCCTTCTTTCCCCTTTTCCCTTTATCTATCTCTTGTTCCACCGTTCTCTTCTTCTCTTGCTTTACTTTATTGTCATAGGACTTAGAGAATTCATTTTCCGTCTTGATATCACTAGAGACTATATCTTCGTATGTTTTAGAAATATTGTGATGCTAAAGCTCGACGGAGAAATGGTTTTAACCCATCAAAGAAACGATCAATCTTACTTCTTGGGTTATGTATATAATCTACATCATACCTCGCTAACCTTGTAAAGTTGGCCTCATACATTGCTACATTCTCATCCTCCTTTTGTCTCAGACTTAGAAATTGCCTTTCCATATCTGTTCGATGGTCACAAGGAAATAATTTTTCTAAGAAAAGATCTTTGAACTCCCTCCATTCCATACTTGATACTTCTTCGTCTTCCTTTGTATTTTGAATCAATGACCACCATTGATCAGCATCTCCTGTGAGGCGGTAAACTGCCATGACAACTTTCTCCCTTTCGCTACTCCCCAAGGCGTGGAATATTTTCTCTAAGGAGTTTATCCATTGCTCAGCTACTAATGGATTTGTACCCCCATTAAATGTTGGCGGTTGTTGCTTCATGAAGCGGTCTAACATTGATCATCCACGTTGCGGATCAGTGTTCTCTATACGAGTAAGGTTATTATTCATAACCTTAGTGAGTTGTCCCAGTATGGTAATAAGTTGATCAGCACCAGTTGTATCTCCATATCCACAATAATTATCTTGAGTAGGAGGGAAATCCCTATACGGAGTGCGTGCATTGATACGGTTTCCATTCCTTCCACTAGGCACCATTTCAAAATAATGGCATAAACTAGATTAGTTTATGAATCAAAATACATAATTCCATACTTGTAAAAAAATTAACATAAATTAAACTAATTATGGATATAATCCATAATCATAAAAAAAAATTCTTTGAGGAAGAATATACTCGTAACCCTTCATATTGGTTTGCAAAAAAAATGGGAATCATCCTAAACATATCCCCCGGGAGTGTCGTAACCAAGAGTGCAGCAAGGCCCATTGTCGTGCACCAGTTCCCGTTCGAGTCTAGCTCAAAGCGGTGTTTTCGGGTTTTACCCCTAGGTACATCTTTGCTAGAGCCGCCTCTACCTGCTAGTATCCAGACAGGGATGTATTGCTCGGAAAACTCACAAAATCTCTATAATACCAAAATTCTAGAAAGTTATTCTATACTAATCCTCAATGTCTATCTTTGGGCTATGTGCTCTAATCAGAGTTTATCTAAATCTGGCTTCCAAGGTTAGTACTAAACTGCCTGTGATACCAACTGTAGCACCCCGGCCCCAGCTACCCAGAGTCGGTGCGTTATTGCGTAACATTGGCATGATCACAAAATATCAAGTCTCGAAAGACAGATTAGTTTAGTATTCTTGGAAACACTATATACATTCATAAGTCTTTCATTACATCATAAAGTAAAAACAAAACTACAACAACATATTGTCTTCATAACCCCTCACACTATCCCTGCAGGTCATTCATAATATACTTCTTCACATCATGGAAAATATTAAAACATTGAAAGGGGTGAGCTCAGATGCTCAGTAAGGATAATAATATAGTGGAAGCTTTCATAAATAAACATTAACAATTAGGGCAATGTATAACTAAAACAAAAGCCTTTTAAACTTGAACTTCAGCATAATATGGCAAAATAAAATTAAATAATGCCATTTACTTATTCACATGGATATTCTACTAGTCGAATAATCACATGCAATATCAATAACCACTTTCATAATGATGGAATGCATAATTCCAGACTATCATAACCACGTAGCCAAGGCCTCGTGCCAAGACCACAAATAAGATTTTGTCAAGGCCTCGTTCCAAGAAACTACTTTGTCTAATGAGACCTACCGATGCATCGAGGAGCTATAGCGGGCTCCACCCTTCACTTATTAAGTCCAATTCATTCCTCATATGAATAGGTTTAACATATCATAAACCATAACATAATCGTATCACATAAAACATGCAAAAGGAAACATAAACTTTCCACATTTCAATCACAAGATATCAATACAACACATTGATATAATAAAAACACTTTCAAAACCATTTTCAATACCAATATTAAAGAAAATTAAAACTTTGTATTTACTTTTCATTTAAAAAAAGTCATGGCTTGTAGAGGAAGCCGAAATTCAAATAATGGTCACGGCGGCGGAGAAGTCATTGTCGCCGTGTATGACAAGAAAAAACATTCCTTCTTGTCATTTAGTAAAACACTTCGTATAAAAAAGATTCCTTTTGAAATAACTTAAAAGTCAAAGGGGTTTGTACACCGTATAAAAGAAATTTGTGTATAAAACAAAATATGCTTCAATAAATAAATATTGAGACGAAGTCCTTACAAAGATCATTTTTTTAAATGAAATAGTTATATTATGCGTATTCACTATAAATACACATAAAGACAGTAAAAATAAAAGATAGTACATAATAATATCATGACATAGTTTGAAAGTAGGAGATTAACCCAAAGAATGGAAATTGGGTTAAGAAGTTCCCTTACCTCGTGTCCGACTTGACTTGATCGTTCTGTAACCTCCTAAATAATAAGCTAGAGTAAATTTATATTTGCTTAAGAACGTTTTTCATTTTTATTATTCCATTTACATCACTTATTACCATTTTATGACATTATGTAATTATTTAAGTTAATAACGGTCCTTTTGTCGATCTTTGGTATTTGAGTCAAAAATAAACTTCTTATGATTACAAGTTCATCATGTGGTAAAATATCCTTTATATCAAAAATTATATTCATGATGTATATATCATATATATCATATATATCAACTATATATATTCATTTATAATATTACATAACATTTTGAGTTAAGAAATGAAATGCACCGTTCATGGAGACGGTAAGCCGTACGTACGCATAAACACTACTTTCAATTCGATTTCTTATTTAATGGAATGAAATAATAATTATATAAAGGTATAATATAATTCCAGTATAATATAACGTATAATACCATTTACTCCATCCTTTATACATCCCACATATGACATTAACGATTCAAATCACTTTGAGGGGGCGGTAGTCCGCACTTCCTAAAATGAAATTATCGCGTTTACTCATAATGGAAATCATAAAGTATGCCATAAATGAGAAATAAAGAAGCATATGGGAAACATAAACATAATATATATATCATATATGAAAATATTGTCATCAAAATGGCCACCATTAGTGGTTTTAAAAGAATATTGAACAATCATCATTTCGTGAGGCAGTATTTCACCACCCACAGAAACAGTATGTTCATTAACCATTGTATGAAGGTGAGTGTAAGTGTAAATATAATAATTATAATAACAACATCCTAGTATATTGAAGATACTGGTGTTGTTACAAAATTAAGGAATAAAAAGAGTTTAAGGGGTTGGAGAAGCAAACTAATACAAAACAACATTAGAGAAGACATTACCTTAAAAATCGGGTAACTCTTTTTGGTTTGAGCCAAAGGCTTCCTTGGGAAGAATTATGCCAAAGGTGAGGCTTCTAGGAGTAAGGTAGGAAAGTTGGGAGAGTATTTGGGTAGATTTTGGCCGAGCCAAATGGCTTGAAAGTGTGAATAAGGTGGTAGTGGTGGGGGCCTTTTATAAGAGGATAGGAGGGGCACTCTTGGAATGTCATGAAATATTACTTTATTATACAATGATTTTCGGATTCCAAAGGTCCCACACTTCTATAATTCGAGGCTAAGCTGATAAGGATTCGAAATCTACCCATCCAATAGGCTTTGGACAAGTTTAAGCCTTTGATATTACATTATCTTTTCATTTTATTTAAATCGTTAATTAATGAGTTAATCGTTGCATCGTCATTGTGTCATTAAAAATTTAATTTATTTAATGTCTAAAAATTATAAAAAAATAACCATAATGTAGGAATTCTTTTTATCTTTCCAATAAATATTTATGGTCAAAATGTTAACTTATATAACCCCATGTAATAATTGTTTTAGTAAAACAACACATGTTTGTGCCATTTTTATTTTAACATTACGTAAAATGTTTTTAATGTCATTTTCCCACCAAAGTGGCTCCATGGGGTCCCCAAGTTTACCCTTGGATTGTCTTGGCCGGCCATGACTCATCAAATAGGGATAGGACAAGTGTAAGAGTATTTTCATATTTTTATAATATCATTTTTACCTTAAATTTCACTAATTACCTTTAATCGTGATTAATTATACTTAAAAGTTACTATTCACCAAAAATTATTTTTATCCCATTGAACCACATTTTACTTCTTAATGACAACCATGTATGTCTGATTTTTTAAAATCAACTCACAGAAGTGGTAATATTTCATTTAAATGAAAATACAGTTTTTTTAACTACCACTTAGTGGTTTCACTATTCATCAAAAATTGAAGTTTTTCAGAACAATGCCAAAATTTCACCCTAAGCTATAATTGATATTCCAAATTCAAAAATGATTACTATTTTACAAAATTCCAAACATATAAGTTGCATTAATTAATTTTATAATTAATTCCCGCTGTTAGAACAAATAGCGTGTTTTTAAGAAATAATATATATCAAAAGATTGGCAATTGTTTATGACCAATTTCAATGTGATATTATTTCTAATGAACACCATTGGATAAAATGGTAAAAATATATTCTAATTATACTTTAAAACCACTACATATTATAATTTATCACTATAAATTATTTTTATTAAAAAAGTTGTTTTTAAGTATTTTTCACAATTCATAAAAAAATGGATGTTCTCAGAAAAATACCAAAAATTCAACATAGGCTAATTTCAATATTCCGAATACAAAAATGAAGTCCATTTTGAAATATAAAATTTCTATAATTTCAAAAGGTGGGTATTACTATTCATAACGGCTACTTTAATTGGTCGCGGTGTGTTAGAATCTCAAACTTGCGTACAATGCAAGCTTATTGCATTATTGAAAGAGAAGCGTGTCGTGGAAGCTCGGGGTGTTACACGTTCATTAGGTCCCGAACCTTCGAGCAGGGGCTCAGGTGAGAGATTAGAGCTTCTGTATTTCCACTCAGCATTCCGACGCAAATAGGGGTGTTGGAGTGAGCCCTTTTAGTGGAGAGTTTCTGTGCTAATTAGTCTCCAGCAGCAGGACCCACCACTAGCTGGCATGCACCAGAATCTTCTACAGCAGGCAATAGATAGATGACGTAGAGGTCCAAGAGGACCAGACCTACAGGTGGCCGACTGCACGACTCAGGCTCAGTTGTGCGGGGAAACCGGGGTGGAGTCAGAGCCAGTCGTGCTGAGAGCGGGCAGTGTTACTCCTGTGGCGGGATTGGACACATGGCTCGTGACTGTCTGAGCCGCCATGCATATGACCAGCAGATAAATGAAGAACCTTCCAGGAATAGGTAGAGGTTCTATCAGGGCAGACGGCAAGGAGCAGGCAGCCATGGCAGATGAGCTGGCCTTGCAGCTGGAGGTGGACGACGCTTCGGGGAGTTGCCACCACCACCAGGAGGTCCACCCCGACCGCCCGGAGTTGGTGGACATGGGAGAGCTCAGCTTCAGGTAGCTGAGACCTTCGATGATGGAGCTCTGGGTGTAGGTGGACAGGAGGGGAACTAGTGGATATGTCTTTTGTACTTCTAGTTCCTTGTTGCTGTTGTGTAGTGTCTTTGTTTTATGAGCTGCAATAATAAAATACGCTTACCTTTGTGATGTTTTCCTTCCTGTCCTATTTTGTGTTGTTACTAAGTGGTTCCGGTTTAGACTGTTGACTTGACCCTCAGTTGTGAGATACCTACTGGAGGA
The DNA here is from genome assembly GCA_963277665.1 of Viscum album. Taxonomy (NCBI): domain Eukaryota; kingdom Viridiplantae; phylum Streptophyta; class Magnoliopsida; order Santalales; family Viscaceae; genus Viscum; species Viscum album. The sequence continues at coordinate 1,568,546,232 of OY728133.1, read as the reverse complement.
GACCCAGTTACCACACACTGATGCCGACAGTGTGACTCAACCCTTGGAGGTGAGAGTAACGGTTGGATCTCTTGGTAGTAGCGTCGAGGCCTTACGACGTCATCCTTGGTATGGATTAGTATCATCCATGTCGGGATTGACTTTATTATGCAAGGGAAGTGGTTCATCCAGGGTATGAAACCAGATTTCTCTTATCGTCAAAGAAGAAATCTTAGCAGCTCTTGTGGGATCAGATATGGTCCAGGCCACGGTAGAGTAAGACCAGGTCATCCTGGAGCGGGTAAGGATAGCTTAGAGCCGGAAAAAGTCTTATGCTGGCAGGAGGCGGAGACCACTGGAGTTTGAGGATGGCGACCACGTTTCCTTACGGGTCTCACCTCGACTTGAGTTACAAAGTTTTGGCCAAGGAGGCAAGTTGTCTCCATGCTTCATCGGACCCTTCTAGGTCCTCCGCTAGTTTGTCAAGGTGGATTATCGCCTGGCTCTACGGCCTCAGTTGCACCGGGTGCTCGACGTCTTCCACGTATCTCAGCTGAGGAGATACGTGCACGGCCCGACCCAAATCATTGACAATGGGGAGCTGGTCTTTGATGATGGGGCGACGTTTGTGGAGGTCCCAGTGGAGATCGAGGATCGACAAGAGCGGGTCCTACGTGGACGATCGATTCCTCTAATGTGCTTCAGATGCCAGCACGAGAACCTCTAGGAGAGCACTTAGGAGCGGAAGGCTCTGATGCGTGCTCAGTACCGCCTTTATATCCCTATGTTTGTGTTGATGTTTTACGGGGATGTAAATCCTTGTGGTGGGAGTAATGTAAAGACCCATAAATTTCAACGAAATTTTTTTCTTAATTTTCTTTGGAATTTTTCAAGAGCACAGCTTCTGAAGGCACCTAATTCCGAGGCCAGGTGTGGCTGGAATCATTTTCCAAAATTTGGCTCGGGTACATTCAGTGAACGGATGAGCGGGTTTTTCTAACATTTGAACCGGTGCCCGGAATCGAATTCTAAGGGAACCGATGGAATCGCAACACCGATATTTGCTTAAAAACGCCTCTTCTAGAGTTGCGTTTGCTCAGGTGTGGTTTTTAATTTTCTGGCTTAATGTTAAGAAATAAAATAATTGTTATGACAACTTTATTTTTATTTCACTTGAAAGCCACTTAAAGCCACTTAAACTGAGTTGATGCGGATAGGGTGCTATCCAAAAATATCCTACCCTCTTGGTAGGATATTTGTGTGGTGGGGCCCGCACGAGCCCACCGTTTCTTTTCTGCTATGTAACACACCCGCGAAAACCCGTCATTATGAAAGTCAACTGACGCATTTTCTTAAATTTTTAACGCACCAATTAATTGGGTGGTTTTATTCGTTGAATTAATCCTATGAATTAATTTATTCGTTTCTTAATCTGTTTTCAATCCGTTGGCGTATTAATAATATAAGACCAACGCATGACTTCTGGATAATTGCTCATCGAGAGGTTTTGACAAGTTTTTTTGCCTTCATCCTCCTTCACGAAGAACGCGAAGAACATGAAGAACGCGAAGAACACCGAGCCCTTGGAGATCGACGACGTGACGCCAAGTACCGCGACACCGACGATTCTTCTTCCGCGACGTTCTTCCGCGGCGATCCAATCCCGCGACAACCTCCGATCGACAACGAAAAGGTAGGGGTTTGCGGTCCTTTAATTTCCTTTGTGGATTATAACTCAATATGGATTTAATTATTATTATTAATTAAATCTACTTGTTCTTGAACCTTGGAGTTCGTCGATGCGACACCCCTTCCGCGACGACGCGACGCCCTTTCGCGGTGCGACGATCATCTCCTTCCGCGACGGTCAATTCCGCGACGACCTCGCATCAGACGGTGATGACAAGGTAGGGGTTTTTTTTGTGAAGTATTTTATATTCCCTTGATTCTTTCTTTTAAAACATGGAACCCGGTTCAAAGAGAACATTTTTTATAAGGTTCAAAGAGAACAATTTAAATTTATTAAAATTGTTTCGGTTATGTTTTCTATGTTTGATTTATCCTCCCAACTGTTATCGCCTAACGCAGAGGGTTCAGGGAAAACAAACACGGCCCGACAACCCTCCGCCGTTATTCGTTGTTGTGCAGATTTGGCGGGCGACAACGAAACATGCCGCAGAGGCGATTTGGTGTTTCCGCAGTGAAGAACGGGTCCCGGGAGGAGCAGCGGCGTAGACGGGAACGAAATCAGACCACCGGAGCGGCTTCGGTGGCCCGCAGAAGCCGCCGTCGGCCGGAGGGGGCGGCGCCCGGGCACACCGCCGGACAGGGCCGCCGCGGCTTCAGCCGCGGTGGGGTGGCCATCGGACCCGCGGGCGCGCGGGTCCGGCTCGCCCGGATGGGACGCGGCAAAGGCCGCGTCCGCTGATCAAGCACGGCCCACCTCTGCGGGGCCGCGACACATCCATTCCGTGGGGGCAGCACCCCGCGGCTCCCCCATGTCGCTCGGCCGCACGGCCGAGCTGAGCCGGATCGTGCCCTGGCTGGACCGGACCTGGTCCCGTCGGGTCGGACCCGGGTCGGGTCGACCCAGGGGGGTCGGGTCGGGCCGACCCGGGCCCGGACCCCCCTTTTCCGGACCTTTTCAGTCTTTTGCCAGTAACTTGTGCTACGGGCCTCCAAACGATGCGCCTTCAGCGGCAGTGCAATACTTGGATCGAGATGGTAGTTTCAGTATATTACACTCAAGGTTTCAGAGAACTTTGGGTTCAGCCGGGTTGATTCGTACACGAAACCAACAGGGCCCTCGGAGCGGAAACGAGTATATCTTGAGCTCTAGACGTCCGATTGACGTGCCGTCAACTTTGGTGGATTCCTCTAAGTGAGACAGATCTTTTGGCTTGCTCCCCTCGAGGTTTGGATGCCATCGGAGTGCGGCCGGGTTGGTTCGCTCACGAAACCAACCGGGCCCCTGGAACGAAAAAGCCAATAACTCCCAGACCGGGCGTCCGATTGACACGCCGTCTGTTGCGTTGAGTTCCTGTTGACGATATGTAACTTTTGGCATACTGCGCCTGAGTTTTGGACGCAGTTGGATTTTGGCTGGGTTGGATCGTACTGAAATCCAACAGGGCCCTTTGAATGGAAAAGCTGATAACTTTAAGACAGGACGTCTGTTTGACGAACCGTCAGCGGCGTTGGTGATCACGTTGAGAAACGGTCCCTATGAGTGTACTCTATTAGAGTTCGGGGTACAGTTGAGATATGGTCGGGATTGGTTCACTTATGAAACCAACCAGGCCCCTGGGATGAAAAGGCTAATAACTCACAGACCGGGCGTCCGATTGACGCGCCGTCTGGTGCGTTGAGACCCCTATGACGAGGCTGTCCTTTGAGATACTTCTTCGTGGGACTTCGTGATACTTGGAGTATCGACCTGTAGCTCGTGGAGGGGACCCTCACAGTGACGAGCTAGTGGAGTAGCAGTAGATCCTTTGCAGTGGAGCACTTGGTTGTAGCGGTAGACCCACGGTACTCGATAGAGGTGGTGTGCTTGGTTGTAGTGGCAGACCCACGATGCTGGAGTCGAGTGTACGGAGTGCGGAGACCGTGTAACTGGATGAGACCTGACAACTGCTTGACCGACTCGACTTGGAGTTAGTCGACCAGCCCAGTGGACGGAACGCCCGGTATTTGGTGGCAGACCCACAGCGGACGGAGCGCCTGGTATTTGGTAGCAGACCCGCGGTACTCGACTGGAGGAGTACCTCTGTAGGCTATTTGGGTGAGCGCCCGGTATTTGGCAGCAGACCCTCAGCGGACGGAGTGCCCGGTATTTGGCAGCAGACCCGCGGTACTCGACAGGAGGAGTACCTCAGCAGTCTTAGGTTAGTGAGCAGTACCTCGGAGTCATGACAGGACCACTGTACACTTCAGAGACGGGGCTCTTCAGCAGTTACGGTTTCGATAATGAAAATCCTAGTTTGAGCTGAATCATTGATCTTTGTGTTTACCCCATGAATGAGATGGGTCACTTGATAACTTAGGTATATGTATGGGCATATACCTGGGTAGTGGTTATCCGTTGATTTCATAATACTTGTGTTTTCACATAATTGAGATGGGTTACTTGATAACTTAGGTATATGTATGGGCATATACCTAAGTAGAGGTTATCTGTTGAGATCTTCTTTGTGGTTAACATTTTTGGTTTTAGTGAGACCTTGAGGGTCTCGGGGTCCCTACTGAGTATCGTTATACTCACCCCTGCACGGGCTATGCTCGCACCTTGTTGTGTTGGTTGCAGACGACAGGCAGTGCTAACGGAGGCCGAGTGTTCGAGGACTGGACGGTACCCGGAGGTGGACTACACGACGAGTCAGTACCCGGATGTGGAATACATGACGAGTCAATACCCGGAGGTGGACTACACAACAAGTCAGTATCCGGAGGTGAACTTCACAGCGAGATGACACTCGGAGGAGGTTGACGGGCGAGAGCGCTATGGAGGCTATCTGTACCTACCCTTCAGGTAGGATCCGAGGAGGATGACCCAAGAGCTGTTTCTGTTCTACCAGCTATTGTCTTTTCCTAATGTACTTGTTCAGTTTTAGTTGTGCTTTCTTTTGGGTTTGTATTTTGGCCCATTTACTTATCAGCAATTTCTTTTGTACTTAGTTTTTTACTTCCGCTTGTACTCTGTGGTGTTTTGTTTAGTTTTATAAAGGCAATTCCTTCCCAGTTATTGGGATTTACGCCTTTAGTGCTAGTCGCCAGCCCCTGGCCCATAGAAGGTAGGCTTGGGGTTGTCACGGCATGGGCCCCGAGGACGGGTCGTGACAATTTATTTTGTCAAGGCCTCATTCCAAGACCATAGTTTGTATCATGATACCTACTGACTCACCTAGGGGCTATAAAGGGAAAAAACCCAACACATTCTATGTCCAACGAATTCCTCATATAAATGGGGATAATCATAAATAACAAATAAATTCATATTGAAACTAAAATATGAATTCTAAATAGCATTCCCTGAACATGATGCATAAACACAAACCATTCAGAGTAAATTGGTGAATGGTATTAAGATAGAACGACTGGAGTCAAACTAATCATAAACCATTCAATTAAATATGGTAGATGGAATCATAAAACATTAATCCCAATAATAAATATGAATCAACAATAGTGTTGAAACAAATAAATATGAACTTGTATAATCATCATGTAATTCATGAGACATATACTCTTTTAATTTGAAAAGAATCATTATTTTGGAAATGTACTTATATAAACACAAAACTATAATAATATAGTATTTTAATAATAAAATTTCTGATTTTGGAAAAATAATCGTTTCTCAAAACATATTATAGAGTTCTCTTGAAAATAAGTAATAATTTGAGACATCTGCTCGAATTGGGGTAGTATTTCGAGATGAATTTTTAAAAGAACCTTTAAAACATTTAACTCTATACAAAAGAATGAAGGATACGGGTTCATACACATATATAGAATATTCAAACAAAATATTTCATAATTAAAAAAGATACAATAAGAATTTATTTGGGATTAAAAATGATAGAGAGTAACCAGAATGAAAATTGATGTTCATGTAGAAAACACTTACCCTATGTCTAAATGTGTTCCTCACTTGATCTTGATATCCTAAAGAATAAAATTTAGGTTATAAAAATAATTAATTAATAAAATCTGTGAGATTTTATTGATTTAGTAAAACCTTATTAGGTACATTCATGGAATTTTTAAGGGTTTAGAGATTCAGTTTTGTTGACCTCACCAATTTTGATAATCCCAATTATGCTTTCCCATACTTTGATAATCCCAAAAAAAGATTATCTATATATTAAATCTTTAAATCTATGACATTTTATTATCAAGATGATAATAATATTAAAATAATCTTTAAAATATTTTAATCAATGTTTATCTATGTTTATATGAATTTTTGAAATAGTTCTAACTCAATCGGAAATGTTTTGAATAATGTAGATAAGTGTTAAGTCACTGATATGCTTATAGATACTGATACAGATCTACCAGTACTTAGTATACTGATAGACATAGTCATCGATAAGCATAGTTCACTGATACGCAGATCAACTGGTATGTTTAACTCCACCGGTAAGCACATGTCACTAATAGATCAATTCCACCGATACAGACAGCTACCGATGGAAGCAGAGCTATAGATAGAACAAGTATGCCGATATACACAATAACTGGTACAGAATGAAGCTACCAATATACACAATCTACCGATACAAAGTTTACCGATACAGAGTCACGAATAAAAAACTAGCCACCGATACAAAATAGAAACTGATACAAGCATTCTACCGATAAACCAAGAGCTACTGATAGAAGGAGTCACTGGTACAAAGAGATACTGATACATGGAGTAACAGCTACTGATACAAGGAGCTACTGGTACAAGGACAAAGAGCTACCGATAAGAGGTCAACACTATACAAAGTCCACCGTTACACATCTACCGACAGAAGGCAACTAATAAAAGACAGGCAAGTCTTGAATCTTGAACTCTATACTCTAAAAATATTATTTATTTATTAAGAAATCATCATATTTTATGATTTTAAAGAAATAAATGTTATTTAATGATAGATGTTGGCATTTCAGGCAACCGTACCTCGTACCTATAAAAAGGAAATCATTCTCATTTCCTGTGTTAGAAGCAATAAAAGGAAGGACAAAGACCAGGAAAAAAACAACTAAGAAGGCGCTTGAGAGGTGAACAGAAAGGGGAATAGAGTGCTGTAAAGTAGTTCATATAGAATGAATACATCCATACTCAAAGAACACTAGACATACATGAAGTAATTCATACAAGAAGAGAACAGAAATTGAACTTCAGTCAAGGAGTGAAGAACTACAATGAGATGCTCATCTACTCAAGCTGATCAAGTTGAACCTGAAAACCAAGGAAGCAAACGACACTCTGTTTTCCAAAAAAACTATAGAAGGACTCAGAATCATTTCTGTCCAATCAAAAGGAGTCCATAGCTGCACTTCAAATCACTAGATAATTATAAAACTCATATCTACTCTCTTAGTGATTCTTATATTTACATTTCGAGTAGTGTGTGTACTCAGTATATTTTATACACACACTGTCTCCTAAGCTAAGCTGGAGGATCTCTAAATTCTCACACAAACCATCCATAACTCTTTTTTATCCCACTGTAGATAGTGGTAGAGGTCAAGTAAGACCTAGACAGCTAGTGTGCTGCTATTTTGTTTTCCCACGTAGAACTGTGGTAGAGGTCATAGGGCCTGGACAGCCTCTGTATTGTTGTTTACCCCGATCGAGGGTGTGGAGCAAATTTATATAAATTTTTTGGGAGGTCTATGTCAAATCATGAGACTAAACCTCTTGGTTATATCTGTTGTGCATCTTAGATTCAGTCTAAAGTATATTACATACATTATTTTCCATTTCTAATTACACTGAAATACAATTTGTATTAATGTTACTTTGATAGTTTAACTAGCAAGTGTTTTTATGTACTATAAAGAATTAAGTTATCTTCAATAGTTAGTTAATATTCAGATCGAATTAACTGAGAACTAATCAATATCTTGAGAACCTAACTGACCCTTTACTGTAATACAAATTCATAACAGTTTAGCTTTGTTTTTAAATTGGGGGATTTTATGAGAATTCTTTTTAACATAAATTTATATTGTAACTAAATTCACCCACTCATGAGTATCCACTCTGACCAACATTTGGTATCATAGGATTCTATTTTTATCAAGGTTTTCAAAATACTATGTTTTTCAACTGTGATTTTAGTTATATCTCAAAGATCTTAAATTTTTGTTAGTTCTAAATTTTATCTATTTAAATATATTATCTAAAATTGAATTACGGACAATATATTAGAAGGTGTTGCTACCAACATGCCACTTTTCTTTAAGGGTTCAAATTATGCCTAGTAGAAGCATAAAATGAAAAATTATTTGGAGATTATGGGATTTGACATCTGGACTGCTATAGAAACTCAATATAAGATTCCAGAATCTGAAAGAACTACATGGGATGAACCTACTAAAACTGTTTACAATAATAACTGTAAAGAAATGATTTCTTTGTACTGTGCTTTAGGAGATGAATAATTTAACCAAATATCTACTTTTAAAACTGCTTATGAAATTTTGGACACTTTGGCTATTTCCCATGAGGGAACCACCAGTGTTAAAGAAATGAGGTTGAATACCTATACTATTAAATATGATAATTTTAAAATGAAGCATGATTACCCATTTATGACATGTATCTCAGGTTCAATGAGATTTTCAACACTATGAGCTCTGTTGGTAGTGTTGTTCCTACAAAAGAACAGATCATGAGGATATTAAGATGTATGCTAGAAAGATGGAGTGGCACATCTGTTTTGATTAGAGAATCATGCGACATCAGCAGACTACCTGTTAAAGAATTAATTGGTAAGCTAATGATGTATGAGGAAGAGCTGAAGTTCAACAAAGAAGAGGATGATGAACCAAGGAAGAAGTCAGTAGCCTTCAATTCATCAGCTCCAAAGAATAAAACAAATAAAAAATTCAAAATAAAAGTGAAAGTTCAAGCAGTGATGAGAATGCATCTGACAGTGATGAAGAGATTGCTCAAATATCCATAAGATTCAAGAAGTTCTACAGGAAGAAGAATTTCTTCAAAAAATTAAATTACAAAGGAAAATATGATAACAAAGATCATTGGAAGGACTGGAAAAATCCTGATAAGAATGACGACATTGTCTTCTATGAATGAAAAAGGAATGGACATGTAAAAGCAGACTTTCCAAAATTGATGTTCAAAAAGAAATATGACTACAAGGACAAAAAGTATAAGAAAGCTATAAATGAAACTTGGAGTGCTTCAGAGGACAGTTCAATTGATTCTAATTATACTCCAGGTGAAAAATCACTAAAATATAATATGTGTTTCATGACAAACACATCTCAGTTAACACTAGACCCTATTGGTTAAAATTTATATTATTCTGGAGTTGATTTGGTTTTTAAATCTGAAAATATGTCTAGTGAATAATTATTTGAATATTTTACTATTCTAAAAGAAACATGTAATTAATTGAAGGACAAGTATAATACCTTGAATAAAGAGCATGCTCTAACCACCTCAATAAAATCTGCACTTGATGTAGAAAAGGAAAAGAATTCTCAATTACTGAAGGAAAATACAGTTTTGAAGTTATCTAATGATCAATTAAGGAAGGACTTAGAAAAATTCATAAATGGAAAAGATACACTTACTAAAATGCTATGAAAACAAGTGGCACCAAAATATACAGCTGGTATAGGCTATCATCCTGGAAAGTGATAGTTTACTAAGACTAGATTTGTTTCTTAATATGGATAGAATGGTTCTAGTTCAAGTTCAAAAAATTCATATTCTTTAACTACTTAATCACATGGATATAGATCAAATAAATTTTATCTTTCAAAATCTATCGATTCTGTAAACTATTTTAGACCCAGAAGTCAAATCTGGGTGCCTAAAGCTTTGATTGCTAACGTGTATGGACCCATGAAACTCTGTGTACCAAAATCATTTTATATTTAAACATGTTTTTTAAGACATCTGCATAAAGTATTCTCAAAAGGATATATAGTACATGGAAAGTGGATGTTCAAGGAATATGAATGGGGATTTATCATGCTTTAAAAGCTTAATAAAATTTGATTGAGGCCATGTCTCCATTAGTTATTACTCTAAAGGAAAGATCATCGGACTAAGCCAGATTGGTAACACCGATTCAGTCTTAATTTACAAATTTTTATTTGTTTATTTACATAAATATAATCTGTTGAGTATTTCTCAGTTATGTGATTATGGTTTCAATGTTAAATTTGAAAATTAATCTCATAATGTTTTAAATTTTAAAAAAAAATTAATATTCTCTGCTTTGAGAAATGAAAATTTTTATACTGTTTATTTTAATTCTCTAGCTAAACAAAAAATTACTTTAATAAATGCTTATCATAAAGAGTCTTGGTTATGGAACTGGTGATTAGCAAACTGTAACATTCATTCATGTAGAAAACTAACTATTAAAAACTTATTTAGAGACCTACCTAAACTTGAGTTCCCAATAGACAATGTTTGTAATCCCTGTCAAAAGTGAAAGCAACATAATTTTTTTTTCAAATTTAAGAAAGAAGTTTCAACTTCTCAAACTCTCGATTTGGTTCAAATCGACTTGTCTGGACCGTTTAGAGTTTCTAGTTTAAATGGGAATCACTATGTCTATGTCTTAGTAGATGAATTTTCTAGATATACTTGGGTATACTTCTTAGCTCTCAAAAGTGAATCTTGTTCATACTTTTTTAAATACTCCAAGTCTGTAGAGAACATTAGTGGACTAGGGTTAAGTCCTAGAGAAGTGATCATGGTCATGTGTTTGAAAATCATGAGTTTGAATCTTATTTCTCACACAATGGATATAGTCACAATTTCTACGCCCCTAGAACACCTCAGTAGAATGGTGTAGTAGAAAGAAGAAATACAACCCTTCATGAAATTTCAAGGACCATGCTTAATGAATATGACCTACCAATTTAGTTTTGGGTTGAAGCTATAAATAGAGCTTGTTATATTATTAATAGAGTTTTGATCTGACCTGTTCTTAAGAAAACCCTTTATAAGCTTTGGAAAAATAGGAAGACTAAGGTTAATTACATTAGAGTTTTTGGTTGTCATGTTTTTATTCTTAATATAAAGGATAATATTGACAAGTTTTCTTCTAAAATAATGAAGGAATCGTTCTTGGTTATTCATTAACTAGAAATGACTATAGATTTTTCAATAAAAGATCCAAATGTGTTGAAGAATCTGTTCACATCATGTTTGATGAAACTGATCCACATGAACCCAAATCTTCCATTGAAAATCTTGAAGAACATCTGCCTATTCTGGACCTTAATGATAAAACCAATGAACATGCTGTAAAGACAACGAGTTTTGGAAACATTCCAGAATGTTCTCCTGGTGAACTCAAACCTAGAGAAGAACCTGAAATTTCTAGTCCTACCTTTACTAGATCAACTAGGATTCTAAAGAATTGTCCTTTGTATGCTGTTGTTGGTAATCTTGATAGAGGGACACAGACTAGAGCTTCTCTATGAAATCAGGTTGAAAATCAAGCCATTATTTCACAGTTAGAACTTAAAAGTATCAATGATTCAATCAATGATGAATTTTGGGTATTGGATATGCAAGAATAACTAAATCAATTTGAAAGAAACAAAGTCTGGGAATTGGTTGACAGAGTGAAGTACACTTTGACCATAGGCACTAAATGGGTTTTTAGAAACAAGGTTGATGAGTATGTAAATATAGTTAAAAACAAAGAAAGGCATGTTGCTCAAGGATATAGTCAAGAGGATGGAATAGTCTATAAGGAATACTTTTCCCCTATAGCTATATTACAAGCAATTATCAATCTACTTGCTGATGATGCTCATCTGAATTTCACGTTATATCAAATGGATGTTAAAAGTGCTTTTCTAAATGGTTTTATAATTGAAGATGTTTTTGTTAAACAACCACCTAGATTTACAAATCCTCATTTTTCAATTAATTTTTTCAAAGTATCTAAAGCTTTATATGGTTTAAAACAAGCTCCACGAGGTTGGTATGATAGACTTAGTTATTTTCTTATTTCAAAAGTTTTTACTAAAGGTATTACTGATCAAACTCTTTTTTTAAAAATAATTTCTAAAGATGTTTTGATAGTACAAATCAATGATGATGATATTATTTATTGATCTTCTAAACATTCTTTATGTACTTATATTTCAAAGATTATGAAAAATGAATTTAAAATGAGTTTAATGGTAGAACTCAAATATTTTCTAGGATTTGAAGTTCTTGAAAATTAAAATGGTATTATTTTGAATCAAATTAAATATACAAAGGATCTTTTAAAACATTTTTGTTTTCATAAAATTAAGGAAATTGATAGTCCTATGAGTACTGTTTGTAAATTGGACATTGATGAAACTGGGAAACCAGTTGATCAAACAAGTTACAGAAGTATGAATGGAAGCTTTTTTTACCTTACTGCTAGTCGACCAGATATTATGTTTCGCATTTGTATGTGTGCAAGATTTCATGCTAATCCTAAAGAATCACATTTTCTTTCTGTTAAAAAAATTTTCAAGTATCTTAAACATACTGCATATTTAGTTTTGTTTTATCTAAAAGTACAATCAATTGATTTAATGAGTTATTCAGATGTTGACATTGTAGGTTGCAAGTTGGTTAGAAAAAGCACATCTGGAACAACTATTTTTTTAGGAAAATCATTATTATCATGGTGTAGTAAGATGTATAATTCTGATTCATTTTCTACTGTTGAAGTAGAGTATATAGGTGCTGGTAGTTGCTGTGCATAAATTCTGTGGATGAAACACACTCTTTTGGACTATGGATATGATCTTAAGCATGTTTAAATAAATCGTGATAACACTAATGCAATTAACATTTCAAATAAAACAGTATCTCACTCTAGGACCAAACACATTGATGTAAGACACCATTTTTTGTGAGATTATTACAAAAAAGGTGATATTACTCTTGAATTTATAGGTACTGAACATCAATTACCTGACATTTTAACCAAAACATTTATGTTCGGATAGGTTTAGTTACATTAGACATGAGTTTGGAATGATTGATCACTGTTATACCTCACCGGTATGAAACCTCACCGATATACCTCACCGGTATGAAACCTCACCGATATACCTCACCAGTATGAACCCTCACTGTTATACCTCACCGGTATGAAACCTCACTGATATACCTCACTGATTATTGGATCTCACCATTAGGAATTCTCACCAGTATAGTCTAGCATTATGTATGTGATGTTTTAAACTTCTTTCTGCCACCGGAATCTGTATCGTTTATACTTTACTTATTTTTATTATTTATTTTATGTTTCCTAAATGATAAAACTATGTCTTAATTACTTCTCGATCCACCTCAAACCCTTTCCCCTCAAGCCTTAGCTCCTAAATCTCTTGAAAACCCTATGTTCCTCATACTAGAGAGGGAAAAAACAAAACTCTCTATTGTAAGAGATGACATTGATGAGCCAAATGTGAAGAAGCAGAAGACAGAGCCAGACTCAAGTAACAGTGTTAGTAGAACAAGGTCAGGGAGGCGACCAGTGAACCCACATTTAAAAAATAGAGTTATTGTGATTGAAAAAGATCTATACGTGGAATTATTGTTTTCCAGTAAATCATTAGTTTTAGAGGTGCTGGAATATTAGAAGTTGGTAGAATGTTTTTCGAACAACAATGGCCCCTACTATTTGAAGCTGGTAAAACAGTTCTATGAGTATGTTTAGTTTTAGAAATCAAAAGTTGAGAATAGGATGGTATCTGTTGTGAATGGAAAGGAGATTTCTTTTCTTCTATTGATTGGGCTGAATGCCTGAAGGTTCCACACGAAGGTGTTTCTGGATATTTCTTGAAATCAGTACCACCTACAAGTGACATATTCGATTATGAGACTGCCTTAGAGGAGCTCACCGGTAGTGGCAAGAAAAGAGAGGTGGTTGCTGCTGAAATGGATGGAGAGTACATTTTGCTATTCATGTTGGTTCAGCATGTTTTAATTCTAAGTAGGGGGGAATTTGCAAATTTTAGATATCAAGATATCTATCTGTTACATCTCTTGAGACATGGTGTGAAGGTAAATTTGTGCAGGCTGCTAATGATTAAAATGGTGGATTTGACCAAGCCAAAATCAAAGACCAATGCCTTATTCTTTTCAAGTTGATCTCATTAATAATTAAGGTAAAAGGAGTAACTAAGTCTCTGGATGAGACAGTAGTGGTAAGAAACAACTTCTGTATCACAAGCACTGTATGTAAATACATGATGATAAACTGGAACCCAAGGAAAGGATAGTGGGTTACTAATGACAAAAAATTATATGATAATTTCAATCTTGTGGAGCAACCTTCAAGACATAAGGATGTGAGGGATCTAGGTCAAGGACCTGATGAAGAAGAGCCACAGTATAGTGATGATTCAGAAGAGAAAGATTCCTCTACATCAGATGGAGGAGATACAGACTTGCCTCCTAGCCTAACTCCTGAAATTGTATCACAAGATAAGGAGAGTTCTTATTTGAACCTACCTAACACAGAAACTATTTTGGGTATAAGAAAAAAAGGGGAACCTGTGGATGAGGAAGTCCAACAGAAAGCAGATTAGGAAGAGGCTACTCGGGAAGATGAAGAAGAAGTTCATGCGAGTGAAGTATCTGTTTCTGTCAGCATGATCCTTAGTCCACTGATTGGACATTCCCTAATGCCTTCTGAGGAATATGATGAAGTTGATAGAGCTTTACCTATTTCTTAGGAACCTCCTACTGTTAATGAATTGTAAATGGTTGTGAAGGATTCTAATGAGCAAGACCAAGCAGCTGAGGGTACAGTTTTTTGTACAAGAGAATGCACCAGTTGAGGGGGAGCATCCTGCCAGGTTTGGTAGTGTTTTAGTGGCTATTGTGATTGAAGACTGGGCAAAAGACCCAAGGATTGGAGTTTGTGGATTATATTATACAGATTCCGATAATGAGACATCCCTTTAGAGACCAAAAATAAATTATGATATTCAGTCCGAGATATTACCTAAAGATGTTGTAAGAATACATGATCTGGGTAGGTTATGTTCTGATCTCAAAATCAGGTTTTTGGAATAAATAATGGGAATGGAAGCTTCACTAGTTTCATCTTTCAATCAATTATGAATGAACCTATGGCCAGTATAATGTCTAAAAGTCCAGCTATTGTGGTTTCCCCTCCTGATATGATCACGAGGGATGACTTATCATCCTTAAAGGATGAGATAAAAGAGTCTTTGAGTGCTTTTGTTGCTGAGTTAAAGAATCACGTTGTTGAAGAGATGATCAATTTGGAAATGTCTTTTGAACTCTCTCTTGGTTGTAATTTATCAACATTTATGTTAGAGATAGTACATGAAGTCACAGCTTTCCAAAATCAGATATCTAGCTTGGCAAAGGATATTAAAGATCTAAAGAAATCAGTTTTGTCTCTATAATCCTATATGGGTTCAGAATCTCATGCAAACAAGGATTTGGCCTATGTGAAGAGTGTGGTGATTCATATGGTTTCAGTTTTTGAAGGAATTAAAAAGTCTGTAGAGAATCATATCGGTTCCCAAGATTCTATAGTGAAAAATCATAGTAGTGGGCTTACTAAGAGTTTCAAGGAAACTGTAACCTTTTCTCTTGGTTCTATAGCTTCCAAACCGTCAGTGGATTTGGATCAAATTAGAGCTTTGATGAAAGAGTATATTGGTTCAGTATCAACCAGTGGCTCTGTGGACTCATCAGATCTGACCAAAGTGGTGACTTCTACTAGAGATACCACTGGAGATATCATGAAGATTGTTCAAGACTATAAGAGGGAAGCTTCTGTTTCATAAAAAGAGGTGAAAGAAAAGGTATATTATTATTTCCAAAGGGTTTATACCAAACATCAACTCAATAATCATTTCAAGCTTATGTTATAGAACATGAAGCTACCACTAGTGAACTAAGCCTTCAGAAAAGAATTCAGAAAGCTTAGGGAGTTGACCCCCGCATTGGAAAAATTTATAGAAATCAAGGATGATTTTATTTCTGCCAAGGAAAGAGGGGGAAACACATTATGGATTTCAGAAACCACTAATTTCCCTTCTTGCATGTTGATGCTCGACCAGAGATTGTACCTCCAGCTTTACCTATATCTGTCTCTGCTACTTCTCTTGCCCAGATGACTCCAGCCCAAGCTATCTGAAGCCTTACATCTATGATCACTCAGAGAACTACCCAGTACAGGTCATGAACTGTTTCAGTAGCTCATCCACCTCTGTTCATCTCTGGTGTTCCTAAGCCTCCACTTAAATCCACTACAGCTGAATCCTCTTCTGGTCCCATGGGAAAATCTCATTTTGAGGATGTGTATTGATTATTGGTTAGGATTTTTGATAGTAATCACTTGTATTTTTTTTGTTTAATTTACTCTCTATTAATTCTTTTCTCATGTTTTTCCTTCTTGTCCCACTTTTTTGTTTATCTCAAAGGGGGAGAAATAATATCGAAGGGAAACATATCTACAGGACAACTAATATCTTTTTTTGAAAAAGGGGGAGTAATACTATCTTTTATGAGCTTAATTCATTTTCGTCAGGTACATTTTTTTATATTTTATCATTGCTCTATATGTTTTATAATACATTGTTTTCTTTAATACAATTCGATCTAATGCAATATCCTATGATACATTACCAATTATTTTGGGCTTATAATATCATAAGTTGAGATTATCAAAAAGGGGGAGATTATTGACCTCACCTATTTTGATAATCCCAATTATGCTTTCACATACTTTGATAATCCCAAATAATGTTTATCTATATATTAATTATTTCAATCTATGAAATTATATTATCAAGTTGATAAGAATATTAAAATAATCTTTTAAATATGTTAATCAATTTATATCTATGTTTATATGAATTTTTAAAATAGCTCTAACTCAATAGGATATGTTTTGCATAAAGCATATAAGTGTTAAGTCACTGATATGCTTATAGCTACTGATACAGATCTACCTTTACTTAGTCTATCGATAGACACAGTAACCGATAAAAAAGGTCACCAATACTCAGAGCTACAGGTATGTTTAAGTCCACCAGTACGCACATGTCACTGATAGCTCAATTCCAGCGATACAGACAGCTACCGATAGATGCAGAGCTACCAATTGAACAAGTATACCGATATACATAATCACAGGTACAAAACGAAGCTATCGATATGCACAAGCTACCGATACAAAGTTTACCGATACAGTGTCATGAATACAAAACAAGCCACTTATACAGAAGAGCCATTGATACAAGCGAGAAACCGATAAACAAAGAGCTACCGATAGAAGGAGTCACGGGTACAAAGAGCTAATGATTCACAGAGTAACTACTACCGATACAAGGAGCTACCTGTACATGAAAAAATAGCTACGGATAGGAGGCCACCGCTATACAATGTCCATCATTACATATCTACAGACAGAAGGATACTGATGAAACACTGACCAGTCTTGCTTCATGAACTCTATACTCTAACAATATTATTTATTTATTATGAAATGATCATATTTAATGATTTTAATGCAATACATGTTATTTAATGATAGTTGTTTCCATGTCAAGGAACCTTACCTCATACCTGTAAAATGGTAATCATTCCCATTGTCGGTGCTGAAAGCTATAAATGGAAGGACAAAGACTGGGAAAAAAGCAACAACTAAGAAGGCATGGGAGAGGTTCACTGAAAGGGGAAAAGAGTGTTGAAAAGTAGTTCATACAGAATGTCTTCATCCAAACTCAAAGAACACTGGACATACATGAAATGATTAATAAAAGAAGATAACAGAAACCAAACTTCAGTCAAGTAGTGAATAACTATAACGATATGCTCATTTACTCAAGCTGATCAAGATGAACCTGAAAACCAAGGAAGCAAATGACACTCTATTTTACAAACAAAAACCAATGAAGGACACAAGAAGAATTTATGTCAAATCAATAGGAGTCCAAAGCTGCACTTCAAATCACTAGTACATTCTAAAACTCATATCTACTCCCTTAGTGATTATTCAATTTACATTTCGAGCAGTGTGTGTACTCTGTGTATTTTATACACACTCTATCTCTTGAGCTAAGCTGTAGGATCTATAAATCCTCACACAAACCTTCCATAACTATTTTGTATCCCACTTTGGATAGTGGTAGAGGTCAAGTAAGACATGGAAATCCAGTGTGCTTTTGTTTTGTTTTCCCACGTAGAACTATGGTAGAGGTCTTAATACCTGGGTAGTCTCTGTAATGTGGTTTACCCTGATCCATGGTGTGAATCAAATTTATATAAATTGTTTGAGAGGACTAAGTCTCGGCTTGAGACTGAACATATTGGTTATATCTGCTATACATTTTAGATTAAGTCTAAAGTATATTACATATGTTATTTCCCACTACTAATTACATTGAAATACTATTTATTTTGAAGTTACTTAGATAGTTTAACTATCAAGTGATTGAATGTATAGTAAAGAATTAGGATAGATTCAAAATTTAGTTAATCTTCAGATTGAATTAACTGAGATCTAATCAATATCTTGAGAACCTAACTGATCCTTTATTGTAATACAAATTCAATACAGTTTATCTTAGTATTTAAATTGGGGGATTTTAAGAGAAATCTTTTTAACAGAAATTTTTATTGGATCTCAATTAACCTCCCTACTGAGGATCCACTCTGATCAACATTTGGTATCAGGGGATTCTGTTTTTTTATCAAGGTTTTCAAAATACTATATTTTTCAATTGTGATTTAATTGTAACTCAAAGATCATAAATTTCATTTAGTTCTAAATTTTATCTCCTTAAATATATTGGCTAAAATTGAATTATGGACAATAGATTAGAAGGTTCTGCTACCAACATGATGCCTTTCTTTAATTGTACAAATTATGCCCGATGGAAGTTTAAAATGAAAATTCATTTGTAGAGTATGGGATTTGACATCTAGAATGCTATAGAAACTAAATATAAGATTCCAGAATCTGAAAGAACTACATTGTATGAACCTACTAAAACTGCTTACAATAATAACTGTAACGAAATTAATGCTTTTTATTGTGATTTAGGTGGTGAGAAACTTAACAAAATATCTTCTTGTAAACCTACTTATGAAATTTGGGACACTATGGCTATTTCCCATGAGGGAACAATAAATGATAATTAAATAAGGCGGAATACCTATACTATTAAATATGATAATTTTAAAATGAAGTATGATGAAACCATTTATGACATGTATCTCAGGTTCAATGAGATTTTCAACACTATGAGATCTCTTGGTAGAGGTGTTCCTGTAAAAGAACAGATCCTGAGGATATTAATATGTCTTCCAGAATGATGGAGAGGCAGATCTGTTTCGATTATAGAATCATGCGACATCAGCAAAATACCTATTAAAGAAATAATTGGTAATGTAATGATGTATGAGGAAGAGATTAATGTCAACAATGAATAGGATGATGAACCAAGGAATAAGTCATTAGCCTTCAAGACATCAACTTCAATGAATAAATACAAAGAAAAAATTCAAACTGTAATTGATTGATCAAGAAGTGGTGAGAATGCTTCTGACATTGATGTAGAGATGGATCAAATAGCCAGAAGATTCAAGAAGTTCTACAAGAAGATGAAATTCTTCAGAAAATCAAATTACAAAAGAAAAAATGAAAACAATGGTCATTGGAAGAAGGACTATAAAAATGCTGATAAGAGTGATGAGTTTGTCTGCTATGAATGAAAAAGGAAAGGACATGTAAAAGCGGACAATCCAAAATTGATGTTCAAAAAATAAATATGACTACAAGGAAAAAAAGTATAAGAAAGCTATGAATTCAACATGCAGTGCTTCATAGGATAGTTCAACTGATTCTGATTCTACTCAGGATGAAAAATCTCAAAAAGCTCATATGTGTTTCATGACAAACACATCTGAGGTAACACTTGACACTCCTTAAAATTTATATTAATCTTGAGTTAATTCTATTTCTGAATCTGAAAATATTTCTAGTGAATAATTATTTGAATATTGTAATATACTAGATGAAACATGTAATTAATTGAAGGAAAAGTATAAGACCTTGAAGAAACAACATGCTCTAACCAGCTCTATAAAATCTGCACATGATGTAGAAAATGAAAAGAATGCTCAATTGCTAAAGGAAGATACTAAAATGAAGTTGTCTAATGATCAATTAAAGAAGGAATTAGAAAAATTCACAAATGGAAAACATGCACTTACTCAAGTGCTAGGAAATCAGGTGGCACCAAAATATACCACTAGTAGAGGCTATCAGCCTGTAAAGTGATAGTTTACTAAAACTTTATTTTTTTCTAAATCTGGATAGAATGGTGCTAGATCTAGTTCTATAAATTCATATGCGTTAACTACTTAACTCACATGGTTATAGATAAAATAATGTTTATCTTTCAAAATCTATCGATTTTGTAAACTATTTGAGACCCATAAGACAAATCTGGGTGCCTAAATCATTGATTGCTAACCTGTCTAGACCCAAGAAAATATGTGTACCAAAATCATTTTCTATTTAGACCTGTTTCGTAGTAAACCTGCTTAAAGTGTTCTCACAAGAAGATATGGTACTTGGACACTGGATATTCAAGGCATATGATTGGGAATTACTCATGCTTCAAAAGCTTAATCAATTCTGATATAGGCCATGACACCTTTGGTGATAACCCTAAAGAAATAATCATCAGCCTAGGCCAGATTGGTAACACCGATTCATTTTTAATTTCAAAATTTTTATTTTTTGACGAACCTAAATATAATCTGTTGAGTATTTCTCAGTTATGAGATGATGGTTTCAATGTTAAATTTGAAAATTATTCTCATAATTTTTTCAATTCTAAAAATGTTTTAGTATTCATTGCTTTGAGAAATGAAAATGTTTATACTGTTGATTTGAAATTTTTAGCTAAACAAAACATTATTTTCTTAAATGATTTTCATAAAGAGTCATGGATATGGAACCAAAGATTAGGACACTACAACATTCATTCACTTAGAAAACTTACTAGGAAAATCTTTGTTAGAGAACTACCTAAACTTGAGTTCCCAATAGATAATGATTGTAATTCCTGTCAAAAGGGAAAGCAACATAATGTTTCTTTCAAATTAAAGAATGAAGTTTCAAATTCTCAACCTCTCGAGTTCGTTCACATGGACCTGTTTGGACCATCTAGAGTTTCTAGTTTAAATGGGAAGCACTATTCCTATGTCATAATAGATGACTTTTCTAGATATACTTGGTTATACTTTGTAGCTCACAAAAGTGAAGCTTTTTCTTACTTTATTAAACAATCCAAGTCTATAGATAAGCTTAGTGGACTTAAAATTAATACCCTGAGAAGTGATCATGGTCGTGTGTTTGAAAATCAAGAGTTTGAATCTTATTTCGCATAGAATGTCTATAGTCACAATTTCTCAGCCCCTAGAACACCTCAGCAGAATGGTGTAGTAGAAAGATTAAATATAACCCTTCAATAAATTGCAAGGAAAATTCTTAATGAATATGACCTGCCAATTTAATTTTGGACTGAATCTGTAAATACAGCTTGTTTTATTATTAATAGAGTTTTGATCAGACCTATTCTTAAGAAAACCCCTTATAATATTTGGAACAATATGAAAGCTAAGGTTAATTACTTTATAGTTGTTGGTTGTCATGTTTTTATTCTTAATAAAAAGGATAATCTTGACAAGTTTTATTCTAAAAGTAATGAAGGAATTTTTATTGGTTATTCGTTAAATATAAATTCCTATAGAGTTTTCAATAAAAGAACCAAATGTGTGGAAGAATCTATTCACATCAAGTTTGATGAAACTGATCCACATGAACCCAAATCTTCCCTTGAAAATATTGAAGAATATCTGTCTGTTCTGGACCTTAATGATAAAACAAATGAACCTGCTATAAAGAAAATCTATTCTAGAAACATTCTAGAATCTACTCATGGTGAACCCGAACCTAGAGAAGAACCTGAAATTTCCCGTCCTACCATTACTAGATCAACTTGGGTTCTAAAAAATCATCCTTTGGGTGCTGTTGTTGGTAATCCTGATAGAGGGACACAGAGTAGAGCTTCTCTAAGAAATCAGGTCGAACTTCAAGCCTTTCATTCATATTTAGAACCTAAAAATATCAATGATGCAATCAATGATTAATTTTGTGTAATGGCTATGCAAGAAGAACTAAATCAATTTGAACGAAACAATATCTGGGAATTGGTTGACATACCTAAGGAAATTTTTACCATAGGCACTAAATGGGTTTTTAAAAACGAAGTTAATGAGTCGGGAAATATAGTTAGAAACGGAGAAAGGCTAGTTGCTCAAGGATATATTCAATAGGAAGGAATAGACTATGAGGAAACCTTTTCCTCTGTAGCTGTATTATAAGCTATTAGGATTCTACTTTCCTATTATGCTCATCTGAATTTCATGTTATATCAAATGGATGTTAAAAGTGCTTTTCTAAATGGTTTTATAATTAAGGATGTTTTTGATGAACAACCACCAGGATTTACTAACCCTCATTTTTCCTAATCATGTTTTCAAACTATCTAAAGCATTATATGGTTTAAAACAAGCTCCATGAGCTTGGTATGATAGACATAATAATTTTCTTATTTCCAAAGGTTTTACTAAAGGGATTATCGATCCAAATATTTTTATTAAAATAATTTCTAAATATGTTTTGATAGTACAAATCTAGTTGATGAAATTATTTTTGGATCTTCTAAACATTCTTTATGTACTGATTTTCAATGATTATGTAAATTGAATTTGAAATGAGTTTAATGGTAGAACTCAAATATTTTCTAGGATTTGAAGTTCTGAAAATTGAAAATGGTATTATTTTGAATCAAAATAAATATACAAAGAATCTTTTATAAATTTTTTGTTTTGATAGTATTAAGGAATGTGATACTCCTATGAGTACTATTTGTAAGTTGTACATTGATGGAACTGGGAAACCAATGGATCAAACAAGTTACAGAGGTATGATTGGAAGCATACATTACTTTATAGATAGTCGACTAGATATTATGTTTAGTGTGTGTCTATGTGCAAGATTTTAAGCTAATCCTAAATAATCGCATTTTCTTTCGGTTAAAAAAATTTTCAAGTATCTAAAACATCCTACAAATTTAGGTTTGTTTTATCCAAATGGACAATCATTTGATTTAATGATTTATTCTTATGCTTACTTTACTGGTTGCACATTGGTTAGAAAAAGCACATATGGAACATCTCATTTATTAGGAAAATCCTTATTATCATGGTGTAGTAAGGAGCAAAATTATGTTTCATTGTCTACTATTGAAGAAAAGTATATAGTTGATTGTAGTTGTTGTTCACAAATTTTGTGGATGAAACACACTATTTTGGACTATGGATATGATTTTAAGCATGTTTCAATAAACTGTGATAACACTAGTGCAATTAACATTTCAATGAACCCTATATCTCACTCTAGGATCATTCACATTGATGTAAGACACCACTTTTTGAGAGATCATTAACAAAAAAGTGATATTACTCTTGAATTTATAGGTATTGAACATCAATTATCTGACCTTTTCACCAAACATTTTAAGTTCTAATAGTTTAAGTTACATTAGACATGAGTTAGGAATGATAGATCACTGTTATACCTCAACGGTATGAAACCTCTCCGATATACATCACCGGTATGATACCTCACTGATATACCTCACCGGTATGAACCCTCACCGTTATACCTCATTGGTATGAAACCTCACCGATATACCTCACTGGTTAGTGGATCTCACAGTTTGGAATTATCACTGGTATACTCTACCATTATGTATGCGCTGTTTTAAACTTCTGTCCTTCGCCAGAATTTGTATCATTTATACTTTACTTATTTTTATTTTTTATTTTATGATTCCTAAATGATAATACTAAGTCTTAATTACTTCTCGATCAACCTCAAACCCTTTTCCCTCAATCCTTAGCTTTCTAATTCCTCGAAAATCTTATGTTCCCCAAACCAGAGATGGAAAAAACCAAACTCCCTACTGCAAGAGATGACATTGATTAACCAAATGTGAAGAAGCAGAAGACAGAGTCACAAGCAAGTAACATTGTTAGTAGAATAAGGTCAGGGAGGTGACCAGTGAACCCGCATTTACAAAAAAGTGATATTGTGATCAAAAAAGAGCTATGCGTGGAATGGATGTTGTCTAGTAAATCGTTAGTCCTAGAGGTGCTGGAATATTAGAAGTGGGTAGAATTATTTTCAAACAACAATGGCCCCTACTATTCAAAGCATGTAAAACAGCTCTATGAGTATGTTCAGTTTGAGAAATCAAAAGTTCAGAATAGGATGGTATATGTTGTGAACAGAAAGGAGATATCTTTTCATATTTTGAGTTGTTTGAATTCCTAATGGTTCCACACGAAGGTGTTTCTGGATATTTCTCAAAATTATTACCACCTACAAGTGACATATTCGATTATGAGACTGCCTTAGAGGAGCTCACTAGTAGAGGAAAGCAAAGACAAGTGGTGGCTGCTGAAATGGATGGAGAGAACAAATTATTGTTCAAGTTTTTTCAGCATGTTTTAATTACCAGGAGGGGCGACTTTTCAAATTTGAGATATCAGGATATCTATCTGTTACATCTCTTGAGACATGGATTGAAGGTAAAGTTGTGCAGGCTGCTAATGATTAAAATCGAGGATATTACCAGGCCAAAATAAAAGACCAATACCTTATTATTTTCCAAGTTGATCTTAGTAATGATTAAGGTAAAAGAAGTAGCTGAGTCTCAGGATGAGACAGTAGTGGTAAGAAAGAACATCTATATCACAAGCACTATATGTAAATACATTAAGATAAAACAGAATCCATGGAAAGGAGAGTGGGTTACTGATGACAAAAAGTTATATGATAAGTTCAATCCTATAGAGAATCCTTCAAGACCTAAGGATGTGAGGGATCCAGGTCTGGGACCTAATGAAGAAGAGTCATAGTATAGTGATGATTTAGAAGAGGATGATTCCTCTGTAGCAGATGGAGGAGATCCGGACTTTCCACCTAGCCCAACTCCTGAAATTGTATCACAAGAAAAGGAGAGTGCTTCTTTGAACCTACCTAATACAGAAACTATTTTGGGTATAAGAAATAAATAGGCACCTGTGGATGAGGAAGACTAATAGAAAGCATATCAGGAAGAGGCTGCTTGAGAAGATGAATAAGAAGTTCGTGCAAGTGAAGCATCTGTTTTTGTCAGCTTGAGCCTTATTCCACTGATTGGAAATTCCCTAATGCCTACTGAGGAATTTGATTAAGTTGATAGACCTTTAACTATTCTTGAGTAACCTTCTTCTTTTAAATAATTGGAATTGTTTGTGAAGGACTTTGATGAGGAAGACCAAGTAGATGAGGGTACTGTTGATGTACATGAGAATGCACTAGTTGACGGGGAGCATCCAACCTGGTTTGGCAGTGTTTTAGTGGCTGTTGAGTTTGAAGACTAGGCAGAAGACCGACGGTTTGTAGTTTTTGGATTACATTATACAAATTCTGATAATGAGACATCCCTTTAGAGACCAAAAATAAATTATGATATTCAGTCTGAGATATTACCTGATGATGTGGTAAGAATACATGATCTATATAAGTTAAGTTCTGATCTCAAAATAAGTTTTGTGGAAAAAATAAGGATAATGGATTCTTCATTGGTGTCAACAAATAAATCGATTATGAATGGCTCTGTGGCTAGTATAGTGTCTGGAAGAGAACCTGTTGTTGTTTCCCCCGCTGATATGATCAGTAGGGATAACTTAGCATTCTTAAAGGATGAGTTAAAAGAGTCTTTGAGTGCTCTTGTTGCTAAGTTAAAGAATAAATTTGTTTAAGAGATGAGCAATTTTGAAAAGTCTTTTGAACTCTCTCTTGTTTATAATGCATCGACATTTGTGGCAGATATATTAGATGAAGTCACAACTTGCCCGAATCATATTTCTATCTGGGAAAAAGGATATTGAAGTTCTAAAAAAATCAGTTGTCTCTCTACAATCCTATATGGGTTCAAAATCTCAATCAAAAAAGTATTTCGCCTATGTGAAGAGTGTGGTGAGCTAGATGGTTTCTGTTTTTTAAGGCTTTAAAATGTCTGTGGAGAATCATATCAGTGGCCATGATTCTCCATTGAAAACCTGTAGTAGTGGGCTTACTAAGAGTTTCATGGAAACTCTAACCTTCTCTCTTGCTTCTCTTGATTCCAAACCTTCAGTGGATTTGGATCAAATTAGAGCTTTCATGAAGGAGGAACATGGTTCAGTATCAACCAGTGGCTCTGTGGACTCATCATATCTGACCAAAGAGGTGACTTTTACTAGAGATACGACAAGAGATATCATGAAGATTGGTCAAGACTATAATATATAATCTTCTGTTTCTCAAAAAGTGGAGAAAGACAAGGTATATTATTATTTATAATGGGTTTATAACAAGAATCAACTCAATAATCATTTCATGCATATGTTAGAAAACATGAAGCTACCACTAGTGAATCAAGCCTTTAGAAAAGAAGTCAGTAAGCTCAGGGAGTTGACCCCTGCACTGGAAAAATTCATGGAAAACAAGGATGATTTAATTTCTGCCATGGAAAAACGTGGAAAGAAACATTATGGATTTCAGAAACCACTTATTTCCCTTCCTGCATGTTGATGCTCGACCAGTGATTGTACCTCCAACTTTACCTACATCTGTCTCTGCTACTTCTCCTGCACAGATGACTCCAACCCAAGCTATCCAAAGCCTTACTCCTATTATCACTCAAAGAACTAACTAGTACAGGTTAGGAATAGCTTCATTAGCTCAACCACCTCTGATCATCTCTATTGTTCCTAAGCCTCCACTTGAATCCACCACAGCTGAATCCTCTTCTGATCCCAAGGGGAAATGTCATTCTGAGGATGTGGATTGATTATTGGAAAGGACTTCTGATAGGAATCACTTGTATTTTTTTGTTTCATTTACTCTCTATTACTTCTTTTTTCATGTTTTTCCTTCTTGTCCCAGGTTTTGATTATCACAAAGGGGGAGAAATAATATCTAAGGGAAACATATCTGTGAGAGAACTAATATCTTTTATTGAAAAAGGGGGAGTAATACTATCTTTTATGATCTTAATTAATTTTTCTTTACTACATTTTTTTAATATTTTATCGTTACTCTATATGTTTTATAATACATTGTTTTCTTTGATACAATTAGATTTAAGGAAATATTCTATGATACATTACTAATTATTTTGGTATTATAATATCATAAGTTGTGATTATCAAAAAACGGGGAGATTGTTGACCTCACCTATTTTGATAATCCAAATTATGCTTTCGCATACATTGATAATCCCAAATAATGTTTATCTATATTTTAATTCATTCAATATAGGACATTCTAATATCAAGATGATAATAATATGAAAATAATATTTGAAATATTTTAATCAATTTTAGTCTATGTTTATACAAATTTTATAATAGTTCTAATTAAATCGGATATGTTTTTCATAAAGCAGATAAGTGTTAAGTCATTGATATGCTTATAGCTACTGATAAATATCTACCTGTACTTTTTATATCAATAGACATAGTCCCCGATAAGAGAAGGTCACCGATACGCAGAGCTACCAGTATGTTTAAGACCACCATTGTGAACTTGTCACTGGTAGATCAATTCTAACGATATAGACAGCTACCGATAGATGCAGAGCTACCGATAGAACAAGTATACCGATATACACAATCACTGGTACATAACGAAGCTACTGATATGCACAAGCTACCGATACAAAGTTTACCGATATAGTGTCATGAATACAGAAGAAGCCACTGATACAGAAGACCCACTAATACAAGCGAGCTGTTGATAAACCAAGAGCTACAGATAGAAGGGGTCACCGATACAAAGAGCTACTGATACAAAGAGTAACTGCTACCGATACAAGGAGCTACCAGTACAAGGACAAAGAGCTACTGATAGGAGGTCATCGCTATACAAATTCCACTATTACATATCTACCGACAGAAGGCTACTGATGAAAGACTAGCCAGTCTTGCTTCTTGAACTCTATACTCTAACAATATTATTTATTTATTAAGCAATGATCATATTTTATGATTTTAATGCAATTAATGTTATTTAATGATAGTTGATGGCATGTTAGGGAGCCATACCTTGTACCTGTAGAAATGTAATCATTCCCATTGCCCGTGATAAAAGCTATAAAAGGAAGGACAAAGACCAGGAAAAAAATAACAACTAAGAAGGCGCATGAGAGGTGCACAAAAATGGTAAAAGATTGTTGTAAATTAGTTCATATAGAATGTCTACATCCATACTCGAATAACACTGGTCATACATGAAGTGATTCATACAATAAGAGAACATAAACCAAACTTTAGTGAAGGAGTGAAGAACTACAACGAGATGCTCATCTACTCGTGGGGATCAAGATGAACATGAAAACCAGGGAAGCAAACAACACTTTGTTTTCCAAAAAAACCAGAGAAGGACTCAAGAGCATTTTCGTCATGTCAAAAGGAGTACAGAGATGCACTTAAAATCACTATACCATTCTAAAACTCATATCTACTCTCTTAGTGATTCTTCTATTTACATATTGAGCAGTGTGTATACTCTGTATATTTTATACACACACTATCTCCTGAGCTAAACTGTAGGATCTCTAAATCATCACACAAACCTTCCATAACTCTTTTGTATCCCACTATGGATAGTGGTAGAGGTCAAGTATGACCTGGACAGCTAGTGTGCAGCTGTTTTGTTTTCCCGTGTTGAACAGTGGTAGAGGTCTTAGTACCTGGACACTCTCTATACTTTAGTTGACCCCGATCCAGGGTGTTGATAAAATTTATATAAATTGTTTGAGAGGACTAAGTCTCAGCTTGAGACTGAACCTCTTGGTTATATCTGATGTGCATCTTAGATTAAGTCTAAAGTATATTACATACTTTATTTTCCACTGCTAATTACATTTAAATACAATTTTTTTAAATTTACTTTAATAGTTTAACTAGCAAGTGTTTGTATTTATTGTAAATAATTTCGTTAGCTTTAAATGATAGTTAATCTTCAGATTGAATTAACTAGGAACTAATCAATCTCTTGAGACCCTAACTATCCCTTTACTGTAATACAAATTCGCTAAAGTTTTACTTAGTAATTAAATTGGTGAATTTTAATTGAAATATTTTTAACAGATATTTTTATTGGAACTCAATTCACCCCCCTCTTGATTATCCACTCTGACCATCATATTTTATAGTTTGGGAGTGTTATCTTTGTTTGTTTTCATGAACAGTTTACTTATATTCATGTTCGGATAAAAATGTAGAATGAGAATCATTGTTGAGAATAGAAGTTGTATTTTATTAGTGATGAACCAGAAGATTACATGTTTATATAATAATTTCAGTTACTGGGAATGATGAATATTAATTATATAAAACATTAATATAAACTTTTTGGGTTAATTGGCAGTTTTTTAACACCACAAACTCATTTTTATTTATAAATTAACATTTGTGTAAAAGGATTCCAGAATATTAAATAAGTTATAATAAATATGTTATATCAAGTATCAACCATAAAAATTTTCTCATGACCATAATTGAAGACGATAATAGTTATTGAAAACCTATTGTCCTTGAATGTGATAAATTTACCCATCTCAGATGGGGTTTTTATTTCTAGTATAAAATAAAGGGAAATGGGAGATGATGATGAATTATTACTTTATCAGTACAAAATTAATATAAATTTAAGGTAACAAAGTCATCATAAAATTTGGATGAAAGGAGTCAAGGAATGAAAAAGAAAAGAAAATAACTTGAAATTAAAGAAATGAAAAGATGAATATACCCCTTCGTGTAATCTTCCTTGAGAGGCTCTACAGGGGAGAGGTTTTGGTATTTTTATGATACCAAGGGATTACAGATGTGCGTGGGAGCTTGGGAGGAGATATTTGGAAGAATTTAGGAAAGGACCAAGGCATTATAGGAGTGAAGAGAATAGGGAGTGACGGTGGGGGGGTTATAGTAGAAGAGAGGAGTGATTTTTTATCATATTAATCATTATTTTATTTTTTTTCTCAAGAAAAGAAATAGTATTGATTCTTGTGACAATGAATTCAAATATGTGCTTGCTAGTTTAGAACAATGGCCATTTACATCATCCATGACTCATAAATGATGTAGAAATTCTTGTAATTAGACTTTTTTTGGAAAATTATCAAATTTAGTTATTCACCATTAATTTAATAATTTTAGGAAATTCCCAAAAATTCACTCCAGCTATTATTCAATGTGTAGAATTACAAAATAGACTCCATTTTATATAAATAATTTTTAATATAATCGAAATTTAATTTTTAAATAAAATCATTATTTACATGGAAAATATATATTTAAATTTAAAATTAAGTTTATTATACATTCAAAAAGTTACTGTGGTCTAATTAAATTATTCTAAATTTACAGGACCAACAAAATTTATTTAGGAATAAATTTTATGAATATTATTTTTCTTTTAAACCAATTTATTAATTTAAAATTGTAAATAAATAATTATCACTCACAAAAATAACAACACTTGATTATTAATTTCTAAAATACACTATTTAATTTATAAGATGTCAAAATTTTATTAATACCATCATTGTAATTGTTATTATTCCTTAGGGTCATATTACTATTTATAAGGTTACAATTCTATTCACAAGGGTAAAGTTTTTATTCGCCAAAAATGTAAGTATATCGTATCAAACTCTTAATATCATACTAAACACAACCGTGTATGTTAGTTTTTGAAAATTTAAACCACAGATGTAGTAAAATTATGTTTATATTCTAGGTTATAACAAACTGGTGTTTTTTTTAGTCTCATTGTTTCATGAAATCAATACTAAATTTATTTGAAAATGTCTTTGGATTTTACATGGAATGATTGGATTGTGCACTTGGATGGTGCAAATTGGGCACACCGAACATCTTTTAAAACCCCAGTCAGAATGTTACAATACAAGATTTTTTTTAGAAAGGCTTGTCACATCCTGATAGATTTTTAGGGACATTCATAAGGAGATATTAAACTGTGTAATATTAATCTATCAGATGTAGGTGAGAATAGAAAGTGACAAATTATGGATATGAATAAAATTAGGAATGATGAATACAAGAACTATATAATCATTTCAGAGTAGAAAAATTCTATCCATGATTACAGGACTCGTTAGATGTTGTTTTATATTGGTGAGAATCACTTCTTGTACTATTCTAGACTAAATGTCCACCCAGAAAAACAACATTCATAATGGATTGATCTGGAAAATGGTACTATGTTTTACCCTTTTGGTGAAATTTAGGTTTTTGATGACCAGAGAGGTTAATATACTACCATCAATGGTCAGATTCTTAAACAACTTCATGAGGATTTTCCAAAACATCCAGTGAAGGAAATCCACAATCAAGAAGATACATACTAGTGACACCACCAGGATTTCTACCTACATCCCACATTCACTTTTTTTAATCTATGCACATGAAATAGTCTAGGTTTGTGACTATGTGTGGTGTGGGGGGAGGAGTCACATTACATGGTTTATTAGGATTTTCATAGTGTTATTTCTTTTATTTATTTTTAATTTACATAATATTATATTTACTCTTCCACATATTGTGGAGTTCATTATTATTTTCATCATTTTCCTAGTTTCATCAATTTTACTATTACTGAGTTTTATTTTTTCCCTTTCCTCCCCCTTCTTATACTCATCAAATCATGTAAATTAATGAATGTTGAAGTCAAAATTGCTCATTCCATGTTTTCTTTCCATTAAATAAATTTTTTTTATCAATTTTGGAATGTGAATTATTTTCATGAATTTAACATAGTGGTGTTATATTTAGTAATTTTTTTAATAATATAAATGTTTGTATAAACATGAAACCATTGAGATGAATGATTCCCATCATGTGAGTAGTTTATGGGAAATTTGAGTAACTAATATCTCAAAAAATATTTTAACCCAATCCCAAAGTGCGAATATATTTTTAATTAATAGAAGGTAAATATAATTAATGTTAATATTTATCATCTTTATAAAATAATTGTTTAATATGTTTATTTCGTATCAGATCTGTTTCATTACAATACCAAATTCAGATATGCATGTGAATAAATTATCTGACTGTTGTACACACTAAGAAATTAAAACAACAATAATAATAATAAATAGTTAAGGGATTAATGGAATGTAAAAATGGGTATATCTTGGGATGAATCTTTGGGATTTATATCAAGGAATTATTATGTCAGTGGGTCTTGCAATATGATGTCAAATTATTTATTACTAGTTTTTTGGGATGATTTCGCTACGTATATTTTTTTTAAAATAACATATATTTAGTGTATATAAATGGGAATGATTTTCATTATATGGTTTTCAAATAGACACACATGGAGCTTTAGTGTCATGGTTCACTTTTGAACTCCCATATCAGGTTTGTCTCATGCATCTCTTTGAATTTTTTTCTAATACATATTATGAAACACATTTTTCAATGGTCATTAGGAATAACTCTTGGATGTTTTTTTCATTGATCATTTTTCTATAATTAATTAAAAATTAATGAATCTTTAATATTATGGAACATGAGAATATATACATGCCTAATTGTTATTATAGGAAATAGTACATTTCCCTGGAGTGAAAATGGTTAGGTGTGGGGGTGTGATAACATAGGGATTCAATATTTATTTCCACCCATACACAACTATATTATACTAATTTTATAATGAAAATTCCAAATATAATAACCAACTAAACATTATTTATCATTCAGAAATTTTATTATTATCTATTTTAAATCCTAAAATTCTATTTTATGACTATCACATTGTACTAGGAGGTGACTTAAAGAGTCCATGATGGAGTTCAAACAAAATGGGCCAAACAATATGAGATCATGAGCTGACCTATGGGCATAAACATTTATTGTTGATCATATGTGCATTTCCATCAACTTAAACTTTGTGTAAGAATGCAAAAATATATGGGTTATATCTATATAGAATACCATGGAAACCAATTATTATGTTTTGAGGCCCAAAAGTGGCCCACGATGTGGTAAATATCATGGTAGGTCAGATTGAACAACTCTTTTTATTTGAGCCACAAATCATTTTTCTAACCTCCATTTGGGATTATTATACCACTATTGGATAGATTCCTTAACACACCACCTCTCCAACTAATTTTAAGACCATTGTACATGCTTTTTTAGTCAAAAAGTCGAATCAACTTGGTTGAAAAAATCTATCACGAATAACACACACAAACAAAAAGAACATTGAATATTCTTGGACACAACATTCCATATTTCACTATAATATCACTCCATTCCAAAAAATAAATGTTGGAATAACGAGGGGTAATTTATATTCTAATTTTATACATTTCTTATTCAATTTTAATCCTCTTCTCTATTGTGTACATCAAAAACTATTAATGATCAATTGGTGTGGGGAGTTCCTTTTTGTAATATCGAGTCATACAATTGTAATATTTGTATGGTTATTGAATTTACATGTTTTTTGTTCAATACTATTCATTTATACTAATTGAATCTATATTTTCTCTAGGATGATCAAATACAAGTTAAAGGAATATGATTCTTCATACTTCCATTTATAACATAGATCATATTATGATTTTAGTATATTAAACTCTTTTCTCAGACCTTCTCATTCATGATTGTGGGAATGAGTATGATTCATTAATAAAGTCCAGAATCACGAATCCATGAATATTTTTGTTTTTCTCTTTTATAAAATTATACAGGGGATAGAAATCTAGTCAACTCACCATGGTGTTTGGGTGTTTCCCTGATTAAGTTAAGTTCATATAATGATGGAATTTTATTGATATTGAGTGTTCTTCATAATCAATATCATTGATCGATAATATTCAATGTGTTTACCTATAACGAACACACATATCATTATATATTCATTGTTTAAAAATAATTTAATCCATGTTTTACCACTTTGAGTGAGATTAAGGATGATCATCAAGGGACACTTACCCAGGTTGATCATGATTTCTCCAACATATTTTTTGTCACTTAGTAATATTTTTTAAATTATTTTTTAAAATCACAAAACAAAAAAAAAATTATCCCATTATATATTTTAAAAAAATATAATCAGATCACATTTTTTAATTAACTATATAAGGGTTCATCGAGAGACTCTATGGGGTTTCTTCTATACTGTATACATTCTATAAAAAACTAAATATCTAATTTTTTGTGCTCTAAAATATGATCAGTCCGTAATATATTTATTTATAATATTGTGACCTCTTTCTTGAATCTATACATTTTTAACATATATAAATTATATCAATTACCTCCATTAAAATATGATGATCTTATGGTTAAAGGGATGAGTGTGTAGGATATGTTTTGGGATGTTGATTTTTCATCCTCATTATTGGAGATAAGAACACCTTATTATTATCACTTATGGATAGGCTGGGTCTACTAGTAAAAATATATGAATGGTTTCTTTTATATTTTATTCATGTAAGGATATGAGGGAATATTAATCTCATCAAAAAATGAAGGATGGTACATATTGTGACTATCACATAATGAAGAATGGCTCATACTATTCTCATCACATTAGTAAGGATTGTTCAACATACAATAATCACATAAGGATAGATAGTTCATCTCATTTTTATTAGATAAGGGGTAATGGGATATCATAGACTTGTACAGAAAAAAAGTATGTGTATATGGGTTTAAATCCTATAAGGAAGTCACTTAGTGTCCATTGCCCTGGGGAGATATTCACAGTTTATATTAAAATGAGGATGGGCATAGATTAGAGTATATTAGAGATTATTATTGATTATTTTTTTTTCTGGATGCTCAAAATTTAGATTACAGTAGGGAAATGTGGGGTTTGAAGATGAATTGGGATTCTAAAACTTTAGAATATAGTGGTGACCCTCATGACTTATATTTTTGTGAGGATTATGTAGTTGGTTTGATAGCTTTGAGGAAGTTTATTAGGATTGGGGGATACATTATCTCAATGAGGAAATGTGAATGATTTTTTTTGAATGAATATCAATGTGGCGTTATACGTATACAATGGACTTGAATAAAAATCTTCATATTTCATGTTTTAAACGATTATGATCAAAAGTATAACACCAGGTGATTGTATAATATTTTCTCTGTAATAATTTTTTTTCATTGATAAATTCTGATGCACACAACATTGAGATTTAAAAACCCATGATATACAATATAAATACTATCATTTAAATATTGTTGGGATAACCTAGACCATAGATTTTCATCTGTGAATTCGACTAACAAAATAATGAAATAAATATATAAATGTATTTTAAAAAATTTATTGACTATTTGATTAGATAATGGTTGTAAGTTTTTAATGATAAGAATGAAATCAATGATAGTTATAAATAGTTAAAAATTTATACAATATTTTTTATTTAAAATATATGTTTTGGAATATTTTTTAAATTAATTAAATGATAAAAACAAAATTTTAAAAGTTTATTTTTAGTAATAGAATTTAATTTCTAATTTTATCATTTCAAAATTATGTTATGTAGATTTTTTGGATTTTTTTGAAAGGGATTTATTCGATGTATGTTTCCAAAATTCCATTTTTTGAAAACATATCATTTCATTTTAGTAAAATATGCAATTTTGAACTCTGTTTTTTGGGATTTGCTTTTAGTGTACCATAATATCCATTTTATTAAAAATAATTCATATCGTGCTATGTTAATGAACCATATAAATAATTTCATAAAAAATCAATTTTAAAATAACTATATTTGGTTGCATTTTCTGAAACATAATTAAAGTTAATTTTTTATACATATAGAAATATTTTTATAGAAAATATTTTAAATATGTGAGATCATAATTTTTCAATTAGAAAAAATTTTATAAATAATTTTTTTTACAATGAACGGTAACTATTTTAAAATGTTTAATAATATTAAAAGCTAAAATTGGTTATATGGGAATTAAAACTTTTAAATATGGCCTCAAAATCAAACCAAAAGTTACATTTTCTTAAACTAATCTATTAATTTCATGTAAAATACACCTATAAGTGAAAATATGGTATGTTTTTATGAATTTACATTGAATATGAAATTCATATTAATTTCATTAAATGATAATTACAAAAATATCTCTCAATTTCATATAATATATCTATTTTTTTCATACAGATAATGAGTTATTATGAATG
Organism: Viscum album; assembly: GCA_963277665.1. Classification (NCBI taxonomy): domain Eukaryota; kingdom Viridiplantae; phylum Streptophyta; class Magnoliopsida; order Santalales; family Viscaceae; genus Viscum; species Viscum album. The sequence goes on along the minus strand of OY728133.1, from coordinate 1,568,510,128 downwards.
GTTATAATTTTTTTATCATGGGGTTGAATAAAATGTTTTTAGAAAATCAATGTTATTTTTTAAAAATATTATTTAATTACCTAGAATACTAATGAAACACCCATGTCCCCCTTATGCATGCAGTATAAATGTCATGTAAATTGCATTAAAGTCATTAAAGTATTGTTTTGGATAAATTATTGTATTACACGATTTTATGGTTTAATTTTAATTTTATAGGCATGATGATAGTGTTTTTATTTTAATTCAATTGTTTTCATGAAGCTTCTATGGAAACAATATGTGACTAGTCCTTAAAAAGACGTTAAAAAAAGTAAATCATGAAAATTATTACCAAATCAATATAATATATTAATAATATTATATAATGTAATATTAATGAAAAATGATCAATAATATCATCCATGTAACAATTATGATCCAAATTACCTTTTAAAATGACATTATTGACTATTAAAGACTGAGTATCTTGTTAATATTGTTGGGGTTAAAATGGAAAATAATTGGTTAACATAAATGGATAAAAATTAAAATAACATACTTTATTTTGAAAATAATATATTTCTTATAGGCATATAAACCATATATCATCCCTTAGTTTAATTTTTTTTTAAATTTTCATCTAATTTTCTATGAAAATTAACATATGTTATTTTAATGTTTAGATTATTTATAGGCGTGCCACTCCATAGAGTTGGGGTGGCACCTAAGTGGAAAATGTTTGGTCAGGAGGATGAAGAAGAATAAATATACACAAGAGTGGGGGTTGGGAAAATTGTGTACCTCAAAAACTTTGATAGATTCTGAATACCTCTCTTGTCACAAAACATACATTTCCTTGTCACTTAATGTTGAGAAATTAGAGTAAATAAATAATGTAAATGTAAAAAAGAAGTATAGTGGTTCTAAGAAGAAATATCTCTTTTTTCACTCTACATACTCTTAACTCCACCAGCTTGGAAATTTTCACTCGTATGAAATCATATCAAAATAACACTAAATAAAGATTTATTGCAAGTAATTTACACCATACAAGGATTTTATATAAATCAAACTAGTTATTTTACAAGATAATATAAATCCACTATTTAGTAAAAAAATCTGAATCTTTACCATGACTGATTTCATGCATTCAATACTCATTCTTGACTAAATTTGATCTGTCAAAAATCAAATAAATTAATAAAAATTGAATTTTTTGAAAAATAATGTTATACTTAATATATGTAGTAGTGGATGAAAAAAAATTAGACCCTCAAAAATGAAAAACAAATAATTCACCTATTATATTTCATATTTAGTCTTAAAAATTACTAAATACAAGACAACTGTATTAAAAATAATGTATTTAAAGTTTATCCCTGAAATAATAATTCATCAATCATTTAGAATAATATCTAACAATAAGATATATTAGTAGTGAAAAGAAAAATTGTGAGTCAATCAGATTGGATAGAATAATAATGTCTCCACTGTGTAGCTCTGAAGAAAAGGAAACACAAGTTTTTCTTTGTGAATATGTTTTCTTCATATCTCTTCTTTCATTCTCAGTGAGGTTAATCTCAATATTTATATTGTAGGTCAAATAGCTCTAGGTCAGGCCGTATCTATAAATATCTCACAAAACATTTTGAATATTGGAATTCAAAATCATTTAAGAGATTTGTAACATTTCATAGGTATAAAATCTATTTACTTGGAATTTTAGACTTTAAAACCGTCATAACAAGACTTTACATTAGTTGTACTAAACTTTTGAATGGATATTTTATTTCTGTAAAGACCATTTGATAAATGTCAAAAAAAAATATAATAGATTTAAGACTCCATTGTTGAATAGAAAAATATAGGGTTACATCATTGTATGATAAAACTATGAACATAGTGTTAAAAACCAACGATTGATAACAAAAGAAGGGATGATATAAAATATGTTTGTTTCAAAAAATATAGGGGATTTTTCCAAATGTAGGATTACATATACATACGTTCCATGAAATTCATGGCACATGATGAATACATGAAATATCAAGATTAGGGTTTCAAAACCATATGTTACTCTTTCAAATGTAGACTAATTAAATTGTTTCCAAATTACATTTAAACATGGACAAAATAATTTCAACAAATATTTCAATAAAATCAATGAAAATAATATTTACAAAATAAATAATTCAATTAATATTAATTTATTAGAATCCAATTAATATAAAACTCATTAGTAACATAATTGTGGGAATTTGAGAGGATAAAAATCATAAATAAGAAAATATTAAATTAATTAATTATAATAATGTTTCTCAATACTAGAGTTTTGAGAATTAGAGGATTTTAACTCATTATTATTAGCAATAATATATATCATTATTCTTTAATACTCAGTCTCAAGATATATTGATGATTCATAATATCCACCATAAGTCTTTCTCAGGACATCCTTCATAATTTTCTTACATCTTATAACATAATCATCTTTAATTTAAACATTGTGTAACGGATATATTTTCAACGTATGATATTTTTTCTGGAACAAAAACCCTCATTTTTTAATTTCAAGCATTTTTCATTCCATTTATATTTTAAAAACTCTTAGCTAGATCTGATAAATCCTTATCAAATTCTAGATGACATGCATCATACGATTGATTGATAGTAGTTTTGGGATAATATCCTTTATATTTTATATTATTTATAGCTTCATTGTACATCTTATCTTAAAACAACATTAATGTCTCAATAAATTCCTTCATAGATAAATTTTTCAATAGTGTATATTGTTGTATTGTTGTATATATTCCATTCAAAAAAGAGGGTACTAATTTATGTACTTTTAATGCTTGATCTAATTGTTAAATTGGATATCCCAAAGTATAATCTTCAATGAAAATTCTATCAATCATCCATTAATTTGGGTTATAGTTTATACCTCATACATTTTGAATCTATCAAATGTTAGTTTCATATTAGTGTACATTAATTTTTTGATATTTTCAGTTCGATATTAGAAACAAATATTTATTTCCATATTTAATAAATGGTAGAACATTGAAACACTCTATTGAATTAATTAGTTCTTAAACCAAACATAATAGCATTCATGGTTTTTAATTTATATGAATTTAATTTTATAACACTATCACAATATTATAATAATCCTTAGATATCTCACAATGTTTAACAGTCATAAAATAATCCCTTATTCCAAAATTTTCAAATAAAAAATCATACGAGCATTCCATTATCCACAATTATCACAATTAATGTAATGATAAAAGATAATCAACATAAATTTTCTAGATATAGTGATTTTAATATGTAGTTTTTTAAAATTTTAACCCATTTTTTTAGAGAGAGTAAATATTCCTGTTTTTTTCACAGGAGTACCTACTTTGATTTATATTAGATCCCTTCTGTTAATATAAATTATTAGGTCAGGATAGAGGTGATGAAGGAAATGAACAATTAGGGGGAATTGGTGAATTTTGTACATAAAAACATTGATATATTCATAACACCATATTGTTATGCAGTTTACCATTAAATATATCTTAAATATTAGTGAGAAGTTGAAATAAATAATGTAAATGAAAAAAGGATATACTGTGGATCAGGGCACTATTTTCCATTATTCGACTCATGAATTGATAATCTTAACAAGATGGTGATTCTCACTAGTAGGTCCTATTAACTGGATACCTCTAAATAACAATGAGTGTTGAAATTTGACACTATACAAGACTTTTTAAATTGGATTTTGGTTCTATTACTAGGAACCAAAAATTCATAGCATTGTAAAAGAATCCAAAACGTTACCCCAACTGTGTTTCAGCCACCTAAACTCTATGATTCATTCTCAAATTTACCCTAGAGATGAAGGTAGAACGGTCCTTGTAGTTTAGCTTGGGTTATCGAATCCTCAGAGACCTAAGAAGTAGCCTACAAACACGTACATTCTATGGATTGTTTTTGGCTATTAAGTGGCCAAATTAGGTTGATTTTATATTGGCTTAAGGTATCACTAATAGATTTAAGTTAATTCAAATTACGATAATGAGTTGACCCTAGGTTATCACTTGTGGTGGATTGGATGAATTTTTTTAAAGATGTTAATTTCTTATATTTGAGATGTGTTCATTTAAGAAGATAAAACAAAATCATCACTTACTAGTTTAATACATACACCCTTTAATACTAACCACCAATACACTTGAAGGATCAATGTTTTTAGCACTTCAAGGTAAAGGTTCATTTTATGACATGAAGTGTGTGGCCTTAAATTCAACAAGGACGATGGAGTTTAAAAATCATAAAATAAAATTCTTAATTAAATAAGTGATTATACTTTAATGGGGTGATAAATAACATCCAATCCATCCATTTGATACTCCCTCAGATCAAACCATAAGTTGGTTTTCTCTCCACTGATTTTATGGTTTGAATGGAAGCGGGAAGTAGACTCAGGAGGGAGGAATTGAAGTAAAGAAAATAATAAAAAGAAAATGATCACTCCACTATTGTGTGAATAATTTCCCAAGGTTTTCGGTGACTAAATTCACACTTGGAGGAAACTATGTCAATGTGAGATAAATAATAACATAAATAATAAGAGAGGATGAACTTTTATTAAGAAACAAGGATGAATTAAAACAACATTCATGTGGAAGACAAACTTGAAACAACAAAATCGCAGCATAACATTACAATGAAAAAATGGTAAAAAATGATCATCTGCTCAACCACCACAACCTTAAGTAAGAATTATTGAATCCTTGGGTTGAGCCTTCAATTTTCCATGTCTCCTAAATTATTTGTGGTAGGCCATAGGTGGGTGGATTGTTGAGGGAGAGTTGATTTTTCCACACTTGACCCGATGTGGAAGCCAACTTTCATCCACTGAATAGACGCATTTGAATGGAATTTTAGTTTTCCGAATTAGTGTGGTCCATAGAATACAAATGTAAATCTTTGGATGTCTCCTATCACTATATAAACGTTCAGTCCAAATGGATATATTATTGCTGAGATATAATTAAATTGGTGGGCTGTTTTTCTAGGCCGCAGAATCTGGCCCATAAGCCTATCTCTAAATTGATCCACCTTAATAACCACCATGGAAGCCGAATTAGCACTGGATTATGTAGAATAATTTGTTCCACTATATGTCTTATAGCATAATTTTTTTTGGCTTTATTGGGCCTGTATTTTGGGACCCACATTCTCATCATTGGGATGGTGTCCAATATGCCCTCTCTAGAATTGTTTGCTTGAAATCCCATTTTGGTGGTCTTCCAATGTGAATATTCGAACAATACACAAGTATAAATTGTTCTCAATATAATTAGAAACTGGAAAATTAAATATTAAAATAAAATAAAGATCATTGGGTATTTTAAATGATGTTAAAAAATGTACCACATAATAGTGTATTTTAAGAAGAATTTCTATCATAATGTGAAATGATGTTCTAATTGTAAAATTATCTAAAATGACGTTTATTAATAATAAATTACATGAATAATATATATATTAACAATGAATTTTTGCCTCATTTGGTGGATAATCAAACCCCCATCTAGATTTTTCTAGTCCCGAGAAAAATATATCTAAACAATATGAAATTTGAATTCCCTTTTCCAAAAACATTTAAATACACAATGATCACCAAAAAACCTTATACCAAAAATTCATGAAACCCATAAAAACATTTTAATACATGATTGTCTCATAAGAATATCCCAATCCCAATCACATTCCATTGTTCAAATTCATCGCCATATTTCATCCAATATCAATTAATAGTGATGAGGGGTTGTGCATTACATTATACATGGGTGTTCATCATTATTCAAGAGGGAAACTATGGAAGCACTAGGTGGATTCACATTTCAATATTAAGATTAGTATTAAATTTATTCTTATTTTATTATTATTTTTTTGTTTTTATTGCAATTTTCCATGGTAAGTGAAGTTGCACTCAAAGGATTCAACCCCTGTAGCGAGACTTTGTCGATGACTCCTGGGCTCAAAGACCATAGGGCACCAGGTGAACCCACATACTCAGGCATCATCTCGAGATAAATCAGTCAAAAAATTTAAAATTACCAAAAACAGAGATAAAATTACTAACTCTGGGCCAAACAACTATGGGGTCATGATCCCCAAGTGCGGAAAGCCACACATTAGGTCATTTAATTTCTTTACGCAAAAATTTATTATATTTTAAATTTTTTAATTAAATAGTCAATTTAAACCTAAAATTTTCACAAAACATATGCTGTTTATTTGGGGGACCACATGAACTCAAACTAATTCCCCACTATCCAAAGGATGTTCATTGTGATCTTTTTGTTATTTGGATGAAAATATAAAAAATTAAATATCACATTGGAAAACCACAGTTTCCAAAATATATACTCATGAAGTTATAAAAGGATTAAAATTAGAATCATGGCATGGTATATTATTTTATATTTAGTTTCAAAGTGTTAAATGTGTATTACCATGTTCATTGTTAAAGGAATTTTTTCTTCCATTGACAAACTTTTTTTCAAATCATTTATTTTTTTAACACAAAATCTTTTTTTATTTTATCTCTACCCAATATAAAATAAAATTGTCCCTAGTGTTTAAAAAATGAAAATTTAGAAGGTGGTAAATGTAGAGAATGAGTGTTCAAAAAGAAAATTGAAAATGAAGATCATGGAATGATGTCACTTGGTGGTTGAAGTTGAAATTCTTGATGCTCCCTTTTAATCCCTTGATATCGAGTCACTCTAAGAATTCCCTCATGGAAAAAAATAAAAACAAACAAACAATACAAAGAAATAAAACTATATATTTATATATTTATTTATATAATAATGAAATTAAAATATAATTATATATATATATAAATTATAGAATAAGGAAGCACAAAAAGTCGTAGGTCAGTGGTAGGCACGTTCCCCTATCTCCCTTCGGTCCCAGGTTCGATTCTCCATGGCTTCTCTGGTTGTGATGAGGTTTGAACCACGACCTATGAAATGTCCTTTTTTTATTTATTAATATTTTATTTTATTTTATTTTTGTATTTTTATTTTAACCTACAAACACATAAAAACAAAAGGAACTGATTATACATTGTCTTCTATTTAAATTTCTCGGTAAGGTATTACTCAAGGATCACCCCACGTGACACAAATGAATATGGTTCTCCCCTTTCATACCCATCCATACTCATAATTGAAGAACATTTAAACAATTTATTTTAATTGAATTTTTAAATATCAAAATGGTTAATTAATCCTATTTTAAAAAAAGATGATTCGAATAGATGAAAACCATGGGTTGCCTCCTATGCAGTGCTTTTGTTTAATGTCAGTATCTCAACATAGACTCTTAATTATTTAAGTATTTTCCTCATCTAAGGTTAGTTCACACAACTTTTCATCAACTTCATTTTTTTGGAATTTTTCCATGAATGGTTTGAATCAATGACTATTAACTGTAATGTTTTGACCATTGGTGGGATCATGAATTTCTACAGCCCTATGGGGGTACACCTTATGCACTATGTATGGACCTAACCATCTAGACCATAACATTCTCGAGGGTAAATGAAGTATTGAACTATATAAGAGCACGAATATTCCCATCTCAAAATGATTGACTTTGATATTCCTATATTGGTAGGGTTGAACTCTAGATTTATTGATCCTTGAATTTACATAAGCCTCCATCCTTGGTTCCTCATGTTCTTTGAGATCTAATTTCCTTTTTTGGGACAATGAGAGGCCATTATTCATTTTCTTAATTTCCCAAAAGGCCGAATGTTCAATATCTACTGGAAAATTGCATGCTTTACCATAAACGAACCTAGATGGGGACATTCTTAAAATGGTATTATATGTAGTTCAATAGGCCCAAAGAGCATCCAAGAGTTTCTCAGACAAGTCTTTCATAGAAGGATTGAATTATTTTTTCATGAATATTCTTAATCTTTATATTTGATAACTCATCTTGACTATTGGTTTGATGATGGTACATAGTGGAAACATTATGGGAAATCCCATACTTATACATGAGTGAAGAGAATTAACGATTGCAGAAATGGGTTCCTCGGTCACTGATTATAGTCCTAGGAATTCCAAATCAAGAAAATATGTGCTCTTTCAGAAATTGGATCAAAACATGATGGTAATTTGACTTAGTGGGAATGGATTCAACCCATTTTGAGACATAATCAACAGCTAAGAGTATGTATAGGTATTCATAAGAGTTTGGGAAGGGACCCATGAAATCGATTCCCCAGTAGTCAAAGATTACAATCACTAAGATGGGAGTGAGTGGTAGTTGATTATTTTTTGTGATTGACCGTACTTGTTGACAATTAGGACAGATTTGACAAATTGTGTACGAGTCCCTTGAGAGGGTGGGCAAGAAGATACCACACTGAATAATATTAGCATATGTTTTCTTCGAGTAAAAGTGACCTCCACAAGCCTCAATATGACATAATTTATGGATGGACTCTTGTTTAGATTCTGGGACACACCTCTTAATGACTTTGTCAGGGAAAAACTTATAGAGGTATTTATCATCAAACACATATTGTCTAACATAAAAAATGAATTTCATTCGAGCTTGATTACCTAAGGATTTTGGAATGACTCTTGTAACTAAGAAATTGGCTATGTCGGCTTATCAAGGGAAGTCTCTCACAGAGTATAGGTGTTCATCAGGAAATGATTCAGACATAAAAAGGTGATTTGATTTGTCTTAAAATTCCATCCTAGAGAGGTGATCAGCTTCAACATTTTCAACGCCCTTTTTTATCCTTGATTGTGAGATCAGATTCTTGCAAGAGGAGGACCCACCTAATCAGTCTAGTATTAACATCTTATTTTTTAAAGAATTATTTTAGTGTAGAATTGTTAGTGGACACAGTGATGGGGGATCCTAAGTGGTAGGACCTAAACATCTCTAAGACAAACACAATAGAAAATAACTTTTTTTAGTGTTGGTGTAGTTGACATGGGAATCATTTAAAGAATTTCTAGAATAAGCAATGACATAAAGAGTTTTATCACAATGATTTCCTAACACAACTCCTATAGTAAAGTAACTAGAAACACACATAAGTTCGAAATGATGTTTCTAATTTCAAGATTTCAAAATGGGAGGAGAGGTGAAAGAGTATTTGAGGGTTTAGAATGAATCCCCACAGCTTTCTGTCCAAAAAATGGATCATCCTCTACAAGGAGAGCACAAAGGGGATGGGAGATTGAACAAAATTCCTTAATGAATTTTCAATAGAAATTAGAATATCCTATGAAATACCACACCTGTTTGACAGTTTTGGGTGACGGGTGGTGATGAATGATGTCAACCATTGCTTTATCAACTTCAATCACTCTAATCGGGACTAGATGGACTAGAACTAGTCCCTCTTTAACCATGAAATGGAATTCCTCCTAGTTTAGGATTAGAGTATTTTCCTTACATATTGACAAGACTCTCTCCACATTCCTCAGACATCCCTCAAATTTATCCCCAAACACAGATAATTCATCCATGAAGACCTCTAAAAAATCCCCTACCATATCTGAGAATATTCCCATCATGCACCAATGGAAGGTTTCAGGGGAATCGCATAACCTGAAGGGAATGTGTTTGAAGTAAAAGGTGCTAAATGGATAGATGAATTTAGTCTACACTTGATCCTCTCAGGATACCTCAATCGTATTGTACCCCGAGTACCCATCAAGAGATAGTAGAAGGCTTGACCTGCCACTCTCTCAAGGACTTGGTCAATGAATGGTAATGTGAAATAGCCCTTCGTAGTAAATTAGTTTAGTTTCCTATAGTCGATTTAGAATCTCAATCCACTACTCGCCCTATTTGGAAGAATCTATCCATCCTTCTTGGTTATCACTGTGATTCCTTCCTTCTTGGGAACCACTTGGATTGGTCTGACCCACTCACTCTTAGCTCTGTGATATATGATTTCAGCATTTAACAATTGCATAAGTTCCTTCTATACTAAATCCATGATATAATGATTGAGTCACCGTTGAGGTTGATTACATGGCTTTGAATCAGATTCCAGAACAATCTTATGAGTCCCGTTAAGTGGGATAATCCCATGAATATCAGACAGTGTCCAACCAATGGATTTATAATGTTTCCTAAGGAAACATAGAAGAATCCTCTCATGATCAGATTCAAGAGAAGAATAAATGACATAAGGATGTGTTTGAGTGTCCCCTATGAAGTCATACTTTATTGAAACATGATGTTCCTTCAATTCAAGATCAGGTTGATTCAGAATTTCTGCAGAATATTAGGACATTGGATGAAGATCAATTTTATTTCCTTGACTTTTATACATGATTGATTCCACACTTGTAGAAGGTTCAGCTACTAGATTGTATTGATCAGATTTAGGGGAGGAAGTTGGAGTGGTCTCTATGAAAGTGGTTTCCTGAAAGGTTCACTGATTTTTGGACCTAAGACTTCATCATAAGAGAAATTTGAAATCGATTCAAGCCAAGGAGGTAAACATCATTCATGTGAACAAAGGAAATCAATCTCATCCTAACATAAACACACATTAAATATTCCTTGATGTTATATGGATTCATTATCAATGAATCCTATCATGTTTACTTCCTAAATGTTATTATCATCCCCTATCTGTGAGCTCACATTATCGATGTTCCATTCTAGAATCAGGTTTCCAAAGGTGATGGTCATGTTCCCATTTCAGACTCAGATAACAGAGTTGATTGTTGCAAGGAAGGGACAACAAAGGATAATTGGGGTTTGATCCTTATTTCCTAAGTATGGATGTTTGTAAAGGAAATTGTAGTCAGCATGGTAAATGATGTTTTCAACCCTTACCAGAACGTCCTTTAAATTCCCCTTTGGAACCCTAATGCTACGATCAGAAAGATGAAGTGTTACTGATGTGGGTTGTAGATCATCCAGGCATAACATGTAGTACACACAATAGGGTATGAGATTGAAACTAGCTCCTAGGTCACACAAGGCCTTGACAAATTTGCTCTCTCATAGTTCAACATTGATTTAAGGGAAACCCGGGTCTTTCAACATAGGAGGAATGGTCCCTTGAATGGTGGTACTCACATTAGATTCCAAAAGGGCTTTGTTTTTATGTGTAAATTTTCTATTAAAAGAGCATAGGTCATTAATGTACTTTTATTAGGTAGGTATGGTTTTGATTGCATCGAGAAGAGGAATGTTCAACTTGACTTGTGAGAAGATTTCGCTCAATGTTTCACTAAATTTAGGCATTCTTTTCCCCCTCATGAGTTGAGGAAATGGTGTAGGTTATGGGGTTGTTTGTTGAATAGTTGATTCTTTGAAAATGTTATCATATTTTTTTGTTTGATCATTTGGTTCATTTTAATTTTCATCCAAGTGTGAATCTTCTGATGGGGTTTGAATTAGTTTTTTAGGTTTCTCAATTGATTTTCTACTTCTTAAAACAGTCACAACCTTTAGTTTTTCAGGTGTTGTTTGAGTACAACTTGACTCTCCCCTTGAATTTGAGGATGGTATCAACTGAGTAGGTAGGGGTGTCATTCTAGTTTTGATGGTTTTATGTTCTTACTTAATGGAAGAGACTTCTGAGTTCATTCTTTCCATTTGATTGCACAGTTGTTCTAGTAGGATTTGTGGAACAGTTTGGGTTGGTTGTTGAGAGGATATGATTATCTGAGGGGGATATTTAGGAGGTGGGATGGTTTGTTGAAAATGGACCAGTGGATATTGGCATTGGAACTAGTTATGGGTTTGGAATTTCTAATGGAGTTAATGATTTTGTCCCTATGGTTGGCTAGGTAGTTGGTTATCTTTCTAGTGGAAACCTGGGTGTTCATTATACCTTGGGTTGAAGTTGTTTTGGTATTTAGGATTTTGAATGTTCAATGATTTTAGTTCATCTGGGGGTCCTCTTAAATGAAAATCATTTATTGATGGAATGGTTAGGGAGTTTTCTGTCATGAGGTCATGATTTTCACAAACTGTGCGAACAAGGTCTACAGTTTGGATTTCATGGAATTTCCTATGGTCAATCTCTTCAACCATCCTAGAGATTACATAAAGTTTATCACTAAGGATTTTCTCTTCACTAAGTGTATAAATTCTAGTAGTTCTTTATGGCTTTTCAGAATAAGGTAAAGTTCCCCATGTTTGGTTTTGTTCAGGAAGGCTTTCCATATACTCGTAAGCTTCATTTTGGGGCTTTTTTTAAAAGTTTCCATTAAACATCATGTCAATGAATTGTTTGTTCACCCGACCCAACCCTTCATAGACAATTTCCACTTGTTCAGGAATAGAAAAACCATGGTGTGGAACCATGTTTAGAGTGACTTTGAACCTGTCCCATGTTTCGTAGAATGACTCTCCATCTTTTTCAAAAAAAAATTGATTCTCATTTTATGTGCAATTGTTTTGTGGTAGGAATTTTTTTTAATTCTCTTTGTAGTTGGTCCCAAGAGTTGATGGATGATGGTATCAAATTATTTTGCCAATTTTTATCTTGATCCTTTAATGAAAAAGGAAATAGCCTCAACTTAGCAGATTCTGGTTGATGTGGGGACACATGGTTTTTACAATGTAATTAAACTCTATAACGTGATGGTAAGGCATCTCGAACTCCATTCCATGTAATGAGGGATGGTGGTTTAGGACATGGGGTTTAATAATGTAGTTGGAATCTCTTATAGAGTTGTGTCTAATTGCATTAGGGGGCATTTTTCTAGGCAGGGGTGAGGTATTCCTTCATTTTTTATCAAGTACATTCCCCATGTTTGGGGCTGCCTCTTTTGGGTTTCCATTTTGGTCCCACCCGGGTTTATGAGTTGGATTCATAGAAGACCTTCCATTTAAATGGGCTAAATTTTTGACTCTAGAGTATTAGGAATATTATGATCTAATGGAAACAATCCCCTAGGTTCACTTGACTCCCCAACCCTAGGACTTTCTACCCTAACTATATGGTTTGATGGATCATGGGTGTAGGCGGACATGCCCCAAAAGAAAAAAAAACGAGAAAGGGACAAGATAAGAGATCTTGGGTGATAATAGAAGAAATGGGGTAGAATATAATGGGTTTTGATATGAATTACTTGGGTCCCCATCAACGGTTCCAAAATTTGATTCACAATAATATTTACCCAAGAGATGAAGGTACAATCGTCCTTGTAGTTTAGCTTGGGTTATCAAATCCTCAGAGACCTAAGAAGTAACATACAAAAACATACATTCAATGGATTGTTTTTGGCTATGAATTCACCAACATGGGTTGATTTTAGATTTTTTTAAGGTATCTATTATAGATTTAAATAAATTTAAATTAAAATAACGAGTTGGTGGATTGGATGAATTCATTTTTTAATGATTTCAATTACTTACATTTGAGATGGGATCATTTAAGAAGATAAAACTATATCTTCACTTACTGGTTTAATACCTAGACCCTTTAATACTAATCACATATACACTTTATGGATCAAAGTATTGTGAACATCAATGTAAAGGTTCATATTATCACTTGAAGTGCGTGGCCTTAAATTCAACATGGACGATGGAGTTTAAAAAACATAAAAAAATATCAATTAAATAAGTGATTAGACATTAATGGGGTGATAAATAACATCCAATAAAGCCCCTAGATACTCCCTTGGATAAAACCTTAAATGTGTTAGTCCTCCAAAAATGTTATGGTTTCAATATAAGCGGGAAGTAGACTCATGAGGGAGGAATTAAAGAAGAAAAGAAAACAATAAAAAGAAAATGATCATTCCACCGTTGTGTGAATAATTTCACAAGGATTGGTGTGAATAAATTCACACCTTGAGGAAACTGTATCAAAGTGACATGGATATGAATAGAATAATAAGAGAATAGTAACTTTTATTAAGAAACGAGGATGAATTAAAACAAATTACTCGTGGAAGACAAACTTGAGACAACAAAATCGCAGCATGACATTACAATGAAAACTCAAAAGATGATCATATCTTCCACCCCCACTACAATAAATTGGAATTTTCGAAGCCTTAAATTGAGCCTCAAATATTCTAAATCTCCTCAATTAATTGTGTTAGGCCATATGTGGTTGTAATGTTGATGGAGAGTTGATTTTTCCACCATTGACCTGAGGTGACTTCCAGCTTTCATCCGCCGAACAGACGCTCTGCATGTCCTTCTAGATAGCCAAATTTGAGCGGTACATAGAAGAAAAATGTGAATATACAGATGGATTCTAGCTCTCTGAAAAATTTCATCCCTAATGGATATGTTTTTGATGGGATATGATTATAATGATGGGCTACTTTTCTGAGTCGCAGATTCTGGCCCGTATTATTATCTTTAAATTGGGCTTCCTTAGTAACCTCCATGGAGGCCAAATTTGCTCTAGCTTCTGAATAATGAAATGTTCCTATATATGGCTTATAGACTGCCAAGAAATTTGGGCTTTATTGGGCCTGTATTTTGGTCCCTACATTCTCACCAGTGGGATGGTGTCCAATCTGCCTTCTCGAGAATTGTTTGCATGAAATCCCATTTTGGTGGTCTTCCAATGTGAATCATCCAACACTCCCCAAGTATGAATTGTTCCCAATATAATTAGAAACCAGAAAAATTAAATATGAAAATAAAATCAGGACCACTGGGTGTTTTAATTGATCTTCAAAAATGTACAATATAATATTGAATTTTATGAAGGAATTGCATTCGTAATGTGAAATGTTGTTCAATGTGTAAAATGCACTAAATTTGTGTTTATGAATAATAAAGCACATGAATATTATGTATATTTAAAATGAATATTATATTCATTTAGTGTCTAATCACTCCACTATTCCATAACCATATCATTCAATACAACAATGAATTAATAGATAATTTTTTGAGAAAAACTGTTATAATTGATTGTTTTAGAAAAAAATAACAACTATATTAATATAATCAATAATTCCTAACAAAAACTAAATCATGAATGTTGAACCTGATTTATTAATGATATTATAGAGAAAAAATGAGATATATGTGTAAAATTAAATATCTCTAATTAGTATCCATGAAGTTTTTTATAGATCTTGTAGAAGACGATGGAACAATATGTTGTATAGGCATCGAAAATAACAACATCGAGTCAAATTGATCCAGATATGTATGTATCCAATGTGTATCACTGATGGAAAAAACGCAAAACATTTCTTATTAAAATAATTTTTATATCTATGTTTTCCTTCTCAATAAATCACCTCTCGGTATTTATAATGTAGGATGGATAGATCCATGTTAGACTGAGTCTAGAAATATAACACCTGAAATCCAGAATAATTAAATACAAACTCATTCATGCGATTCGTATGATCCAGTAATAATAGTAATGATTCACTCCTTTGAATACAATCTTTTTAAATTTTCATGATGATCCTTTGAATTTGATATAAATTTTATTTGAATGTATTTTTATATTCATCATGTTCACTTTATAAATATATGATAATATCATAAAATTAAAACTATATTAATGAATAGACAAATGTAGGGTTCCATAATTCGATGAAAAAACACCAAACATAAGGTTTATGACATATGGTGGATTACAAAATTTGGGTTGATATACTATAATTTTTTCCCTAAAATGTAGGTTTTCATCCAAATTTATTATTAATTATCCAGATATTCTAAAAACATTGGTTACATGATCCATATGTGTTGTTCTAAATGTCGGGTTTTTGAACCATACGCTATGTTTATAAATGTAAGGCATGAACAATGATTCCGTAGTATGTTTAAACACATCTAGAATACATTCATAAAATATTATCAGTCGAACAAAATGTTGAAAATTTCTATAATAAATATTGCAATTAATTTTAATTTTATCAAATTCACTTAAAACCGAAATGCATTATTAACATAAGAGTGGTCATTTTTTAGCATGAAAACCACAAAAATATATAGAAATGGTTGAATCAACACATGTTGAAAAGAGAACAAATAGAAATGAATCAAAATTACTTGTATAAAAATCTTGGGAATTCTATTTTGGGGATTTATGACATGTATAGTGACATATGGATGACATTAGAAGGTGGTTATTCAAGAATGATGCATTCAAGTGGTGATGCAGGAATGAAAAATATAAGGACCCATCCCTAAACCATTACTTAATCAGGAATTAAATGAATAATTCACATTGAGGATCTTTTCAGGATTAGAGTTTTAGAGAATTAAGACATAACTATTACATCTCAAAATGTTATAAAGTAGACACTTCTACACAGTTTCAATTTTTTTTACAAAATATGAACTCTTGAAATAAAGAGTCATGTCTAGTTCCATGTTTAAGATAGCACAAATTTTCCAAGATCCCATCCTTAAACATATTCCACATTATGCCCTGTTAAAAACATTTCAAATACATGTGGTGAGCATAAAAAGCTCAGTAAGGGATACACAAAGAAGAAAAACTGTTAGTTTTCATCAAAACATCAAGTAAACCATGAATACATTATCAAAGTAATACTTTTCACCTTTATTAAGCAGTAAATACGCTTCCCTAAATAAAAGATCATTACATACCCTTTATTAACCAAAATGTTACCATAAAACCCATATAAAGGACACATAACATATATAGGTAACTTGGTACATAAACACACATAAATGGAATAACCATACGGTCGACTTCAACACATATCACTAAATGGAATAGCCATACGGCCGACTTCCATTCTCAATGCATTAGAGGTTATAACTTAACCACCTGTCCTGGTATTCATGACACCACATGTCATTTTTTTTATCATGTAACAACCCGTCAAATGTCCAAGTACAATTATAAAATCATAAGACATAAAAAATATAAAGGAAAGAAAACATTTCCACATTTCAATAACAATATATCACTTAAATATATTGACTTTACAAATCCATTGTCAAAACCATTTTCAATACCAAAATACATAAAAGAGTATATGGTATTTATTTTCTTTTAAAAACATAACTGCTTGTTAAAGAAACCAATGATCATGTAATACTCATGGTTGAGGAAAAGTCATTAGTCACCGCGTACGTTAAAAGAAACATTACTTTTTTCATTTAGTAAAATGATTCATAGGAAAATATTCCATTTGAATGAAATTAATAGTCAAAGTCGTTTATAGAGTGTATAAAAGAAAGTCTTGTATTAAAACAAAATATGCCTCAAAGAAAAGAGATTGAGATGAAGTCCCTTACCCCGTGTCTGACTTGACTTGATCATTCTTTAATCTACAGAATAATAAACTAATGTTTATTTCTACTTGCTTAAGAACATTTTTCAGGTATATTATTCCTTTTATTTCACTTATTGACATGCTATAAACATAATGTAATCATTTAAGTTAATAATGGCCGTTTTATTGATATTTGGTACTTGAGTCAAAAATAGACTTCTTACAATTACATGTTGTTCATGTGGTCAAAGGTTCATTATATCCAAAATGATATTCATCATTTTGATATCATATATATCATATATATGATATATATCTATAATATACATTTATTTATAATATTACATATCATTTAGAGGTAAGACATGAAATGCACCTTTCATGGAGACGGTAAGCCGTACGTACGCATGAACGCTACATTCATTTCTATTTCGTATTTAATGGAATGAAATCACAATAATATAAAGGTAAATTATAATTAAAGTATAATATCATATATAGCATTATTAACTCCATCATTTATACATCCCACATATGGAATTAACTATTCAAATCACTTTGAGGGGGTGGTAGTCCGCACTTCCTAAAATGAAATTATCACGTTTACCCATAATGGAAACCATAAAGGTTTGACATAAATGAAAAATAAAGAAGCATAATAAAAACATAAACATAATATATATCATGTATAAATATAGTGACATCTTAATGGCCACCATGAACTCTGTTAAGAGAAGACTGAAAAATCATCGTTTCATGAGGCAGTAATTCGCCATCCACAGAAACAGTATGTTCTTTTTCCCTTAGACGGATCTGTGTGTAATTGTAGCTCAAATACTTCTCATAACAACATACTAGTATATTGAAGCTAAGGGTTTCGTTACAAATGAATGGAATTAAAATAGTTTAGGGGGTTGGAGAAGCAAAATAAAAAAAAGAACATAAGAGAAGACATTACCTTTAAATCGGGTTTGTCTTCTTGGTTTGAACCAAAAGGGTTTTTTAAATAGCATTCTATCTAAGGTAAGGCTTCTAGGAAGAACAGAGGGATCATGGGAGCTTATTTAAGTATATATTTCATGATCCATAGGGATTTAAATGTGTGATAAATGGGTATGAAGTTGGGGATTTTTTAAAGGATAGGAGAGGCTCTTTTGGAAAGAATGAAACTAATATTTTATTATATAATTCATTTTTGTTTTTAAAGGTCCAAAAATTATTAAAGTAAAATAGAAGGTGGCACATGTTAGAAATAAAATCATCCAATAAGAATTGGACAAGTGTTGGATATGATTTTAAACATTATCTTTTTATTTATTTAAATCATTCATTAATAACGTAAACACTACATCATCATTGTGTCATAAATAATATTATTCATTTGATGTCTAAAAATTATAAAATAATTTCCATGTTGTAGTAAATATTTTTAGATTTATAATTAATATTTATAGTCAAATATATCAATTATATAACCCCATGTAAATTTTTTTTAGTAAAACAATACATGTTTATGACATTTTTATTTTTACATTAAATAAAAGGTATTAATGTCATTATCTTACCCAAGTGGCTCCATGGGGACCCAAAAATTGACCGCTGGATTGAATTGGTCTGCCCTGACTCATCCAACAAGTTTATGACCCATGTCAAGGTGTGTTCATATTATTATAATATTAATTTAAACTTAAATTACACTAATTACATTTAATAGCGATTAATAAAACTTAAGAGATACTATTCACCAAAAAATATATTTTCATCCCATTGAAAAAAATTTTACTTTATAATAACAACCATGTATGTATGATTTTTGAAATTCAATTCACATATGTGGTAAAGTTTCATTTAAACGAAAAATCGGTTTTTGAACTACAACTTAGTGGTTTCACTATTCATCAAAAATTGCAGTTTTTCTGAAAGATACCAAAAAATCACCCTAAGATATATTTGATATTCCGAATTAAATAATGGTGTCTATTTTAAAAAATTCAAATCATATGAGTTCCATTAATGAATTTAATAATTAATTCCTGTTGTCAAAACAAATATCGTGTTTTTAAGAAACAATATCTATCAAAAGATTTACACTTGTTTAAGTCCAATTTCAAAGTGAAATTGATTCCATTTACCTCCATTAGATTAAATGGTAAGAATTTATTCTAATTTAACTTTAAAACCAATTCAAAAGATAATTTAATCGTATAAATAATTTATTTTAAAATTATTTTTTGAATTAAAATACAACATTTTTCAGTTATTCATAAAAAATGAACTTTATCAGAAAAAATAACAAAAACATAGACAATGTAAATTTTGATGTCCTAATTCTAAAGAAGAATTTTATTTAGTCTAATAGAATGTATAAGAGTAAACAAAACTATTTATAAAAATTTTTCACAATCAAAAGGTGATAAATCTACCTTTTACTGAATATTAGATTATCTATGCCTAAAATTGAATTATTTACTTTTTATAAGCTGTTATCTTTTATTGGATAAATGTAAAAGCATTTTACAAACCTATATAGTCATATTTTAGTTATTTATATTCATTCCTTCCAATACAATGGCTATGTGTTAACTACTAATTAAAATAATATTATTATATTACTAGTGTCCAATGTATGATTTCTAAGAAACTCGTTGTTGTGAATCAGGAACGCTATCAAACATAGCAACCCCTTTAAAGTAAAATTAATATTTAATTCACAAATATTAATAAATTTGAAAACGTCTTATTTTTTATTTAAATGGGATGTTACATCCTTCCCACCTTTTTAGAATTGCATCCTTGAAATTTTATTACATTATCAAAATAAGTAGGGGTATTTATCTCTCATAGCATTTTCAGATTCCCACATTGCCTCTTCAGCCATATGGTTTTCCATAAAACCTTAATCTGATAAATTACCTTATTTCGCAACACTTTCTCTCTTTGGTAAATAATCTAGGCTGGTTGTTGTTCATAATATATATTCTCTTCCAACTGAACTACCTCTAAGCTCAAAACATGACATGGGTCTGGCATAAACTCAAAATCGAAATATGAAAAACATTGTGTACCTGGGACAAAAAGGGGGGTAATGCTACTCTGTATGCAACTGATCCAACATTCTCCAGGATTTTATAAGGTCCAATGATCCTAGGACTCAATTTTCCCTTCTTGAAAAAACGCATCACACTTTTCCTTGGAGAAACTTTGAGAAAAACATGATCACCTACGTTGAAAGATAGATCCTTCCTCCGGTTATCCACATATCTTTTCTGCCTACTCTGAGTTGTTCTCCTGTGCTTCTGAATCAATTGATCTTTTCTGCCATCTCTTCTACCAATTCTGGTCCCATAAGCTTCCTTTCCCCTACTTAATCCCAAAAAGATGGAGTTCGACACCATTTTCCATATAATGCCTCAAATAGAGCCATCTATATACTGGAATGAAAACTGTTGTTATAAGAAAATTCAACCAAAGAAAGATGTTGGTCTCAACTTCCCTGGTAATACATCTTGCAAGAATGTAACATATCCTCCATGGTTTTAATGGTTCGTTCTGACTACCCATCTGATTGCAGATGAAAGCATGTATAAAATTTAATTCAATACCCAACGACTTCTGAAGGCCTTTCTAAACGTTAGAAGTAAACCTGGGATCATGGTCAAATACAATGTAGAGGGGAACTCCATGTAACTTGACTATCTCATTAACATACAACTGAGAAAGTTGATCAAGAGAGAATGTATCTCGAATAGGAAGTAAATGTGCCAATTTAGTCTATCGATATACAATAACCCAAATTGCATTATTACCTCTAGACGTCTTTGGTAATCCCACAACAAAGTCCATGGATATATTTTCCCATTTCCACTCTGACACTTGTAATGACTGAAGCATCCTTTTAGGTAACTACCGCTCTACATTAACCTGTTGACAAGTCAAACTCTTCACTGTAAAATCTAAAATATCTCTTTTCATTCCATCCCACCAGTAATACTCCCATTGATCTCTGTATATCTTAGTACTGATAGGAAGAACTGAAAATGGGGAACTATGAGCCTCACATAACAACTCATTCTTCAACTGTAAATCATAAGGATCACATAATCTCTTCCCAAACCTCAAAACACATTCATTATCATTGTTAAATTCAGGATAATTACACTTCTGAACCATCTCTACCTTTTTCTGCAACTCACTGTCTTTTTTTGTGCTTGCTTAATTCTGCCTGATAGAGATGATCTCACTGACACCTAAAGCAAAACAGAAGAACTTCCTTCACCAACAACTTCTATGCCAAATTTCATCAAATCAAAAACCAAATGATCTTATTCCATACATATCATGGTAAATGAAGCATTAATTTTTTCAACTCAAAGCATCAGCCACTTTATTTTCTTTTCCCTGATGGTAATGAATTATACAATAATAATCCATGATTAATTCCAGCAATTTCATTTGTCTCATTTTCAATTCATTTTGAGTGAATATATATACTTTAAACTTTTGTGATCTGTATATATTCCACACTTTACTCCATACAAATGATGCCTCAAAATTTTTAGTGCAAAAATAACAGCAACTAATTCCAAATCATGTGTAGGTTAATTTAACTCATGAGTTTTCAACTAAGGTGAAGCATAAGAAATTACCTGATCATTCTACAAAAGGACACAACCAAGTCCCTTCAACGAATCATCACTGTAGATAACAAACTCACCATTTCTGGAAGGAAGTGCCAAAACTGGAGCATTCAAGAATCTTCTTTTCAATTCCTGAAAACAATCATCGCATTCTTTTGTCCAAATGAACTTAAACACTTTTCGTGTTAACTTAGTCATTGGACTAGATAACCATTAAATATTTTTAACAAACCTTTAGTAATAACCTGCCAAACCAAGAAAACTACAGATCTCGGTTATATTAGTGGGTCTTTTACATTCTTCACCAACTTCTGTTTTAGTAGGATCAATAGTAATGCCATATTTTGAAACAATTTGACCATGCAAAGAAATTTGTTGTAACCAAAACTCACTCTTTCTGAATTTTCCACACGGTTTCTTTTCATTTAAGGTTTTCAAGATAACCCTTATATGACTTTCAAGATCTTATTTACTTTTAGAAAACACCAAAATATCATCAATGAACTCAACCATAAACATATCCAAGAACTCGTGGAAAATTCTATTAATTAAATCCACAAATACAACATGTGAGTTGGTTAACCAAAAAGGCATAACTAAAAATTCATAATGGCCATATCTACCACAAAACAAATTCTTTAGAACATGTGCTTCTTTTACATTCAACTGATGGTACCCTGACCTCTAGTCAATCTTCAAAAAATACAGAACTCCCTGGAGCTGATCAAGCATATAATCTATATGACGCAAAGGATACTTATTCATAATAGTGATATTATTCAATTCTCTATAATCAATTTAAAGTCTCATTGAACCATATTTTTTTTAATAAAAGGATAGGAGAACCCCATGGTGATGTGCTAGGTCAAATGAAACCTTTATCAAATAACTCCTTCAATTGGTTCTTTAACTCTAAATGTTCAACTTGAGCCAATTGATAAGGGGGTTATGAAATTGGCTTAGAATCAGGAACTATGTCAATAGTAAATTAAACCTCTTGATCATATATAATACCAGGAAACTCATCAGGAAAAATATCAAAGTACTTATTTAGCACTGGTAGATCACTAATTCGAACAGTTCCTTTGTTTTCAACAATATGTGCAAGGTAACATTCATTTCCATGTTTTACTAGTTTCTCAACTTCACGATATGTTATCAAACACAAGGGCTTATTCCTGTACACAAACTGAAAATATTTCATAAAATAAACCTCTTTAGCTCTGTAGCCAACCATATCATGAAAAACAAAAATCCAATCCATGCTTAAAATAAAATCAAAGTCTACTAGAGGAAAAACAATAATGTTTTCAGGTATATTCTTTTCACACACAAGGATAGGAAGGTTCTTATAATTTCTATTTGTCGCAATCATTACACTGGGAGTTTTTTCCATAAGTTTAGGATTAATATCTTGAGATGAAATTCCCAATTTACTAAAAAAACTACTCATAAAATAAAGAATCTATAGACCTTGAATCAAAAAATAAATTGGCCTAATCTGAATAAACAAACAGTGTACCTGATACTACTTTATTCGATGGCCCAACATCTTCTGAAGTAGTTGCAAAGGATTTCATCACCCCTTTATTCTTGTAGTCTGGCTAATTTCCCTCAGTTGAGTTCTTCTTTAGACACTCATTGGAATAATTACCCATTTAATTACACATAAAACATCTTACCTCTGGCTTTTAATTGCCTGCTTGATCATCTTCCTTACAGTTACAAGCAATATGACTAGACTTACCACACTGGAAACACATTCCAGACATGGATAAACATTCTCCAGGATGAATTTCACCAAAATTCTCATAGGATAGATATTTTGTTTTCTCACCTCCTGGATTCTTTAATGAATTCTTTCCCTTTTCTGGCCAACTGCACCTCTAATTATGTTGTTTGTTAATAAACACTTGATCATCGGCATACTCCATTTCCACCTTATCTGCACATCGATCATGATTTTCATAATTTTTTAATTAACGAGAAGCTAAAGCCCTTCAATACTTTAGATTTAACCCTGAGTAAAAACGGTTGATTTTACTATCAAGATCTCGTATGAAATTTGGAGCATACCTTCCCAGTCGAGTGAACTTTGCTTCATAAGAAGCTACTAAGTCATCCTCCTACCTCAATTCTAGGAATTGTTTTCCCATCATAAGATGAACCACCTTAGGAAAATATTTCTCAAGAAACATACCTTTGTATTCATACCAGTAAAGATCATAAATCTCATCACTATCGCTGATATTTTTCACCATCGAACACCACTGATCAGCTTCACCTTCTAAATGGTAAATAGAGAGACTATCCTTTTGATGTTCTGAACACCCCATGACATCAATAATATTCTCCAGTGCTTTAATCCACCCTTCTGCTAGCACAGGGTCAGATGATCCTCTGAATGATGGGGGATGTTGCCTCATGAAATGTTCCACCACTGACATGTTCCTCTGCAGTTGATCTGGATGATCTCGTGCATGGATACCACCACCATTTTTAGCCTGATTCAACTATTCCATCACTACAACAAACTGTTCAGTTCTGATTCTGACCATCTTAGGTTACTGATTTGGATGTTTGCCTTCCACCTAATGTCGTCCCAAAATAGCTGCCCTATTTCCTCTATAAAAAACCATTCTAAACACAGAAATATCCTAGGCAAAGCAACATGGTAATATTTAAATGCTACATCATTTCAGTCAAACCATAAATAAATTTACGTACATGAATTTAACAATTTTCTAACACCTTATTTTGTCTAAACAGAACTTTGATACCAACTATAATGACCCAGCCTTAAACCATTATTTAATCATGAATTAAATAAATAATTCCCATTGAGGATATTTTTAGGTTTAGTGTTTTAGAGAATTTAGGCATAACTATTTCATCTCAAAAGGTTACAAAGTATACACTTCTACACAGTTTCCATTTTTTTATACAAAACAAGAACTCTTGAAAAAAAAGAGTCATATATAGTTCCATGTTTATGATTGAATGACTTTTCCGTGATCCCATCCTTGACCCAATTCCACGTTATATGCTGTGAAAAACATTTCAAAAACATGGGGTGAGCATAAAAAGCTTAGTAAGGGATAAACAATGACGGAAAGCTATTATTTTTCTTCAAAACATCATGTAAAGCATGAATACTTTATCAGAGTAATATTTTTCCCCTTTTTTAATTAGAAAATACTCTTCACTGAATAAAAGATCATTAATTACCATTTTGTAACCAAAATATTACCATAACACCCATATAAATAACACATAACAAGTAAAGTTTTCTTGGTACATAGACATACATAAATGGAATAACCATACGGTCGACTTCCACACATATCACTAAATGAAATAGCCATATGACCAACTTCCATACCCAATGCATAGGAGGTTATAACGTAACCACAAATATTGGTATTAACGGCACCACCTGTCATTTGGTTTATCACGTAACCACCCATCAAATGTCTAATTACCATTATGAAATCATAAGACATAAAACAAATATAATGGAAATAAAACATTTATGCATTTCAATCACAATATATTACATAAATATATTTACATAACAAATCCATTATCAATACCATTTTAAATGAGAAAATACATAAAATAGTATATGGTATTTATTTTCTTTCAAAAACATTACGGCTTGTTAAGGAAATGAAAGATCAAGTAATACTCACAATGGTAGAAAAGTCGTTGTCACCGCATATGTTAAAAGAAACATTACTTTTTTTTCATTTAGTAAAATAATTCATAGAAAAATATTCCATTTCAATGAAATGAAACATCAAAGGTGTTTATATAGTTTATAAATGATTTTCTTGTAATAAAACAAAATATGCCTCAATGAAAGGTGATTCAGATGAAGTCCCTTACCTAGTGTTCGACTTCACTCGATCGTTATTTAATATCCTGAATAATAAAATAAAGTTAATTTATACATTCTTAAGAAAGTTTTTCATGTTTTTTATTCCTTTTATATGACATATTGACATGTTATAAAGATTATTTAATCATTTAGGTTAATAACGGTCGTTTGTTTGATATTTGGTACTTGAGTCAAAAATGGATTTCTTAAAATTACATGTTGTTCATGTGGTCAAAGGTCCATTATATCCAGAATGATATTCATGGTTTGGATATCATATATATCATATATATCCATAATATACATAAATTTATAATAGTACATAACATGTAGATATAAGAAATGAAATGCATCGTTCACAGAGACGGTAAGTCATACGTACGCATTAACGCTACGTTCATTTCTATTTCATATTTAATGGAACGAAATTACAATGATATAAAGGTAAATTATAAATGCAGTATAATATCATATATAACATTATTTACTCCATCCTTTATATGTCCCACATATGGCATTAATTATTCAAATCACTTTGAGGGGGTGGTAGTCTGCACTTCCTAAAATGAAATTATCGCATTTACCCATAATGGAAGCCATAATATTTTGTCATAAAATAAAAATACAGAAGCATAATGAAAACATAAACATAATATATATCATATATAAATATAGTAAAATATTAATGGAAACCATGAAAGGTGTTAAGATAAGATTGAACAATCATCGTTTCGTGATGCAGTAATTCGCCATCCACAGAAACAACATGTTCTTTAACCATTAGACGGAGGTGTGTGGAAGTGTATCTCGAATCCTTATCATAAAAACATCCTAGTATATTTAATATACTTTTTTTGTTACAAAATAAAAGAATAAAAATATTTTATGGGGTTTGAGAAGAAAAATAAAACAAAAGAACATAAGAGAAGACATTACCTTTTAATCGGGTAACTCTCATTGTTTTGAACCAAAAGGGTTTCTTAAAGTGCTTTATGACTTAGTTAGGGTTCTAGGATGAAGAAAGGGATCTTAAGAGATTATTTGAGTAGATTATTGACGATCCAAATGGTTTTAGAAGTTTGATAAATGGGTAGAAAATGTGGTCTTTTTAAAAGGGATAGGAGGGGCTCTTTTGCAAAGCATGAAATTATTATTTTATTATATAATGATTTTCGGTTTATAAATGTCCAAAAATTATTAATGTCAAATATAAGGTTTCCCATGTTCGAAATAAAATCATCCAATAAGAATTGGACAAGTTTTGGTTATTATTTTAATCATTATCTTCTTATTTATTTAAATCATTCATTAATGAAGTAAACACTACATCATCATTGTGTCATAAATAATTTTATTCATTTGGTGTCTAAAAAATATAAAAAATAACCATGTTGTAGGAAATATTTTAATCATTTTAATGAATATTTGTAGTCAAATATATCAATAATATAACCCCATGTAAAAATTGTTTTAGTAAAACAATACATGTTTATGACATTTTTATTTTTACTTTAAATAAAAGGTATTAATGTCATTATCTTTCCCATGTTGCTTCATGGGGTCCCCCAAATTTACCCATGGATTTAATTGGTCATACAGGACTCATAGAATAAGTGTAGGACATGTTTAAAGGTGATTTCATATTATTATAACATTATTTTTACTTTAAATTACACTAATTACCTTTAATCATGATTGATAAAACTGAAAAGTTACTATTCACCCAAAAAAATATTTTCATCCCATTGAACCAAGTTTTACTTACTAATGAAAACCATGTATGTCGGATTTTTAAAATTCAATTCACATAATTGGTAAAGTTTCATTTATTCAAAAAATCAGTTTTTTAACTACCACTTAGTGGTTTCACTATTCATAAAAAATGATGTTTTTCAGAAAAATACCAAAAATCCACCCTAAGCTATATTTGATATTCCAAATTCAAAAATGATGCCTATTTTAAAATTTTCAAATCATAGGAGTTCAATTAAATAATTTAATAATTAATTCCCGTTGTCAAAACAAGTAGCGTGTTTTTAAGAAACAATATCTATCAAAAGATTGACAGTTGTTTAAGTCCAATTTCAAAGTGAAATTGAATCCAATAACCACCATTGGATTAAATGGTAAAAATATATTCTAACATAAATTTATAAAAAATTCAAAATATTATCTCATAATATAAATAAATTAGATTAAAATGAGGTTTTTAATTAAAATACATCATTTTTCACTTATTCATTAAAAATGAACTTTACCAAAAAAATAACAAAAACTTACACAATGTAAATTTTGATGTCCCGATTCTAAAGAAGGATTTTATTTGGTCCAATAAAATTTATAAGTGTGACCAAACATATTTTTAAAGAGGGTTCACCATCAAAAGGCGATAAATTGACCTTTTAGTGAATATTAGAGTACATATGCCTAAAATTGAATTCTATACTTATTTTAGGCCTTTATCTTTTATTGGATAAATGTAAAAACATTAAACAAACATATATAGTCTTATTTTACATATTTCTACTCATTCCTGCCAATACAATGGCTACGTGTTAAATAAAATTTAAAATAATAATATTATATTACTAGTGTGCAACGTAAGATTTCAAAGAAACTTATTGTTGCATATCGGGTATGCTATCAAACATAGAAAACACTTTAAAGTAAAATTAATATTTAATTCACAAATATTAATAAATATGAAAATGTCTAAGTCTTTATTTACATGGGATTTACAACAAATGCCTGGGGACAGTCGAAAGATGATACATTCATGATGCTGCACTAGGCCTTTGAACCATATTCAATAGACACATGGCCTTGGGTCCATGAGATATGTATATGGTCTCCCTTTAAATAGATATAAATACGTATTATCTTTCATAATATAAACCAGATTCATCTGCAATTAAAAGAAACAAGTGTACCACTCCTCTCACTTATACAAGAGATCATACCCTAATTTATTCATGAGAATACATTACACATATATAATGAAAATGATATACCTAAATAATAATCCAATATCATTATACATGAAATTTGGGTGTTGGTAATCCTAGAATAGCACTCCATATATCCTATTGTTTCTTTTCGAAGGAGGATACCCGAATAAGATGAATATGTTCATAGCAATCTTTTTCGGGTTGCATTATTCCAAAACCTCTTTCGAATTCACAATAATAATCATAAATGGATGGAATAATAATATCTATCCAAAATAAGCATAGTTATGATAATGGTTAGGAAATTTATATCCCTTTCACAACTATTGGAGATTGATAATGACGGTCACACGCATGTGTGGAATACCCCCTATGAATCAATGTGATTAATTTTTCATTTCTTATTTACAAGGTTTGTAATAATATTATAAATAATAAATATATATGATACTAATTATATGATTTTTATTTTTAATGAATAATTATCATTTTAATTTTTTCTATCCATCAAATAGGGGAATCATCACTCATTCATATTTGTGGATGACCTTTTTCAGACAGTGATGCAAATCTTTTTTGATCACTTCTTTATATGAATGTTTAATAAATTTTATTAAATAAATAAATAGGATAATTTTTACATGATTATGATTTTATATTTGATGAAAGAATGAATATTTTCAATGTACGATACCCATTAAAAGATAACATGCATTGAAAATGATCTAGTTATCACTTGAATATTGATTTTAATGAATTATTTTTAATAAATGGTTAATTAGATATTGTAGTGGAATTATATAAAAATTTACAAAATTAAATATCATTCGATAATACATTAAACATGAATCTATATTTATTTTAATGTTAGTTTGTATTATTATAATTCATGGTGAGATAATATGTATGGGATTATTATTTAACTTTTATTTCATTGAGACACATAAAATATTCACCACTTATTTATATTTAATGGTATATATATTAAATATGAATATCCTTTATGATTTTTTATTGAATTTTTTTTTCAATTAAATCAATGTTTTACCCTTTATTGATGTTTTGATTTATAGATTACAAAAAATGAATGGATTATTCATCTTAATTTTCTGACATTGAGTTATGTATCAGGTTATGCACATACTTGTGAATATATAGTATATATAATTCCACATTCATATTTTAAATCATTTACCTAATTATATTTAACATATTTAATTTTTCATAGATTTCATTCCTTTCAATGAATTTTGGTAATAAAAATTACAAAAGATGTTATGGTTTATGATAAAATACTATTTTATTTCAATATTTCTATAATAAATTTATGTTAATAAAATTTACATGGTTCCTAAAATTTAAACCCCATATAAATTATTATTAAATTTTATTGTATAATTAATATATAATGGAACATTTCCCCCTATTTGTTTCCATAAATATGAAAGAATATTATTTTTTAAAAGTTCAAATTCTTTCCTCATCAGCTAGGAAAAATTCTATAGAATTTAATTTTGCATCAAATTGTTTATTAATGTTTTAAAATATATATTAAATATTTATAAAATTCAAATTTCACTACTATTTAATTTATTTACAATGTTTAAAAATGAATAGTTCTAAAAAGTCTTCTAAATAATTCATTCTTGACTTCTTGAGAAGGTGTTAATATAATTCTATCAATTAATATAAATAACAAGAACATATGTTTCCTACTATCATGAATATTATTTTCATTGTGGAATCCATTACTACAATCAATGGTTATTTTTAAATATAATCATTTTATCAATATTTAGGGAACTTTTAATAAAATTTATTTTTAATAAAATGAAAAATTTTAATTTTGTCAAATTATGGTTGAAATTTTATTTTAATGGAATTTATTATCTTTGTCCACATCAATTATGGGTTTTCATTCTTCACTATGAATATGATTTCCTTATACCATAAACTATTGTTATCTGGTTGGCTTGTGAGGATTATAGTTTAAAAATGATTATACAAAACATGTTTCTTTCCCATGGGTGAATTATGTTATGATAAAATCAATATAAAGTTTGTTTCCTTTTATTAGGTTATTCTATGACGTAATTAAAAATTATTTTATGATCTTGTGGGGAAAACATGAATGGTTTTAATTAAGTGATAACAGATCAAATAATTGTATATCCCTCCAATTCATTGGGTACTAAATGATATAACATGATATAATAAAAAACTAGAATGGGTAGCAAGCCTAGTTCACAAAGTGAATCTATTTGATATGATTGCCTTGGGAGTAGACCATGAATATTTAAAATGATGAAATATTAAGTGATCAAAATCTACAATGATAGAAATATTAGAGATACTTGATTTAGGAAATGGTTTGTTATGCTTACATGAATGTAGAAAAATTATGAATTTTTCTCTTAATATGTTCTCATTTTTCATGATCAACAGCTGATAATTTTGAAGAAATATTATTAATGTCATTTATTATATGAAAAATAACATATGTGAATCTTGATTGATGATAATTTAATGATCACATATTAATTTCATAAGATATTATCATTTGATCATAACCTTATACTTATATTATTCTAAAAATTTATTATTTATTGATACCTCCCATAAATTACCATATTTGTATTCTATGATCACTATTATTTATGTTTCTATTTCCCTTGGTTATGAACATTTAAATTATATTTGATTTGACTAAAAGGGTATCTAGTGTGGGTAATTTTTTAATATAATTCAAAATCATCATATGAAATATGAAAATATGTGCACAATGGGAAAAATTATAGTTTGATAAGAAAAACATGGTTTCTGAAAATCTTACATTGTTTCCATTAATTCATTAAATATATAAGTATAAACATTTTGGGTATGAATGTGAAATAATTTTTTGTATTGATATTGTAATGAGGAATTGTAAAAATTTGGTTGTTCTAGTTTTTATAAAATCCTGGCTGTAAGGAATAATTTTTAAAACCGAATATAAATATACGAGTATCAAGCTATATTAGACTATATTAGATAAGTGTTTAGATTAATTATTGGGTAGGAATTTAATAGAAGAAAACAATTTTAGAGTTATCATTACATTTATAAATTGATAAGTTTAGGGATGGTGAATATTTTAATGTAATGTATAATATTTTTTGGTTGTATCATATTGGATTAAATGTTGATGGATGTGAGTATGGGAAATATTTATTGGATTTTAATTGACAATTAAGGTACCTGTTACCTTTATATTTAACACGCTATTTAGTGTAATGTTATTTGGGAATAATTTTATTAGGGGCATAAGTTAATGGAATTAAATAACCATTAATGTTAATATATTATTGGATAAATATGTAATTATTATTTATAGGAATAAGGGGTTATCATATTTTAGGAATATTTCTTTAGAAAAATGTAACAATAAAATATTATTTTTTGAAACACTAATTAAATTTATTTTTGAGAGATTTTAATATTTTAGGAATATTATATGATAATGTAAAACTATAAATAATCTTCTAGGATAAAATTTTATTTAATTAATAATGATTGGTATCACATATAAAACAAAATATAGCTTTCTATGGTTTTATTTTGAATCCTGTAATTTTGAAAAATGATTTTTGTATTTAATTGAATCTATGATTTTGGTATTTAAATTTTTTTCTTGTGTCATTAATAGATATTAATTTTATTTTGGGATAATATTAATATTGTTCTAAGAATAATAAGTGATCAAATATTTCTAATTTTGGCTTTAGAATTTGGTAAAATATATTTTTATGGTGTTTTCTATAATGACCCAAAGTTATCAATGGAAATTTCCTTCTTATAATATTGATTTTCATGGGACATTAAGCATGATGACCATGGCAGTTAGCCTTGGCTTGTAATATTTTGTGTGACGATCATGGCGGTTATCCATGTCTTTTTCTACTATGGGAAAAAATATTGGCGGTTATACTTGACTGGTAATAAATTAATGTTTTATGTTAGTTCTACATTAATATGACTCCATATTTATATTACTCATTGTTTATATGTTATGATTCAATATGTTACATAGTTTTTTATATCATCATGTCATGTCTTTTATCCCATGTGTTAATGCATTGTTCTTATTTTTATTCCCATACTTAGATTTTATGTCATCTATTTTTTAATGTTACTCATAGGTTATCATATTTATATGCATGAGCACAATGGAAAATAAGATCTAATTATAGATTTTAAATAAATTAGTGTTTTTTAGTTCTATTTTTTTAGTTTTATATATCTAGTATTCCAAGAAAATAGAATTTATGATACATGGATTGTACTCTGATGTATAAGTATTATTAAAATCACATAATGTAATATGTTAAATTATAGGGTCCTTATAGTTGGTATTAGAGCCATGATCAAGTTATTTTTTGGAGATTAGGAATAGGGAAGCTTAGTGAGAACCTTGAGGATGAGACTAAGTATAATAAAAAATTCCTAAGTTTTGGTATGTATTGAGTAAGTGGTTTGTCAAGAAAAATCCTCCCTATCTCAATTCAAACAGGCATAGGTGGATCTAACATAGATATAAATAGTATTGAAAACTCCGGTAATGAGTTTTGGGCCTCTCCCAGGGTATCTTGGTTCATGAAAATGGGCCTTGCTACACATTGGTTTGACAAGCCCGGGGGATATGCTTTGGTAAATTAAAGAGGTTAATAAAAATTATAATTAAGGGAATAAAAAATATCCAAGATGAATATATGTTATGAAATAGATCAATGATTACATATATTTAATACTAAAAAATCACAAGTTTTAAGATAATTCTCCTTTCCAAATTTATCAACTTATGTTAAATGTTTTTTTATTATGATCAATTTCTATATATTGAAGCCCTCTAATGGTACATTATTTTTCATAGTTAATCGAGGGAAACATAAGAACACATGCAAACAACCATTGTGATAGGAAATGTCAATATTTCCAAAATAATATGCTTGATATGATGGGAATGGGTTCTTAAAACCTAAGTACAATAATTCCCAGGTGTTTCAAGTTATGAATAATATCTTTAATCAAGTAGAACACACTCCACATCCATGGAAAGATAATGTTTCCACTGAATCCTTTATGCATAAAAGGCCCCTCATGTTTAGTGGATATTTTGATCCCCTCCTCGTGGAATAGTGGATTAACTCCATTAAAAAGATATTCTCCATCATCCAGTGCTCAAATGATTTAATTTTCTACTGGTGGTCTATAGTTTGGATGGGTAAGTAGATCAGTGGTGGAAAATTATCACGAATAAAAATTACCAATACGGAAAGGATTCCATGTATTTGGTGGATTTAAATATGATGTATTTCAAAACATATTTTCCAAGAACCCTCCACCTCTCTATGGAAAGAGAGAACCTCAGACTCAGGTAGAAGGAAAATGATTCAATTTGTTCGTATGAAGAAAAACATACTAGGATTTTGTCCTATGCCTCGGCTTTTTTATCAACATAGAAACAAAGATGGATCTCCTCTTTATCTAACTAAATCGGAGCCTATGAGAAGCATTGTCTTTTTGAGACATTGAAAATTATGTCTATATTTTCCATTGTTCCCTCAAGGATGAAATGGAGATTTGGAGACTCTTAGTGGTCTCCCTGGCCCAGTGGAAAAAACAGAAAATGTATAACAACATGAGTGGTTCAAAAACCAATCCCATGATAGAAATAAGCCCCAATATCCCACTTGTAAATGTTTTGGTAAGAAGGATTATGGGAACTATATAAAGGAAATCATTAATAGATTAAAATGTGGAATGATGGGATATATGGCTAAAAAATACATATGAGTTATGAAGAATCCCACTAATGATGAAGACGAATGGATGGTTCAGAAAAATGCTCAGCCAGTGGTAGAGTGTTATAACTACAAGGAAAATGGTCATTATGCGAACAACTTCCCTAAGCCAATGGTTGTATTAAGAAATACAAAAAAACCCTCTAAGGAAATAAGGAATGGATTATTCTATCACTACAACTGAGTTGGTTCTAGAAAATGATGCAGTGATAGGTAGGCTAGTTATTTATTCCAGAATAGAGAACTTACTATTTGATTCTAGATCTACAAATTCATTGATATCATGATAGTTTAGTATAACAATTCAAACACCACCTTAGTATCTAGAGGCTATGTTATTTGTGAGAATTGAAAATGGGGAAATATTTATGTTCATGGTTTATAAATCCTCCCCAGTTATCATTTTTGGACTGAAGCTTCCATCCAGTCTCATCATACTTCCTTTAGTGGAGTTTGATGCTATCTTTGGGATTGATTGACTATCTTTATACAAATCCAACATCTACTATAGGGAAACTAAGATCAATTTTCACATATCTAAGCATCCTACAATTCTTTACAAGTGTAAGGAGGAATATAAATCTTATTTAGAATCATTATCTTATGTATGGATATTAATTCCTTATAAGAAAGAATATCTAGCTCAAATGATTGGGACAAAGGAAAGAATAATTCATGAAGTCCTACCTAACGTGGGAGATTACACTGATGTATTCCTCAAAGATTTTTCTAGACCTCCTCTTGATGGATAGGTTGAGTTCTCAGATGAACTTCTTCCTAGATATCTATCAATACCAAATGCACCTTATAGAATTCCAACTGTAGAGCTGGAAGAGATGAAGAAGCTATTACAAGAGAATCTTGAGAACAGTTTCCTATGCCTGAGTACTTCAACATGCGGTGCGCCTGTCCTCTTCATCATGAATAAGTATGTGTCAATGAACTTTTGAATTTTTTATTGTGATCTCATTAAAATAATTATAGAAAATATCCCCTTCCTTGAATAGATAACTTGTTTGATCAACTTCATCAGGTCAGTTATTTCATTAAGGGTGACCCTTGGTCAGGATGTCACCAGTTAAAGGTGAGGAAGGAAGATATATACAAGATAGCCATTCAAATGAGGTATGGACACTATGAGTTCATAGTGATTCTCTTTAGGCTCTATAATTCTACAGAAATTTTGATTGATTTAATTTATAGAGTTCTTAGATATTACCTTGGAAATATTTTGGTAGTCTTTATCGATGATATTCTGATTTACTCCAACAGAAAAGAGGAACATGAAGAGAATTTCTATAATATTATAAAAAAATTAATGGGATAATTTTTTTGAAATACAGTAAATGTGAGTTCTGGATTGGGGAATTATAATTCTGGGGGAATGTTATCACCAGTAAAGGGATATTTGTTGACCCCTCTAAACTAAGGTAATTGAAGAGTGGCCAAATCAATCATCTGTAACGGATATCTATAGCTTTCTAGGTCAATATGTTTGTTAATGATGATTTTTGAATAACATTTCATGATTTTCAAACCCAATGACTAGGAAAACAAAGAAAGGATTAATGTTTTTCAGGACTTTGGAATGTGAAGACTCTTTTAAGGAGTAAAAAGGAGGTTAATCACCACGCTAGTACTAACACTACCAATAGGTGGAGGAATATTTGTGGTGTGTAGTGATGCTACAAATAATTTAATTGGATATATGTGAATTAAACATGATAATATGATATCCTAATAATCAAGGATACAGAAAATATATTACAAAAACTATACTACGCAGGATTTGGAGTTGGGGGTTGTTATCTTTGCATTAAAAATATGGATGCAATATCACTATGGGGGATGTTTGATATATATACTGGTCACAAAAGTCTCAAATATATATTCACACAATTAAAACATAATATGCTACAAGGATGTAGTATAGATCTCATCATGTAATATTACTAATCAATCTGCTTCCATCCCGATATGGCAAACATGGTTGGATATTATCTATGTAGAAAGGATCCTGTATCTTTTTCAATTAGTAGAATTGAATATGAACCCATTTTCATATACGTAAAGAGGATATACATGGGAATCGTGAAAGGAGTAACATCATAAATCCTTTATCAACTGATTTCTCAACCATCCCTCATTGAGAAAATAAAAGAATCTCAATGAAAAGGTGTGGACATTTCTAAAAAGTGTGAAAGTTGTTAAAAATGGGAAATCCAATGAGGTCATGATTGATGGGGAAATAGTTTTAAGATTTGGGCCATTATTATGTCTACCATACAATCTAGAGATAAATAATGTCCTTTTGAATGACGTACATATCTCAACATTCTCTATTCACCTAGGGAGAACAAAGATGTATCAAGATCACCGAGATAAATTTTTGTGGGGAAATATGACGATGAAGATTGCGGAATATACATAAATGTGCCTGGTATGTCAACAAGTGAAGAATAAAATATAAAATATTAAGTGGATGATGAAACCACTACACATACCAAAATGGAAGATGTAGAACATCACTAGGGAATGTTTCACTGGACTTCCATGGACATCTTGAGGAAACAAAGATATAAGGGTCATTATAGATTGTCTTACAAAGACAAATCAATTTATCACGATCTGAGATGACTTTACATTGGATCATCCTTCACTGATATATATCAATTAATAGTTAAGGATATATGCATTACCACTATATATAATATCACATCAACATCAAATATTCACCTCAATGTTCTGGAAAAGTCTTCAACAACTTTTACGGACATAACATAACTTCAGTACAACTTATCATCCTCAAACTGATGGCCAATCTTAGCGAACTATTCAGACATAGAATAGAATGGTGTGATCATGTTTTATGTAATTGAATTTTGGATGGGACCAATATATTCCACTAGTATAATTCTTTTACAACAATAGTTTCAATTGAAGTATCTTAATGGAACTATACAAATCCATTTTTGGGAAATGGGGAAGAACACCGACATGTTGGGATGAAGTTGATGAGTGTTAGATTATAAGGCCTGAAATGGTGGGGAAGGTGAATACCATCCAGAAACACATCTTTATAGCCAAAATTTGACCGAAGAGTTATGCAGGAAATCGTCGATGAGATCTTGAGTTCCAAGTTGGAGACATGGTATTTCTATGAATATCTCCATGGAAGAAGTTCATAAGGTTTGGGAAGAAAGGAAATTAATGTTCCAATTACATCATCCACATTGAGATTATTTATCTTGTTAGGGTTGTTTCTTATTGACTATAATATCCACCAAATATGTCTAAAGTACATGATTTCTTCTATGTATCCATATTCAAGAAGTTCACACCTGATCCTTCACATATACACTTTTTAGAGGCGCGGCAGTTGATCGATGATATTTCATACAATGAGTCGGCAATGAAGATATTGGATCATAAAGGTAATGTTCTATGTAACCAGACTAACCACCTGGTCATAGTATAATGGATAAACCATTCGTAAGAAGTTGAAACATGGTAACTAGATGAGAAAATGAAGGAACAGTGCTCACACCTGTTTATGGAATAGAAAGTAAAATGAATGTTTGAGTGTGAAATTTCATAAGGAGGGGATAATGTAACAACCCAAATTTTTCAATGGAAATTTAATTCTTATAATTATTTCCTATAATCAAATGAAATTACTACAAAATTAACTACTATGTGATCTGTAATATTAAAACATATTTTTTTCACTTTTGTGATTTGAGTTTTGAAAATCTGTTATACACGGTTGCGAATCGTATGTTATATGGAGCCTAATATGACCAAAATAATTTTGGTTGAATTGTAAAATAAACTTATGAAGTGTAATGTTACCATTATGAATAGTGGAATACCATATTTAATAGTAATCTTGCCTATGATAGTATATAAATAATAATCAAGTGGATGTATGATATACATATATCTGGCAATAAAAAAATAAATGTTTTAAAATAGTAGATTTTTTGAGTAAATTTGGATTTTAATTAAAAAATAAATTTATAGAATTTAAAATATTTTTTTTGAAATATAGATTTCATTTTTTGTTTCTATAAATAAAAAAATGGTTTTGGTACATTTTTTGGATTTTTCTAAAATAATTGAATTTAAGATGAATAGTAAAATATGTTGATTTACAATAAAAGCTATATAATGGATTTATTGAGTCATTTTTTATGACATGCTGATGAAAGCACCAACATCTCAAACTCACCTGCACTTATTACTATTCGTTGTCATGGAATAATCAATATTTCTTGTCTTATGGGAAAATAATCATCTAATGATTATACTGTTATCAACACACTCTTCTCCTCCACTATCAATACCACCCATACATACCTAATCTCTTCACTCCTCTCAAGACATATACCTATCCTATGTTCATCCCAAATCAATCCCCATGCTCCTCCCCCACGTCCAACAACCATTAGGCTCCTCAAAAGACCAAATCCTCTCCACTTAAGAGGCTTGGAAAGAAGATTTAATCAAGAGTTAAATTCCTCTTTTCTTTTCATTCATTTTCATTTCTAGTTCAATTAATTTCTTTTCTATCCTTACATATACTCAACCAAATCTTATGAACAATTTATTTAATAACATATACTGGGATGTTTTTATGATAATGGAATAAGTTATTACCATCTCACTTTTAATCTGCTTTTATTTTAGTAGTAGAGACACCATATAATATTTCTTAATTTACCACATTCAAGGATGACAAGTTTTCAATTTCAATTACCATCTTCAACTGAACTCATGAAATCATTTTTGTGGTTGAATCAGACCATAATATATTTATTATGTCTCATTTATCATTCTGTAATCCTTGTGTACACATTGTTTTTGTTTAAATATCAAAATGTGTTCTTTGTGTTCAAAAACCACCAATTAACCAAAATGGTTGTCACTAATGTTTTATAAAATAATGAAACCTCATTCCTAGTAAAAAAAATATATTTCCAACCATGTTACCATATATATGTTCAATATTAAAATATAACTTCATTTATGGACAACCACCCTCATCATTCATGTTTTATTAACATGAACAAATCATTAAAACCAAGAAAGCAATCACAACCTAACAATGAAACTGAAACTCATAACAAATAAAAATTGTAATAAATGAACATGAAAATTATATATTAAATATTTTTAATATATAATATATTATTTAATTATTATTTAATGAAGTAAATTTTATTATTCAGGTCATTATGTTCAATAAAATAAGACTATTGGACAAAGGTTAGGGATCCTCTCCATTTCACATATATTATAGTACATATGTAACGTCCCGGTTCAAGAAGCCATCCAGAGGCGCCCCGAACCCGGTTGGTCACATGGCCTCAAGTGCATTTCCCCGAACTCCATAGGCTACCAAATAGAAGTGACTTCCTTGGGTGTGATAGTGGGTAAACTATTCCATCATTGACAGAGTATATATCAGAAGTAAACAATACACACAATAGCAAAAGAAGAAAATATCAAACAACAATAAACAGTTGAAGATTGGAATAATAAAAAATTGGAGCACATATATATTTGAAATTATGCATGATACATATATCCAGAAACACATTGAAAAAAGTAACAAAGCTGGAAATGAAAACAATGCTAAACCAAAGTACAAAAAGAAAGATATATAACTCCTCAGAATCGCAAGCCATAGCTTTGTCCCATGCCCTCCAGCACTACAACAATTCAAGTACCTAAAGTAGATGGGAACTTGACCTTATCTATACCTAGTACAATATAATCTGTTGGGGAACAAAAGTATGACCCAAACAGGGTGTCAGTATAAATCCCATTAGGCAACCACCCAAATATTTGTGCCTAACAATTAGTGAATATATGGTAGGTAAAAGTACATAAAACAGTAAATAGGAAAGTGCAATGCAGTAAACATTCTATAGATTCAAATCAAGAAACAGTGAAATAAACAACTAAACCTCAAATAGTTATCCCTTATGGAAGTACACACATCCATCCCCTCTGGTCATACCTAAGTATAATCAACCCTCTGGATAGTGCACTCGGCCTAACCCCTCTGGTTTAGTATAATAAGACTTTTTGAGGAAGCACTCGTAGTAAATTTCCCTTACAGTCTATGGTAGTATGGAACTCTCTGAGGAAGCTCACATGGTCAATTCCCCTTATTGCCTAGGTCATTCATAGACTCTATGTGGAAGCACTCACAATCAATTTCCCTTATAGTCTAAACAGTTTAGGATTAAAAAACAATGACTCTATGAGGAAGCTCAGTAGGTCAATCCCCTTATAGTCTAAAGCAATAAAAGAATCTCTGAGAAACCACATTCGATCAATTCCCCTTATAGCCCAATGTAGTTCTAGGATCTCTGGGGATGCTTACTCAATCAATCCCCCTAATAGCCAAATCTACTCAAAGACTCTCTGAGGAATCTCACTTGGTCAATTCCCCTTATAGTCTACTACACAACGTTCCCACGACCCTATGTTGGTCAATGAGCATAGTAGTGTAATATGGACGATGTAAACCTACATAACTACTTGTCAAAATAGTATACAACATAACAAGCATGTCAGAAATCAATCTCTCCATCTTACAACAACAGGAATAAAAACAAGCAAGGCAGCCAAACTGGCTAAATAGGACCAAACAGATGCAAATGGAACATGCAAGTGAAAAACATCCAAAGCATAGAAATCATGCCTATTAATATACTAATTACCTCTACATAGGAATAAAAGAATGAAAAGTAATAAATAGGGGTAAAATGTTAAACACACAATACCCCATTCAAGGGTATTGGTGGAATTTGTACGTAATACTCATGGACTTCGAACAGAAAGGCACAAACCACCTACCTCGGTGTTTGGAGATCTCTATATGTAAACCTTGAAGCTTGAATATCCTTTGAACACCATAGATCTAAGAAAAAATATAAAACATTCAACCCATGATAACATGGAAAAGAAGAGAAATCATAAAACTAGGTTCCAGCTGAAGAGAGAACTGACCAATGCGATTCCAATGCAACCGATAGTGTTCGAATTAGAGGATGAATGGAGTCTTGGGGTCTCGTTAATGATTCATGGCCATACGAACTCTTTTGGATGAACGATACCAAGAAGGAGGGTGCTCTATCCATCAGATGCGACCCCGGTGTGTTTAATGAAAAAAACACACGGTGTGTACTTTTAGAGTACACAACATGTACATTATATTTTATTACTCCACAGTAGGCAGCCTACAATTCACTCCAACATGGCTATGTGTGTGGCTACTACACGGCGAGCACATGACTTGCTGCGGTAATAAAGTACATGGTGTGTACATAGCAAATTTCCAAAAATTCCCTTTTACCCAAAAACATATAGAAATGGAAAAAGATACCTAAAAAGAAGGTCTGGGTTCTTAGAAACTTACCTCAAAGAAACTCTTCCCTGAATTTCCCTACCGTGGCATAGAAGAAGAAACCCCGAATAGTTCCGGCCACTGTGCTCGTACATCGGCCTCCCTATCCCAGGTCTCATCATGTACTCGCTCATGCTGCCATAGCACCCATACCATTGGTACAGAAGGGCCACAGAGAACCTTTGTACTGTGATCCACACTCCAGATAGGATGCTCTTCAAATGATGCATCCACTTCAAGCTCAACCTCTTTGAGTTGAAGGACATGAGATGGGTCTAGAAAGTAACATCGAAGATGAGAAATGTGGAAGACTTCATGCATATCTCGGTACATATGTGGTAAATTCAACCGGTAGGAAAATGACCCAACTCTCTCCAACACCTCAAATGGCCTCACGTATATTGGCGAAAGATTAGCCTATCTCCTAATCCTCTTGTGTTTCAACCTCGATGTGACACATAGGAAAACTTGATCCACAACCTCGAATTCCAGAGGTCGTCTCCACTGATCAGCATAAGGCTTCTATCACGATTGTTCAGTAGGCATCCTCTTCCAAATTAACTCTATCTGCTCTGTCGTCTACTGAACAAGATGATGTCCCAACAAAGCTACCTATCCTACCTCTAGAAAACATAAGGGTGATCGGCATGGCCTACCGTACAAATCCTCATAAGGCTCCATCTGAATAGTTTAATGAAATATATTGTTGTAGGAAAACTCCACAAGAGATATATGACACTCCCAAGAACCTCTAAAATCCAGAATTCTTGCTCAGATCATGTCCTCAAGAACATGAATTGTATACTCGAACTATCCATATGTCCGGGGGTGGTAAGCTGTACTCCAATGTAAATGTGTACCCAAATTCATTCTTAATCCCTTACCAGACCCGTGAAGTAAAACATGCATCCCAGTCTGAAACAATGGAGTGTGGAACTCCATGAAGACATATAATCTCACAGATGTACAATCGTCCCAGCTCATCAACACTGAAGGTCTCTTCGATCAGCAAGAAGTGAGCAACCTTCGTGAATCTGTTAATGACAACCCAAACTACATCATTCCCTCAAGGAGACCTTGGAAAACCAGTAACCAAATCTATCACAACATCATTCCACTTCTACTCAGGTATGGGTAATTTCTACAAAAGCCATGCTGGTCGCTGATGCTCTTCCTTCACCTACTGATAAGTGGAACACCTCATGACGAAACTAGTAACATCCCTCTTCATACTTGGCCACCAATACTGACTATATAGATCACGATACATCTTGGTGATGCTAGGACGAACTGACCAAACTGAGGAATAAAAATCCCACAACAGCTCCTCATGTATCTCTGTTGGCACCCATACACGTCCCTAGAAATAGAAGATCTCATCCTCACCTATGGTCCATCCAAGAATATGGTCCCCTCCTGACACACTATCCATTAAGGCTAGGCCTTGAGAATCTGATAGCTTCCTCATTTGAGCTCAATCAAGAATAGTATAGGTAAGAACTACAAAATAAATAAATGTCTAACCCTGATTGTCATGCACCTCCAAATTCATCTCAGAGAATAGAGCCATAATATGCCACTCAATACTG
This sequence comes from Viscum album, assembly GCA_963277665.1. Taxonomy (NCBI): domain Eukaryota; kingdom Viridiplantae; phylum Streptophyta; class Magnoliopsida; order Santalales; family Viscaceae; genus Viscum; species Viscum album. Next base: position 1,568,466,571 of record OY728133.1, on the reverse strand, counting down.
GCCTCTTGAACTACCTGTATTTGAGTCCTCCTGCTCAACGCATCAGCCACTGCATTGCCTTTCCCAAGAGTATTTGAAATATAAAACTCAATGTATTGTAGGTACTGAACCCACCTATGCTGTCTCAAATTCTGATCACACTGGGTGAAAATGTACTTGAGGATTTTGTGGTCAGTGAAAACCAAAAAATGATCTCCTAGAAGGTAATGTCTCTAACATAGTAGGGAATGAACAACAACTTCCAACTCCAGATCGTGGGTCGGGTAATTCCTCTCATGTGACCGCAAATGCTGAGACCCGTACACAATGAATCTATCTCCCTGAATAAGAACAGCTCCTATCCCGATACATGATGTATCACAGTAAACAGTATTGCTCTTTCCTGGATCTAGAAAGACTAGTATCGGTGCTGAATTCAACTTCCCTTTCTTCTCCTGAAAGGGTGAATCACAGGAATCTGACAATAAGAACACCACACCCTTCTTAGTTAGACCTTTCAGTGGTGCTTCTAATCGTGAAAAGTCATTTATAAAATGTATATAGTATCTAGCCAGCCCTAGAAAACTCTGCACTTCAAAGAAGTTGTTCGGATGTACCTAGAAAACTACAGCTCTCACATTCTTTGAGTCTACTGATACTTCTGCCTCTGAGATAAGATGACTCATAAAGTTAATCGGATCCATCTGAAAGAGGAACTTTCAGAGCTTAGCATATAAATGAAGATCCCTCAGTGTACTCAAAATGATATCAAGATGTGTAGCATGGTCGTGTCGAGTGTGAGAGTACACCAACATATCAGTCACGAAGACCACCATGAGGGAATACAAGTATGGATGGAACACTTGGTTTATCAGTTCCATGAAAACTGCAGGCATGTTCGTGAGACCCAATGGCATAACCAAATACTCGTATAGACCATACCTACTCTTGAAGGCTGTATGAGGTATATCTGATGGTCTAACATGCAAATGGTGATAACCGGACCTCAGGCCAATCTTCGAGAACACACAGGCTCCTCAAAGATGATCAAAGAGATCATCAATCCTAGGAATGGGATATTGGTTCTTGACTGTCAACTGGTTCATCTTCTGATAGTCCACACAAAGCCTAAGGGTGTCATCAGCCTTCTTCACAAATAGGATAGGTGAACCCCAAGGAGAAGTACTGGGTCAGATGAAACCCTTTTCTGGCCACTCCTCCAACAGCTTTTTGAGATCATGAAACTCTAGTGTAGCCATCTTATTAGTAGGAATGAACACCGGCGCCACTCTTGTCATAAGATCAGTCGAGAAGTCTACCTCACTCTCCGGAGGCAAACCTGAAAATTCCTCTAGAAAGACTTATCTGAAATGATCCACCACTAGAGGAAAGTATAATTGTGAATACCCTTGGTCATCTAGATATAGAATATAAATATAGGATGTAACTCCTTCCAACCCATGATACTCTGGACCCACTCTGCTCTCCTGGACATCCCATTTTCCTGTATGATGAAAATATCTACCTGATGGTGATATGAAACTCACACAATGGAGATAATATTCCACGATTTCTTGGAATGGACCTAACCAGTCCATCCTGAGAATGACATCATAGCCTTTCATTTCTAGGACAAAGATGTACCACAGAAAGTTACATCCACCAACCAATTGAGGGAACTCTCTATACTGACATACACAAGCTACTCAATTCCCCAATGTAGTGTCTAGAATCAAGATATCAACAGAAGAAAAGATGCAGAGCCCAAAGAGCTCCACAACAACAACAGATATAAAGCTATGTAAATACCTTCTATAAAAATGAGTATATTCTAAAACTAAGGCTTATAAGATCGTATCTTGAATAGTAGAAGGTCTAATATCCTGCTCTTACTAGGTCTACTCCATTGAAAAAGTCTGGCCTATACCATAGCCCAGTGACCCTGCCTAAGCACTCAGAGCTGATCCACCCTGATGTCACTAAAAACTGGGCAAATAGATACCATGGTCACGACCTCCACCTCAGCCCGAATGGCCAAAAGGACTCCAGTTCCCAGTCTAGTGAGAAACTGGTGGCACTACTCCTAAACAAGGAGTCATAGAAGAACCCCTGTCACCAGCTGTTGGGGAGAAGAACTAGAAAAAGCACTGAAGGTGACCCATCTTTCCACACGATCGACACTCCACTGGTTCTCTTGGGAAATGTGTCCTTGTATGACTGCTTCTCCTACACTGGTAGCACACCACCTAGATACAGGAAGATGCATCCCACCTACTCAGATGTCCTCGTGTAGACTCTCTGTGGAGCTTCCTGCTATCAGCTGGAGGAGCACTAACTCTGGAAGCCGAACCACCCTGGATCACAGCTCCAGAATCCCTCATATTAGGCTTTTTGATCAACACCTAGTTGATTATAGAAGATATTTAAGTCAACCTATGACCAGATGTCATGCCTCAATCCATCCTAAATCTTCCATGCAAGGAACAACTCATCACCTCCTGGAATATGTGTGAAACACTGCAGCTCTGTGAAGCGAGGGGAATACTCCATAACAGTAAGAGTACCCTACTCCAAACTCTTGAACACTCAGGATCGATCAGACCTCAAGGTCTCCAGATAGAAGTAATCATAGAAGATTCGTCGAAACTCATCCCAATCTATATTATGCTGGTGGCCCGCCTGTGAGATCACATCCCACCAGCTCTTCGCAGAGTCGTAGAGAATGTAGGTAGTGAGCTTCACCATAATCTCTGTAGGTATCTTCAGATTCTTGAAAATCATCAGTGTGTCCTCTAGCCCTGACTATATAGCCTGGGGTCCTCCATCCCCTGAGAAAGTGGGATGCTGCTGCTGCTGGAAGACCCACATCAAATCGGCCATCGACAGGGAGGGAGGTGGCACTCCTTGAAAGGTCTGCATCATCCTCAGAAAGCCCTCCCCGAATAGTGCATCAGCACCTATGTCAGGTACAATGGCTGGTGCTAAGGCAGCCACAACGTGAGGATCATCAGGTAGTCCCTGATCAGCCATTTCCTTTGTCTGATCACCATTAGGCAACTGGCGCACAACCGGTGGACATATCGATGGCATGAATCCACAAGGTCAAGTGCACACCTTAGATCAAGGTTATCAATGATAGAAAACAAGGTGTCTAAGGAGGGAACATGAGAGAGAAAACATTAATGTTTTACAAAACAGGACTACTTGACATGTACTTTTCCAACACGGTGTGTTCCCTTAAGTCATTTACATGGGCGTGTACTCCTACCTAAACTGGTCGTGTAACACCCCAAACACAAAGAGTGTTCTCTTAACACATGGAGTGTACTTAAATCCTCTTTCGATTCCAGAGTCCTTCTATATGGTTACGCCACATGCCTCTCCAAAGTCAAGACTACATGGCATGTACAATTCCTACATGGCGTGTACTAGACAAGCTTCACTTGCCCCATGTTGTTAGTGAAACGACCTAACACATGACTCAAATTACACAACATGTTTTGGATGGACACAACATGTATAAGAAGGGATAACACCAACCTATGATGTTCGTGACATGGTCAGGTACCTGGGTCAGACAACATGGCGTGTTCAAGGTAGACATGGTGTGTATGTGAAAGGGTAACACCAACCCATGTTGTTCGTGACACGACTAGGTACCTGGGTCAAACTACATGGCGTGTTCAGGTGGAAAAGGCATGTACATGTAAGGGTAACACCAACCCTGGTTGTTCGTGACTCGATCTGGTACCTAGTTTAGACTACATGGCATGTTTAGATGGCACACGACATGTATTAGACACAATTTGGCCAACCTGTGTTGTTAGTGACATGGGTGGGCACATGGTTGACACTAAATGGCGTGTATGGATGATACACGGTGTGTTAACTCCAAGTTTCCCCATCACATGTCTCTGCCCGCACGACCTACGACATGGTTAGAGACTACACAGCGTGTACATAATGTACATGGTGTGTACATAATAAAAATTGTTTGTTCCCGAATAGAAGGACACAGAGCTTCTAATTAACATTACACGACACGTATTCTGGGGTTTTCCAGACAGTATGCCTCAGAAACTACTCTAGAACCCTGAAAACACTGAAACAAGCATTGAATGTGCCAAATTCCAATCAGTGAGGGTCCATAATCCTTGTGGGTCAATGTTGGGAATCTTCTACCTATTATAACATGGAATACAAGGCAATGATCCACCAAATTCCAGTCCATGAGGGCCCATAACACCTCAAGAACCAAATTTTGGCATTCAATCAAGAAAACCACCACAAAAACAATACCTTATCAAGCATCAGGTATTTCTATCAAGGCAACTATCACAAAAACATGCATATTTTACACAACACCTATCACAACAACATGCAATTACTAATACATCCTAGATGTCATGGCAAAAAATGCATGAAATGTGATTTCTTGAAAGTGACTATATGATGCTAGAGATGGAATACCCTCATATCAGCGAGTTGAAACAGAAATAGAACCACAAGAATATCAACAAAAATAGAAAAAATCATGTGAATCACTCAAGTTTAAATCAGATCAACTGTAATAATTGCACACCAAGTAAATTTCAATTAACAAAGTAGACTGGATTTTCCCTGTACACGGGTTAGCTACTCGCAGGAAGAACTTATTACCAAGTACCTATTCTGTCATATCCCTGGGAATGGCTCCAAACTGTAAGTCAAGAGAATATAAATCCTCTAATACCACATTGTAATGTCCCGGTTCTGGAAGCCACCCAGAGGCACCCCGTACCCGATTGGTCACATGGCCTCAAGAGCATTTCCCCGAATGCGAGAGGTTGCTGACTAGTAGTGAGGGCCTTGGATGTGATTGTGGGGAAACAATTCCCTCATTGGCAGTGTACGTAGCAGAAGTAAACAATACATACAATAGCAGAAGCAGTAAATATCCAACAACCGTAAACAGTGGAAGACTGGAATAATAAACAACTGGAGCATAAATATATATGAAATGATGCATGATACATATGTCTAGAAAAGCAGCCAAACAAATCACAATGCTTGGAATGAAAATAGTGCTAATCCAATGTACAAAAAGAAAGATAAAAAATCCTTAGCATCGCTAGCCATAGCTTAGTCCCATGCTCTCTAACTCCACAGAAAGACATGTACTTGACGTAGAAGGGAACTTTCCCTTATCTATACCTACAAAAATATAATCTATTTGGGCCCAAAAGCATTACCCAAATAGGTTGTGATACTAAATACCAATAGGAAACCACCCGAAAATCTATTCCTAATAGTCAATTAATATATTACAGGTAAAAGTACAGAAAATGGTAAATAGGAAAGTGCTATGCAGTAAACATTCCACAGTTTCAAATCTAGCAATATTGAATCAAAACGATACACCTCAAATAGGTAACCCTATGGGAAGTAATCATAGTCATCCCCTCTAGTCCTACCTATGAATTACAAACAACCCTCTGGTCAGTGCACTCATCCAAACCCCTCTGATTTAGTATAATAAGACTCTCTGAGGAAGCACTCGCAGTCAATTCAACATATAGACTAAGGTAGTAAGGAACTCTCTGAGGAATCTCACAAGGCCAATTCCACTTATAGCCCCAAGGTATAGGACATTCTTAGGAATCTTGCATATTCAATTCACCTTATAGCCTAGGTCGTTAAAAGACTCTCTGAGGAAGCACTCACCATCTATTCCCCTTATAGTCTAAATAGTTTAGGATTTAAAAACAATGACTCTATGAGGAAGCTCACTCGGTCAATCCCCATATAGTCTAACGCAGTCAAGGACTCTCTGAAGAATCTCACTCAGTCAATTCCCCTTATAGACCCATGTGGTTCTAGGCTCTTTGAGGATGATCACTCGGTCAAACCCTCTTATAGAGAAAAGTGCTCAAAAACACTCTGAGGAAGCTCACCCGGTCAATTCCCCTTATATTCTACTATAGCATATTCTCATGGCCTTGTGTAGGTCAATGATCATAACAATGTAATATAGACAAAGTAATCATATAGAAATACTTTTCTAAACAGTATAAAATATAACAAGAATTTCAGAAAACAAACTCTCTATCCTATATCAATAGGCATGGAAACAAGCAAGGCAGCCTAACTGGTTAAACAGGACCAAACGGTCGCAAACAGAACATGCAAGGGAAAAACATCCAAAGCATATAAATCATCCCTATTCATTACCAAATTACCTCTACATGGGCATACAAGAAGGGCATGAAATTAACAAGGGTAAAATGGTAATCACGCAATACCTCGTTTAAGGGTATTGGTGAAATTTGCACATAATACTCATGGAATTCGAATGGAAAGGCACAAACCACCTACCTCAGGGTTAGGAGATCACTATATGTGAACCTTGAAGCTTGAATCTCCTTAGAACACTGTAGATCTAAGAAAACATCTAAAACAATCAACAAACAATAACGTTAAAAAGAAGAGAAATCATGAAATGCAGTTCCAAGAGAAGAGAGAACTCATCGATTTGTTTCCAATACAACCGACAGTGTTCGAATCGGAGGACGAACGGAGGCTCGAAGGCACATCAAAGATTCATGGCCATACAAACTCTGGCTGGCGAATGAGACCAAGAAGGAGGGTGCTCTTGTAACAATCCGAGATTTTATGAGAATTATTCTTTTTAATTTCATTGATATCTTGTGTCGTACACTACCCCAAAATTTGTTTTGCTATACGCAACACCATGTTAGCTTGCAGTATATGCAACACTATTATTGGCTCGTGTTACACACAATTTCAAGTTCGTTTTGTAAAAATTATTATACGCAACATTAAGTATAGATTTTGTTTAATGTATAAATAAAATAAGTTATGAATTATGTTATATGAAAGACCAAAGGGAGCTTTCACTACACGTATCTCTGGCTTGGCTTGAATTACACGCAATTGCGACCTTCCTCGATAGCGTGTGTAGTACGCAATACTGGGTTTCAGTAAACAATGATATATGGTTAAAATATTATTATAAACAAGTCATTATGAATATTATTATCTAAATTTTGAATTTTATGACATTAGAATTCATCTTAAATATTTTTTAGAACATTGTATGAGAAAAAAATTAATTTTTCGGGTAAAATAAGTGTTTATCAAAAAATGCAGTGTTGTGGCCTTTTGATGGCGCACCCACTTTAAATAGAGTTTTTGACATGTTTATAAGTTCAATTTTACAAAATAATGTTCTTCCATGGAATCAGGATATAAAAATTTAATTTCAATAAATTCTTCATATTATTCTGATAACATTCATATTTTAATGAATAGTAAAAACAAGCTATATTTTCATTAAAAACAACTTTTTTTAATCGTAATAATTTATATGGTTATATTATATTATTAATTGGTTTTAAAGTGTAATTATAATATATTTATATCATTTAATCCAAATTTGGCCATTGGAATTAATTTCACTTTGAATTTGGACATAAACAAGTGTCGATCTTTTGATAGTTATTGTTTTTTAAAAACACCTTATTTGTTTGGATAATGGGAATTAATTTTAAAATTAATAATGCCACATATATGTTTTAAATTTGGAAAAATAGAAATCATTTTTGAATTCAGAATATCAAATATATATTAGGCTGAAGTTTTTGTATTTTTCTGATAAACATCAATTTTTGATGAATTGTGAAACCACATAGTGGTAGTTAAAAAATTGACACTTTCATTTAAATGAAATTTTACCACTTATGTGAATTTATTTTCAAAAATTCAACATACATGGTTGTTACCAAGATGTAAAATGTGGTTAAATAAAATAAAAATAATTTTTGGAGAATAGTAGCTTTTGACTTTTATTTACTGCGGTTAAAGGTAAATAGGGTAATTCAAGGTTAAAATAATATTATAATAATTCAAAATTACCTTAACACTTGTCCTATCCTTATTGTATGAGTAGTGGCCGACCATGGGCATCCATGGGTCGATTTTGGGACCCCATTGTGCCACTTGGTAGTGATAATGACAATTTGGATTAATTAATTTAATGTAGAGACAAAATTGGCATTAGCAAAAATCTTTTAGTAATTAATTTTTATAAGGGGTTATATAAATTATCTTTTTGACTATAAATATTCATTTGAAATATGGGAAAATTTACTACATGGTGGTGTTTTTTTCATAATTTTTAGACATCAAATAAATTATATTATTTATGATACAATAATGATGCAATATTTACCTCATTAATAAATGATTTATAAAAATAAGATTATAATGATTAAAATAATATCCAAAACATGTACAATTCTGATTGAATGATTTTATTTCGACCATGAGTCATCTTATATTCAAATTCAATGTTTATTGGACCTTTTTAAACCTAAGATAAGTTTATAATAAAATAATATTTTCACACATTCCAAAGGTGCCCCTCTCCCCCCTTATAAAAATGCACCTCCTACCTCTCCTCTTTACACAACATTAAGCCTTCATGCTCGGACAACCCCTGACAATTACTCCTCTAAACTCCCATAGTAATATTATAGTGGTACTGGTATTCTTCAAAGACCAACATTAGTTCCATAAGTGTAGTTTTCAAAGAGGAGTGTCGAAGAAGAGGTAATATGCATTACTAATTCTTTCAAATTTATTTCATCTTCTACATCCTCTTCTTTAGATATTTCATTATGAATTAATAACATCAGTATCACTAATATACTGATATGTTATTATATATATGAAACAACCATATTTCACCTTTTATCCATCCTACGGAAAACAAAATCATCGTGTGTGCGTATATACGGAATACCGTCTCCACGCCGTGGTGTAATTTGTTTTCCACCACCACCTTACTTGGATGGGTATAATGGTTTAAAGAATAACTATATATGATTATTTTAAAGTTATATTGATTCTAAAATAGTATACATACAATTAAATACAATTCCACAATCATTGGAATGATATTATCACTCTTGCATACGTACGGCCTACCGTCTCCACGACGCGATGAAATTCATTCTCCATGTTAACCACTCAAGAATGATTATAAAGTATATATAATGAATAATAATGAAATATATGACATAATGAAGCTATTGGATTTATATATATATATATTTCATCTACTTACAACCATTCAAGTCAATAAGGAATCGAAAACAACATTCATGCGTACATAGGGCTTACCATCTCCATGAACGTTGTATTTAATTTCATTCATCTATCTATTATATATATATATACATATATATATACTGAATATATATGATATATAACCCCTGATTTACATTATTTATGTAAGTAAATTTTGATATAAGTAATAAAAATATCAAGAACAACAAGTCCAAACACGTACGATAAATAAAAATGATTTTACCCAAAATGTTGTTTTAACATGGAATTTACAAAAGAACGGGTAATATAAAGCCATAAGTGAACCATATATGATATAATAAAAATGAATAAAATTCTTTAATAAGTAAATGACATTATTTAAATCATTATATAGGAGGTTCGGATACGTACTAAGCGTATCTCACCTAATGTAAGGGATAATTTTGAAATCTCATTTTTATCTGAGATTGCTTATACGTAATTATTTACGGTTGTTATATTTTCCATCCATGTCTATAAAAATGTTTTTAATAAAATGTTAATATTCTTCCATGTATTTTTAAAGACATGTTTACCCCTCATTGAATTTTTCCTTGTGTTATAGAAGAAATCTTTCTTTTTTTTACCATACATGGTAGGTTTTGACTTTTCCATTAAATGTAAAACAAGAATATTTTTTTAACTTATACTGCATGAACGGATTTTTATGGTTTCATAAAGGCTTTTATTCATGAAAAATACTATACAATATCTCATGATTATTTTCAATAAAATCATTTTCTTTTAAAATTGTGTGGCATTTTGTGATAAGATGATTTTGAAGAAGAAAAGATATTTTTCTCAACAATTCATCTCAAGTGTTTCATCAAAACTATTTTCCATCTAAGATGACATTATTTAGCTTGTTTATGTTTCATGTATAATGTCTCTATTATTTAAATGGTTTTGTTTTTATTATGATGAAATGATATCCATTTGTTTTATATGTATTATGTCACAATGGAATGATGTTTATGAAAGCCATTTTATTCACTGGGTTATGATGAATGATTTATGATTGTTTTATGGCACCTGAAAGAATTATTTCATTATGAGATGGGTGTGGCCTATATCTCTCACCAATTCATTGGGTAAAGATTTATATCTCATTAGATAGACATATCTGTAATGGTATGTTAATCTGGTTCAGTGGTACAGGACTGGAACGAGGATTGAACTTGATTTAGAAAGGGACATTGTCCACTAAGATGGTCTTGGAAACAATGACTTGGATACAATGGAAATCATATCATGTACTTAATGGTTTTCCACAATTACATGTTTTATTCACATTCTATTTTATCATGATTAATCATCCATTATAATCTATGACCTACGTACTGCCAATATTTATTTCACAACTCCAGATTTTGATGTTTAAATATTATGTTCATTTTTTGAAGTTCAATTTTGTATGGTTTGTTTTATTTTATCCATGCTTTCCCTTACTGAGAATTTGATCTCACCCTTTATATGTGTTCTTTTCCCCAGGATATAAATAAAGGTTTTAGGTATGAAAAAAGGGAAGATCCTTATGGGAGATGTTGAAGATCTTTCACCAAAAATAGAAGATTATGTTCAATGTTTCAAATGACACTAAACTATTACGGTTATTTGGTGTCTCTTTTTGTTATGTATTAAGTATTCTGCAAAAAGTAATGTAATCACTATGTATGTCATGCTTTGGGTCTCTACAGTTGGTATTAGAGGAATGTCTTAGTTAACCTTTGGAAACTAGGATGCGAAAACTTTAGTGAGATCCCTAGAGATATTTCTAAGGTATGTCTGTGGATGTCCCTAAGTATAAGTATAAGTATTGTTTGTAGTCCTATAATTTAGGTAAAGATCATAGAATTAAACCTAAGATGTTATATATTGAACGTAATACCCCTTTATTATGTTGTTTTCCTAGAATTATTTTTTCCTATCACAATATTCTTTTTTTGTTTTGGAAAATTACTGGAAACAGAAAGATTCAAGATAATTGAGGATATGATGGACAATGGAATGATATTCTTCATGAGCCACCAAATGAAATTGGATCTGGAAGTCCACATATCGTTATTATGCCTAATCACCAATCTCATAATATGATCAATAATCTCTACTTTGGTATGTTTTCTGACTCAGCTAATAATAGAAAGATGGAGTTTTAGGATGATCATAGATGAAAGAAAGTTAAATTTCCCTCATGTAAATCATGTGGGAAGAGGCATCAGGGAGAATGTTTCAAAGGAACTAGAAGATGCTTTGGGTGTGGAAAAGAAGGACAGAAGGCTAATAATTGCAATGGAAAAGTTTCAGTTCACACCACAGACAAGGATAATGGTATTTCTAAGACATTAAAAATGGTTAAATGTTTTAAATGTGGAATGTATGAGCATTATGAAAATTTATGACTTATGGGAAAGTCTCATGAATAGAATCATCATGGTTATATAGGTATTATTTATATTGATGATGATGAAGATACTATAAATGATATGTGAGATGAAAGAATTGTTGAAGCTCGGTCAATGGTTTAAGAAGGCAGTGAAATGATTTATGTTTATCTAGAGTTCTGTTGTATAGGTAATGGTAATATGGAATAAAGACACATCTAAGGATTGTTACACTATTGTTTTTTCTAATGAATCTGAAAGTATATGTTGAATGGTACTGGTAACCATGAAAGGTTATTCAGATATTTTTGGAAAGTAGATGATATACACATAATGAAGGGATAAGGATAAAATGAAATTTTTTGATAGTATTCATGAGCTCATGACTGGTATAAGGACAACGTGATATCGTGGTTTGAGTATACAGAATTTTTGGATTTTGGTATGTAGAAAGAGTTAACTTTTGAGGACATTCATGTTTTCACTATGGTTCAATGGGTACTCATATTTCAAGAGAATACATGATTATGGAATTCAAATGATTGGAATGTGACCAACAATATATATATATATCTTATGATATACGGGTGATAAATGATTGTATTAAATGCTTGGTAGATGACCTTTCTAGTAATCATTTTATTTATACGATGAGATTGGACAGAAGTATTTTGGATAAACCTAAACATTGGAATTTATTAAGTTTGACATCAGATAGTATTGTTTAAGGCTAGAACTTTTTGTTATGTTATAACAGTATTGTTTCAGAAAAAGAAAAACCCATAGGACGGAGGACAACCCATCTCGTCGGACAAGGATGTGGGAATCGAACCAACAACCGAAGTGCGACAGGCCTTTATCCCCTACCTCTGGCCTACAGGAAGTCCCTGGTTAGTAGAAACTAGTTTTATTTTATTAATAGGTATGATAGATGAAGTATAAGTCCATTTTAAGAATCATATATGATTAATCTCACAATATATGGACTTATATATATAAACTTTTCTAACCTTATGTTTGAGATAGATGGAATGACCTATCATTCTATAGTATGATCTGATAACACTTCATAGAAAAAAAATTAAAATTCATTTCATTAAGAGATGAAGTGGAAATTGTTCAAGGCACAAACAACAGTGAGATTGTACCAAAATATAGTAAGTTTTTCTTTTAACTCAACAATTCTTCAACTTTATGGAAATTATCTTGAAAACAAAAAATGTTATCCTAGTGTCCTTATATCTGATGAATCATATGGTACCTTAAATCATCAGAAATTTATGGCTTTGTGATTGTCGGCTTTTTCATAGCCCTGTTATCTACCACTCTTCATAAGAACTTGATGGTTAGGATTCTCTTCCTTATCCATATTTTCACTAATGTTATTTTATGTGGAAACCCAGTGATGAGTTAATTTGAGTAACAGATATATTTGATACATCAATTTATAAAATTAAGTTGTCATATTCCATTTTAATATGTGGGTTTCTATAAAAGAAACTTTCATGTAGTAAACCATTTATAACCCCGATGAATTTCGAGGGTGAAATTCATTTTAAGGGGGTTAGAATGTAACAACCCTAGATTTTATGAGAATTATTCTTTTTTATTTTCATTGATGTCTTGTGTCTTACACTACAACAAAATTAGCATTTTCAATATGCAACACTGTATTAGCTTGTAGTATACGCAACACTATTCTTGGATTGTGTTACACACAATTTCAAGTTCGTTTGGTAGAAATTATTCTACAAAACATTAATTATATATTTTCTTAATGTATAAATTAAATAATTTTTTAATTATGTTATACGCAACACCAAAGGGAGATTTAATGACATGCATCCCTGGCTTGTCTTGCATTACACGCAATTGTGACCTTCCTCGATAGCGTGTGTAGTACACAATACCGTGATTCACTAAACAACAATATAAGGTTATAATATTATTATAAACTAGCTGTTATGAATATTATTAACTAAAATTTCAAATTTATGACATTATAATTCATCTTATATATTTTCTAGAACATGGTATGAGAACAAAATAATTATTTCGGCTAAAATAAGTTTTTTTTTAAAATGCAGTTTTGACGCCTTTTGATGGCACACCCACATTTAATCTAGTTTTTGACATTTTTATAAGTTAAATTTGACAAAATAACATTATTCTTTGGAATCATGATATAAAAATTTTATTTGGATAAAATTTTCATATTATTATCATAACTTTCATATTTTAATGAATAGTAAAAACATGCTATATTTTAATTAAAAACAACATTTTTCATCCTAATAATTTATATGGTTATATTGTCCTTTTTATTGGTTTTAAAGTGTAATTAGAATATATTTTATCCATTTAATCCAATGTTGGTCATTGGAATTAATTTCACTTTGAATTTGAACATAAACAAGTGTCGATCTTTTCACAATTATTGTTTTTTAAAAACACGTAATTTGTTTTGATAATGGGAATTAATTTTAATATTAATTAATGCAACTTCTATGTTTTTAATTTGGAAAAATAGACATCATTTTGGAAATTTTAATATAAAAAATATCTTAAGCTGAATTTTTTGTATATTTATGAAAAACTTCAATTTTTGATGAATATTGAAACCACTTAGTGGTAGTAAAAAAACTTACTCTTTCATTTAAATGAAATTTTACCACATTTGTGAAGTGAATTTCAAAAATCCAAAATAAATGGTTGTTATAAAGAATTAAAATTTTGTTTAATAAAATGAAAATAATTTTTGGTGAATAGTAACTTTTGACTTTTATTTACTGTAGTTAAGGGTAAATAGGGTAATTCAAGGTTAAAAGAATGTTATAATAATTCAAAATTACCTTAAAACTTGTCCTAACCTTATGGAATGAGTAGTGTCCGACCATGGGAATACTTGGGTAGATTATGGGACCCCATTTAACTACATGGTAGTGATAATGGCAATTTGGATTAATTAATTTAATGTAAAGACAAAATTGACATTAAAAAAAATATTTTAGTAATTATTTTTTATAAGGGGTTAAAAAAATTATCATTTCAACTATAAATATTCCTTATAAATCTAAAAAGATTTCCTACATGGTGGTGTTTTTTTTAAATTTATAGACATCATAGAAATTAAATTATGTATGAAACAATAATGATGCAGTATTTACCTCATTAATAAATGATTTAAATAAATAAGATTTCAATGATTAAAATATTATCAAAAACATGTCAAATTCTAATTGGATGATATTATTTATACCATTAGTAATATTATAATCATATTTAATGATTTTTTGACCTTTTAAACCAATTATAAGTTTATAATAAAATAATATGTTCACACATTCCAACGGTGCCCTCTCCTCCCATATAAAAGGGCACCTCCTCCCTCTCCTCTTTACACAACTTTGGGACTTCAAAATCATCCAACCCCTGCCCATTAATCTTCTCAAATCCCATAGTAATATTATAGAGGTACCGGTCTTCTTCAATGAGCATCATTAGTGCCCTAATAGGAGGTTTCAAAGAGGCGTGTTAAAGAAGATGTAATATCCATTACCGATTCTTTCATATTTATTTCTTCTTCTACTTCCAATTATTTAGTTGTTTCATTATGAAGTAATAACATCAGTATCACTCATATATTGATATGTTATTATAAATATGAAACAACCCTATTTCAACTTCTATCTATCCTACGGGGAAAAATCACCGCGCGTGCGTACGTACGGAATACCGTCTCTATGTCGTGGTTTAATCTGTTTTCAACCACCACCTTACCTGGATTGGTATAATGGTGTAAATAATAAATATATATGATTATTGTAAAGTTATATTGATTCTTAAATAGTATATATAAACATAAATACAATTCCATGATCAGTGGAATGATATCATCGCTCGTTCGTACGTGCGGCCTACTGTCTCCACGACGCGATGAGATTCATTCTCCATATTAACAAGTCAAGACTGATAATAAAGTATATATAATGAATAATAATGAAATTTATGACATAATTAAGCTACTGGATTTATATATATATATATATATTTCATCTACTTACTTCCATTCAAGTCAATAAGGAAAGGAAAACACCATTCATGCGTACGTACGACTTACCTCCTCCATGAAAGGTGTATTTCGTTTCATTATTCTATCTATTATATAGATATACTAAATATATCTGATATATAAATCCTTATTTACATTTTGGAAGTAATTAAATCATTATATATGTAATAAAAATATCAAGAAAAACACGTCCAAACACATATGATAAATAAAATCATTTTACCCAAAACGCTGCTTTAACATGGAATTTAAAAAATAAAGGGTAATATAAAGTCATAAGTGAACAATATATGATAACATAATAATGAATATGATTCTTTAATAAGTAAATTAAATTATTTAAATCATTATACAGGAGTTTCGGATACGTACGAAGCATATAGGACCTAAGGTTAGGTATAATTTTGCAATCTCATTTTTATCCGATATTTCGTATACTTAAGTGTTTAATGGGGTTATATTTTCCATCCATGTCCAAAAAAATGTTTTTAATAAAGGGTTTAATATTATTACATGTATGTTTAATGTCATTTTACCCCTATTTGAATTTTTTTTTGTGTTATGGAAGGAACATTTCTTTTGTTTACCATACGTGGCACCTTTTTACTTTTCGTTAAAAGTATGAGAAGAATGTTTTTTTTAACTTATAAGGCATGAAAATATTTTTTTCCTTCCATAACAAATTTTCTTCATGAAGAAAACTCTACAATATTTCATTATTATTTTCAATAAAATCCGGTTCTTTTATAATTGCGTGGAATTTTGTGAAATGAAAATGATTTTGAAGAAGAAAGGATATTTTCCTCAAGAATTCAACTCAAGTGTTTAATCAAAACTATTTTCCATCAATGATGACATTATTTAGAATGTTTATGTTTCAAGTATAATGTCTCTATTATTTACATGGTTTTATTTTTTTTATGATTAAATTATATCCATTTGGTCTATATGGATTATGTCATGATGGAATGATGCTTATGAATCCCATTTTAATCTTTGGGTTATGATCAATGATTTATGATTGTTTTGTGGAACACAAAAGAATGATTTCATTATGAGATGGGTGGGACCTATATCTCCCTACAATGAATTGGGTAAAGATTTATATCTCATGAGATAGACATGGATGGAATGGTAAGTTAATCTTGTTCAGTGTTACAGGACTGGAACGAGGAGTGAACTCGATTCAGAAAGGGACTTTGTCCACTAAGATGGTATTGGAAGAAATGCCTTGGATACTATGGAAATCATATCATGTGATTAATGGTTTTCTACAATTACATGTTTTATTCCCAAGCTATTTTATCATGATTTATGATCCATTATGATCTATGCCCTACGTACTGCAATGATTTATTTCACAACTCAAGATTTTGATGTTTAAATATTGTGTTCATGTTTTGAAGTTCAAATGTATATGGTTTGTTTTATTTTCTCCATGCTTAACCATACTAATAATTTGAGCTCACCCATTATATGTGTTCTTTTCCCCATGATATAAAGAATAATTTTTTTAAGAAAAGAAAGGGAAGATCTTTATGGGAGATGTTTGAGATCTTTCACCAAGATTAGAACATTATGTTCCATGTTTCCAAAGAAACTAAACTATTACAGTCCTTTTGTGAAAATTTTTGTTATGTATTGTGTTTTCCGCAAAAGTAATGTAATGTCTATATATGTCATGATTTGGGTCCCTACAGCTCTATCCTTCAGACATGACCTCAGTGTGCTTAATGAAAGAAAAAACAAAATAAATGGTGTGTACTTTTGGAGTACACAGCCTGTACTTGTTGTTTTCATACTCCACATTATGCAACCTCCAAGTCACTCCCACAAGGCCGTGTGTGTGGCTACTACATAGCCAACACACAACCTACTGTGGAAAAGAAATAAATGACTTGTACTCATAAATTACATGATGTGTACTTAGAAAATTTCCAGAAATTCCTCTTTTTCCCAAAAACAGACAGAAAAGGATAAACATACCTGAAAAGAAGTTTCAAGTTCATACAATATCATCTTTGATACACCATTTTATGTGTAATACCTAATTATGGGATATGATTTAAAACCACCCAAATAAATCCATCCTGATATACATGTTATGAGTACCTTTTTCTATCTCAGTATGCCCTCTTAAGTACACATGATACCATAATGATAATCCGCCACGAATTCTACATGAATATACATTATTCCTTCGGATTGCATTATCTTTCTTTCTACCAAAATTATGTTATCTTATCTACTTATGTGAATTTTATAAATTATATTTACTTGCACAAAAATAATTAATCATGACCCATATAGAATTCTATTTTGTGCATATACAGGTTTTTATGTGAGTCCCTACTCAATACATCCCGATAAGAAAACCTGTTTTAAGGGAACTTCTTGAATTCTTACCTGATATCAATTGCACACTATCATTTGTTTTAAGTAAATATATTATTTATAAAATCATTCCATTTTTTTCTTGAAAACTGTCTGGGTTAACTTGTGGTTTTGTATAAAGTATTGATCCCTTTTCTATTTTAAAGGCTCAATATTATTTTCCGTAAAACCTCTCAAAAATTTTTAATGATAAAATTTATCAAATACTTTTCTTACATGTTTTCACTTCTACATGACATCCTTTCCCCATGATCAAAAACTATTTTCCTATATGAATTTTCATGTGTATTTTATTTCCTATATTTCATGGGAAGAATAATGACACACCCATTTGTAATTTATTATGTCATAATTATGGTACTCATTCCATTCTATGTGTAACCCTTTTGTTTATATATGATTGATTATGTATGATTAATAATGTGGAGAAAATACTCATGGAATGTTAATATGGTTTCACCTAGATAGATATCCAATGCATTGGTTAATGTTGAGTCATAGGAGAAGTTATGTGTGACAGTCTTTCCAATTATCCTTGGGTTGTGATATTATGTGTGACAGTCATTACAGTTTTCCTTGGCTCGTGCTACTGTGGGAAAGGTCTTGGAAGTTATGCCTTATATCCCAAATGATAATTATTTTATCTTATGGTTATGCCCTTACTATGATTTTATCTCATCCCATTATTCCTATTACCCATATTCTATCCTATGAAGATATATATTCAAAATGAAATATGTTATCTAATTATGGAGTTTAAATA
Source organism: Viscum album (assembly GCA_963277665.1). Lineage (NCBI taxonomy): Eukaryota > Viridiplantae > Streptophyta > Magnoliopsida > Santalales > Viscaceae > Viscum > Viscum album. Next base: position 1,568,447,832 of record OY728133.1, on the reverse strand, counting down.
AAGAAGCTTTTTTTTAGTTCCACATTTTTTATTTTATGTAACTTATATTCCATGACATCAGACATTACGATCCTTGGAATTTACTCTGATGTATAATTATGATTAGAATCATATAATGTTGTATGTAAAATGATAGTGTTTCTATATTTTATGGTTAAATATAAATTTAATTATTTACAATGCTATTTGGGGGTTAATTTTCATTATTTTTTTGATTGATTTTTAATAGTTTATTCAAATTAGATAAATTATTAAATATGATTAACAATTTATATTTTTCTTAATATGGAAATATATGAGGAATATTTTTTCATCATTTAATTGATATTGTGATCCCTTATATTATAATTTATTACCTTATTCATGATAAATTCATCATTGTTATTTATTATTTTAAATGATGTAGAGGTGGAAAACTAATAGACAAAAAAATGAAGGATGATACTATGGGATGAAAGAAGGAATTTATATTCAATAACATTGTTTATATCTTTGTTAATTGAATTTCCAACACCCACAAAATATGAATATAAATTATTCAAACACACTCTAGAAAATATCACTTAGCTATTAAGGTATTCTTATGGAAATATATAAACAATACTGAGATTATAATAAAAAATCAATTGGTAAATAATAATAATGATTAAATTTTATTATTATTAAAAAGGAAGTAAATGTATTTTATATATGGAAGTGTAATCCTTGTTGATTAAGAAGTTTTTATTTCCACTAATGCATATTTATCGTTTATACCATTAAAATTAATCTGAAATCATTTCATCCCTTGTCTATAAAAGATCAGATAAAAATTTCAAGGAAGTAATTTATTTAAGGGGGATGGATGTAAAACTGTAAAACTATAAAATATTTCCACCATTTTAGTTTTTATGTTTTCGATTTTTTAGTGTGCCCGAAACACCAAACATAAATGAACAATGATATAGTATATAATTATAATTACTTAAATATTTTCATTATAGCATGATGTTTTGGTTTATGGTTATGAATTAGAAAAACCACATTATGAAATATATATATATATAATGGTTTTCCTAATATTTTTTTTATTTTATTTACACACAAAAAGTATACACATTTTTGAATTAGTATAATCAAATCAAACAAGGATTAGAGTGAATAATTATTAGAAGGGGTATTTTTGTTGATAAATGTTAGTTTACTATATATATATATGTTATATTTTAAATAAATAAGAAAAATATATAAATTATAGAATATTAATTAGATAAAAAGTGCTTTATTTTTTATCTCGTTTGGAAAAATTTTGTTAGGTCGAATTTTTGGGATTTTTTTTGGAAAAAATTATATAATTAGTTAAAAGTCAAAAATACTGATTATTGAAGAAATTTAATTTTTTATTCAATATTATAATTTAAATTTCTTATTATGTATTCTATTTTATTACCATCTAAAATAATGTCCATTTAATTATAATTAATTTTGATAATTCAATTGTAATCAACATTATACAATATGTTTTTATAAAACATTTATTCTTTATTTAATGGGTATTTTCCAAAAAACTATTTTTTCTGGGTTTTATGAATTCTTTATAACATTAATTTATTATCTTATTGAAAATTTAATATTATAAAACATATATATATATATTTTATATTTGATTGTTTGAATTTGGAAACAAGGTTCATGAGATATTTTCTCATAATATATAGTAACCATGACAATTATTTTCATCAAGGTGAACGATTAAGTGGTTTTAATGACATGTAAAGCATTGTGATAAAGTCCCCATATCAATTCAAAAGATGAATTTTATTCATTTTATCAGTTAATTTATTCCAAAAATAATCCTATAAAATAAATAGAGAAATTTTATTTCACTTTCATTTGATTGTGACGTTGATATTATTTTATATAAAGGAAAATTACAAAATGACACTCTAATTCTTTTAATATATTTTTATGTTTTATGGGGATGAAAATAATATATAAATAGTTTTACTTTTTTCTATTAATATGAAAAAAAAATTTCCATAGTAATTTTTTTTAATTTATAGTGATTCTTAATTAAATTGTCCTCCTACAAAATGACAATTCATCGATAGTGCATGAAATAGAAAAATTATCTAAACAATTATAAAAATATTAAAAATTATTTTTTTGGATGAATTATGATTTTAAAAAAATATAATTAACAATTGAAATGTATTAGGAATGATTAATGTGTCTATATTTGAATTCAATTGTTTTTTTTATTTCTATAATGTCAATACAAATGAATAGTTGTGAAAAATAATTTGAATTATATATTTATTTAAACATTAACTCAAAATAATTATGAATTCATAAACATATAATATTTCTTCAATTGAATGTGATTTTTTTCTATAATATGAATTTTTTTATTATTATTATCCAAATTCCATTTTATAATGATTTTATTTACTCTTAATGACTTTGTATCTTGTTATAATGGTAATGGATAAAAAGGGATAACAAGGGGTTAAACTAAAAATATAAGTGATAAAATAGCCTAAAAACCTGTCAAAATAATATTTGTTTAATGCATTATAAAAATATATCATCCCCTATACATAATTTAGTCCTAGTTTAGATAGTTACAAATGAAATTAATGTTATTTTATATTAATGTTTTGAGTAATTACATGTGTGTTGCAGCTCTAACTTATTATGGAGAACCACCCCTCTATTATTACACACATCAAATGAGATATTTAGATTTTCTATAACCTAACAATATTCTCTAAAAAACATGAAATATTTCTTATAGTTATGGTAATTTCCTAATATCTTATCAAAGAGTAAATAATGTTATTTTAAATTGGGGATACCTAAGGATGTATTATATGTGCTTATTATTGATTTTCTTTATTATTTCTTCATAAAAACCCTATAAATGTTCTATAACCACATTAAAGTGAAGGAATCAATTTTTTACTACAATAAAATGTTTATTTGTTATTTTTATCTATCTTATTGTGAATTTATATAAAATTAACATTTTACTCATACATGCGTGTGGACTACTACCTCCACAAAGGGTTGGGATTGTTTATAAATGTTCTCTTTTAATGGTTGTGAATATGGAAAAAATAAATGAATATGTGTGATAACTATGATATAATTAGTATTCTAATTTAATTTGCCTTTATCTTTCATTCACTCCCTCTATTAAAATGTGTAAACATCACTATTGCATACGTATAGACTACTAGGTCCACAAAGTGATGCATATATTTTTTAATCACATATTTAAATGAATTGGTAAAATGATCTATATAATTAATAAATAATATACATAAATCATTATTAATATTATAGATATAATGAAACCATGTCCAAGGTGTGAGGAACGTATCCATTGAATTGAAACATGCATGGAAAATGAACCAGATTTCAAGATAATAAAATTTATTGGATAATTTTTGAGAAATTGGTGTTTGGTAACTATAAATGAATTATATATATAATGATATATATTAATATAAAATTTTATTTTATTTATATTAAATCAAAATTTTGATAACTGGATATTTGAATGTTTATTATTCACTATGGGAACAAACGTAAGGGTTTATAGTTTCAGTTTTTATTATGAGAAATATTCTATATTCACCACTTATTTCTATTATAAGGTTTTATACTACCCATGTGTGTATGTATTTATAAATTTTATGATAAATAAAGATATTTAATAATACATTTATAGTTATCTATATCCAATTCTATTTATTCATATATTACCAAATAACGGTCTATTATTATTGTAAATATTGTTTCCTTGAGTCCTATTTCATTTTTTACACCTACATTTGTTTATATGGGGTTTATATGACCCCATTGAAATGTTATGTCATGAATATATTTTTATTAATGATAATTTAGTGTTTGATGTTATACATTTCATGGGAATATGATTAAAAATTTACAAATGGGATATGAGTTAAAGTTAAAATTGCATTTATTTTTGGGGTTGTCATTGCGTAATTTCCATTGATAGAATGTATATGTTTATTATACTTTAAAACCCATAATTGTTTGTCCAAATTTTAGTATTTTTATAATTTTTACGTTTTTAATAAGTCCGGTGACATGAATTGTTCACCCAATTCATGCCCTAAAATTTTATTGAAATAAAAAAGAATAAGTACAAACGCGAGGTGTAAATAGATTACACAAGAATGGATTGAAGGGGAATGCAAAAATAGAAACCAAGAGAATGAGAAAGCATCACAAGTAGCAAAATATTGATCAATAAACTAAATAGTAACCAACGCATGTTGTCCATGAATGATATAGTCCAAAAATATGTGGGCATTCACTAGGTTCTTCTATAGTGTTCAATTACCTCGACTATAACAAATGAATGTATCCTCATAGTCAACGTCTGAAAAAGATGAAGAAATAATGAACACTTGGCTTCCCAGAAACTATACCCAAGATAATTCCACCAATAGCAACACCTCAGACTACATTAGCTGTATCCATATCAGCAAAACTACCATTTATACAGCCTTTCCAAGAAAAATTGGGAACATTACAGTATCACTATCAAACAAGATACTTCTACCCAGATTAACAGTAACCTTGATTATCCATTACATCATACTCATATAAGGGAACTTTCCGAAGACTCACATGCACAATATAAAAACTATCCATTTTTTGTCTATGAGTCCATGATTTTCTTATTTCTCTCCTTGATGGGAAGTGGTAGCACTACCCCATACATGCAAATAACGAATGTGAATACCTTTCATTGTAAGCACCTCCACGAAGTAAAAAAGTAATATTTTTACAGGTTGAAGCACATGGTACAGTATCTTGTCAGCCTAGTCCAAAAAGGTTATGACAGAAGATTCAAAATGAAGATGTCATTCTTAGATAGAAGTAGAGTTCTAGCTTGACAGTTTTTTCCAACATTTAATGTAGAAAACAATATAAGTATAATTATCCATCTGCACACCAACAGTTCTCCACAATATTCTTTTACATCGAAAAAACCTCAGCTAGAGTAGATTACACTAGCATTTCTTTAGAAAAGAATTAAATAATGATGAAAACATTACTCAAGTGTTAAAAAATAGCTGAATAAGGGAAATTCCAAAAAATGAGATAATGATCCAAATCCAGACAAGAATAAATAACATCTACAAAACATAACAAAAAAACAATCAACAATAAAGAGAATCCATCAAATGAAGTGATGTGGAGAGAAAATTCAGGCCCATGGAATGTCCATAAAGTTAAAATCAGGATTTGTTTTTAATTTTTCAATAATAATATTGAACAAACACATCCAAATTTGATGTTAGATGAAAGTTGAAATAACTCAATTGATTTATTTCTGGAATGTATTTCCATCCTATTCATCCATCCATGCATCAATTTCATCACTCACAATATCTGTCTCTGCCATCTTATGGGCATTTATATACACAGGGTCTTTATATATATATATATATATCATATTTCTACTCCTCCAAATCTTGGGTCGCAGTAGGTTCTGGAGCTATAAGTTGTTTTGGAGGTTTATGGATTTCTTTCCTAGAGGGGTATAATTATCTTATAATAATTGTTCTCTAAAGAGTATAATAATACCAACATTTCATACTTTTTCTGGGATACGGTGTAATGTATCCACCCACATCCACCATCGTATTTTCTCCTTCCTTGAATATGATTTGACGTATGCATCCTCAATTTGATTAGTTTTATTATCCTCCTCCTAAAGAAAGACACTAAAGTTAGAGTGGCCACCTTGTACCTTGTCTCATATGTCATGCGATTCATATCGTTTCTCTTGCTACTCCACAAATCAATAGTGTTAGTGCTAGAAGCAGACTAGGAAGTAACAAGGCCTAACATTCCTCTATTTTTAGCAGGCTGATCATTATTATCTAAAAACTCATCTTTCAAAAATAAATCCATTTTTCCTTCATTATAAATTCTTATGGGGTCCAAATTAATACAATTAGAGAGTTTGTTGTCTGAGAAATTGGAGGCCTTACTGAGGAATTATTTTCCACCCAAATATGTTTGAATTATGGAGGTGGGAGAGGAGGATTCCCTTGATTCTAAAAATGATTCAATAAGTAACCAAATCATGAACATTTTTTTACCATAAGTTGGAACATTCCCATAGAGCACATCCTATATAAAATCGTTATCCCCACATCGAATGAAAAAATAAAAATTCTTGTCTAGGGTGATATGGATTTGAGTACAAATCCTAGAATCGTACCCTCGTGTCAAATTCCATATATTAGTTTCATGATTTATGGGTTGACAATAAATAATATAAATTCAAAAAAAGTAATTCTATATGTAATGGTGTAAATTATTAATCATGAACCCAATGAAAATGGGTAAGATAGGGGGTTCTGCATCAATAATAAAACTGAAAGATGATTTTAAAATTTCCAGGCTCAACCCCCAAAAGACATGTATCCTCGAGTCTATAATCTATAATATTCATCTTCTGGAGAAAATAATAAAAGTACATGCAGTAAATTTAATAGTGTCATGTGCATATTAGAAAAACCAATTCATTCCATGTTTTTCGTAGAAAAAGAAGAGAGGGTCAGAATTTGAAATACTTACCAACTAAAACAAACTTTATATTCGAAGAGAGTATTTGAAACTCATCTTTTTAGAAAAAATTTCTGATAAACCTCGATGAAAAGATATTTTGTGCTCAATGTTCTTAGAGGTATTTGAATAACCGCGACCCATGGGGACTTCTACAATGGATCTTGCATTAGGGGTTCTGACTTTTTCAGTGGTGTTAGGGTTTCTTCCATGGTTTTTTGAGGGGTCCGGTGTCACCTTTGTGGTATTCATCAATATTAGACTTGTTTTTTAGAATAAAATAATACTATACCATGGAAATGGGTTTGAATATGGATATAAGGGTGAAATTTTCTTGAATGTTTATAGAGGTTATCACACTGTCAACAAGTTCGTGCATAAATATGGATGCGAAGGACTGACCCAACTAATAGAAATTTGGGATAGGAACTTAGGGGGGAGAATTGTTTTTATAAAACATTAGTTGAATCTCCATTTTCTTGGAAGTCACCTATTGCATAAGAGTTCTTTGAGAAAATTCCCTAGCTCACACATGACCACTAATTTTAAATGAACCATACATTATTGTGTAATTTATTAATTTGGTCCCCCATACTAGTCCTTCAATAATACACAACCATCATTTAAATCAGACATCAATGAAAAAGGCATTGTAAAATCTTGACAAATACATTAGTCTAGATAGATGGATCTAATTACTACTTAAGATAAATCTATTCGGATGAATATAATGACATAATATCATGGGACATAATTATGTGAAACAATTCATATATTACAATGGATAATAAAAATTATATTGATCTAGTAAAATTTGAATATCAATATTCTCATACTCTACTTTTTTATGGGTTTGAGTTAGTCGATGAAATCATGAACCTAAAGCCTACATTTGATCTTCCATAAAATTGGTTATAAATCCCAACGAAGTAAGTGGAACTTAAAATGTCAACTATAGTCCATGTTATGATGATCCATAGCCCAATATTTTCCTTTACACTATTGAATCCCAAAAAGATTTTGATTCATAATTACCTAACTAACATTCCTAATGTACTATAAAAACCATTAAATACTTGACTAGAATATTTTACAACTTGATGTGGAGGATAAAACAAGTATTAAACAAAGGATGAAACTTATAGATGAGTTTATGTGTGAATGGTAGATTCTATCGGCCTATGAGGTGTTTTTTATACCCAATTTAATGGACCAGATATTAATAATCCACCTATACAATGAAAATAAACGTTTATGTAGGAATACTAGCTTCACAGAGTGCTGTTTTAGTCACCATTTGTTGGATTTAAATTTTGGAATTATTTCATGTAATTCCTAAAATGTTTTGCATGAACACCTTATGAATTTTCATAAAATATATGTGGTGCAACGATGTTTTTTCCGATGATTTACTGGTATAACATTGTAAAATTATGAATCATTCATGAAGGCATCAAAACTGAAGATGAAAAGAAGATCCATCAATGTAAAAAATATATCTGATGTAATATATTTGGTTATAACTAATTCAAAAAAATTAATGGAATTATTTAAATATGATTCTCTAATAACTTTTAACCTAGTCAATAGAAGTTTTTTTATGTAATTGAAACTGAAAATATTATTCAAGAGGTTTCATTCATGTTAAAAAATTTCAATATAATCTCATAGAAACCAGGATAATATACAGGGGATAATGCATAATAGAAATTTACTTGAGTTTCTAGATGTTTAGAGAGTGCCTGCAGAATGGTAAAATCAATCAGATAGACCATAAGAAAAAACATCAAGCAGTTAAACAATAGATGATGTATTCTAATACTTTGGAATCTAACTGATGGTATGAAAATGTGATAGTATGAAAAGGGTAAAAGGTATTAGATGAAAAATATTGAGTTGAATTGTACTATAGAAACAATATATAGTTTTATATAATGTGGTATCAGAATACATAATTCTTAGGTGATGTAACGTCCAAACTCAGGTGCCATGTAATTGTGCCTTGAGTCAATCTGTAACGTGACTACAGTGTTAGATCAGAAAAATGTGGTATCAATGGTTTGGTTTTATTTTATTTCCTTTTTCTAATACTATTTGGTGAAATCAAGACATGGTAATAGGATTATTCAAGCCTTGGTTAAGAGCTCATTCACAGGATTATCTGACCAATGTATAGAGTAAAACCAAGAACTTGGGGTGGGAACTGATGTTATTCATGTTTTCTATTATAGTTTTTTCTATTTCACTTCTATTCTTCTAGTTTTTGTGTTATGTTATTATATATTCTAAAATTTTTTATGATTTGACACATGGGATTCTATGGAATGAGTGTTGAGTAAGGATGACTCGTAATATAAGAAAAGTAGTTTTGGTAACATGTATCATTTTATACACACACATGAAAAGTATGTATTTCGGTATGTTGATGATATATGAATGGGTTTTTGTCGATGTTTAATTCATATAAAATGAATCCTAATATGAAAATTTATGAATATAAATAATGAAAATAATGAAAATGTAAACATATTAGTGGGTTTCTAAGGAAAAATTAAAAATGGGACTTTGTTTACCCATTGTTAACTTTAACATAGATGTAGGGAAATTGGGGATAGTGATAGTGCTTTAGTTTTGAACATATGTGGGTAGAGGTGGATGATTTGTCATTTCTTTATGGGAATTCCTCTTATAAAATGTATTAATGTAGTTTAATGTGTCTTAAAATTTTAGTTTTGTGTTATATAGATATTCCTCCGAGATGGTTCTTATTGGATGGATGAATAGATCAAGTGAATGAATATTTGATAACACCTGTGTATTGTAAAAAGTATGTGAGAGATGATAAGCGATTTCTAGTTGCATCAAATTTTGTGTTTCACTAGAGGGGGTGGACATGAGGAATCAAACATCCATACTATGTATATACAAACAATACATGACCACATAGAGACTTCGATATAAAAGAGATTAAAATTGGGGGCTTATACGTTGCAAGGATTAGTGAAGATATGGCGGGATATTCATAAATGAAGTGATAATCTATGATACATGTTATAAAAAGACTTTAAAGAGAAGTTCATAGTAAAAATTTTTCCAAATAAACTATAACATTAGGGGAAATATGAGTTTATGTGGTTAACACATGGGAATATGTCTGTGATGGACAATGTTTGTCTCTTCACCAAATTAAAGTGCTCTTCTCCAGCTATGAACAGAAATGAGATAGTTATAACAAGACATATTCTAGATTGGAATTAATCTAAGATTATGTCCTTGGATAACATCTTTTAGTTAAAGAGGTTTCTTGAGGCAGTGGATTATTCACTCATATTAGAGGGGAACTTGAAATAGGATTCCATTAGAGGAAATGTGGTTTAAACTAGATGATTATAAGGTAATTCTTATAAGATTAAGAGGAATAACTATGGGAACATTGACTAGAGATGATGAAAATAGAATTGATATGTGGAAGGACAAGTTACTCAGTATCTAACCTGAGTACTCTTCGACCAGTGTAGTAGGCCCTGTCACATTCATAGAAATTTTCTCTTGTAGTGGGGTATGAAATCAACATTAGTTCTGCAAGAACCCATAGTTGATGGGTAGTTATGGAGGACCTAGGATAAATTATAGTGCTTGGAGGGAATTTTATAAGCCATCCCAGTCTTGATGTTAGGGTTTTTCATGCCATGGAAGTAGAGTCAGTGGACATGGTTCTTATAGGAAAGGGAACCCTTATCAGTATAGTTGTGGGTCTCGATGAAATCAGATTGATTCATAGGAAATTGGGGAGAGATAGTTGAATGATGTTCATCCTACACTTTTGGATAGAAATATTGGACCAATGAACATTAGAGGAACTATTCTTGTGGCTTATTCAATTTATAGTGCCTTACATATTACTGGTTTATATCATCCTATTATATCGTCATGCTTTTGAATGGGTTGAGTCTGACAGTGATGATTTTGAGTGAGGTTATGACAATACATACACATTTTGGGTACATTTTAGAGACATCTGATTATGAAATTGGTGTTCTATTGAGGTTGGGTTGTATAGTTTCTTATGGTATATCTATCTACATGAAATGTCGAGATTCTAATTAAATTTCTGAATGAACAGGTTATTATCATACCGATCCCACATTGATTATTGCTGAAGAATTACGAATTTTACATCTCTTAATGGTGACATTTATGTTCATCATCTTTACTGGGGTATCTTTGAATTCCTTTCAGGGCTACTTCATAAGCAACTATGGTATCATACTACATTTATTGTGATACATTTTCTAGATAGAGTGATTGTAAATCATAATGTATTTCCACCTCTATTAGACATGTTTTGAAAGTGTTCCTTCCATGGGATTCCACCCGGGATGGATATAGGGATTATAATCAGTCTTTGGAAATAGGTTGATCAAGTTTATATTCCACAATATTAAATTTAAGAATATGTGATTTAAGAGAATAAGGCTCATCTTGAAGATGTGATGGAAAGGGATTTATTCATTTGAGTACATTCCCTTAGGGTTCTTTAGTTTTGTTTAAAATGAATCTTCATAGGACATAATGATTATATTTTTACTACATGAATTTGTTCCAAAAGACATTGAAAAATACATATCATCTTCCATGAATTTTTGACCTCTTTGACCTAGTGAGGGGAGATTGGTTCTTCTTAATGGTTTTCTTGAAATCAGGAAAAATCTATTGAGGGTTTGACCTTATGATAAACATCATAAATTCATTAAACTAATGTATCTCCTATATGTGTTAATTTTGGTTCGGGTTGAGATTAAGAATTCTATAGTTATGTTTATGGAATTGGTGAAATGAGTATTCTTCACATAAATGGATATTTATTTGGTATTGTTTTGGAAAAGAATCATTATGTACTCAAAAACTCATGGTGATGTTACACAAAATCTGGACATCCTCGATAGTACAATTAGAGAGAATTACTTATATCCCAGTGCATCAATTTCTCAATTTGGGGTCAACCATGTATATTTATTTGGAAACATCATTTTAGAAGAAGGTGTTATAGTTGACCCAAAGAAGCTATATTTAGTTGTTTTATCGAAGAACCTGAAGAATTTATATGATATCTGTAGTTTTCTAGGATAAGTGGGAAATGATCATAGGTTCGTCCATAACTATTCATTCTCAGAATCAACTATATCATATTCTTTGAAGAAGAGAGTTATATTTTAATAGTATGGATCATGTGATAATGATTTCTAGGATTTGAATATTTGATTGAATACCACAGAAATCAAGATCTGACTTATGATTGGGGAAGAGTGTACAATAATCTATAACACATATGGTATTTTTCTTAGATCAGTGTTGATTCAGGGGAATCGAGTTGGGGAGTATAAATCATAGTAGTTGAGGTCACATTAATAGAACTATCGTATGAATGACATTGAGTTTACCCTAGTTGTTTATATATTGAATTGTTGGATAAATTATTTGTTGCATGAGAAGTACATAGTGCAAACTGATCCAAAAAGAACTATGTATATCTTTTTTAATGATACAAGAACCTCTAATAGAGGAGGTGTGTGGATTATATGAATTCATTTTATTTTGAGCATGTATATACACATGGGATGTAAAAGAATGTTCCTAATTCATTAAGCGGTAAAAATCAGACATAGTAGCTTTACAAGTTTAATTGATAGTGGAATATTATGAATTTTTTGGTTCAAATGAATTCTTGATATTGGGAGTACCGATGTAGATGACCCTCATATTAGTAGTAGTTATGTCTAAATTTGAGTTGAATCAGGGAAAGGCAGTATGAGAATCCAAATTGTATAGCCTTGAATGAATTCCTTGAAGGTGTTGGACACATTTTGATTGGAAAAAAGGTGATGATAAGATCATCAATTCATGGTTACATGTTATTATTCCTACATATATACATGAGGACATTATGAAGGAATTTCTTGCCTCAAAGTGGGAAGTGAATCAGGGATTGAATAAATTTTACCACGACCAACATCAAAAGTATTTATGTATGGGCATGAAAAATAAAATTATCGGCTTCAAGACATGATAATACACCTACCAATATGTAATGTACAAGAATCAATATCCTGCCAGTTTACTATGGTCAATTCTGATTAAAAATGGATGTTTAATGATGTTTTTATGGACATTGTATTGTGTCTCTTGAAGATGCATCAAAAGAATGAAACTATTTTGGGGGTTCTGGTCTGAATGAAAAAATTTTATATTTATTTTCTATATAAGAGACTTTCATAGTGGACTAGACTGGAGGAATATTAATTATCGATATTTTCTAAACTCAAAGAGTTCTATAAAATATAGATTTTCACTATGGATCATGTATTACTTCATGTTTTATGAAAAATCTTGTTTAAGGCACATTGGAAAACACTTATGTCTGATTATGGATTTGCACGAATAGAAATATGGGAATCAGAATGTAAAATATAGGTTTTTGAGGATATTCATTGGGAGTGTGTCATGGACATTGGTGGGTCTTGGTAGAATCACATAGAACTTTTTCAATTCTCTTATAAAAAAATAAATCAGGAAAATATTTATATGGAACCATAGGAGGCCCTTTATGGTAGGACATTAAGATTACCAGTATGCCACATGGAGGCAGGTGAGGAGAGATATTGGGACTGAGTTCAAAGAACTAGGAATCAAAATAAGTTTATCTAATTTGGAAAAATATGGTTATTTGTCAGAGTAGGCAGAAGTCATAAACTGATATACATCAACGAAATCTTGAGTTTATACTTCATGTTCAAGTGTCCCTTTTGGTTTCTCATAGATTAGGATTCCATAGTATTACATGTTAGAGATATATGACACAATAATATAACATATCATTGCATGTAGTGGATATTATTGGGCTATTGGAGAATTAATTGGACCTTCCGTAGAGGTATAATGCTACACATGATGTTTTTCATGTGTCAAAACATCAGTGATATAACCTTAACCCTTCTCTTGTGATCGATGTAGAAAATGTTGAGCTTAATACCAATGTTTACCTTTAGGATCATCTAATATGTGTTGTGGATTTCTATGAGAATGTTTAATGTGGATGGACCATATTTAGAAATTGAGTATTTTGGTAAAATGGATACATTTAAGAAGAATCATGTGAGATAATAAAATACACATGATCTGTTCCCTGCTGTTTTTTACCATGAAATCATATATGTTCTTCAAAGTACATCTTGTGGAGGTGGTGGAATAAGGTGATAATTTTTTAAGATATCAATCTCTTTTTAGCTATGTTCAATAAATTATTACTGGTGTTTTTTATTTGTTTATTTATAATATGATAGGGTTTGTTTCATTGAGTTTTTAGTGATTGTTAAACTTTTTGAAGGATATGGGGCAGTGTACAATGAGTGCACAATTTTCCCAAATCATGCACCTACCCCCCCCCCCAAATGACACCGAAAAAAGAGATAGATTTCATATTTTGAGAATGTTTTTTCAAACCTATTCCTCTCTTAGTAGTAATCGGTTGACCACTAGAATAAGAACATATTTAGGGTGTATGGTTTGAAAAACCATGAAACCCTTCTTAGAAAATAGTTTATTTGAGTTTAAATATTCCATTATTTTAATAAATTATTTTACCCCTAATATCTCACTCACATTGACCCATATTAAACTTAGTATGATTTCCAATTACATTAGAGACTCTCATATGGATTAAAAGGCCTTTCAAACTATATTCTTGATATATCATTGTAAGAACCCGGTTCTTATTTTGGAGGTACGGGCTTCTTATTTTTTCCTTTTCCTTAAGTGTTTTTGAGAAAATATGGAAAATTGGGAAAAATCATAAATTTTGGAACTACACGCCATGTACTTTTCCACACACCGCATACTTCTGGCTGTGTTGGGATAAGTACACAGGGCATGTAGCCTCACGGGCGACAAGGGTGTGGGAACCAACTACACGCCGTGTAGTAGTCCTTTACACGCCGTGTAGTCAGTCGACATGCTCAAAATGTAAGGTAGTGGAATCGCCGCCAGCTGCGCAGCAGTACACACCGTGTACCCAGGAGTGCATGCCGTGTACTCTTGTCGGTAGGTGAATAGTGTTGCGGTGCCATCAGGTGAAAAGTTAAATGAAAGGAGTACACGTTGTGTACTCGGATGTACATGCTATGTACTTTGTTTCTTGGCTTAAAATGTGCAGTAGCCTCCTCATTTGGCAGAGGAGGCTTAGAACAGTTTTTGGGAGCCAAGGAGGACGGCCGGGACATTGGAGATCTGTCGGGCGTTTGTCTGGAACCCGATTCAGCTTCGGACGATCGTTTTGGAACCGCACGGGTAAGCTCTCTCCTCTCCTGGTGTCGTTCCTACCAATTCTTTCCCTATCGAAAGTTATTTACATTTGAGTAGGTTTTGTTTCTTCGTCAGATCTACGCCATTCTTGGGCATTTCTGGAATCGGCGTTCGGGTATAACGCTCATTGACGTATAAGGTAGGTGGCTTGGTGTTAGTTTTCCAACTATCGTGTGTTTTGTGCGTTTTCGTGCCACGAACCCATGTTGGGGTGTCGTGTGTCTGAGGTCGTTGCTTTAATTAATGCCTAGAATTGTGAAGGTATTTAATTGTGATAATAAAATGCTGGTTGGGATCATTGCTTGGATCCGGAACCACCCAGAGGGGTGTGTTTAACTATTTAGCCGTTTGGCCAGGATACCTGAGGGTATGCCTTTAATGTAGTACTTGTAGAATTTCCTTGAGAGGAATTTCTTGTTTACTGCATTTTGATATGTTGGGCATGACCCGTTTACCTCTTTATCCCACGTGAGTTAAATGCTTTGAATTTCTTAAAAGTGAAACCAAGTCATGGGTAAACCATGGAACCAATGTGAGTTGCCATGGATGGACTCATACGAGACTTGTTACGAAAATTCCGAGTGAAACATAGATCTAGTGTGGGATGCCATGGATGGACTCAACAGGGCATGATTTGTCATGGACGATACCCGAATATTATTTATAGGATACCGAGGACTGGTTCAGATTACGGACTATACCGCACCTAGAGTGAGGCTGGGTTCCTAGGAGGTTCCCCGGAACGGGGTTGTAGAGCGATGCCGGGTACCTTAGGGGTTCGCCAGAACAGGCTTGTAGGGTGTTGGTGGATTTTCTCCCTGAGTGATGCCTGGTTTCCGATTTGAGTATTCCAGGAACGGGCTCAAGGGATGGTTTAAAAACATGAATGAAATGACTACATTAGACTAAGGGTGAGATACTGGTTGTCCTGAGGACTTGGTGCTGTTGAGCACAAAATGATAATAAATTAAATGAATGAAATGAATAATAAAATGTAAAATTAATTGTTACGTTAGTTAATTTTGACTACTGCTTACTTTATTGCATTTTATTATTGCACAGTTGTTGCATGCTTACACACAGTTGGTTACAGGCCTTTGGTGGGTGCCTACTAGGAATTTATTTCTCACACCCTGTTTGGGTCATGCTTTTCGGCCCAACCAGATTACTTTTTTGCAGGTGTGGATAGGGGCAAGAGCCCTCATACAGGTACTTGACTGTTGCTGTGGAGTAGGAGGGAATGGGACTGGGCCTAGGCTTGCGACGCCGCTGCCAGTTGTTTTGCTTGTTTTGTTATACTTTGTAGTTTGTTGTACTGCATTTATGAATAACATGTTCCTGCTGTTTTCAAAGAACTTGAGACATGTAGCATCATCATATATATATACTGCTGGTTATATCCACCATTTTTGTGTATTTCAGTTGTGCATGGTTTACTGCATCCGCTGTTTATTGTATGTTTTATTTTTATTCCGTTGTGCTACACTTTGACAAAGGAGGGCATAGTTTCACCACTATCAGACCTGGGCCCTCACTGCTAGTCGGTAGCCTCTGGCGTTTAGGGAGATATGCTTGAGGTCTCATGGTGAACCGGGTTCGGGGCACCTGTTGCGTGGAACATGGGCCCGGGACGTTACAAAGTTGTATCAGAGGATTTCTTTTCATTGACTTACTATTTGGAGCTGTAGTCAGGGATAGGACAGAACGGTAGTTGGTAATAAGTTGTGCCCGGGCGTATCTAACCCGTGTATAGGGAAAAGCCAGTCTACCTCGTATTTTGCAATTCTTCTAATTTTGCAATTTTACTGTTGAAATGATTTCACCGTTGGGTGACACACTTGTATTGTTCTGTTTATAATTTATCTACGGGTTCTCATTAGTTACAACCCGAAGAGATTAGGGTATTCCGTCTCAGGTATCATATAGGCACATGTTAGATATCACTTTCCATGCATAGATTCCATGCCATGTAGGTGCATTAGAATTTTCATGTTCTTGTGATATTTGTTGTGCTAGAAAAGCATGCTACTGTGATAGCTGCTTGATAAATACCTGCCTTGTAATATGGTATTTTTGTTTGAGCTTGTCATAAAATGGATGCCAAACTTTGGTTTTTGTGGAGTATGGGCCCCCATTTACCGGAATTTGGTGGATCATTGACTATTTATTATTTTATAACACAAATAATTTGTCAAACTTTGATTCGTTGGGAGTATGGGCCCCCACGAGTCAGAATTTGACAATTAGGTGTTTTTTTTCAGTGTTTTTTGGGTTCCAGAGATGTTTCTAAGGGGTACTGTCCGGAAGCCCAGTATACATGCCGTGTAGTATTATATACACACCGTGTAGTCTCTTCCCGTGTCACAAACCGTGTTGGCGGCGACACGGGGTAGGGAAAGGCTTGGGTAGAACACGCTGTGTTCATGATATACACACCGTGTAGTCTATTCCCATGTCACAAACCGTGTTGGCGGTGACACGAGGTAGGGAAAGACTTGGGTAGAATACACCGTGTTGATAATATACACGCCGTGTAGTCAGACCTGGAGTCCGGCTGTGTCACTAACAACACGGGTCGATGAACTCCTGTACAGAAACACGTTGTGTCAATGACGGACACACTGTGTAGTGTGACCTGGGGACTCGGTCGTGTAACAAAAAAACACGGGTCAATGTCACCGTTCCTTGAACACGTCGTGTACCTTAGAGGACATGCCGTGTATTCTTGTCCGAGGATAGACCGTGTGGAGTTAGCCGAGTGGCTGGGAAACGGGATGGTGTACACGCCGTGTGCGGGTGTAACACTCCGTGTAGTGTTAAACCAAGTAGTCGGCCGTGTCACAGAGGAAACGAGCAGTTAGAAAATAACCCCATACACACCGTGTAGATTAGTTACACGCCGTGTAATTTTGTTTAGTGGAAGCCGTGTGGCTAAGCCGTGTAGAAGGACTCGGTTAGGGGAAGGTAAGTCAAGTACATGCCGTGTAGTCATAGTACACGCTGTGTAGTCTTGTTTTTCAAATTTGGGTGCCTTATTCCTCTTGTTCCTTAGAGGTTCCTTCACTTTTTAGTCTTAATAATATTGAATCTAAGGCGTGCTTTTGACCTTGTAGTGTCATGCCGCCTAGACGACCGTGAGTTGTTCGCTAGGAGAGCGGCGACGAGTATACTCTAGAGATGGTGGGCCACGAGCTACCAGTTGATCCTCTGGCAGAGCCAGATGCGGCACCAGCTGTTATACCGGTCACAAGCGTGGAGGCGCAGTTCCGTGAAGGCTTTATGCGGTTCATGCAGACCATTCAGGGAGCACCACAGGCTGCCACATCTATGGATGAGCATACGCGTATCTTTCAGCAGCAGCATCCGCCTACGTTTTTAGGGTATGGCGGACCACAGGCTATTAAGTCTTGGTTGGGGTCGATGCAGACTATTTTCGAGCATCTTGAGACGCCTCTAGGGTGGAGGGTCAAGCTCATGACGTATATGCTGCGTGATTCCACTGAGAGGTGGTGGGATGTTACCACCCAGTCAGAGCTTCACAGGGACATGGCGTGAGAGGATTTTCATATAGTCTTCTATGACTTCTTCATTCCCGAGACACTGAGGGAAGATAGAGCTCGAGAGTTCATGAATCTGCAGCAGGGCGCTATGTCAGTGATGGAATATTGTGCTCATTTTATGGAGCGTCAGCTGTTTGCACCCGTGCTGGTGGGTGACGAGGCGCTGAGCGCCAGGCGTTTTGAGGATGGTCTTCGGAATGACATCCGAGAAGTGGTGAATGTTTTCAGGTTTCCTATTGTACAAGCTATTGTGAACCAGGCGTTTATCACAAAGAGATACCTTCGGGAAGCTAGATGTGTGGGCCAGGGCGGTCCAACACCAATCACTGGTACTTTTTCTGGTGGCAAGAGAAAGAGAAAGATAGACTTCTCTTAGAGCGGCAGTACCAGCCAGGCAGTCTCTTCAGGTGGCCCAATCATGTGCTACCAGTGTGGTAGAGAGTGGCACAAAAGACCACAGTGTTCACGAGACCCAGTGGAGTGTCGAGCTTGTGGCAATATGGGTCATCTACAGCACTTTTGCAGGGCGTATCTATCAGTGGCTAGTGAGAGGGGTTATGTAAAGACTCCGCGTACGGGAGGAAGACCAGTGACTTCTTACCAGTCAGGGAACTGGAATGTGTTAGTGCGTGTAGGTAGAGATGGTGGTCGTGGTCGTGGTAGCCAGACAAAAGGATCTTAGAGGCAGCAGGGTGGGACAGCTTAGGGTAGCTAGGCTGTGTCGCAGGGCCGCAACACTGGGCAGGCATATGCGGTGCGACAGACCCAGTAGGAGCAGGATCCGGGACCTTAAACAGTCAGAGGTACTATTCTAGTAGCTTCTGTCTTGTCTTTTGTACTTTTCGAAACAGGTGCTACACATAGTTTCATATCTGTACCCATTGTGGAAAGCCTTGGGCTCAGTGTTTCTACTTCTTCTGTTATCATGATGCTAGACACTCCGTTGTTGACTAGAATGGCTGGTGTGCTTCAGTGCAAGGAGTTCCCCCTTGAGGTTTGTGGGTGACACTTCCATTGGGACCCCTATGTCTTAGAGATGACAAGCTATGATGTCATTCTCGGGATGGACTGGTTGGTTCCCTTTCGAGCCTTTGTAGACTGCTATCGTCGCAGGGTGCGTTCCACATCACCAGAGGGCCGAGAGTTTCTATAAAAGGGCGAATGGGATGTTTAGGTGAGTCAAGCTGGACCAGAGCATCGTGGGCGAGGTAATCATAGACCAAATTGCGAGCTTGTATCTGGATGACCAAGGGACTTTTCAGATGGATTTCCCTCCGGTTGTTGATCGTTTTAGGGATGTATTCCTGGATGACTTTTCTGGTCTACCTCTGGAGAGAGAGGTGGATTTCTCTATTGAGCTTGTGCCAGGAGCTGCACCGGTGTCTATTCCTCCTTATAGGATGGCCACACCTGAGTTGCAGGAGCTCAAGTGGAAGTTAGAGGAGTTACAGGCAAAGGGCTTTATTCGACCCAGTACTTCTCATTGGGGTTCTTCGGTCCTTTTTGAAAAGAAGGCGGACGGTACCCTCAGACTTTGCGTGGATTATCGGAATCTGAACCAGTTGACGGTCAAGAACCGATATCCCTTTTCGAGTATTGATGATCTGTTTGATCAGCTTCGTGGAGCACAAGTGTTCTCAAAGATTGACTTGAGATCCGGATATCATCAGCTGCGCGTTAGACCATCTGATATACCTCTCATAGCTTTCAGGAGTAGGTATGGATTGTATGAGTATACGGTTATGCCGTTCGGACTCACGAACACACCTGCAGTTTTCATGGCTCTGATGAATCATGTGTTCCATCCATATCTTGATTCTTTTTGTGGTAGTATTCGTGGACGACATCCTGGTGTACTCTCACACTCGACACGACCATGCCACCCATCTTGAGATCGTATTGAGTACACTGAGAGAGCATCAGATATATGATAAGCTCTCAAAAGGCCACTTTTGGGTGGACCAGATTCACTTCCTGGGTCACATCATCTTAGAGGCAGGAGTTGCTGTAGACCAAGAGAAGGTGAGAGGATTAGTTTCCTGGGAGCAGCCTAAGAAAGTGTTTGAGATTCGAAGTTTCCTAGGGCTTGCTGGTTACTACAGATGCTTCATACCGGACTTATCCCGCTTAGCAGCGCCGTTGATGGGCTTGACTAAGATGGGTGTGAAGTTCGTTTGGTTGGAAGCTTGCGAGACAGCTTTCCAGGACCTGAAGGGAAGTTTGACATCAGCACCGATCCTGATACTCCCAGAGTAGGGGAAGAGCTATACAGTTTACTGTGATGCATTAGGTATTAGGTTGGGAGTAGTGTTGATGTAGGGCGACCGAGTTGTTGCGTACGGGTCTCGGCAGTTGAGGCCACATGAGAGGAATTACCCGATGCATGATCTCGAGTTGGCTGTAGTTGTTCATGAGTTGTTCTGTGGGATACATTATCTATTAGGGGAGCATTTTGTGGTCTTCACTGACCACAAAAGCTTCAAGTATATCTTTATTCAGCGTGACTTAAACCTGAGGCAGAGAAGGTGGGTTGAGTAACTGCAGTCTTTCGATTTTGAGCTTGCCTATACACATGGTAAAGGTAATGCAGTAGCTGATGCAATGAGTAGGAAGACTCAGATACAGGTAGTGAAGGATGCCAGTGGTGAGTGGGAGCTCATGGATTTGTTCTCTGAGATGCATCTGGAGGTGCATGACAGTCAGGTGCAGACTTATCTTTCCTCTTTAGCTGTGAGTTCTACCCTCCTGGATAGAGTGAGGATGAGACAGCTATCGGAATCAGAAGGCCTGGTTCTACGGGAGTCGGTGGCAAGTGAGGACCCTCCTCCTGTTTGGATGATAGGCGATGATGAGTTTTTGCATTTCCATGGACGAGTATGGGTTCTAGGGGATATGCGCGAGGAGAAACTGTGTGAGTTTCATGCTTCAGCTTGGGCAGTTCATCCCGGGGTTACCAAGATTTACTGTGACATGAGACGTCAGTACTGGTGGCCAGGTTTGAAGGAAGAGATAGCTGGTTTTGTTACGAGGTGTTCCAACTATCAATAGGTGAAGGCAGAGCATCAGAGACCAGCCGGGCTGTTGCAAAAGTTACCCATTCCAGAGTGGAAATGAGATGATTTCGCCATGGATTTCATGACGGGATTGCCGAGGTCACCTCGTCGCAATGATGTTGTGTGGGTTTTTGTGGATAGACTCACGAAGGTAGCCCATTTCTTGCTGATTAAGGAGACCATTGGTGTAGACGAGCTCAGACGCCTATATATCTGAGATATTGTACGTCTTTATGGGGTACCTCATTCTATCGTTTCTAATAGGGATGCCAGTTTTACGTCTCGTTTTTGGCAGAGTTTTCATAGGGCGCTGGGTACACAGGTGCTTCTGAGCACAGCATACAACCCTCAAACAGACGGCCAGTCAGAGCATATGATACAGGTGCTAGAGGACATTCTGCATGCATGCGTCCTAGACTTTGGGGGATCTTGGGAGAAGCATATCCCCTTAGTTGAGTTTGCCTATAACAATAGTTTTCAGGCGACTATTGAGATGGCACCATATGAGGCTTTATATGGTAGGCCGTGTCGATCACTTTTGTGCTGGTTAGAGGTAGGTGAGGCAGCTTTACTGAGGCCACAGCTTGTGCAGGAGACATCTGAGTTGGTCCAGTTGATTCGGAAGTGGATGGCTACCGCACAGTCTCGTCAGAAGTCTTATGCAGATCGCCGTAGATGACCTTTAGAGTTCATGTTACGGGATCAAGTTTTCTTGCATGTTTCGCCGAGGCTGGGACACAAGAGGATCAGGAGACAGGGTAAGCTTTCACCGAGGTATGTGGAGCCATTCGAGAATCTAGAGAGAGTCGAGCTGGTTGCTTATCGGTTGCAGTTACCGCAGTGGTACCGAGCCATGCACGAAGTCTTCCATGTATCTCAGTTGCGCCGCTATCATTCAGACCGATCTCACATTTTTCAGCCTGAGGAGGTTGAGCTTCAGCATGATGTGTCCTTTGAGGAGCATCCGATCCGTATTGTTTACAGGAGCACAAAGGTTCTCCGAGGCCGGTCAGTTACTCTCGTATGGGTGCTATGGCATCATGGCCGGGTGAAGGATGAGACCTGGGAGCGGGAGGCTGACGTACGTGCTCAGTGGCCGGAGTTGTTCGTGGTTATATCTTCACCACCCTTGGAAGGGCAATTCGGGGACGAATTTCTATAAAGGGGGAAGTCTGTAAGAACCTGGTTGATATTTTGGAGGTACGGGCTTCTTCTTTTTTCCTTTTCCTTAACTGTTTTTGAGAAAATATGGAAAATGGGGAAAAATCTGAAATTTTGGAACTACACGCCATGTACTTTTCCACACGTCGTGTACTTCTGGCTGTGTTGGGATAAGTACACAGGGCGTGTAGCCTCGCCAGCGACAAGGGTGTGGGAACCGACTACACGTTGTGTTGTGGTCTTTTACACGCCGTGTAGTCAGTCGGCAGGCTCAAAAAGTAAGGAGGTGGAATCACCGCCAGCTGCGCAGCAGTAAACTCCATGTACCTAGGAGTGCATGTCGTGTACTCTTGTCGGCAGGTGAACAGTGTCGCGGTGCCATCAGGTGAACAGTTAAATGAAAGGAGTACACGCCGTGTACTCGGAAGTACAGGCCGTGTACTTTGTTTTTTTGGCATAAAATGGGCAGTAGCCACTTCATTTGGCAGAGGAGGCTTAGAACGGTTTTTGGGAGCCAAGGAGGATGGCCGGGACTTTGGAGATCCGCCGGGCATTCGTTTGGAACCTGATTCAGCTTCGGACGATCACGTTGGAACCGCACGGGTGAGCTCTCTCCTCTCCTGATGTCGTTCCTACCAATTCATTCCCTAGCGTATGTTATTTACGTTTGAGCAGGTTTTGTTTCTTTGTCCTATCTACGCCGTTCTTGGGCATTTCTGGAATCGGCATTCGGGTATAATGCTCATTGACGTATAAGGTAGGTGGCTTGGTGTTAGTTTTCCAACTGTTGTGTGTTTTTTGCGTTTTCGTGCCATGAACCCATGTTGGGGTGTCTTGTGTCTGTGGTCGTTGAAATAATTAATGCCTAGATTGGTTAAGGTATTTAATTGTGATAATAAAATGATGGTTGGGCTCATTGCTTGGATACAGAACTGTCCCGAGGGGTGTGTTTCACTAGTTAGCCATTTGGCCAGGATACCCGAGGGTATGCCTTTAATGTTGTACTTGTAGAATTGCCTTGAGAGGAATTGATTGTTTACTGCATTTTGATATGTTGGGCATGACACGTTTTCCTCTTTAGCCCACGTGAGTTAAATGCTTTGAATTTATTAAAAGTGAAACCAAGTCATGGTTGAACCATGGAACCAATGTGAGTTGCCATGGACGGACTCATAGGAGACTTGTTACAAAAATGTCGAGTGAAACATGGATCTAGTGTGGGATTCCATGGACGGACTCAACAGGGCATGATTTTTGATGGATGATACCTGGATCTTATTTGTAGGATACTGGGGATGGGTTCAGATGACGGACTGTACCGCACCTAGAGTGAGGCTGGGTTCCTAGGAGGATCGCCAGAACGGGCTTGTAGAGCTATGTAGGGTGACTTAGGGGTTCGCCAGAATGGGCTTGTAGGGTGTTGGTGGATTTTCTCCCTGATTGATGCCTGGTTTCTGATTTGATTATTCCAGGAATGGTCTCAAGGGTTGGTTTAAAAACATGAATGAAATGACCACATTAGCCTGAGGGCGAGATACTGGATGGCCAGAGGGCTTGGTGCTGTTGAGCCCAAAATGATAATAAATTAAATGAATGAAATGAATAATAAAATGTCAACTTAATTGTTAATTTAGTTACTTTTGAGTACTTCTTACTTTATGTCATTTTATTATTCCACTGTTGTTGCATGCTTACACACAGTTGGGCACTGGCCTTTGGTGGGTGCCTACTGGGAATTTATTTCTGACACCCTATTTGGGTCACGCTTTTCGGCCCAAACAGATTACGTTTCTGTAGGTGTGGATAGGGGCAATAGCCCTTATACAGGAACTTGACTATTTCTGTGGAGTAGGATGGCATGGGACTGGGCCTAGGCTCGCGATGCCGCTGCCAGTTGTTTTGCTTGTTTTGCTGTACTTTGTAGTTTATTGTACTGCATTGATGAATAAAATGTTCTGGTTTTTTTCCTAGAACTTGAGACATGTAGCATCATCATATATATATACTGCTGGTTATATCCACCGCTGTTGTGTATTTCAGTTTTGAATGGTTTACTGATTCTTCTGTTTATTGTATGTTTTATTTGTATTCCATTGTGCTACACATTGACAAATGAGGGCATAGTTGCCCCACTATCAGACCTGGGACCTCGATGCTAGTCGGCAGCCTCTGGCGTTTGGGGAGATGTTCTTGAGGTCACGTGGCGAACCGGGTTCGGGGCACCTATTGCATGGCACCCGGGCCCGGGACGTTACAATCATGGTCCGTTTTAATAGATCGGTACCTCTCCCTATATGTTTTATCTTCCAGATTAATTTCTTCCAACTCTCCCATATTAATCTCATCTTTTTAAGTGATTCTTTTCCCTATTAATAATGGGTTTAGATATTGTATTTGATATTTATTACATCTATATGTCATGGATATATAGTTTTCTTCTAGATATCATTCTCTGTAATGATATTGAACATTCCGATTTAGGATAATTCTGTTTGCTAAATTCATGATAATGATACTGAGGTAGGAAGTATATATTTAAAATCCCATAGTCTTGATTAAAAATATGATTAAATAATTGTTGATTATAAATTGACATGGTCTCCAATTACAAAAAAAAATTATATGAATTTATGGAATAATTAATTATTGTAATGAATTGATTATGAAATTGATAGGCTATTGGTATTATGGAACTTGATAGTTTAATGGGTTTGTGTAACTGCACAATTTTCTGGATAATAAATTGATTGAATAATAGAAATGAAGGTATTTATTACTTAATCAAAAAGTGTTATTGTATTTTATTATTAAAAGTTTATGAATGATTTATTGGTTAATATTTCATATTATTCCATGTAATTAAAGTATTTAACCAGGATGTTGTTTTATTAATTTAAATGGTATACCATGATGTGAACTATTTATAAGATGGTATATTATTATTAACTTTTTTAATTTGGATAGATGTGATATATGTGATAGATTGATTAACATGTTTTGGTACATGTAATGATTCTTAGAATTCCCCTGGGATCCTAGACATGGTGTTCTAGACCCAAATACATGGCTATTTTAAAGGATAGTGGGACACAAACTGATCCATCAAAATTCCAAGTTTTGTTGACTGATAGGAAGGTTGTGGGACACGGACCGATGCTTCAAATACCCAGGGGGTCTATGACTAGGCTTTCAAGGAAAACATTTTTGGCATTAGACTATGGTTCCAACTGGTTATGATATTAATTTAAATTAAATTCACAATAACAGAACATGTACAATGAATTGTGAATTTCTATGTGATATGGTTAAGACACTATCATGGGATAAAGTAGGTAATGGTGGTACATGTTTTATCGTGAACACAAGTAATTTATATGCTTAATTAAAGAATAATGAAATATGATAAATATTTACTATATTTAATTTACATTATTCTTTATAAAACTAAATACACTATTATACAGTAGATATTCTTTTAAACACAATTAGTGGAGGTCTAATGAGTTTTACTCACACCCTATTCAGGGTGATTAATTTTTACTCAAATAGAAATCATGTTTCCAAGACACGATAATGGAAAGATCCCTTTCATAGATAGACGAGTTGGGATGGAATATGGATGAATGAACCATAATTTTTTTGGGAACCATGTGGAAGAGTTTTCATTGTCTTTAATTTGGGATTAAATTTTACAGTTGAAACGTATCTTCCATGAAATATCTACTGTTTAGTTTTACATATTGTCATATGTTCTTATTTATCTTGTATTACTATTTTATTTTGGTTATGTATTTATACTCTATTTTCGGTACCCTAATTTGTTTAGGTCCTGATTATTTCTGTAGTTGTTATTTTTTGATAAAGAGGTTATAGTATACACATACTATATATATTTGGGCCACACTCCAAGTTAGTAGCCTATGTATTATGGGAATAAAATAATGATGTGAGATAAATGACCAGCTTTGGGCATCGTTATGTGGAACCTTTGTTAGGACGTTATTGGGGAACTAATGAAAAAAAATGTTTTAGGGGTACCAATCATTAAGGAGGAAACATATGGGGTAAATTGGATGAATAATAAATGATGTATGTTATATAATCCCATCTGATTAACAACAATTAAAATAATGATGGTTCTTAATACTATTGTTAAATAATGTGAAGAGTATGAATTAATTTCATGAAAATAAAACATGAAGAATATTCAAGGAGCATAATGAAACTTTATTAAATCCCATTTGTATAGGGATCTTATGTATTTTAATAATTAATTATTATATATTCATTTGTTAAAGAATCACATTAACTATCCACATAGTGTCGTGATTTTAATGTGTAAGGAAACTCTCTATATATATAACCATAATTAATGTATTATATTTTTTGTTTTATTCTGGTTGATATTATTTCTAAACCATTCCATGAAAAATATACTCTTCTTGAGTAGCATGCATTGTAAATACCAAAATTTCAATGGGTTCTGTTTGTTTCTTGTCTTTTATAAAATTCATATCTCTCTAATAGGATGTGAAGGTTGTATATTTTGAAATAAAACCTAAAAACAAAAGATCTATGATTCACCCCATCCTCATCTCAGTGATCACAAAGATTCCTATTTGTCCTTTCAAAAATGTCTATGTTATACAAGAGCTTTACTCTCTATAAAAGTGTGGATCATATCCTTTAGATCATCCAAAGGCCTAGAAACATCTCCCTAGTCGGTACCCATGACATAAATTATTATGTCATTATATGCATGTTAGGTTCTATTTTATGTGGCACCTAGAATAAGATCATCTATTAGGAGAGATCATGAAACATAGTAGTATATTTTTATCCGTCAATACATTCACATAGTTTAGTGATGTTACAGATATGATCTTTTCATAGTGAACATCTAAAAACTATATAGGAACTTTTCTAATGGATGTTCTTATAGAATCCACATTCCTCTTTTTTGTAGAAACATGATTCAGGAATAGATCAATACTGACATTCTCAATGTATATCCTTAACTACTCCTATGTTTGTGTAAAATGTATTGAGTGTATTCTAATCCCTTACACTGAGTAATGAATTTGAGTAAATGTTTTTTTCCTTCTATGTTCATTTGTATATGTCGTTGTAAATCATCTAGTGAAATGTATAGTTGAACATGTAGAGGAAATGATCATGAAGATCCTCCTAATAGTTGATGGATAGAGGGGATAGATTCCTATTATAGAAAAAATTATTTCCATAAAATGATTTAATGATGAAATAATCCATAGATCTACCCTACAGTTCTAGAATTTCTAGTATGGATCCACACTAAGAGGTAAAATGAACAAGGTTATTCTTGGATTAAACATTCCAGTGAATTACATGAAGCTCATAATTTCAAATTATGCTGGTAGAGTAACGCAGATACCCATCTCACAATATGGTTTACATAAAAATTGTATTATCTCTGTATGTTTATAAAGCCACCGTGTTTGAGATAATGTAATTGGTCACTATATTTGGGGAGGCATTCTCACACATCTGTCCCCTTTTTGGTTGATATATTCATGAAGTATAGAAAATGTGATCTTGAGAAATGAAATTAGGATTCTCCACTAAAGTATGAGCCACACATATTTCTATAATCTACCACATTGTGGAGGAGAAAACTACTTTATCCTTGTTTGATTGATCATGGGACATCATGTGAATGAACAGATTGAGTGTCATAATATTTTAATTAAAAAATATTTCCAATTAGGTAGTATTCTCTAGAGGAGCTAAACATTCATTTTTGGATAAAAATTAAGTAATTTTAGAAATGTTGTGAACTATACATATGAATATATTGTCTTAAAAGATCTTGGCATATTTGATGGTTTTCCCATGATTTTACCATTGTTAATATCCCAATGAGTCTTTGAGAAAGGTATGAAAGGTTAAATTTATAATATGTTGTCAAATATATATTTTAGAGTATTAATGTTTATAGTGGGATCCTAAATCATGGCTGGTACTATGAAGAAATACGATTTTCACCTACTTCATCACAATTACCAGATTTTTGTTTGTCAGGGGACTGAATGTGATGACATTAATGGAGTTAGTGGTAAGTGATGGCGGTTAAATGACATTATAGGAGTGTCAATGGAAATTACCATTTTTTTCTTGTAATAATTAGTTATATAAGTAGGAATGTTTCTCAATCAGGGTATGAGGATGTTTCAAATTTCATGTCCAAGAGAGCATTAATGTAGAGATGTTAAAAATATGAAAAAAATTATCTTCCATGGGATTTTTTTTATAATAATATAATAACACTTAAATTGACTATAATATTGAAAACATGATGCCATGGTTGGTTCTATGAAATGGGTTTTACATTTATAGGGATAGAAAGTGGAATAGTATTGTGAATTTAGGGGAAGGCATCCATTTCGATGTAATATAAATTAAATGGTTTATTTAATTAGTTAAAAAATATAATATAACCCCACTAGTTTGTACTTTCATGCTTACTGGATTGTGGTAGGGATTATTCATTTCATGATGGATGAATCAATGTAGATAACAGGTACATATAGACTCCATCCATTATGATTATTAATATTGAATCGGGGTGCATCATATTTGGGTTGCTAATCTAGATTTGAAGCTTCTATGTTCTACCTTCAGGTAGGTGGATTTATGTTTTTATTTTATGATCCCCATATATGAATCATTTAATTGTATTTTAGATTTCTTATGACTACTACAGATGTCAAATCCCATGTAAGTAAAGAATTATTTATTTTCAAATCTATGTCTATTTATGAATTAGATAGTGTTTAATAGACATAAAAGGAGAATAAATCGAATCTTAAGCATAGAATTCTGTAATATTTTTAAATGATTGTTTTACCACCTTTTGATGGAGATCCATTTTTAAATCTATATTTTGACAATTTTATAAGATCTATTTGTCAAAATAATCTTATTCTTTAGTATTGCGACATTGAAATTTTCTTTGGATAATTTTTTGGTATTTTTATGACAATGTTCATTTTTTAATTAATAGTGAAAAATACTGCATTTTACATCAAAAATGCATTTTCATATTATTTAATTATATGGATATATTATTATTTTAATTGGTTTTAAAGTTTAAATATAGTATATTTTTACCATTTAATCCAATGGTGGTCATTGGGTTTAATTTCACTTTGATATATGACATAAACAATTGCCAATCTTTTTATAGAAATTGTTTCTAAAAAACCCGCTATTTATTTTGACAATGTGAATTATTTTTAAATTATTTATTAGAATTTATGTGTTCAAAATTTGGTAAAATGGATTCCATATTTTTATTCAGAAGTTCCAAATTATTTAATGAAGAATGTTTTCTTTTTTTGGACATTATGAATTGTAACAATGGTAATTATCTTCAATTATCGTGATTAATTAGTAATCGGGTAGTTAAGGGTATTAAAATAATATCATAATAAAAAAATGACCCCAAAATATGTCCTAATGATATTTTTTGTGTCATTTCCGACCATGGGATGTCCTGTTCCAAACTTAGGGACCCCCTGGAATAACTTTTGGGTGATAGTGATACTTTATCATTTTATCTTTAAAGAATGGAGAATATCACAAAAGTATGTAACACCTAAGTAAAACAATTTTAATTTTGCCTAAATAAATGATCTCTTGGACTATAAATAGTAATTGGAATGATAAAATTATTTCCTAAATAATATATATTTTTTAGAATTTTTAGAAATTAAATAAATTAATTGTTTTATGACACCATGATGATACAACGATTACCTCATTAATGAACAATTTCGATAAAATGAAAAGAAAATGTAAAATCTAAGAATTACACTTGTAAAAAACCTATTTTATGAGTATATTTCGAACCATTATCACCTTATCCTCAAAATATATCAATGTGGGACCTTTAAAATCCGAAACTCATTTTAATATAAATGAACATTTCTTGACTTTTCAAGAGTTCCCCTCCTCCCTCTTATAAAAGGCCCTCACCTCTACCTCCTCACCTACACCTCTAAAGCCATTGGATCAGGCAAGATCTACTAATTTTGTCTCTCAACATCCTTCTCTTCATCATAGATGCCTTACCTTAGGTAGAGATCTCTTCAAGAAACCCTTTTGGTTCAAACAAAGAGGAGTTACCCGATTTAAAGATAATGTCTTCACTTGTGTTCTTTTGTTTTGTTTTGCTTCTCCAACCACATAAACTCTTATTATACCTTTAATTTGTAACAAAACTAGTATATTAAATATACTATAATGTTTTTATGAGAAGGACTCAAGCTACAATTACACACACCTTTGTCAAATGGTTAATAAACATACTGTTTCTGTGGATGGAGAATTTCTCCCTCACGAAACAATGATTGTTCAATATTCTTATAACACATTTCATGGTGGTCATTAAGATGTCACTATATTTATATATGATATATATTATGTTTATTCTTTTCTTTATTCTTCTGTATTTTTCATTTATGGCATTCCATTATGGTTTCCATTATGGGTAAAAGCGATATCTTCATTTTAGGAAGTGCGGACTACTGCCCCCTCAAAGTGATTTGATTCGTTAATACCATATGTGGGATGTATAAAGATGGAGTTAATGATATTATAAATGATATTATACTGGAATTATATAATACCTTTATATCATTATGATACTATTCTATTAAATATGAAATAGAGATGAAAGTAGCGTTCATGCGTATGTACGGCTTACCGTCTCCAGGAATGGTGCATTTCATTTCTTACCTCTAAATGTTATGTAATATTATAAATGCATGTATATAATGGATAAATATGATATATATGATATCTACATAATTAATATAATCTGGATATAATGGATATTTTACCACATGAACAACTTGTAATTATAAATATTTATTTTTGACTCAAGTACCAATGATCGACAAAATGGTCGTTATTAACTTAAATAATTACATAGAGTTAATAACATAGTAATAAGTGATATAAATGGAATAATGAAGTAGAAAAAGGTTCTTAAGAAAGTACTAATTAGCTCAAGTTTATTATTCCGGAGATTAAAGAACGATCGAGTCAAGTCAGACATGAGGTAAGGGACTTCATCTCAATCTCCTTTCACTGAGGAATATTTTATTTTATACACAACATTTTTTATATGGTGTATAAACCCATTTTAATTTATGTTTATTGAAAAGGAATATTTTTTATACAATTAATTTTACTAAATGACAAAAGGAAATGTATTTGTCGTACGTATGCGGCGGTAATGACTTCTCCGCCGCCGTGACCATTATTTGAGTTTCGACTTCCTCTTCAAGACATAACTTTTTTTTAAATGAAAAATAAATACCATGTTTTAATTTTCATTTATTTTGGTATTGAAATTGGTTTTGATAATGTTTTTATTATATTAACGTGTTATTGATATATTGTGAATGAAATTTGGAAATGTAATGTTTCCTTTATACATGTTTTATGTGATACAATTATGTTATGGTTCATGGGCATTTCTTATGAAGACAGGTGGTTCCAAGATAAACTAAGGGGGGTGAGCCCGATATAGCTCTTCAATGCATTGGGTAACGCGAATGGGTTAAATTCTATGGTTTTTCCGAAGAGATTTAGGTAATATACTGTTATGGGTATTTCAAACATAACCATGAGGTTTAATCCCTACGTAAGAATGTTATGAATGCTTCAAGTTACCTTTATGTCTTGTGATTTCTATGAGTTATTCATGATTTAATGAGGTATGTTATGGTTCTTATGTTTTATGAGTAAAGTATGATTTCATTGATTCTTATGTATACATGGACTAATGTTTTCATTCCTTATTTTTATATACCTTACTGAGCTTTTAATGCTCATCCCTAGTTTTTGAAATGTTTTTCGCAGGTCAAGGGAAAGGTACATGATGTGATTATAGTGTCAAGGAAGTGTCATGAAAGAATCTATGTTTTGTTTTAAATATGTTTCCTTGGATGGGAAAAGTGAATATTGTCTTTAATGAAACCACCTTGTTTAAATGTGGAATGCAATGCATGATTTATGATCTAATTCTCTAAAACTCTAATCCTAAAAATATCCTCAATGTGTAATCTTGTAATAACTCATGATAAAGTATTATTTAAGGCCAGGGTCTTATAGTTGGTATCAGAGGTAATTTTAGATAACTTTAGGAGTTATAATTCTATTAAATGATTATTGAAAAATATTTTTTATGGTAAAATTGAAATGATATAGCATTTGAAGATTACCATGTTGCTTCATCTAAGACATGTTTGTTCAGAATGGTTTTCTGTAGAGGAAATAGGGAAGAAGTGCTAGGAAGGCATATAGAAATAAATGGCCATCCAAATCAACATCCTGAGATGGCCGGAATTAGAACTGAATAGTTTTTTTGTAGTAGTGGCACAATTTTATCAGGTGATAAATAGTGGTGGTATCAATTGATGAGATCAGCCAGATCAATCACAGCGGAACATGTTAGTAGTGGAACATTTCACGAGGCAACATCCCCCATCATTCAGAGGATCATCTGACCCTGTGCTAGCTGAAAGGTGGATTAAAGCACTGTAGAAGATTTTTGATGTCATGGGGTGTTTAGACAATCAAAAGGTTAGTCTTAAAATTTACAGTTTGGAGGGTGAAGCAGATCAGCGATGGTCAATGGTTAAAAATATCAGGGACACTGATGATATTGATGCTATTGACTTGGATGAATTCAAAGGTATGTTTCATGAGAAATATTTTCCTAAGGCTGTTCGACTTAGGATAAAAAAATAATTCTTGGAATTGAGGAAAGAGGACGACTCAATGGCTGCTTATAAAGAAAGGTTCACTCTATTGGCATGGTATGCTCCAAATTTTATTTGAGACCTTGATAGTAAAATCAATAATTTTTACTCAAGATTAATGCCAAAATATCGAAGGTCTTTAGCTTCTCGCGAGTTCAAGAGTTATGAAAAGCTTGATCGATTTGCTGAGAAGGTGGAAATGGAGTTTTTCTAAGATCAAGTGTTCTATAACAACCAACAGAAAAAGAGACCGAGGTGGCAGGAGAGAAGAAAGAATCCTTCAAAAAGTTCGATAGTAAGAAAACTATGTTTTCAGTTTTTCATAGATGTGGTAAAAGGCATGCTGGGGAATGTCTTCTAAATTCAAGAATGTGCTACCGATGTGGTAAGATGGGACATTAGGCTCATGATTGCACTAAAAAAGATCGAGGTGATGGTAAGACAAAATTTTATTTACACTTAGTGAAATGTGTCAAGTGCAATGAGATGGTTGATTATGCAAACAATTTTCAGTCAAAGATCTTGAATTATGGGAAGCAGTCAGAATACAAGTTGAAAGGTGTTGTGAAATCCTTTCCAACTACTTCAACAGATGTTGGGCCATCAAATGAAGTGGTATCAGGTAATTTGTTTGTTTTCTCAGATTATGCTAATGTGTTTTTTGATTCTGGGTCTACACATTCTTTCATCTCTGAAAAATTTTCTAGTAAATTGGGAATTTCTTCTCAAAAAATGACTCTTGAACTTGTGTTAAAAACACCTGGGGAAATTTTGAGGCAAAAAGAATTTATAAGAGTCTTCCTATCCATATCCGTGGAAAGAACCTACTTGAAAACCTTACTGTTTTACCTCTAGTATAGATTGCTGTTATCATGGGTATAGATTGGCTCTCTGTTTACCAGGCTAAGATTGATTGTAGAGCTAAAGAAGTTTATTTTCAGAAATACTTTCAGTTATTGTAAAAGAATAAACCCTTACTGTTGATAACATATTAAGAGGCTGAGAAACTTGTAAAAGATGGAAATGAATGTTACCTTGAACATATTGTTGAAAAGAAAAGAACTATTCAGATTAATGATGTGCTAGTGGTAAATGAGTATCCTGATGTTTTTCCTGATGAGTTGCATAGAATAATACCAGATCGGGAAGTTTAATTCACTGTTGACATAGTTCTTGATGCTAAGCCAATTTCAAAACCTACTTATCGAATTGCTCAAATTGAACTTTCAGAGTTGAAGTACAAATTGCACGATTTATTAGAGAAAGGTCTCATTCGACCTAGCACATCACCATGGGGTGATCCTATCTTATTTGTTAAAAAAAATATGGTTCTATGAGACATTTCATTAATTAAAGAGCCTTGAATAACATCACTGTTAAGAAAAAATATCCTTTTACTCATATCGATGATTTGTTTGATCAGCTCCAGGGAGCTCAGTATTTTTTGAAAGATTGACCTGAGATTGGGGCACCATTAGTTGAAGGTAAAGGAAGAAGATATTCCGAACACCCCTTTTCATACAAGATATGACCATTATGAATTTGTAGTAATTCCTTTTGGGCTAACCAATGCACCTAATGTATTCATGGACCATATGAATAGAATATTACATGAGTTCTTGGATAAGTTTGTGGTTGTTTTAATTGATGATATTTTAGTGTTTTCTAAAAGTAAAGAGGAGCATTAAAGTCATTTAAGAGTTATTTTTCAAATATTAAAACAAAACAAATTGTATGGGAAATTCAGCAAGTGTGTGTTTTGGTTGCAAAAAATTTCATTCCTTGGTCACATTGTTTCTAAAGATGGAATAACTGTGGATCCTGCAAAAATCAAGGTTGTTGAATAATGGAAAAGACCCACAAATTTAATAGAGATTCGTAGTTTTCTTGGTTTTATAGGCTATTACCGAAGGTTTATTAGAAAGTTTTCATGGTTATCTAGTCTAATGACTAAGCTAACTCGGATGGGTGTTGCGTTTATCTGGACAGAAGAATGTTATGATTATTTTCAGGAAATGAAAAAAAGATTGGTGAATGCTCCATTTTAAGCACTACCATCCAGGAATAGCTAGTTTGTTATCTACAGTGATGCTTCATTGAAAGGACATGGTTGCGTCCTAATACAGAATGATCAGGTAATTGCTTATGCTTAACGTCAGATGAAAACTCATGAGGTAAATTACCCTACACATGATTTGAAATTAGCTACTGTTGTTTTTGCTTTAAAAATTTGGAGGCATCATTTGTATGGTGTAAAATGTGAAATATATACTGATCGAAAAAGTTTAAAGTATATATTCACTCAGAAAGAATTGAACATGAGACAGATGAGATGGATGGAATTAATCAACGATTATGATTGTACAATTCATTTCCATCTGAGAAATGAAAATAAAGTGGATGATTCTTTGATTCAAAAAAGTAATGCTTCATTAACCATGTTACATTTGGAACGTGATCCATTGGTTAAGTATTTGATGAACTTTGGCATAGAAGTTGTTGGTGTAGGATGTTCTTCTATTTTGTTTCAGGTATCAGTGAAATCTTCTCTATCAGACAGAATTAAGGAAGCATATAAGCAAGAAAGTGGGTTGCAGAAAAAGGTAGAGTTGGTTCAGATGGGTGTGTTTCCTAAATTCAAAATTGATAATGATTTTGTTTTGAGATTTGGGAGGAGATAGTGTGTGTCGTGTGATTCATAGTTAAAGAGAGAGTTGTTATGTGAAGCTCATAGTTCTCCGTTTTCAGTTCATCCAGGAAGTACTAATATGTATATAGATCTTCGAGAGTACTACTGGTGTGATGGAATGAAAATAGATATTGTTGATTTTACTGTGAAGTGTTTGACTTGTCAATAGGTTAATGCAGGGCGGCAGTTACCGAAGGGAATGCTTCATCCATTACTAGTACCAGAGTGGAAATGGGAGAATATGCCCATGGACTTCGTTGTTGGATTTCCGAAGACACCTCAAGGAAATAATGCAATATGGGTTATTATTGATCGCTTGACTAAATCTACTCATTTCCTTGCTATACGAGATAATTTTTCCCTAGATCAACTTTTTAATTTGTATCATAAAGAGATAGTTAGGTTACATGGAGTTCCACTCTCCATTGTATCTGATCGTGATCTCAGGTTTACTTCAAACATTTGGAAAGGCATTCATAAGTCATTGGGTACTGAATTAAATTATAGTACATATTTTCATCCTCAATCAGATGGGCAGTCAGAATAAAAAATGTATACATTAGAGGATATGATACGTGCTTGTTCGATTGATTATCAAGGAATTTGAGACCAACATCTTTCTTTGGTTGAGTTTTCTTATAATAATAGTTTTCATTCTAGTATACAAATGGCACCTTTTGAGCCATTATATGGGAAGTAGTGTCAAACTCCGACTTTATGGGATATAGTTTGTGAAAGGAAGTTGATGGGAACAGAATTGTTAAAAGAGTTGGTAGAAAAAGTTCAGCTGATACAAAGACACATGATAATAGCTCAGAGTAGGCAGAAAGTTTGTTCAGACAATAGGAGGAAGGATCTATCTTTTAAGGTAGGTGATTATGTCTTCCTCAAAGTTTCATCATGGAAAACTGTGATGCAATTTGGTATGAAAGGAAATATGATTCCAAGTATTTTTGGGCCATATGAAATTAGGGAGAGATTTGGATCAGTTGCATACAGAGTGGCTTTACCTCCAAGTTTATCTTAGGTACAAAATGTTTTTCATACCGAGTAGGTGTTATGGAATAATTTTATTCATCAAGTAAAGGTTTTTTTTGAAAAACCACATGATTGAAGAGGCAACATGGGAATCTAAAAATGCAATGAGGGATAAATACCCCCACTTATTCGATAAGTAAATAAATTGCGGGGACGCAATTTTTTATAGGGGGGAGGATGTAACATCCCAATTAAGTAAAGAATTATTTATTTTCATATCTATCATTATTTATGAATTATATAGTGTTTTAACGACTTAAAATTTGAATAATTCCAATCTTAAGCATAAAATTCTCTAATATTATTAAAAGATTGTTTTACCGCCTTTTGATGGAGAACCATTTTAAAATTTATATTTTGACAATTTTATATGCTCTATTTCTCAAAATAAACTTGATGTCTAGTATTTGGAAATTTAAATTTACTTTTGATAAATTTATGGTATTTTTTGACAATGTTCATTTTTTAATGAATAGTGAAAAATACTGCATTTTACTTCAAAATTGATTTTTCATCTAATTTGATTTTATGGATATATTATATTTTTAATTGGTTTTAAAGTGTAAATAGGATATATTTTTACCATTTAATACAATTGTGGTCAATGGGATTAATTTCACTTTGAAATTGGACATAAATAATTATCAATCTTTTGATAGAAATTGTTTCTAAAAAACCCGCTATTTGTTTTGACAATGGGAATTGTTTTCAAATTAATTATTGAAATTTATGTGTTAGGAATTTGGTAAAATGGATTCCATATTGTTAATCATAAGGTCCAAAATATGTAATTAAGAATATTTTGTTTTTTTTTTGACATTATGAATAGTAATGACAGTAATTATCTTTAATTATTGTGATTAATTAGTAATCGGGTAGTTAAGGGTAATAAAATAATATCATAATAATATCAAATGACCCCAACATGCATCCTAATGATACTTGCTATGTCATGGCCGACCATTTTATGCATTTTTCCAAACATAAGGACCCCATGGAATCACTTTTGGGTGATAGTGACACTTTTTCGTTTTATTTTTAAAGAAAAGAGAATATCACAAAAGTATGTAACACCTACATAAAATAATTTTAATTTTGTCTAAATAAATGATATATTGGTCTATAAATATTCATTGGAAATCTAAAACGATTTCCTACATCATAGTATTTTTTTTATAATTTTTAGACTTTAAATAAATTAAATTTTTTATGACACCATGATGATGCAGTGATTACCTCATTAATGAAAGATTTAAATAAAATGAAAAGATAATGTAAAATCTAGGACTTAAACTTGTCAAATACAAATTTTATGAGTATATTTCGACCCCTTATCAACTTATCCTCGAAATATATCAATGTTGGACCTTTAAAATCCGAAACTCATTTTAATATAAAGTTACATTTCTGGACTTTCAAAGAGTGCCCCTCCTGCTTCTTATAAAAGGCCCCCATATCTACCTCCATACCCAAACCTCTCAAGCCATTGTATCAGAAAATATCTTATCATATTGTCTCTCCACATCTTTTTCATCATCATAGAAGCCTTCGCTTAAGAAAAAAGCTCTTCAAGAAACCCTTTGGGTTCAAACCAAGAAGAGTTACCGGATTTAAAGATAATGTCTTCACTTTTGTTCTTTTGTTTTATTGTGAATCTCCAACCCCCTAAAATCTATTTACACCTTTATTTTGTAAAAAAACATTATATTTAATATACTGGTATGTTTTTATGATAATTATTTGCGCTACACTTACACACACCTTTGTAAAATTGTTAAAGAACTTACTATTTCTGTGGATGGCGAATTTCTGTCTCACGAAATGATGATTGTGAAATATTCTTCTAGAACATTTCATGGTGGCCATTAAGATGTAACTATATTTTTATATGATATATATTATTTTTATTTTTTTCCTTATTCTTTTGTATTTTTCATTTATGGCATTCCTTTATGGTTTCCATTATGGGTAAATGTGATATCTTTATTTTATGAAGTGCAGACTACCACCCCCTCAAAGTGATTTGATTCGTTAATACCATATGTGGGATGTATAATGATGACGTTAATGAAATTATAAATTATATTATACAAGAATTATTATATACTTTTATATCATTATGATTTCAATCCATTAAATATGAAATAGAAATAAAAGTAGTGTTCATGTGTAAGTACAGCTTACTGTCTCCATGAACGGTGCAATTCTTTTATTACCTCTAAATGTTATGTAATATTATAAATTGATGTATATACTAGATATATAAGATATATATGATATCCACATTATGAATATAATTCTTTATATAATTGATATTTTACCACATGAACAACTTGTAATTATAAGGAGTTTATTTTGGACTCAACTACCAATGATTGACAAAATGGCCATTATTAACTTAAATAATTACATAGTGTTCATAAAATGAGAATAATTGAAATAAAAGGAACAACGAACTTGAAAAGGGTTCTTAAGCAAGGTGAAATTAACTCAAGTTTATTATTCAGGAGATTTAAGAACGATCGAGTCAAGTCGGACACGAGGTAAGGGACTTCATATCAATATCCTTTCATTGAGGCATATTTTATTTTATATACAACTTTATTTTATACAATGTATAAACCCCTTTGACTTTTACATTTATTCAAAAGGAATCTTTTTTATATGAATCATTTTACGAAATGATAAAAGGTAATGTATTTGTCGTACGTATGTGGCGAGAATGACTTCTCCGCCGCCGTGACCATTATTTGAGTTTCAGCTTCCTCTACAAGCCATAACTTTTATTAAATGAAAAATAAATACCTTTTTTATTATTCATTTATATTTTTATTGAAAATTATTTTTATAACGTTTTTATTATAACAATGTGTTTTTGATATCTTGTTATTGAAATGTGGAAATGTTATGTTTCCTTTATGCATATTTTATGTGATATGATTATGTTATGGTTCATGAGAATTGTTTATGAAGACGGGTGGTTCAATGATAAACTAAGGGTGGGTGAGCCCGATATAGCTATCCAATGCATTGGGTAATGCGAAGGGTTTAAACACTAAGGTTTCTCCGAAGTGATTTATGGAATATACTATAATGGGTATTACAAACGTAACCATGAGGGTTACTCCCATGTAAGAATGTTATGAATGCCTCAAGTTACCTTTATGTCTTATGATTTCTATGAGTTATTCATGGTATTATGAGGTATGTTAAGGTGTTTATGTTTTATGTGTAAAGTATGATTTTATTGATTCTTATGTATACATGGACTAGTGTTTTCATTTCATATTTTTATATACCTTATTGAGATTTTTATGCTCATCCCAGGTTTTTGAAAAGTATTTCACAGGTCAAGGGAAAGGTACATGATGTGATGATAGTGTCAAAGAAGTGACATGAAATAATCCATGTTTTGTTTTAAATATGTTTCATTTTATGGGAAAAGTGAATATTGCCTTTAATGTAACCACCTTGTTTAAATGTGGATTATAGTGCATTTTTTATGACATAATTCTCTAAAACTCTAAACCTGAAAAGATCCTAAATGTGTTATCTTGTAATAACTCAAGATTAAGTAATGTATAAGGATGGGTCCTTATAACAGAACCCACGGTAGTTTATTTGTGGGTAATTTCATAAAAATGAGGTTTTCTAGTGATGGAAGTGATTACCCAATAAAAAATTCCCATCACATGGGATATAGTTCATTATCACATGGTGTGTGTATATATTTTTAAATTATCAATGATTTTTGGGAACTATATTTCATATACATGTAGTACACTCCATGAAGTGGGACATTCCCTTGTGTATGAGAAAATGGACTAAGAAGATATGTTATGAGGACATGACCATGTGGTAGTACAATGACAGGTACACAATCACTAACTAATATAAATGAGAAATGATATGAAGAAAAGACCGTAAACCATATGTGATGCATAATTTCACGTAATAAGACTACTATCTATGATGTTTCTCAGGTCCACTAATGAAATGTGACATACATTCCACACCCAGGTGTCTAGGTAGGGTTACACACCATGTAACTATTAGTAAATGCAGGGTACATTTCTTTTACATGATGAAGACTAGGAGGAAACATGGATATTGTGAGATAAATAGATATACATTATGTACCCATGGAGGAAATAATGTATACTCCCCTCAGAGTCTTTTTCCTGACATAAATCCTTCTTTGGCACACAAATTTTTCCACTGAGTACTATTTCATGTGTGGCGTTACATGTAGAATGATATTATGTTCTTTGCTTCTGAAATCATTGATAATATGTGGTGTAATTAATATTGGTTTATTCTTCTAGTGATTCACGTAAAATGAGTTATTGGGTTTTGTTTTGTTCCCTTCATCCTTCCACATGAGGAGACAGTGAATAATCAAGTCTTAAAAATCAGGTGTGATCCAATATATGAGGTTGGTTTAGAAAGAGTCTTTGTATTCCTATATGAGATTTTTGGTGTGATCCTCTCTCATTTAATATTCATCTATAGTTTGGATTGGATTATTTTTTATGTACAACATATGCATGCTTTGATCCCCAATCTGGTATGCTATTATAGTTAGGTTATTAGGAAACCCATAGTGGAATTGGTAAGATCCACCATCTGTGTGACAATATCTTCAGAGATCTAGTTCAGGTTTTAGAAATAACCTAAACTCCATGGTGATATCCACTATATAATCACAATACTCTATGTTTTATTGAGATATTGTTCATGTAATTCCAAACAAATATAAATCCTTAAATTATTTCTATTGATGATATATGCCCTATGGATTGAGTTCTACCAGATTAACATTACCTTAATCAATTGGGTATACTGTATGTGTTATCATGGACCCTTAAATATGGATTATAGTTTCCAGGATAATTCCATACATTTTATGAATTGTGGTTTTATGGGCCATCGAACTAGATTTTATTGTGGTTGCACATGGTTCTGGGATTCAAGCACAGTCCCTCAGAGATATAGTAAAACATTTAATTCTTAGCTGGTCTATCAAGATATAGATAAACATATATCTTTCATTTCATAACAATAATATCTAGGTTTTTTCAACGTAGTCTTGTCTGATGATATGATTCATGGAATTTGTTGTGTGGAGATTACAATTATCATGATTATTTGTTTCTGTTGAATTTTTGGAACCTACATGGATTGTATATACTCACCATAAATGGTAATTTACTTCATGTCATATGTCTTATGAAATTTTTTTATATACTATTTAAGAAATTGGTCGACATTGTTTTTTGAAGGAAAATAGACCTTGGAACAAATCATGTACAACGGTTTTCCCTAGAGACTTTTAGTTAGGGTCTCTCCATTATTTCCTCTTTTTCATTTCTCAGTAATTTGGGAACCCATTTCTAGTTTGGCATGTATTTTTACCTTTATGATGATGTACTAAGACATTATATTTTATCATATTGAAATAATGTTTGACAATCTAGATGTTCATTTTTATTTCATATCTATACACTATTTCATGTTGATATATATGGTTGTGTGTGATTGTAGGTTCCTGAGGATAAATCCACAAAGGTGTGTGATATGACCACTCAATTCTAGATGCTTGCCTCTAGTTATTTGGTGGCAAAATTGGGGTGGTAATACTCATCTCACCAACAACTAGAGAGTCCCCAGTGGGTTAGGATGTTATATAGGGGTATCAGTGTACACCCCTTTATATGATAGTGTGTGGAGTTGTAACTACATGAGGTTTGGTTTGGGAATGTATATAATGACTGATGAAGTGGCCTGAGTATTGTATTATGGCTTGGTAACCCACTGTTGGTGCATTGAATGAAACATCCATTTAC
The DNA here is from genome assembly GCA_963277665.1 of Viscum album. Lineage (NCBI taxonomy): Eukaryota > Viridiplantae > Streptophyta > Magnoliopsida > Santalales > Viscaceae > Viscum > Viscum album. The sequence continues at coordinate 1,568,404,719 of OY728133.1, read as the reverse complement.
ATGGCCTTTGACTATCATCATACCAACATGAAATACTACGATATTAGGTGAAAAGAACCTATAGTACAAGGATCATATTTAATTGAGTCATTTAGCATTCATTCTTTATCTATATTTACAAGAATTATATTGATTATGGTATGTCATGATAATAATGGATATGTCTCAATGATGATTTCCAGCTCAAATTTCAAGATTTCATCATGTCAATTCCCATTTTAGTGATGAGGATGTAGTTTATGGATCTATTTATGAGTTATTTCATCTATGAGGGAACATAGAAGTGATACAAATTATTGAATAGTGCATTAATCCACCTCTTGTGTGTTGGAAGTTTTTTTGACATTATGTGTGTTGAGTGGCTATAGATTCAAATGTATACTGAAATTACGTGTATATGATTATCAAATTGCATATGGTTTAGTGATAATTACTATTTAATTTTAATTATGAGACTGACCATCAGAATGTAGAGGTTTGTATTGAGGTGGTAGCTCAAGTTTACAAGAAGTTGAACACCAAAAAATTAGATAGTTTCTCTGAAAACAGGCCTTATTTTGTGTGTAGTATCTTGTTTCAATTATTTTTGAAGATGGTACACATTAGTGGAGTTAAAATCTCAATAATAGAGATCACACGTATATCTTTTTATGCCAGAACCACCTTATAAGGTGATACAGGGCTGTTTTGCGATTTTGTTGTGAATTTAGCTCGTGTTTATGTCCCCACTTTTTTGTGGTAATAGTGGTGAGACTTATCTAGTGTATCAATTGGAATCGACAGATCTTGATATAGGTGATTTTATATGTGGATTCAGGCATTAAAGGAGGAGAAATTATACACCCACCAAGAATCATTTTTGGGATGCGATGTATAATTGTGTGTGTGAGTAAGTGCTTCTCAATTTTACATCACAGCCCAATAATTTTATCAATGATATATTGTAACAAAAAAGTCAAACTAATTTTGTTTGGTGACATGATGGTACATAGAAAGGATATATTTAAGATGTAAGTGTTTCTAAACTGAAGGATTCGAGTGTCGCTAAATTCTATTATTTTTGTCTTTTCTAGTCAAGATGATGTTTTTGTATATAGGCACAAGACACATTTCAAAAAAAAATTGCTTATTTGTGATCCAATGTGTTTAGTGGGGTCCATTTTCCTCTAAAATTGTGTGAAAATGATAATGGAGAGGTGGATATATGATCCTAATTAATCCAAAAGTGTGATGTAAGCCCGTGTGGAGGTCAAGCTTCATGTGGAATGTTTTTATTGATGGTATTGAGGACCTCCATTTTCTTCCTCACCAAAAAATTCTTTCTTAATTTTAATTCCCATATGAATACCAATAGTGTGGGTTGTAGTGTATGTAATTCAGATGTATGAAATTTTATATCTTATTTATGAAAAATCTCAATACAAGAGTTGTCAGCTAATATATTGGAGGATAGAACTGAGTTTTATAGTTGTCTAGTATGAACATTATATTAGTTTTTTATATGACCATATAGTTCATTTGTTATATATTAGGTATACATATGTTTTCCCCAATGGAATTCTTGTCATACATCCCCTTCTAGTGTTTCTCCTACAAGGAAATACCCCATGGATGGCATGATATCTAAAATAGCATATCAGAAGAACCTCTTTGGTTGTGAGATCTGGATCTGCTCTTCTAGGAGTCTTCATACTATGGGATTGATTAGCCAATTTTGTTAACCTAGTAAACTCTTTTTTTAATAGGAGGACAGGGAGAAAATGTTATTTTCTATAGATTAAAATCCCCAAAATCTGGAGAGATTATCTACAATTGACAAATAATGACTTCTTAGACAAATGGTTGGGGAAAATTAGTTCTTATAGTTTGGACATAAAAAGAATGATTTCTAGATCATTGTGTTGGAGGATGGCATACTAAGTTTGGATTACTATATCCATGATAGTTCATTAGAGTTATTGATGATACTATTTGGTGTGATATGAACCCCAATATTATTTTTTAGAGTACTGAGTTGGATATTTCACCCTTATTGGATTGATTTGTGGTTGTATTTTTTCACCCACATATACTCAACATCAAAGTTGGATACCATGAGAGAGTTGAGGATGATTCTAGACAAGTGTAGGGAGTACCAGATTTATGGGTATCTGTTATAGGGATAGATCAATATTTTGGATGTCTAATTATTAGCTTATGTATTCTAGGTCGTGGGAGTGATAGTGGAATAAGAAATGGTTGAGGTATTGTTTTCGTAAGATCCACCCAATGGCATAGATATGGATTTATATGGTAAATGTGGTGTTTCTATTTGTTATTGTTATGTGAGGAAACTAAACAGCTGAAATCATAGTAGTTGGTGGTTGAGTGTGAGGATGGTGTAACATATATCTATTTGATGGTTTTTACCCATCATGTTATTCATTTATTAAATGTGGACTATATTTTGGATATTTTTTGTGATGTCTCACATGAATAGATAATGACATGATGTATTCTTGATTTATATTCCTAATGTGGATTGCTTTTCATCCTTCTTGGGGAAAACGTTGAAAAAATCATGTTGTGAGACGTGGGGTTCATAAGATTAGATTCCCTTAGTCATACACCAAATTGAGTGGAGGTTTTATAATGATCATTCAAAATAAGGAATTTTGGTTATGAATGTGGTAGAATATTGTAGAGTTTATAACATTATGTTTCACCAATTAGTAGGTGACAAAAGAGGTGCCCATATGGAAGTTAAAATGAGATGCTTGACTTTTTTGTTTTTTAGATAGTGATTCCATAGGTAGAGAGAGGTCGCAAAAATATATGGTTGATCAGAGACTAACAAATCATGTTTTGAAAATTCCTTACCATTTTGTGAGTAGAGCTTTGTGGTGAGTTTGGGATGCTTGTGCGAGCTCGAGAAAACTAGTATTCCTGGAGTTTCCACAATGATCAATTTAGAATGTAATTCTTTATATTTCCTGATTTTGGACAAAATTAATGAATAATTTGGGACTAGTGTAGAGACCCAAATCTTAATGTACATGGAAATTACATTACTTTTGAGAAATAATTAATAAATAACAAAAACAGACACTCACGGACCGTAATAGTTTAGTGACGTGGAAACTCGGAACATAGTCTTCTAATCGTGGTGGAAGATCTTCAACATCTCCAAAAAAGATCTCCCTTTTTTTCTTACCTAAAATCTTTCTTTATATCCTTTGGAAAAGAAAACATAAAAAAACGGTGATCTCAAATGCTCAGTAAGGGTAAACATGGATAACATTGAACAATCCATAATCATTTGAATGCAAAAACATGAACATGAAATTTAAATATCAAAATCTTGAGCAAAGACATAAATCATGGATGTACGTAAGTCATATATCATAATATAACATCAACCATGATAAAATATAAGGGGAATAAAACATGTAATTTTGGCAACCATTCAGCACATGTTATGATTTCCATAGTATCCAAGGCATTGCTGCCAAGACCATCTTAGTGGACAAAGTCCCTTTCTGAATTGGGTTCACTCCTCGTTTCAGTCCTGTAACACTGAACCAGATTAACATAACTTTCCAGCCATGTCTATCTCATGAGATATAAATATTTACCCAACGCACTGTATGGAGTTATAGGTCCCACCAATCTCATAATGAAATCAATCTTACTTGTGCCACAAAATAAACATAAAACATTCATCATAACCCAATGAATAAAATAGTTTTCATAAACATCATCCCATCATAACATAATCCATATAAAAAAATGGATATCATTTCATTATAAGAAAATTGAAACCATTTAAATCATAGAGACATTAAAATTGAAACATACACATATGAAATAATGTCATCTTAGATGTAAAATTGTTTTGATAAAACACTTGAAATGAATTTTTGAGGAAAATATCCTTCCTTGTTCAAAATCATTTTCTTTTCACAAAATGCCATGAAATTTTAAAAGTAAAGGATTTTGTCGAAAATAGTCATGAAATCATGTAGATTAAGATTCATGAAAATGAGGCATTATGAAACTGTAAAAATCCGTTCTCGCCGTATAAGTTAAAAATACAATTCTCCTCGTACTATTGTCGGAAAAGTCAAAAAGTACCTCGTATGGTAAAAAAAGAGATTCCTTGCATACCATGTTGTAAAAGTCAAAAATGGTTAAAAATTAATTTAAACATACATGAAAACAATTTTATAAAACATGGACATGGATGATAGAAATAACCCCACTAAATACTTATGAATAAGAAATCTCGGATAAAAATGAGATTTGCAAAATTATCCCTTACCTTAGATCTGATATGCTTTGTATGGATCTGAACATCCTGTATAATGATTTAAATAATTTCATTGAATTATTACATAATCATATTCATTGTTATCAAAACATATATGTTTCACTTATGACTTTATATTACACATTCTTTTGTAAATTCCATGTAAAAGCAGTGTTTTGTGAAAAATCATTTCATTTATCGTATGTGTTTTGATATGTCGTTCTTGATATTATTAATTATATCCTGATTTACATAATTATAGAATGTAAAACATTATTTATATATAATATATATTAATCATATACATATATAGTATAGATCAATAAATGGAATGAAATACACCCTTCATGGAGACGGTAGGTCGTACGTACGCATGAACGCTGTTTTCATTTCCTTATTGAATTCAATGAAATTAAATAGATGACATAAAAATATATATAAATAAATCCAGTAGCATTATTATGTCATATATTTAATTATTATTCATTATATATAAATTATAATCATTCTTGAATGGTTAATCATGGAAAATGAATCTCATCGTGTTCGTGGAGACGGTAGTCCGTACGTACGCACGAGCGATGATATCATTCCCATGATCATGGAATTGTATTGGAGTGTATTTATACTATTTAAGAATCAATATAACTTTACAGTAATCATATTTAGTAATTATTTATACCATTATACCCATCCATGTAAGGTGGTGGTGGAAAATAGATTACACCATGGCCTGGAGATGGTATTCCCTACGTACACACGCGCGGTGATTTCATTTTCTGTAGGATGGATTGATGGTGAAATAGGGTTGTTTCATACTTATAATAACATATCAGTATATGAGTGATACTGATGTTATTACTTCATAATGAAACAACTATATACGAAGAAGTTGAAGAAGAAATAAAGTTGAAAGAATCGGTAACGGACATTACCTCGTCTTTGAAGTGCCTCTTTGAGACCTCCTCTTAGCGCAATAAAATTGGTCTTTGAAGAAGACCAAAACCTCTAGGATGTTTCTAGGGAAGTGTAGAAGATAATTTCTTAGGGGTTTTCCAAGATTTAAGGCTCAATTTGGTGTTAGGAAGAGATGGAGGAGGGGCCCTTTTATAAGGGAGGAGTGGGGCACCTTTGGAAATCTTAAAAATATTAATTTATAATAAATCTAACCCCACATATAAACCTCCAAAAATGACTCATATTTGAATATTAGATGATATAGGGTTGTAATATCATCAACCAATAAAATTTAGACATGTTAGGAATTTATTTTAAACATTATCAACTTGATTTATCCTTATTTAATCAATTTAATTTTATTTCTGGTAATATCATTCTAAATTTTATATTATAAAAATTAGTTACTTAATTGTTGTGAATTTTCCATAATTGGATAATTTATAACATTTTAGACCATATAAATTTAAATTTATAATTTTTATATGTTTTTGTGATTTTTAAACAATTTTATAATATGTTATTTTTATAAAATAACAATATTGTCAATTTTGACATTATTCATTTATTTGAATTTAAATAAAATATATACAGAAGATCTGTTCAAACAAAAAGGTTTAACAGATTCATAAAAGGTCATATGTATCAATAAAATTAGTGGATCACATTAAATAGTCCATATAATATTAATTTTATTATTTTTAAAACCATTTATTTTGTTTATCTCTTAATAAATTAATTACTACAACATTTTTGTATAATTATTTAATATACTTATTTGGTGCCCAAAAATTAAAAATAAAATACTATTATTAATATAAATCTATCACCTTTCACAATAATAATTTTACTCAAATTTATCATCTTAAAATCACAATATTTAAATTGTAATATTTATTAAATTATGAAGCTAACAACTTTGGAATCATTTAAAATAATATAATATAAGTGTCATAATCGCTTTTATAAGGCTTCAAATGGTCAAATATTCAACCATTGTATGATTATGATTTAAATTTACATGACTAATAAGTTTTGTTTAGGGTTTTGTACCATTTATGGTCACTATTAGTTTAATAAAAACTATATTCTTGATTTTTTCACTAGATAAACAATTTTTGCATTACTATTATGTCACAATTAATGATAATTATTTAATCCCTAAAAATTAACTAACTAAAAATTATTATACTTATAATATTTAAGAGAGTGACATGTTCTCACTTTCATTGGTTTTAATAATAATTAAATTATTTTCATGGTCAAAAGTCCATAAAATTTATATAATCCGACACTTAGGTTATATGGGTCGACTTTTATTTATCCAATAGGATTTTGAAAAGTTTTAGGGTAATTTTATAATCTTATATTTACCCTTAATTACCCGATTTACCTTTAACTGCAGTAAATAAAAATTACCGTAGTAACTATTCATAATCTCAAAAAAATAAAAGTAACCTATTAACATAATTTGGACCCACTGAATCCAAATATGGAATCCATTTTTCAAAATTCAAAACACAGAAGTTTCAAAAATTAAATTAAAATTAATCACGTTTTCAAAATAAAACGGGTTTTTTGTTTAAAACATTGCAAAAGATTGAATTAATTTAACCTATGAATTCAATGTAAAATCAATGATAATGGAATACATTACATTAAATGGTAAAAATATATTCTATTAATACTTTAAAACCATTCAATATTATAATTTAACCACATAAGTTATTATGATGAAAAATGTTGTTTTTAATTAAAATATTCAGTCTTTTTACTATCCATTAAAAAATGAATGTTATCAGAATAATATGAAAAATTTATCAAAGGTAAAATCTTATATCCTGATTCCAAAGAATAATTTTATTTTGTAAAGTTTAACTTATAAATATGTCAAAAACTATATTTAACGTGGGTGCGCCATCAGAAGGCGGTAAAACTGCATTTTTTGAAAAATAATTATTTTACCTGAAAAATTAATTTTGTTATTATACCATGTTCAAGAAAATGTGTAAGATGAATAACAATGTTATAAAATTCAAAATTTATTTAGTGCTATTCATAAAGTCGAGTTCATAATAATATTATAATAATATATCATTGTTTAGTAAAACCCGGTATTGCGTACAACACACACTATCGAGGAAGGTCGCGATTGCGTGTAATGCAAGCCAAGTAAGGGTTGCATGTAGTGCACGAATCCTCTGTTGTTTTGTATAAAAAAATCCAACCATATTTCATTTATACATTGAATATATATATATACACACACACACTCAATGTTGCGTAGAATGACTATTATCAAATGAACATGAAATTGTGTGTAACACAATCTACGAATAGTGTTACGTATAATGCAAGCTAATACGGTGATGCGTATAGAAAAATATAATCTTGTTGTAGCATAAAACACATGACATAAAATAAATTAAAAAATAATACATATCATAAAATATCGGGTTGTTACATTCTACCCCCCTTAAAATGAATTTCGCCCTTGAAATTCGTCGGGGTTATAAATCGTTTACTACTAGAATGTTTCTTTCATATAAACCCACATCATAAAATGGAATGCTAAAACTTAATTTTAAAAATTAGTGTTAGAAACAAAATGGATACCCAAATTAACTCATCACTTGGGTTCCCACATATGAGAACATAAGTGAAAATATGGATATGGAAGAAAAATCTAACCATCATGTTCTGATGGAGAGTGGTAGAGAACAGGGCTATGAAAAATCCAACAATCACAAATCCATATATTTGTGATGATCTAAGGTACCATCTGATTCATCAGATATAAGAGCACTAGGAAAACATTTTTGGTTTTCAATACCATTCCCCTAAAGTTGAAAATTTTGAATTAGAATAAATACATTCCTGATTTTGGTAGAATCTAACCGTTATTCGTTCTTTGAACAATTTCCACTTCATCTCTTAAACAAATGAAGTTTAATTTGTTAATCATGAAGTGTTAATAGATAATGTGATAGAATGATGGGTCATTCCATCTGTTTTAAACAAAAGGATAGAAAAAGTTATCAAATATACATAAGTCCTTCTATGGTGAGGTAAATCATATATGATTCCAAAAATAAACTTATACTTCATATATCATACAGCTTATTAAAATAAAACTATTTTATACTAACCGGGGACTTCCTGTAGGCCAGTGGTTGGCAATAAAGGCCTATCACACATCAGTTGTGGGTTTGATTCCCATGGCCTTGTCCGACGTGATGGGATGTCGCCTGTCCTGTAGGTTGTCCTTTTTCTAAAATTACATTACTATAACATCCAATCAATAATAACGAAAAATGTTCTATCCTTAAAAAATACTAACTTATGCCCAACATAATCCATTCCAATCTTTAGGATTATCTAAAATACTTAGGTCCAAGCTCATAGTATAAAAAAACAATTACTATAAAGGTTATCTACCAAGAATGTGAATATAAGAATTTATCTCACATATATCATAATATATATCTTGTTGGTTGCATTCCAAACACATGAATACCTTAGTCATAAATTACCATAGAACCTTAGTGAAAACATGAATACTTTCAAAAGTTAAATCATTCCAAATACCAAAATCCCAAAAAATCTATATAATCAAACCATAATATAACTTAGTCCTTATATCAGTCATGAGCTGATGAATACAATCAAACATATCATTATCTTTTTATCCCTTCATTATGCGCATATCATCTACTTTCCAAAAATATCTGAATAACCATCCATGGTTACTGGTACCATTCAATATATACTTTCAAATACTTTAGGAAAAACAATAGTGTAATAATACTTAGATGATTCTTTATTCCATAGTACCATTAACTATACAACATAACTCTTGATAAACATATAATCATTCCACTACCTTCTTAAACAACTGACTGAGCTTCAACACTTCTTTCATCTCATATATCATTTGTAGTCTCCTCATCATCATCCACATAAATAATACCCATATGACCATAGTGATTCTCTTCAAGAGATTTTCCCTTAGGGAATTTGTTTGCATAATGCCCGTACATTCAACATTTAAAACATCTAATCATTGTTTATTTCGTAGAAATACCATTATCCTGGTCCATGGTGTTAAATGAAGCTTTTCCTTTGCACTTACTGAATTTGTGTCCTTCTTTTCCACACCCAAATAATCTTCCAGTTCCTTTGAAAAAATCTCCCCGATGCCTTTTACCACGTGATTTACATGAGAGAAATTGAACATTCTTTCCTCTATGATCATCATGAAACTCAATCATTCTCCTATTAACTGAGTCAAAAAACATACAAAAGTTGAGATTATTGATCATATTATGAGATTGCTAATTAGGCATAATAATTACATTTGGACTTCCAGATCCAATTTCATTTGGTTTCTCGTGAAGAATATCCTTCCATTGTCCATCATATCCTCCATTATCGCGATTCTTCCGGTTTCCAGCCATTTTCTAAAACCCAAAAAGAATAGTGTGAGAGGCATAAATCATGCTAGGGAAAAAAACATAGTAAAGGCGGAGTACCCTAAATATCTATCATCTTAGTATAAATTCTAAGACCGTTACCGTAGTTCAAGGACTATATCCTATACGTATACTTATCCTTAGGGACATCCCTAAACATACCTTATAAATATCTTTAGGGATCTCACTAACGTTATCGCATCCTAGTTTCCAAAGTTTGACTAATCTTTTCCTTTGATACTAACTGTAGAGATCCAAAGCTTGATGTACATGGACATTACATTACTTTTGCGGAATAATTGATACATAACAAAAACAGACACTCAAGGACCATAATAGTTTAGTGTCTTTGGAAACTCGGAACATAATCTTCTAATCGTGGTGAATGATATTCAACATCCACCATAAAGATTTCCCTTTCTTTCTTACCATAAACCTTTCTTTATATCCTGGGGAAAAGAAAACATAAAAAAAAGGGTGATCTGAAATGCTTAGTAAGTGTAAACATAGATAACATTGAACAATCCATAATCATTCGAATCCAAAAACTTGAACATGAAATTTAAACATCAAAATCTTGAGCAAAGACATAAATCATGGAAGTACGTAAGGAATATATCATAACGGAAAATAAACCATCATAAAATATAGTGGTAATAAAACATGTAATTGTGGCAACCATTCAACACATGTTATTATTTCCATAGAAGCCAAGGCATTGCTGCCAAGACCATCTTAGTGGACGAAGTCTCTTTCTGAATCGAGTTCACTCCTCATTTCAGTCCTGTAACACTGAACCAGATTAACATACCATTCAAGACATGTCTATCTCATGAGATATAAATCTTTACCCAACGCATTATAGGGATATATAGGTCCCACCCATCTCATAATGAAATCATTCTTACTTGTGCCACAATATAAACATAAAACTTTCATCATAACCCAAAGAATAAAATGGGTTTCATAAACACCATCCCATCATAACATAATCCATATAAAACAAATTGATATCATTTCATCATAAGAAAAGTGAAACCATGTAAATCATAGTTACATTAAACTTAAAACATACACATATGAAATAATGTTATCTTAGATAGAAAATTGTTTTGATATAACACTTGAAATGATTTTTTGAGGAAAATATCCTTCCTTGTTCAAAATCATTTTCTTTTCCCAAAAGGCCATGAAATATTAAAATAAAAGGATTTTTTTGAAAATAGTCATGAAATCATGTAGATTAAGATTCAAGAAAATGTGGCATTATGAAACCGTAAAAATCCATTCACGCCGTATAAGTTAAAAATAACATTCTCCTCATACTTTTGTCAGAAAAGTCAAAAAGTACCTCATATGGTAAAAAAAGAGATTCCTTGCATACCATGTATTAAAATTAAAAAATGGTTAAAATGGACTTTAAACATACTTGAAAAAACTTTTATAAAACATAGACATGGATGATAGAAATAACCCCAGTAAATACTTACGAATAAGCAATCTCAGATAAAAATGTGATTTGCAAAATTATCCCTTACCTTAGGTCCGATATGCATTGTATGGATCCAAACCTCCTGTATAATGATTTAAATAATGTAATTGACTTATTAAATAATCATATTCATTGTTATGATATTATATATGTTTCAATTATGACTTTATATTACCTGTTCTTTTGTAAATTCTATGTAAAAACAGTGTTTTGGGTAAAATCATTTCATTTATCGTATGTGTTTCGACTTGTCATTCTTGATATTATTACTTATATCCTGATTTACATAATCCAGAATGTAAAACATGATTTATATATAATATATATTCATCATATAAATATATATTATAGATCAATAAAAGGAATGAAATACACCGTTCAGGGAGATGGTAGGCCGTACGTACGGATTAACGCTGTTTTCGTTTCCTTATTGAATTGAATGAAATTAAATTGATGACATACATATATATATATATACATAAATCCAATAGCATTATTATGTCATATATTTAATTATTGTTCATTATATATAATTTATTATCATTCTTGAGTGGTTAATCATTGAAAATGAATCTCATCGCGTTCGTGGAGACGGTAGTCCGTACGTATGCATGAGCGATGATATCATTCCCATGATCGTGGAATTATATTGGAGTGTATGTATACTATTTCAGAATCAATATAACTTTACAATAATCATATATATTCATTATTTACACCATTATACCCATCCAAGTAAGGTGGTGGTGGAAAATAGATGACACCACGGCGTGGAGACGGTATTCCGTACGTACGCACGCATGGTGATTTCATTTTCCGTAGGGTGGATAGATGGTGAAATAGGGTTGTTTCATAATTATAATAACATATCAGTATATGAGTGATACTGATGTTATTAATTTATAATGAAAAAAATAAAGAATAATAAGTAGGAGAAGAAATAAAGTTGAATGAATCGGTAACGGACAATACCTCTTCATTGAGGCGCCTCTTTGATACCTCCTATTAGGGAACTAAAATTGGTCATTGAAGAAGACCAGAACCACTAGTATGTTTCTATGGAAGTTGAGAGGATAATATGGCAGGGTTTGGCCGAGCTCGAAGGCTCAAATTGGTGTGAGGAAGAGAGGGAGGCGGTTCCCTTTTATAAGGGAGGAGAGGGGCACCTTTGGGAATATTAAAAATATTAATTTATAATAAATATAACCCCACTTATAAGCCTCCAAAAATGACTAAGATTAGAATATTAGATGAGATAGGGTTGTAATCTCATCAACCAATACAATTTAGACATGTTAGGAATTTATTTTAAACATTATCAACTTGATTTATCCTTATTTAATCAATTTAATTTTACTTTTGGTAATAATATTCTAAATTTTAAATTATAACAAATAATTACTTATTTGTTGTGAATTTTCCATAATTGGATACTTTATAACTTTTTAGACTATATAAATTTAAATTTATAATTTTTATATATATTTGTGATTTTTAATCAATTTTATAATATGTTATTTTTATAAAATAACAATAGTGTCAATTTTGACACGATTCATTTATTTGAATTTAAATAAAATATATACAGAATATATGTTCGAAATAAAAGCTTTAATAGATTCATAAGAGGTCATATGTATCGAGAAAATTATTGGATCACATAAAATAGTCCATATAACATTTATTTTATTATTTTTAAAACCATTTATTTGGTTTATCTCTTAATTAAATAATTACTACAACATTTTTGTATAATTATTTAATATACTTATTGTTTCCATAAAAATTAAAAATAAAATTCTATTATAATTATAAATCTACCACCTTTCACAATAATACTTTTATTCGAATTTATCATCTTAAAATCTCAATATTTAAATTGTTATATTTATTAAATTATGTAGGTGACAACATTGGCATCATTTAAAATAAAATAATATAAGTGTCATAATCAATTTTATAAGGCTACAAATGGTAAAATATTAGACCATTGTATGATTATTATTTAACTCTACAAGAAAAAAAAGTCTTGGTCAGGTTTTTTGCCTTTTATGGTCAGTATTAGTTTAATAAAAACTATATTCTTGATTTTTTCACTAGGTAAACAAAAACTGCATCACTATTGTGTCACAATTCATGATAATTATTTAATCCCTAAAAATTCTAAATAAATTCTCATGATGTAGATAATTATTTTAGCCTTCTGGAGACTATTCATGTTCGAAGTATCATAATGTTTATCACTAACTTAAAATTATTATACTTATAATATTTAAGAGAGCGACATGTTGTCACTTTCTTTGGTTTTAATAATAATTAAATTATTTTCATGGTCAAAAGCCCATGAAATGAATCTAATCCAACCCTTATGTGATATGGGTCGACTTTTATTCATCCAATAATATTTTGGAATGTGTTAGAGTAATTTTATAATCTCATATTTACCCGTAATTACCCGACTTACCTTTAACTACAGAAAATAAAAATTATCGTAGTTATTATTCATAATCTCAAAAAAATAAAAGTAACCTATTAACATAATTTGGACCCACTGAATCCAAATATGGAATCCATTTTTCAATATTAAAAACATATAAGTTGCAGAAATTAAATTAACATTATTCCCTTTGTCGAAATAAAACGGGTTTTTTGTTTAAAATATTGCAAAAGATTGAATTGATTTAACATACGAATTCAATGTAAAATCAATGTTAGTGACATAAATTATATTAAATGGTAAAAATATATTATATTAATTCTTTAAAACCATTCAATATTATAATTTAACCACATATGTTATTACGATGAAAAAAGTTGTTTTTAATTAAAATATAGCGTGTTTTTACTATTCATTAAAATATGAAAGTTATCAGAATAATATGAAAAATTTATCCAAGGTAAAATTTTATATCCTGATTCTAAATAATAATTTTATTTTGTAAAACTGAACTTATAAACATATCAGAAACTAGATTTAAAGTGGGTGCGCCATCAAAAGGCGGCAAAACTGCATTTTTTTAAAAATACGTATTTTACCCGAAAAATTAATTTTGTTCCTATACCATGTTCTAGAAAATGTTTAAGATGAATAATAATGTTATAAAATTCAAAATTTAGTTAGTACTATTCATAATGGATAGTTCATAATAATATTATAATAATATATCGTTGTTTAGTGAAACCCGGTATTGCGTACAACACACGCTATCGAGGAAGGTCACGATTGCGTGTAATGCAAGCCAAGTCAGGGTTGCGTGTAGTGCACGACTCATTTATTGTTTTGTATAACAAAATCCAACCATATTTCATTTATACATTGAATATATATATACACACTCAATGTTGTGTAGAATGACTATTGTCAAATGAACTTGAAATTGTTTGTAACACAATCTAAGAATAGTGTTGCATATACTACAAGCTAATACGGTGTTGCGTATCGCACAAGATAATCTTGTTATAGCATAAAAAACATGACATAAAATAAATTAAAAAAGAATACTTAGCATAAAATATCGGGTTGTTACAACTCGGTGTCCATCGAGCATAGTTTCTCGGCCCTAGTTAGGTAGCATGTTTTTTTGGTATATAGGAGGATGTGTCCTGTCTATGGATCAGTTAGGTACAATCGAGAGGGGGAGGTTAATATATGGTACAATACTTTTAAAAATTCATTCACTTTTTATTCTAACTTTGTGACTTATTATTGTTTATAATCCTCATATTTAATCCTTATATTCACCCTTCATGAATTAATAATAACGAAATAACAACACATCGATATATAAATGGTTTAGTACAATTACTTACTATGTATCATGATAGTTAGACCCCCAAACCATGGTTTACCAATATAATAGAAGGTGATTACAATAGTAACCTATCTCACACCCAAATTAAAATACTTCTTGTAAGCACCATATCCAGTCAGACATCAATAGTTGGTTTCACCACAAAACAACAAATTTTTCAATGTTATTGTTTAGACCCCCAATCATAATCTAATATAAACATGTTAGAAACCCCATCTGTATCATTTTTCTTTATATGGAGAGATCCCGTATAGAATGGTATTTAGAATATCTTCCTCCATAATATTATTGATCATATTGAATCATGTACAATAGAATAACCCTTATATAGATAATGGTCTTTCCCATAAATGATTGATCACCATTAAATGGGTTGTTTCCTAAGTGTAACATTACTCTTGATGTGATTTCATATTTATGAATTCCAAACAACACTATAAAATGCAAACAAAAATAATTATTCATTTTGAAAGAATTATTGAAATTATATCACTTAAAAAATATCAAAAATCAATACACACAATACATGAAATGTATATTCTATGTTAATTTATAAAACATTCATGCAATATCACATTCTCCATGCATATGCATGTTTTAAAATTCATAAACCAGATATACTTTTTTCACCATCATGGTAGTATTAAAAAAATGTCAATATGTAATAACTATTTTTTCTTGGAAATATTTTTCATACTTGAATGGGAGTTAATAATAGAATATTTCAAATTTCTTCACCCTCAAATTTCTATGAAACAATAACTTAGAAAATCAAGTATGCATGTTATCACATGTACCGAAATGTTTGTTGTCTAATAAGAGTGTGAGAGCAATGATCTTAATTAAACATTGAATATTATAGAACAAAACATCACTATATATTAATTGTTCTTTTATTAATATTATCACTTATCTCAGAAAAAATCTCATATTCATCGTGTAACAATTTTATGCATCACCTCAGCAATTTTTGAGTATGCATATCATCTCATGAATTCATATCAAACTAAGTCATTGAAATGTATTCAAGGGATCAACATTTCATGATGATTTATTCTCAAAAAAATCATTCAAATTTTATTCCTGTGAAATAGGGAATATCTACCTTTTTCATTGAATAAAATATCATCATAATCCATTTACAATGAAAAATTATCAGCACAGTAGAATTGAGTCCTATCATGGAAACATGATTTTTTTGTCCCATCAGGATCAATTTTGAATTCAGGTTAAGATTATATGATAAAATGATATTCTCATGGGAATTTATAGATACTAATCTTATGAATTATATCCCACACAATAACATATGTCAATAAATAACCTTCTATTCAACATCCTTCTTGACTTTAGAAATCACAATCAATTCAAAACACATTTTCTCCATGATATGTATTCTAGGATTATGAATATATATTTCCCACATCAGTTTAATTCCATATCTTTATGTTCATAATAACAAAACAAGTTTTTCAATGACTATAGATATGTGTATGTGGTCCACTTTTGAGTACCTACTGGAACCACAATTTGTTTGTTCCATCATCCACAATCATGCCACCCTGTGGTAATTTTACTATGCTTCTAGAAACCAATAATAGCATCATACAAACACAAACTACTACTATTTTGACCAGATTGAGGTTTAATACCATCTAAGGTAGTGGCTATGTTCCACCTTGAGGTTGATTGTGTGTAAATGCCTATTATTTCTATATACACCATTATCCATTTCTCATATTATGTGAAATGAAAAAAATTGAATCTAAAATTACTCATCAAACATTATTCATATTAAAGATAAAACATTTTCTTACGGATATCAATGTATCCTCCTCAATTTTAATTGACCCATGTATTTTGAAATTAAAACCATTCCACAATCATGAAGATTAAAACCACATCACATAATGAAACATTCTCACAGATAATAATTAACAATCATATTCCATTCACTAAAGGGAAAATTTAATCTACCCCTTTAAATTTGTTTTCAATATTCAATTTTCAATATGTTTACATTTATTTGAACCCCTTATTTGAAATTAATACCAATGTATTTTTACGATCTCTAGTTTCAGTAATATTATCCTCTACTATAGCTTCTTCCCTGTGAAAAAAAATAGTAAAAAACAATAAGAGAGATTATAGTTAATAGAATCTAAGTTTATATGGGAAATACTAAAATGGAAGGCAAAGGATATGTCACCTGTGAATAAATTATATTATTATTTTGCAATGTGATACCATTATCAAACTACATTCAACAACATTATTATAATTGATATTTGAGAATGATTTCTTAGAGATTTCCTACAAATATATGAGCAAACACATTAGAAAATTAATTTTCATGAAACCTAAAGGCCTTTGTTTGATAAATTTTAAATTTTTATGATAATATTTTTTTGAAAATTATTTTCCTTATGATTTTTATTGTGACAATAATTTTATAAAAAACATTAATATTTGATAGCTTCAAATCATCTATGCTCCTCCTCAGGAGTTGAATCAATATACATCAATTCCCATAATGTTAGATCAAAATAATTTACATTTTTGTATAAGGGATGACATATTTCATCTTCATAAATAGAACTTAGGAAGAATTTTACATCTTAATAATGATTCTTCATTCTTTATTTTGTCTCAAATTTGAATGGATTCACCTTCATCTCTTGGTCTCTTAGGATTTTCATGCAATGATTTTGGTCTTGGCCAATTTTATCACACTGTCCACACATCAGAATATTCAAATTATAATTTTTATATGACTCATCATCATCATTTAATTCTTCAACTATCACCACTTCCTTTCCATTCACATAGACATTATTCTTATGAATTTGAAATTCTTTAAGCTTCTCTTATAATTCGTTGGTGAAAATAGCTTCTTCCACTATCTTATTACTATTTTCATTTATATTATGAAAAATCTCACTTGATATGATGACACTTCATATATAATATTTGGGTAGTTCTAGAATACATATTCCCAAAACATCTTTAAAACATATATATTTTACATTATTGAATGTTTAAATGATGTATTACTTGTTGTCTTCCCATTCTGATAATCTAATCCCTTTTATACATCATTGAACCACGTGATTAATTGGGTTTTCTAATTTTTGAAATGTTAAACATTAATGAATTATATTTATGACCATACTCACCACAACACTATATGTATCCTCTTAACATTGACCATCTTAATTGATTGTAGATATTCTTTGTTTATTTTTTTTCACAGATTGTAATTTTATCTTAATTTGAGGAAAACTTGTAGATGAATTATTCCAATTACTCTTCATGGGATATAATTAATTATTTTCTATATAGTTAATGTTTGATCCTGTCATGTTTCTAGATCATTACTATTAGTAATATCAAATGTACATTGAGGTTCAATTATTATAGAATAAATATTTTTCTATGGATCATTATTCGTACCAGCGTTAGGGGATTCACCCTTATGAACTAAAACATTGGTGAAGTCTTCATTCATCTTCTCTAAATAACTTTGATCATAAAGGAAGATAGATTATTTAATATATAATTCTTCCTCCTTATCAACCAGTATTTCATCATGATCATTTACCATATTATAAAATCCTACTAATCTCCATCAATTTTTATATTTTTTTTAAAAGTGAGGATTAATTTTTTATGATCCTCCCTTAAAACAGTATTAATTTTTCTTTAAACTCAACAATTTTTATATTATTTTCCCTTACTTAAATAATATAAGTGTCCCCTTTCATTCTATTCACTTTATCATAAAATCATATCCTTTTAATTTCTTTCTTCATCCTTTTATTTTATATATAGAGTTCTATGTTTTCCATAATTGTAGCATCATAATTTTCTTTTAACTTCCATTATAATTCAGTTCTATAATAACTATCATCACCTTCAAATGATTCTCTAAATATCATTGATTTTAATATAAGGAACTTATGTTTCAAATAATTCATTCAGACTCACAACTTGATGATGAAAATTCATCCAGTTTTCTAGTAAATATATTCATATTATTACATGTAAATATCTTATTTTGATTCTTCAATTTTTTTTGATGAATTTCTATCGACAGTATCAGTGTTATTATAATCAGCATTCATCTTTGGGAAGTTACTTAAAATATGACCACTGATTTACCCCTTCCAACTCTTCAGTTTTTGTGTTCCATTTTCTTTGAATTATTCCATTTTTTCTTTATTTTAAACAAGAAAATAATTATATTGATGTTCAAATCGTCTTACTAATTCCTATAATCACTTTATTCAAGTTCATATTTAATTAACTATTTCACTTCTATCATGGATTCAAATTCCATTTCATATATTATTTTCTTCTTGAATAATGGTACATTTATCATTTATTATTCAATGAGAATATTATAAAGATTATAAAATTAATGATCCTCAATATATACAATATTTGTATACTTTGAGTCAAATCAATATGGGAAATTGTTAATTAAAATATATATAATAGTATAATAATCTTTCTTCTCACTAAAACATATGATAATTTTGATAATATCATTTACCTTTGTGATGTAGTCATCAATATTTCCATCATCATCCATTTTGTATCTTGAAACATGCTTCTCTGAATTTTCATGTTATATTCATTGACATTAATTTTACCTCGATGATTTATTCTCTATTTATCCTAGATAACCTTCTATTTTTTGGGTACCATCACTATAGTGTATACCTAATCGAATTAATCAATAATGATTGAATTCAGGGCCATGTTATTAGTCATAGGACTTCCCATGTCATCTAGAGTAATATTAACATATATTAAAATATGTGGGAAGCCAATTGATTCTATATCTATCACCTCTAGGACTAGATAAAAATGTTATGAATGTATCCTATTTCGCCAGGTGTCGTTGTTTCAATAATCAAAATTATGAATTCCAATACTGTTTTCCAAATTAAAACTCAATATTAATAATAATTTTTTAAAATCCATAGAGGGGACCTTTCTCTGATTCCAATTTTATTATGCATGGATTTGTTAGGTACCGCTAGGTGTGAACCAGTGGTACATTATTTTTAAAAAATATTTCTCTTTATATTCATCCTATTTGACTAAATAATGTTTATATCCCTCATATTTAATCTTAAACAACTCTCTTCAAAAAAAAATTGAAATAAATTCACATCACACAAGGATTTTAAATTTTTTTTACAAAGGCCAAATCATTTAATTTTTTTCTAGGCACCCTATCATTGATTATCCATTAACAAATAGGGTGATTAAAATGTATCTTTTCAAAATCCCAATTACATTGATGGTTATAAAAACCATATATAATCAATCGTAAACCCCATAATTGTAGATTTATTCTTTAAATTATTATATCCAAATTTGAATGTGTTTTGATGATACCCCTTCATGATATTAATTGTTCACACTAAGTGGTTTGAAATTCAAGAACCTTATCAGAAATTACAATATTACTCATGTATATCTGATCACAAAAATGTGGTGAGATTCTTATGTGGAAGACTACTCTGGAAATTATTCAATCTATCAGAAGTCATTTCTCACTATATACTGAAAGCATGGATACGAATTCCATATTAAAAACTGATAGAAATTATGTCTCAGAATTAGTCTAAAACGTGAGTAAAAATAATAGGTTCAATGTATATTTCATGTTCATTCATCCATCCTTCATGCAATAATACAATATTCATGCATACTTTAATGATGTATGATGTAAAATGCAGGAACATCATAAAATTCTTCACTGAATGAGTTTAATAACACTCTAAAATCATTTATACATTTCATCGACATTTTCAATTCTTTAATTCATGTACATATATCAATAATATCATATTTTACATTTCCATCATGATGGTATTATTTCGAAATACTATCTCAAAACATCAAGAATTCAAATGATCGCTTGAAGCATATTATTCATCATGTAATCTGACTGCACACCCACTATTCTTCGTGATCAAAAAATATAACAGAACACAACCTCACTATCTATTAAATATTCTTTCATATATCCTATCACTGCACCAAGAAATCTTCTCAGATTGTACATGTGCAAAATGCACAAAACACTAAAAAAACATTACATGCATATTATCTCATGAATTTATATCAAAATAATTCATGAATCTATGTACATGGGATCATCATTCCATGAATATTTTTAATAATTAATATATAATTCCATTTCATTTACATAACAATGTGGATATCCACAATAGTTCATAGAATATAGAATTATTTTCACGCAATAATGAAGGAAAATTCTCAACATGATAGAATGGAACATTCTCCTAAATATTTAATCATCATTAAATATATTTTCCTATTTAATCTCTCAAAAATTCATGTTACTTTCATACCAAAAAAATTAGAACAATGAGAAAATTTATAGACAATATAAGACTTAACTGTCTGATCCTTTTCCTAATTACATCAATTGTGAATTTAGTCTTTAATATCCTTCCTGAATTCTAAAATCAAGATAATTTTGACTTTTTTTCTCCACATTATCTACCCCATGTTTAAGAATAACTTTTTTGTCAAATCGTTTTTTATTTAGTTTTTATCATATTCAAATCATCAAGATATTAAAATGAATCTTGAATGATATTTCTCAATCCATCAGAGGTGTGGCATTTAGATTTTGATGAAAAAAATATCTTAGACACACCATGAGAAAGAAGGCAATTATAGACCTGATTTAGAGAAGTAGATAAATAGTATATGAAATGAAATCTTATTTTTATATATTTATTGACATGGGAATAGAATGTGGACACCACTCAACCCATATCTATTTTGATCTCATTGAGGATGGTCAATATAACTTAAGACATTCCACACAATCATTCGATGTACTTATGGGTATCACTTCCAATTATCTACTAACACCGCCACATGTAGGTTCCATATTCCACTATTGTTTCAAATTATAGTGGTTCTACTATGTTCCTATGTTCCTCTTTGAGCTATCTATGAACACCCTCTTCCACAACATCTTCTATCTAGGGGTGGATTTCCCACCTATGCAGTGTTTGCGGTACAAATTTTACTATCATGTGTGTGGCCGCACATTTTTTAATATACACTACATTATCCATACCTCATAAAAAGTTTAATTCCCGAAATTAAATCTTCATGTCCTTTTAAAACATTCTTTATGTAAAAATTTTCATTCCTTCTTATTTTGATCAATGTGTCATTACAAATCACAATTGAAATACATAATTCGAATATAATGAAAATACTACAATATTCAATGGAAAACCCTTAAAAATATTAAAATATTCTTAGAAATACTTATTTATAATCAAATGAAATAAAATCAAAGGGATCATCAAGGAGGGTATCCATCCTTGTAGATCGTTCAGTTTCATAATAGTTACCAACCGACCATCTATATAGCACTATTTGAGGAAATGTATCAGAGATAATGATGGTCACCATTGTACTAGATGTAACTAGTTAAAGAAAACTATTGAGGACCCAGAGCTGATGTTCTTAATTGTTTTAGAGGGTTCAGTTCATCCATTGGAAGATGAGTTATTTTAGGAGATATAATAAATCCTATGATGATTTATGACGGTGGACTTTGATGCTTGATAATGACAGTGTTTGTCATATATATATCACCTCATAGATTATTATTGAAATTATTCATGGATTTTATAATAATAATGAGGTTTTTAGACCCTTTTTCCGTTACTATCATATGTTAGAAAGGTGATGTACATCTATACCACATGACCATAGTAAGACTAGTTGATCAATGTATTCCAAGTGTCAATGCGTAGGAACTATGTGCATTATTTTTTTCATAATGTTAACCAAGATGATCATTAAATTTGGTGTAATGTTTTCTTTTGAATGTTCTTTGGGGAGTTTGAGGTCTGAATAAAGATGTTTTCTATGGGTATGTGTTTCTGTTAAGTGAGTTTTGTTTGATAACAGGGTTCTATAAATAAAAATCTTGGCAGTGTGTGACCATATTTATGGATTAATACCCACTCATGTGAGTTATGTTTTTCTTTTTAAGAAAAAATACATTACATGGGAGAGTATAATGACCGTGTTTTTCCTTTGTAATTATTTTTAATATTTCATAGAATATTTCTATATCTAGGTGATAGATGCTGTAGAATTATAAGGCATGAAGATAATTTGATTTGTGATATTAAAAATGTATGAAATATTTTACCATTTGGAAACAATTCTGGGAAATAGTATAGTAACTTTATAACATAGAATCATATATATAATTAGATATCACTATTTTTTCTATGACATGTGTCTTAACCACCAAATGAAAATAAGTTTTCAAAAAACTAGAGGATTGTTTAAGGTGACTGCTTTCGTGAATGATAAATAATATATAAATTTTTATTATTTAAATAAACCCTTATAATGTCATCTTTTGAATCTTACACATAGGGGAAATTAAGAGGGTGTATCAGTTGTGTGATGAATTAACTAAGGAGGAGAAGAGGTGTTTTTAGGAAAAATTCTTATCAGTAGTTATGTTTAAGTCAAGGTGTAGAGGATTCTAGGAATGGTTTGGTATTTGAGGAATCAACATTCTATAATGATATTGGAAGAGTTTTTGGTATTTTTTTCTTAATCACAATATATGTGTGGTTTAAATTATTTTTTTGAATGTTTATAAATGTTGGGAACCCTATAGATGTTAATTCAGGTGTAATTGTAGGAAAATTATAAGGTCTAGAAGGATCATAGATAATATTTGTTTTAGAAATCCAATTCACATGGTTTGTTGAACAAGTGAACATTTTTGTATCTATTATTGTAGGGGAAGAATGAGTTCTAGGAACTACACACACTATATTCAGAGCACAAATTTCGTATTTTTAATTGTCCTTATGGAATAGGGCACAGTTAGAAACATTATTTTAAGAGGACATGAATTTTTAGTTGTATACAACGTGGTACCAGTGGAAATAATGATGTAAATTTACATATAATGGAGTAATTTTCCATACATTAGGGATGATGGAACATTTGATGTAATTGTAGTACATTCCATGTAGTTTCCCATGGATAACGATTGAATGTATAGTAGAGGATAGACCGTATTATTCGGGTGGTCTCCTATATGTGTAATGAAATGTAAGTATTTTGTGCATTTATTTTTCTTCCCATGAATCAGAATAGAACATTTCCTTGTTATTACCTTGTGAGAAATTCCATATACCCTTAAATAACACTCTATGTACTCGCCTAAGAGACTTCTTCCTATCATATCTCTTTCTTTGGTGAAAAAATTTGTGTCAATGAGTAAAATATATTGAGTGGATTTCTATATAGAACAATATGGTCACAATAAATTTTTTTAATCTATGATGTGATTCACAGTGATTATAGTTGTATTATTCCTCCAATGATTCTTGGATGATTAGTTAATGAGTTTGTGTGTGTTCTATTTTTTCCATCCTCCTGAGGGTATAATGAGTTGTCATATTATATTAATAATGGGTGATCACCTCTGTAGACTTATTTTGGACAATGTTTTGGAATCTCGTAGTGAGACTCAATGTGTAATCATCCATAATTAAATATACTTCCCTTGGCGGGGATAGAGGATTCAATCTGACTAACAAACACAAGAATAATTCCCCATTGTATAGGGATATAGAAGTTAGGTTTTTAGAAATTTTCTAGTGGACATTGTGGGATCCATTATATATGTAATGAAAGATTAGAAGTAATATTTTTTGTTATTTGATTGTCATAGAGGCCTAGGTGAGGTCCCCTATCGGATCATAATTATCAGCTGAGCTACATTGATGTATTCTTTTGGAAATTCTTAAAATGTATGACCCCTGAAATATGTTCAATTGATGTTACACTACTCATGGTGTGAGTTATTGTAGATGTGAATTTCATTAAATCACTAGGTTGGATGGATGTGTGATCATTCAACCTATATTTTGGAGGGAAGTAGTGAGTATAGATCCCTGTAGTGTATATTTTGTGGTTTTGTGGTCCCACCACCCATATATGGGGTTTTTTAGATGGTGTTGGGATTCAAGCATAGACCATTAGATATAGGTGATGACTCAAGGTGTATTTTGGGACCTATTACTTAAGTATAATCTCATTTCAGAATTGGATATTCTATCATGAGGTTTTTATTTTGATGGCAAAAGGCCGGATGTTAGAATATTGATGGTCTTGGTTTCATGGATGTAAAAATAATATTTGAACTAACCATGCTTCCTTGTTATTTTGGGATATTTTTAGTTAAGATATCTTCAATATTTCGACTTCTCTAATTGTTGGCAGTGCATGACCCCATTTTTGGATGGGCATGTATTTTTACACAATTTGTTATTATAGTATGATGTTTTTATAAGATATATTTCTTTCATATTTTACACTATATATTATATTCTATTTTACCTTTCTACACTCTTACTTGAATTTGGATGTGTTTGTGCACATACAGTAACATAAGGTTAAGGACACAAAGGTGTGTGATCTTCAAAATCAGAGTTAGACAATATCCCTTAGGATATTGGAGGCGGTCATGGGGGGTCACACATGGTTCCCCACTATCTATATTGGCCCTAGTGAGTTGGGTCCTGATAACTATCTTAGGATACTACATTATTTTCTATGGGAATAAAATTTTATAGTCACACATTTCATCATAATATAACTCATACATGAGAATACTTATATATGATGATTTATTGTAGTTATTAAATAGTATGAATATATTGCTACAAAAATCACAAGCAGCATTCTCCAAAATTTTGGAACTATTCTGTTTATTAAATAACAAATTAAAAATTTTTCTATAATTTTCTTGGGGATTACGGGGAAAGAATCCTCCAACATACAAGAAAAATCAACAATGAATTCTCATTAAAACATCTCTAGGTTCCACAAGGGTTAGACAACATTGTTTTTTAGTATATCTAGGATGAAAATGTGATGTGTTGTACATATACATTAAACTAATAGAATCTAGTTAGTACCCATTAAAACCATAAGTTCTTATACCCATATATTAATGTTACAATTATGTAAGATCCTCAACCTACCTCCACTTATAAGGTGATCCACTGGTATAATATAATTAAAAAATGGAATGCCAGTCTAGCCTATGTGTTTGGGGAATGAGAGAAAAATAATATAACCATCAAAATTAGAATTTCAAGAGCATTGGGTCGAGATCCCAATAGTACAAAGGATCCCACATGAGTATGGTAGGCCTAGGGTGGTGGAATGTATGGGAGAGCAGATAGTTCCACCCATTACCTGAAGTTGCGGCCAGCTTGCATCCACTGGATAGAGGTTCCTTGATGGTCTTCTAGATGGCTTAATTGGAGAGAGTCATAGACAGAAAAAGTGAATATACAGATGCCTCTTAGATCTCTATAAAATTTCATCCCAGAAGAAGTTAATCTGCTACTCTGAAAGAATGCCACCAAGTTACCATTCCTATGATTATAGAAATCTCAATGTTACAGTCTTGGAGGAACTCTAGACTCTACCTCTATTTGATGTTCAGATAAATAACTCATTATTTTGAATGGATACCTAATTGTATTTGGCATTAAAAATATTATATTCAAAATTTTACAAATCCATAAGATGTAGATAGGATGATATAATTTTTATACCTCTTGGAATTGGTTCTTTCATTTGAGACATCCTGAAAAATATTAGGGAAAATCATACAAATTATTCATAGAATTCATAAACACATATTTTTATGTGGTGAAATCAACATCTTATCAAAAATTCCCTTTTCCAATGAACATATTTATATATTTTTATGTTTTATATACAACCATTTTTTGAGGTAAATGGATTATATGAGAACAAAACTAGTAATAATACAATAATTTTCCATAAAATGAAGACAAAAAATTCTCTATGTACAATTACAAGTAGAGGGTTTGTGGGAGAATATGTATATTGGCCTCCTAAATAGACGTCATCTATCAGTATAATCCTCTTTCATGTAGTGATGGTGTAAAAGAAAAAAACCTACTCTAAATCCTCAATATAAGAAGATTTTTAATGATTGAGGGGTATCCGCCATTGATTCCCCTGTTATCCATCTAATTCCAGTTTAGAAGGAATCATGGAGTGATATTCTATATGTCATGGTGTAAATATCCATAGGTTTTATTATTGAAATCAACGAGAAGCCGATGTTTAGTTAGAATCATAGTGAGGAAATATGTATTTATTTGGTATCACATGTAAGACTTATGATTTATTTTAAATTTTGGGAAGGGATTCCAGGGTCATTATTATCACATGGGAAAGCATTTAGATTATTAGAATAATTGGAGTCACATATAGGGTATTTATGTTTTTTGGGAGTATGTCTAGGGTTTTTGGAAATAATTATACTCTATGGAGTTCCTTCATGGTACTGAACATATTAATCCTGTATATGATCTTCAAGAATGATTTTTTTGGTGTCGTTGGATTGGAGAGTAAAGCCTACATACCTAAGGGGAATCTAAAATATTGACCCCACTATATCTCATTATTTCTTCAACCAGGTGATTTGGATGAAATTTAATTTTTATATAGTTATGGATAAGATGGAAACTACATGTGGAATAGTGGATTAGAAAATACCACTCTTGATGAAGAATGTGTTGTGGCCCCGTAATATGGGATCCATGTATTATAGGTCAAGGTAGTATCAGTGAGAGTAACTTTAACCTCTTTGGATGATGGCATGTTTGAAATTTACTGAAAATGGTGTTTATGGGAAATACAACTCTATAGAAAATTCATGGTGGATCTTATGGGATAAAAACCATTACAATACCTATCATTCTAGAAAAATGGGAATGAAACATTGACATGATGAAAGGATATACTCTTGTTATGGTTTAAAGTGGTGATATGATATGGTATTCCTTTGAGTGATAAAAAATATTAAGACTTCCCACATAAAACCACATCATTTTGACCATCTCATGAAATTTTTAGTTATATATGATGCATTATTTCACATTCTGGACAATAATTCCATTGATGAAAAATATAAAATCTATTCTCATAGTAGGTATAAAAACACCATAAAGATATGGGAGATGTAAAAATCATCACCTAAGTTATGGGATCACCACATTGAAGTATCTATTGAAATTTGGAAGACATGTGTTATATATCCATCAACCTAACCCCTAAGCTATGATAGGGATACCCCATTTTTATTTCCCAATGTTTCATATTAAAAATGAATTTGAATCCATCTTTGAGTAGAATATAGATTATGGTGAAAAAATACTCATCATTGAGTTGTTTGATGTGATGGGAATCATAGTGGTTTACCCACTTAATTTTTACAATATTTCACACTAGGGAACTACATGGATTCATGGTGAATTCCATTATATATTCCATGTGTTCCCACCTTTCAAATGTGGGAAAACTATTATATATTGGGTGGTGAAGATGGTCCCATTGATTAAAATGACTTCATTGGATTTGAGGGCTTACCACTATGGATATTATGTTATATTTTTGGAGTCCCTTAAAGAGTTAATTCATGATCATGAACCCTTTATAATAAAATCATTTTGTAAATTTTTAATTATATCCCATACTACCTTAGCTAGCATAGGACCTTACATTTAGAGGGAAATACTTGTTTTTTATTTTAAGGAAATTACATTGTCGTCTTCATTATTAGAAACAGGATCATCTTATTCTTATCAGACAGTGATAGGATTGTTTTATGTGTATTAATACATGCAAGAAGAATATTATATTATCCCCTTTTCATTAAAATGTTTAATCATATACATGATACATAAGAGAGGATAGGTTATTTTATTACCATCAGATATGATATATAAGTCATCTTTTACATATAAAAAATAATCTATGGGTGATGTTATAGTCATTAAATATGGAAGGATGTGTTTTTTGGGAATAATGACAAAAATAAATTCATTTATAATTCAAATTATAATGAATATTAAAAAGAATTATTGTATAATAGTGGCATTCGTGGTTTATAGTATAGTAGAGATCCACATGGTTTATAGTATCATGATAATGCTAATAGTTCTGAGTGTAATTGTAATTATCACATGTTATTGTGGATACCATGAGGTTTATTAAAAAGTCTTCATAGTAATAGATGAATCAGAAACAAGAATATAAATTACATATATATATTCTGTATGAAAAATTTTATATATTGAAATAAAAAGACACTATAAATGGAATAGACTTAACCACTGATGGTTCCCTAACCTTTAGATCTATAAATAATTTGTTTGATAAATATCACTAGAGTTTTAAATAAAATACCACCACCTCTATTGTTATAAAAGTATCTAAAATCATATTTCATTATATTATCTATATTATATTCCAATCCATGGTGTTATTCAACCAAAATATTCATTGGAGGAATAATATGGGAGATTTCGGTAGCCAAAAGTTACATCCAAGCATCATGTGAATAAAAACACTCATACTATGTTAGTAGGATCAAATAAAAGAGATTTATATAACACCTAAAGATTATATAGTGTTTTAATATTTATAAATCATACATAAAAAATCATTAAACTTCTTGTCTAGTGAATGAATCTACTACATTGTTTTTATAAAATCTCACTTGTTTTATCTTATAATAAATAAACTTAAAATATAGCTTATGTGGATGATTTTAACTTCCAATTTGGTTAATTCCAATAGTGTTGGAATTCCATTCACATGATATATCCATGAATTGTATGATAAATTTATTTATACAGAATAATAACTCCATTAATATCCTACTTTCATGGATGCCTAATAATATTTGTTCCGTTTCAATATATATTACGTCACATATAATAAAAGAAGAAATAATATCAAGAATTAAATTTTTATATCATCCAAAATTCTTCTATAAGGATATAATATACTTCAACAATTAAAAAATATAATACAATACCTTATGAATACCAACAAAAACAAAATTTATATTAACACTAAAACCCTTATACAGTAGATATTAGAGTAAAATATAACATGCATTATAGGGAACACAAAATTTGACCATCATTCCATTATGGAATTTAAGAGAAATATAAATCATAAGATCTATATATGTATGAAAATATCATGATCTAGAAATAATAAATGCTACACAAACATAAAATGAATCAGGGGTGATGGGCATGAAATAAACATATCTATATACCCATGTACATCAGTCTGCATCATATGAAAATGTTGATTAATAATTATTCCTTTTCGCCAAAACATCAAGTGATAACGAGACTTGAATTATATCAATCCCATCTACGAAAATGATATTTTCTTGACTCTTATAGAATATAATTTATTTGGAAATTAAAACATCACATTTAATTCATCATTATAGGTGATCATAAAACATATTACTCATCTAAATAGATAAGCTCATCAAATGAACCCTCTATGTGTGAAAGCATGCTCTACTATTTGTTTCAATCAAGGGGTAATATGTCATTCTATTCATGTTAATGAGAAAGCCCAATCCTAGTTATTCTTTAACCTTCATCTTGATAAAAAAATTCCCAACCCAAACTATTATTTATGTCAACATGTAGATTTTAATATTTGGGGTATCAATATTGGAAGGTTTGCATTCAAGATTTATCACTAAAGTCTTGTAATGGGGACACAAATATGATCTATTCTACCCTATTATAGACAAGTAATTTATATAACAATCCATGTTGTATAATTTTATGGACATATAGTGCATTAAAATATCAATATTTTTTTATTTTGTGCCTTATGAGAAATTTGTTTATCTCTATAGAAGAATTATTCTCACACAATTATTAACATTTTATAATAACCTATAATTTTTCATGATGAGAAGTAGATATAGATTACTTATTGTTTTAAATTGGGAGGTCATTTATCATTTTTAGTCCTTAATTGCTTGAATATAAATAAATTTAGAATACCCATGTTGATGATTAATAAAATTGATATTTCTTCAAATATGGTATATTTTTTATTCTAAAAATTATTTGATGTGTAATTAAAAACATCAACACAAGTTCTTGTCTATCAAATAATATATTAAAGAATTATTGATCATCTATACGTATATTCAACATTCAATGTTTGGTGAACCTGTTAAATCATATAAAATTCCTTCCCCATATATTCGAAACCATTTTAAAAAAACCTCCCACTATATCTTTTTTGAGAAATATTTTTATCTAAGCATGTTTGAATAATGGTTACAATTTTGATCCATATTCATAATGTTCATCTAATTAAACACACCCATACACCTACACTTCATAAAAAATTAATGTAACTTTATTTTGTCAATATAAAAAACTTTTTATGTTCATCATCATAATCCATAGAATCCTATTCTTTGAAAATATTTCCCTAAAGTAATTTAACTACTTATAATACTATTTACCATAATGCGTTAACTCTTTATAGTTAATTTTATAATCACATTTTTAATGTATCTAATATAACTATTAAATTTCTATTAATTTTAATATTCTAAAACAATTTTAGGATATCAATGGTAATTTATGATGAAATTTTAATGGTATAATCATATTGGAAATAGTAAAGTTGACTTAATCCTTATAATTTAATGTGACTTATATTTTAATAAATAATTCCATATCTTAATTAATTAATGATATTGAGTGAAAAATTTATTATTTCATGTGTTTAATAAAATATTTTTTAACAAATGAAATATTCAATGTTCATGAATAATTATATTTGTAGATTTTACACTATATTATTTTAAAATGTATTTCTTAGATACATAATTCCTTTTTTCAATGAAAATTTCATTTCATTCCTCTCAATATGAGTAAAATTATAGCCATGTATTACCCAAAAAATATAAAATAACAGATACCAAAATAAAATATAGGAGAGCCCAGTTGTGGCATGAATATACTAATGAATATTCAAGTGCCACTCATTAATTTATTTCCGTATACAAGACTTCATATATACACCCCATAATATTCTTAAACTAACAAGTCAAATGATTGATGTGCTGACATGTGATCCTTTTTATTGAATCATAAAATTAATTTTTTGTGTTTGATTATTCTCATCATATTATATATTATTATTATCCACATATACATTATTTATGTGATTTATATTATAATTATATTCTATATGCTAAATCAGTATGTTGAAATGATATTGTTATATAACATGTTAAATAACAATAAATTTTGTGTTTTTTACACAAAAGTTGATGCCAAATAGGGTCATATGTATCAAAATCCACCATGCAAGTGAGGTATATCTAATTTTCCTTTAAGGTAGATTTTTAAAAGAGATATAAGAATATCCACATGAGTAATAATGGATCGACAGAAAAAATACCCGTTTCACATTTATAAATAAGGAAGAAACCTCTAGGCATGTAGGTAGTCTAACCACAACTACCTCTCCCTAGAGATTCATTATACATGTGATAATCCAAGACATCATAATATAAAACTCTTATATTCATAAACATTACTCAACAAATATACTCATATTTACAGCCTCTATTAAAAATAATGATAAAAAAAGTAAAAAAATAAATTCAACATATAGTCATTCCTAAAATTAAAACAAAAGGCCTTATTAACTATAATATATTTAACATTTATATTAATGAATATAAATTAATAATTTAAAAAGCATATAACTATGAATATAATGAGAATATTATTTAAATAAATTATAAATACAAATTTTTAAACATGATTTAATTATTTATTAACAATTAATAAATAAAATATATTAATAAAATTTTTATAATTTTAGTTTTATATGAAGGGAATTCTAAAATTATGAAGCTTAATACATTATATTTATATTTAATATAATATTTAAATAAAATTCATGACACAAAACTTTATAATTTCTAATAAGATAAATTATAAATTAATATTAAACATTACTAACATTTTTCTTTTGCGTGAATTTTATATAATATTAAAAACATTTGCAAAACATTTATTTCGCCTTGTTAATATTAATCATCATATTTATTTTGATGTTCACTAAACCATTTCCCAATAAAAGTTTCCCAATTGGAATAGTTGAAAATAATAAATTATGTGATGTGTCATCGATGAAAATATTGTATATTTTTTACTAATTTAATTAATTTATAATTATTTTATAAATTTACTTTATATTGTTATAATATTATCACTTTTATTTATAATCTATATAACATTCCGTATAAATTTAACAAAAGGCGATTGAAATATCAATAGTTTATATTTAAGGAATACTTCTTAATAAAAAAATATTCTATTAGTTATTTATTAAAACTTAAGATTTATTTAATTAATTAATTTCTTATTAAATAAAAAATATCCTAAAAATATATTCATTATAATCAGTGAACCAGCTATAAATATTTAGTTCAATTAAATGTAGAAGAATATATTTTTTTCTCTACACAATTGGTTTTATTTTGTCATAGTGATACTCATGGTTGTCTACATTAATGAAACCCACAAATATAATGTCAAACCATTTCACCAGGGTGGACACTATACTAGGGTTTTATTTCTTAATTAATTTTTAAAAACAACACCACCTATGTATAATGACATTTTTTACATGGCCTACTGAATAACAACTGGTTGGTTTATATGTATTAACTCTTAATAAATAAAAAATAGCTTCCAGTCAATAACCTATTGAATAGTGCCTGCCTATTTTTCAAGTGTTAGTAGTTAATGTTTCATCTAAATTAACATGATCTATAGAGTGGTAAGATGATTGAAAAGATAAAATGATAGTTAATGTAGTAATGTATTCTTCCATGTTTTTCATTTATCAAACCTGATTATGTCATAATAAGATAATGGATCACTCTCATACCCCTATTGGGTTACATTATAGTTATATGAAAATAAATCTAAAAATTTATGATAATTTACCACAAGTAAAAGGGTTCCATATTATAAGTATGAAATTGAGTAAATAAAGTTAATATGAAAGTGTTATATATGGAGTACACCACAGTGAGGATTCCTCTACAACCTTTTGTTATTAATTCTATATAATCATTAAAGGTCATTGGAGTAGAATAAAAAATAGTCCTTGAATCATAGGTATCCATTGGATGATTTGAATCATTCATCTAATGAATAATATCTTCCATTACTCTATAGTGTGATAACAACTCACAATGACATAGTGGAAGAATAATTGTGTCTGTCGTATTAATGAGTCCTGTAAAAGCTTCATAAAAATAGACACATATAAAATCACTACCATTTAATGGAAGTGATTTATTTAGTACTTGAGAATGATTATTTTGTTCTATCATGTTATCTAATGTGCAAAATCACATAATATATTATAATTCATGCGTTAAATGAATCAATGCAGTACAATCACACACATTTCATCTTAGAAAATAGTTCCTTAAATGATATTTCATGTAAAATATTTTATCCACATATTCCATCAAGTCCATTAAAATGGTAATTCGAGGAAAATGATAAAATAATTCATCTTATAGAGGTTACAAATATATGTTTCTTACAATAACATTTAGGTTTAGTGTATAGTGTGGATTATTTGTATTTTTTTGTTGTTTCTATCAAAGGGATTACATTTAGAGGTTAACACTTTTCAAAGAAATGATGTAGAAATATTGGGATCAGGATTAAACCCTAAATTTTTGGTTTATATGTCAAATGGGAATGAATAAAAACCCATATATATTTATATTTTATTATTTATGTTCATATTCTGGGAATTGTCCATTAATTTTAAATTATTGAAGTAAGGACATTTACCATGACTTTTGACATCATGTACTAATGTCCCATATGTCAATAATAGAATGAAAATAATGGATTGGGAAAGTAATACTCTAAAGACCCATAATTTTCAAGGAATGTTTTTTCATAATTCTTTGGAATTTTACAAGTCTGTGGCTTCTGACGGCACTTGATTCCGAGGCCCAGTGTGCCCAAAATCAATTTTAGAAGTTTTGTTCGGGTACGTTCAGTAAACGTAAGTGTGGTTTTTTTCTATCTTTTGAACCGTTGCTTGGAATTGAAATTAGAGGACACCGATGAACTCGCAGCACTGGTAATTGCGTAAGGGGACCTTTACCGCAGTTGCGTTTCGTGCGAGTTGAATGTTAAAAATTGTGGTTTAATTAATATGTTAAATAAAAATGTTTAGAACACTTTTATATATCTATGGATGTTATTTCCTTCCAGGGGATGTTATTGGTGGGGCCCACACCCACTTAACATCCGATGTGTGGATATTTGAGAGGTGGGGCTCACAAGAGCCCCACCCTTTTATCTCCCATAACTCTCTTAAAACTCCCCAATTAATTCCCCTACCATTACTACGACAACCCCTTTAATTATGAGAACTCTTCCTCTCCCTCTCACCCTCTTTAATGTTTTCCAACACATGTTAATCAATTAATTCTAACTCTTCAACTAATTAAAATTAAGTTGTTTGAATTTGGAATTACTTGTGTGAATAAAATAATAGCATAGCTATTATATTATGAGGGCACTTGCTGTGTTGGGATTTTGGAGGAAGCTCTGGAGAAATAGAAAATGGAGTTCTCCTCTCAAAGAAAAAACTCCACCCTCTTCGACGAAGAACGCCTTTGATGAAGAACAACACTCTCTTCGACGATGAACGATGATGCACCTTATTTTATTTTCTCCATGACAAGAGAGGAGATTATACTTCTTCTTCGGGTGCACTCTGACGATGACATAATCAATACCGTCATCCACGATGCACAGCTACTGTGAATCTTTTCCAAGGTAGGGTGGATTGCTTCAATGTTTTTTGAAAAAAATTGTTTTTCGTCCTTTGTTAAACCTTTTTTTATCCTTGGCCAATTTCTACCTCTTAACACGGCGGGCACGAGCCGAATGGACACGGCCTGACAACCCTCCATAGTCTCCTTGTTTGTGATTGAGGCGCATTGGAGGAGGCGATGATGGGAGAAGTGGAGGCCATGCGCCAGCCACGTGAGGAAGAACCACGGCCCGCAACCGCGGGCTGCTCAACTGAGGAAGAACTGGTTTTCCATAGCCGGCCGGGCCGAAGGGAGGAACCGCATATCCCCATGGCGCTACATTGTGGAAGACTGTGACCTGCGTTCCGTGGGCCACTTCGGCAGAAGAACCAGCTCGCCCATCGGCAGGCCAGGCAGAGGAGAGCCGCGGCGCCAGGAGGGTGCCACGCCGGATGAACCGCGGCCCGCCCATGCGGGCCGCTTTCACCGAGAAGGCCGGTTGGCTTCGGTCGGCCGGTTATGAAGGACGGTGATGATTGGTGCCACTAGTTCGTGCAGCCGGGGGTCCGCACCCCCAACCTCGGACTGCTCGGCCCCCTCTGGCTGAGCTGTGCCGTGCCGGGTCGGGCCGGGCCGCGCCCCCTCGGGCAGGGCCGCGCCCATCAGGTCGGGCAGCATCCCTTAGGTCGGGCCGCGTGATTCATCAGGCTAGTCCGAACCTCTGCCGGGTCGGACCCAACAAAGCTGGGTTGACCTGACCCATCGGCCCACTGGGTTTAACGGGCCGAACCCATTTCCACTAAAAGGTGAATATTTTTAATACCATGGGTCCGATCGACGCGTTGTCTGTGGCACAAGGACCCTTGCGATGAGGCAGTAATTTTTTTATGCTCTTAGTGAGATTTGGATGACTTTGGAAAATGGCCGGGTTTGGAAGGAGCATATTTAATACTGGGCCCCTCGAATGGAAAATCCAATATCCTTCAGACCAAGTGTCTGATTGACCAACCATCTGTCGCGTCTGGTTCCTTTTGACGAGACTGAACTTTGGGATACATCAACTCTAGATTTCATGACAGTTGATGTATCAAACCCTTGTCATGAGGAGCGGACCCTCTCGAAATCGAGCGTGTTGGGTGCGGGAACCCAAGAGCTGGTTGCGACTGCAATGACTACCATACTGGAATCCTATTGGGTTCGGCAACGATGAATACTATACTAGAAATCCTCCCTGGGTTTGACAACAATGACTACTGGTCTTGTATCCTATGTGGGTCTGACAGTTTGACTTCTGTTCTTGTATCCTACGTGGGTCTGACAGAGTGGCTGTTCTAGTATCCGACGTGGGTTCAACAGCTTAGCTGGAGTATTATCCTACATTGTTTTTCCAGCTTAGTTGAATCAGTTTTTACATCTGATCATCTTAATCTCTGTAAAAAAGAATGTATAACAGTGTGAGCGGAGTCCTGACTTTCAATAGTTACAATCGGTGTGATTGACTTCATTCCTATGTGGACCGGGTTGTGCAGGGGCTCGGTAGTTGGATCAGAACTGAGATTGATGACTTTGGTATATGTACGGCCATATACCTAAGTAGAGTTGGTTGATACATCGTGATTGTAAATTTCCATTGTGGACTATCCTTCATGGATTCAAGGAGACCTTCGAGGGTCTTGGCATCCCTAATGAGTATCATTATACTCACCCCTGCATGGGCAATGCCCACACTACGTTCTGTTGGTTGCAGACGACAGACAGCACTGATCGTGGTTGAGGCTTGTGGAGCTAGACTGTACCTGGAGGTGGGCCACATGGTGGGAAGTACACAGAGCGGACGAACGGACCCGAGGTAAAGAGAAGACTATCTGTACCCACCCTTCAGGTGGGATTCTCGGAGGACAACTTGGTGGTTGATTCTTTACCTTACTACTATTGTACAAGACTTTCAGTTGTACTATACTTTTCAGTTGGGTTTGTATTTCGACCCATTTACCTTTCAGAATGTACTTTGTGTTTAGTATTACTTTTTTCTTACTTCTTCTTGTGTACTTTGTTGTGTTTGTTTACTATCTTAAAGGCAATGCCTTACCTTTTATCAGGATTTACGCCTTTGGTGCTAGTCACCAGCCCCTGGCCTATGGAAGGCGGGTTTGGGGTAGTCACAGCACGGGCCCTGAGGACAGGTCATGAAAAATTGGTATCAGAGGAGTCGGTTCTACCATAGAACTCAATACTCTGATCTTTGCTTTCTATGATGCTATAGTGTTAAGTTTATTGAGTGTGGTTTTCCATCCATGGAGTCCATTGTTGGTGCGGCGGCCGACGTATCCATACACCAGGACCCTGAACTCTGATATATGACTCGGTGCACGAAAAAATAGATTACATGTGTGTTTCAAAAAATTTCTTTGTGATTATTTTGTGTCATCTCACCTGGTATATTTTATTAACCATGGCAGACCTGTTACATTTTAGGATGTCGCAATGAAGGCAGCCAGCTAGGGATCCGAGTTACATACAAGATGGAAGCCCACTGAGCAACGAGGCCTCGGTACAGGGCCCCATCATAGCAGAGGCACCAGTGGTACCACTACCCGCTAAGCCACCGATACTACGAACCCCAACAGTAGAGGGTGAACGCTGACTAAGCGCATTACATGAGTTTCAGCAACAGAGGTCCGCCAGGTTCCATGGAGAGACCGACCCCCCAAGTAGCCGAGGATTGGAAGGAGGCTATCGGAAGAGTCTTCAGATTAGTAGGGACACTGACTGACCTTATGGTGATCCTTTCCTTGATTCTACTGCATGCAGCAGAAGGTAGATGGTGGAGTTTGATGCTCCAGGTGCACGAAGAGAAATCTCTACTTTGGACAGACTTCGAGATTATCTTCCACTCAAAGTTTGTTCCAACCACCCTTTGTGCGATGCGCATCCAAGAGTTACATTATCTGCAACAGGGTAGCATTACAGTAGCCCAGTACTCAACGATATTTTCCGACCATTTGTGCTACACCACAGACATGGTACGGGACATATTCGTCTGGGCCTAGACCATTGATAAGGGACTGAGGCATGAGATCAGGGCTTCGATGATCTCCCTCATCATCCCGATGCAGGCTAGAGTACTGGAGCGAGCCCTTATTGTATAGAGCTTCCTCGCTGATCTGACACCAGCAGTGAAACCTACAACCAGGTGACACGTAGCAGAGTCTTCTCCAGCCGATAGTAGACAGATTTGGAATAGGGTTAAGCAGACCCAACCATCAAGAGAGTGACCTCAGGATTCAGTTTCTGTTGTGTGGTGAACACAGAATAGAGCCAGCTACATGAGGAGCAGGAAGTGCTATGAATGTGGAAAGAAGTGTCACATGGCTTGAGACTTCCCTACCCGCCATGCAGATGAGCAGAAGACAGTGGAGGGACCTCCCAGGAAGAGGCAGAGATTCAACCGTGGAGGTCCGCAGGGAGCAGGTAGATGAGGCAAAGGAGCTGGTTGCGCAGCAGGTGGTGGATGAAGTTTTGAGTCTCTACCACCACCACCACCAAGAGGTCCACCCCGACCACAGGGAGATGGAAAATAAAGGCAGGATTAGCTCCAGGCAGTGGAGTCTTACGACCACAGCGCACCTGATATGATTTGAGGTAATATTTTTTTCTATTCCACCATTGTTGTAGTACTGATAGACACAGGTGTGAGCCATTCTTTTATTGCCGATGCCCTTGTTCAGAGCTCGGAGATTCCGACAGAGCTGTTGGCTCGATCCTTATGGCTAAAGACTATTACGGGAGAAGACACGATGATTACACACTAGTTTCGGTAGTGTGAGCTTACTCTAGGAGGTGAGAGCTTCGGATGGGATCTTCTTGTAGCGGCGTCGAGGCCTTACGTCATCATCTTGGGTATGGACTGGTTGTCTATAGTCCATTCTCATATCGACTGTATTAGGTGCAAAGTGCAGTGTATCCGTACAGATGGGAGTAGGTTCACCTTCACTGGTGATAAGAGAGCCTTAGCAGCAAAGGATTGACATACCCAGAGGAGAGGCCAGTCGATTACACATCAGTTGGCCAGTTTTATTCACAGAGTGGTTGATGTGTGGAGTCCAAGTTTTCCTATTGTGGTGGATCATTATGTATATATTTTTTCATACGACATACCATGACTACCTCCTCGCAGAGAGGTATACTTCAAAATAGACCTGTACCCCAGGACAACAACGATATCTACTCCAACATATCAGATTTCTCCCGCTGAGCTTCGCGAGCTGTGGGTACAGCTGAAGGACTTTTAGGTGAAGGGATTCATCTGACCCAGTGTTTCACCCTATACTTCTTCTATTTTTTTCACCATGAAGTCATATGGGAGCTTACGACTGTGTGTTAACTACCATCGCCTGAATCAAGTGACCGTGAAAAACAAGTACCCACGCCCTTGGATTGACGACCTCTTTGATCAGCTCAAGGGTGCAAGATGGTTCATGATGATAGACCGTAGGTTAGGCTATCACTAGCTCAGAGTTTGAGGTGAGGATGTGTAGAAGGCATCCTTCAGGTGTCGGTATGGCCACTACGAGTTCTTGGTTATGACCTTCGGCATAACCAACTCTCCAGAAGTGTTCATGAGTCTCATGAACAGGATATTTCTGCCTTACCTCGATCATTTTGTCATAGTTTTCATAGACGACATACGGATTTACTCGACTACTATGGAGGAGTACGCCTACCACTTGCGGGTTGTATTGGATACACTCCGAGAGCACCAGCATTATGGAAATCTCTTGAAGTGACAGTTCTGGATTTGAGAGGTACACTTCTTGGGACACATCATCTCAGAGGCGAGAGTTGTAGATGATCTAGCGAAGATCGCGAAAGTACTATCATGGGATCCACCCTGGAGGGTTACATAGGTGTGGAGTTTCCTAGGTCTAGCTGGGTACTATCAGAGATTTGTGCTGGACTTTTCCAGAGTTGGAGCACCGCTTTCATCTTTGACGAAGAAGGGAAAACCGTTTGTGTGGTCAGATAGATATCAGTAGAGAATTCAGGATCTAAGACAGAGATTAACCAGTGTTCCAATCTTAGTCTACCAGAGGAGTGGTAGGGTAGTTAGTTTACTGCGATGCATTGGGGACTGGACTTGCGTGTGTCCTGATGTAGGAGTGAGCAGTGATCACATATGTTTCATAGCATCTGAGACAACAGAAGCAGAATTAAGATACCCATGACCTGGGGCTTTTAGTAGTGGTGTTCTCCTTGAAGATGTGGCGACACTATCTAATGGGCGAGCACTTTATATTCTACTCTAACCACCCAAGTCTCAGGTACATCTTCTCGCCGAAAGACTTGAACCTGAGATAGTGGCGATGGCTCGAGTTACTCCAGGACTATGAATTTTTGATAGTATATAATACTAGGAAGGGGAATGTAGTGGCTGATTCACTTAGCAGATGATTGGGAATTTAGCTACATGGAGAGGAGACAGAGCGGCTAGCCGCCTTACAGATATCCTTTGTGGGTAGAGATGGAGCAGACCTTCTACACTCTCTCACAATCACTCCTCCACTCTTTTAGTGAGTTAGAGAGGCACAGCTTGGGGACGTTGACTGTGAGACGTGACGTGCTTAGATATCCACAGGACAGGTGCCTGATGGATTTTCTGAAAAAGGGGAGCACTAGGCACCAGGTAGCAATAGGCTTGGTATAACCCTTAGTGGTCCCGGAGTGGATGTGGGAAGAGATATCCATGGATTTAGTAAGGGGGATTCCATGTACATCCAGGGGACACGACACTATTTGGGTGATCGTCGACTGACTCACCATGTCGGCCCACTTCTTACCGATCAGAGAGTAGGGCTCAGTAGAGATCTTGGGATGCCTCTACGTTCAGCAGATCGTATGGCTTCACGGTGTGAAATCGAATATTGTATATGATTGAGATGCTCACTTTATTTTTCGGATTTGGAAGGGGTTGTAGGAGGCCTTTGGGACACAGCTGCGTCTGAGCACCGCCTTCCATTTTTCAAATGGACGGACAGACTGAGAGGACCATACAAAACCTCGAGGACATGCTCTGTGCATTTGTCCTTGACTTTGGTCACAACTAAGAGGATCACCTACCCTTGGTGGAGTTTGCGCACAACAATAGTTACCACTCCACCATCGGGATGGCACCATACGAGGCACTATACATCCAACCTTGCAGATCACCTGTGTATTAGACTGGACCTAGGGAGTCAGCACTTGTAGGACAAGATATGGTTCAGGAGACGATGAAAATGGTGTATATCATCCAGGAGCGGATGAAGACTACATAGAGAAGACATAAGTCCTATGCTGATAGGAGGTAGAGACCACTAGTGTTCGATGATGGCGACCATGTATTCTTACGGGTCTCACCTTGATAGGGTCTACGGATATTTGGCTGGGGCAGAAAGTTATCTCCACATTTCATAAGACCTTTCCAGGTCCTCCGCATAGTAGTTGAGGTGGATTACTACCTGGCCCTTCCACCTCAGTTTCACTGGGTGCACGATGTCTTCCATGTATCTCATCTGAGTAGATACGTGCGTGACCCATCCCACATCATCGACCATGGCGAGTTGGACATCGATGACAATGAGACATTCACGGTGGTCCTAGTACAGATCGAGGATCGATAGGAGCGGGTCCTACATGGACGGTCGATTCATCTGGTTCCCATTCGCTGGCATCACAGGAATCTCCAGGAGAGCACATGGGAGCAAGAGGCATAGATGCGTGCTCAGTACCCTCATTTCTTTCCCTAGTGCATGCCGTAGCTTTACGGGGATGTAAATACCTATGTTAGGAGTAATGGAAAGACCTGGAATTTTCACGGAATTTTTTTCTTAATTCTTGGTAATTTTACGAGTCTGTGGATTCTGATGGCACTTGAATCTGAGGCTCGGCATTCCCAAAATCAATTTCTAAAGTTTTGTTCGGGTACGTTCAGTAAACGTACATGCGGGTTTTTCTATATTTTGAATCGGTGCTCAAAATTGAAATCTGAGGACATCGATGAACTCACAGCACTGGTATGTGCTTAAGGGGACCTTTACAGCAGTTTAGTTTCTTTTGGGATGAAAGTTAAAAATTGAGGTTTAATTATGAGGTTAAATCAAATTGTTTAGAATAATTTTATATATCTATGGATGTTTTTTCCTCCCATGGGAAGTTATTGGTGGGGCCCACACCCACCTAACATCCCAGGGTTGGATATTTGGGAGGTGGGGCCAACATGAGCCCCACCCTTTAATCTCCCATAACTCTCTTAAAACTCATCAATTAATTCCCCTTCCTTTATTGTGACTACCCCCCATAATTAGGAGAACTCTTCCTCTCCCTTTCTC
The DNA here is from genome assembly GCA_963277665.1 of Viscum album. Classification (NCBI taxonomy): domain Eukaryota; kingdom Viridiplantae; phylum Streptophyta; class Magnoliopsida; order Santalales; family Viscaceae; genus Viscum; species Viscum album. The sequence continues at coordinate 1,568,361,516 of OY728133.1, read as the reverse complement.
CCTCTTTAATTTTTTCCAACACATGTTAATCAATGAATTCTAACTCTTCAATTAATTAAATTATGTTGTTTTAATTTTTAATTACTTGTGTGAATAAAATAATAGCTTAGCTATTATTTTATGAGGGAACTTGTTGTGTTGGGATTTTGGTGGAAGCTCTGGAGAAATAGAGAAGGGAGTTCTATTCTCAAATAAAGAACACCACCCTCTACGACGAAGAATGCCATTGAAGAAGAATGGAACTCTCTTCGATAAAGAACAACGACACACATTCTTTTATTTTATACCAGACTAGAGAGGTGACACCACTTCTTCTTCGGGTGCACTTCGACGACGACAGAATCAACACCGTCATCCACGAAGCATGGCTACCATGAATATTTTCCAAGGTAGGGTGGATTGCTACAATTTTATATGAATAAAACTATTCATTGTCCTTTGTGAAAAATTGTTTATCCTTGGCCAATTGCTACCGCTTAACGTAGAGTGCGCGGTCCAAACGCACACGGCCCGACGACCTGTCGTATTCTCCTTGATTGCGATTGAGGTGCATTGGAGGAGGCGATGATGGGAGAAGCGGAGGCCGTGTGTCGGCCGCGGGCAGAAGAACTGTGGTCCACAATCACGGGCTGCTCGATCGAGGAAGAATTGGACGGCCAAAGCCATCTGGACCGATGGAAGGAACCGTGGAGCCCCACGGTGTTGCGCTACAGAAGACAGCGGCCTACCCTTCATGGGCCGCTTCGGTGGAAGAACCGGCCGGCCCGTCGCCCTCCAGGGTAGAGGAGAGCTGCGGCGCTAGGAGGGCGCCCCGCTAGACAAACGGCAGCCTGCCCATGCAGGTCGCTTACGCCGAGAAGGCCGGCCGGCTTCGGTCGGCTGGTTAAGGAGGGAGGTGTTGGCCGGTGCTTCCGTTTCAGACAGCTGGGGGGTCGGGCCCCCCGCCTCAGACTGCTCGGCTAGCCGACTGGGCCGCAACGCACCGGGCCGGGCCGCGCCCCATCAGGATGTGTTGCACCCCCTCGGGGCGAGCCATGCCCTTCAGGCTAGGCCGTATCCCCCATGATGGGCCGTGAGATTCATCAGGCATGTCCGACCCTCTGTCGTGTCATACCCACCAAAGCTGGGTTGACCTGACCCGTCGGCCCACTGGGCATAACGGGTCGGTCCCGTTTCCACTTAAATGTGAATATGATTAAGACCACACATCCGATCGACACGTCATTTATAGCACTGGGACCCTTGTGATGAGGCGGTTTTTTGTGGTGCTCTTAGTGAGATTTGGACGACATTGGAAAACGATCGGGTTTGGAACAAGCATATTTCCAACCGGGCCCCTGGAACAAAAAAGCCAATATCTTTCAGACCGGGTGTCCGATTAACGCACCGTCTGTTACACCAGGTTCATTTTGATGAGACAAAACATTGGAAAACATCATCATTGGACTTCATGACAGTTGATGTATCAAAATCTTGGATCGAAGAGCAGACCCTCTAGGAATCGAGTGTGCTGTGTACAGGAACCCTAGAGCTGGTTGCGACTGCAACGACAACCATACTGAAATCCTCCGTGGGTTCGGTAATGATGAGTACAATACTGGAAATACATTATGGGTTCGACAGTGATGACTACTGTTCATGTCATTTACGTGGGTCTGGCAATTTGACTTCTGTTCTAGTATCCTACGTGGGTCCAACAGAGTGGCTGGTCTAGATCCTACGTGGGTATGACTGCTTAGCTGGACTGTTATCCTACGTTGGTCTGCCATCTTTGATGAATCAGTTTTTACATCTGATCATATTAATCTCTTTATGAATGAATATATACATGTGTGAGTTGAGTCTTGAATTTCAATCATTACCATCAGTGTGATTTACATCTTTCCTTTGTGGACCGGTTTGTGCTTGGGCTCGGTAGTTGGATCTGAACTGAGATTGATGACTTAGGTATATGTATTGGCATATACCTAAGTAGAGTTGGTTGATACTTCATGATTTTAACTTTCCTTTGTGGTTTATCCTTCTTGGATCTTGGGAGACCTTCGGGGGTCTTAGGGTCCCTAGTGAGTATCGTTATACTCACCTCTACACGGGCAATGCCCGCACTACATTGTGTTTGTTGCAGATGAAGGAAAACATTGATTGTGGTTGAGGCATGTAGAGATAGACGGTACCTAGAGGTGGACCACTTGGCGGGATGTACACGGAGTGGATGGATGGACCCGAGGTACTGAGTAGACTATCTGTACCCACCCTTCAAGTGGGATTCCCAGAGGACGACTCAGTGGTTGCTGATTTACTTTTCTGCTGTTGTACTAGACTTTTAGTTGTACTATACTATTCAGTTGGATTTGTATTCAGGCCCATTTACCTTTGGGCACTTAATTTCTATTCAGTATTACTTTGTGCTTACTTCAGCTTGCGTACTCTATTGTGTTTGTTTACTATATTAAAGGAAATTCCTTCCCTTTTATCAGCATTTACGCCTTTGGTGCTAGTCACCAGCCCCTGGCCTATTGAAGGAGGGCTTGGGGTAGTAATAGAACGGGTCCCGATGGCAAGTCATGACAAATAAACATTGTTATAACAGAATATTTCACAATATACTGTTTAATATAGAACAATAATGTTTAGAAACATTACTATCTTAAGTAATTTTTTATATCATGGAGGGTAGTTGTGTGAAATAACATCCCTCTCCTATTATATCAGTAATGTTTTTTCATGAGTTAATTTCTATAAAAAATTTTATTTATAGGAATCTATGGTTGTATATCAATTAGAAATGAGAGTGGTTCATTACATAAGGTTATGTGATTAGTGACATGTATAATTCTTTAAGAAATACAATGTATATTAGTGTGGGGAGAAAAACAGTATATATTGGCCTCTTGGATAATCGAATAAGATACTCATGAATGTGTTTTGAGATCATAAATTTTTCTTTCCATGAGGTTCTAGATACAAACTCATGTAAATCATGGGTTATGTGAGGCATTGTGAAAATGGGCTAAAATATCTTCCTTGTATATTTTTTTATTGATCTATAATTTTTGTCTTTGTAAACATCAACAGTCATGAACTATTGTATAAAAACAATTTATTTTAATAGATTGTGCTCAAAATTTACAACATGGGTACTTCCAAATTCAAAGTTCAGTACTTAGTTCATGTGTATCAAAATTAAATATTTATATATCTAAAATTATATAGATAATTTTAATACAAATAAATATTTCATATCATATTTCATCTAATATAAATCATCAATTATATTAATTCATGATGATTTAAAATTATATTATTAAAACCCATCCATTAAAATGCTAGTTGAATTATTAATTAATAAAAATAAATTTATCAGATTATTCAAAAATTATTCCAAACCTTTTCTTAATAGGGTTTCTAGAAACTTGTTCCCTATAATTTGCTGAACCAAAAGGACATATATTTTTCCAACTAAATAGAATCACAATCATAGAGGATAAATAATTTTTTTAAATCAATATCATCATATTTCTTATATATTTTTAGAATAATGATCATTATCCATAGAAATATTTAGTATATGTCTTTAAGAATATTTGGATTTCCATTTAATTGTTATGTTCTGTAAGAAATGAAATTTATAGTGAATTTTCATTTCATGATTTGAAGCATAGTTGGTTACATAATTACAGCGATTTTTAATGCATGAAAATGGGAATCTGATCAAAAAAGTAATCCACTTTATTAATTATATAAATCCTCTGATGATAATATATGGATATCTGTGGAATAATTTTATATGTGATAGCTACGCCTTAATATAATCCCTAAATCTCTATTTATTTCCACTTCAACATGATTTTATAAGGGTGAGATATTTGATGGAAAAAAAATATTATTCATTTAATAAATCTTTACAAATATTTCACCACTACATATCAATGAAATTATATTATCTGAAAATATTACAATATCCATTATATGGTAATAAAATCCTCCCATAATCAGGAGAGTAGTTTTATTAAATATATAACTCTAAATGTGTTTCTATTACATAACTATCCTTTTTTATTCAATTTTTAAATAGATCATCCAACTATGATCAATGTTGGATTGTAAATAACCTCATTTGAAACAAATAATTGGTAATATACTCAATAAAACATGGTTGTGAATGAGATTATGTTCATAGGTAAATTAATTATCCCGAGGTAATTCATATTGTTAAATTCTACTCAACTAATAAATTTTCTTCACCAAAAAAACCACTGATGACGTTATAAATATATTTATCATTCCTCCTTCAATAGATAAAAGATCCCATAACCCGTCCCTAACTATTATAAATTACCAATGTGTAAAAGGTTATACCATGTGAAATATTATAAAATTTCTAAATGCATAGGATAATATTAATTAAATATATTTCCACTCATTAGTTAAACTAGACCATGGATTCCCATACAAAATTTTCAGTCATATAACTAATCATTGATAATAATATTATCAAAATACTTAATAATAAAATGTTTCCTAGGATATAATCGTAAAAAATATCGATGTTCAAAAAAACAAAAATATATAATCCACATATCATAATAATCCTCAAAATTCATGATATTTAGTATATCATCATACAAATGAATTATCCCATTACAAACAAAACCTTCATATTATCTACATTCCTCATCTATCCATGGAAAGAAGCTCGAATTGGTATACATTATGGAGGCTTTCAAGGATACTGTAAGAATGAATAAAATTATAACTAACATTCCCATTATCCACCCCATAAGGTTTATCATGGTCCAAAATAATAGTTATTTATCAATGATTACCATCTTGATGTGTCCATATAATTTCAATAACAAAAGTGATAATAGGTAAACAAAAATACCCCATAACATCACTAATCTATCATCTATCAATACACAAATATAAATTACATTAGATCTCTCAAATTGATTATCACTATCTTAGATCAACGTTAATGAGTCACTTACACATTCCTCATCCCTTAAAACCCATCTTTGTGGTAATTTAATATTCATCTAATTATCCAATAATGGTATACCTATGAAGAAAAAATTATAATTCACACCATGAAAATGAATCCATTGAAAAATTGTCAAAGAGAAACAATAAAAAATCAATTCCATACCTTGAGAATAGTTGATAATCCTACACACATATATATGTTATATAATCTATGATAATCTAAATATCATTCAAACTAGTTTTCTCATATTTTTAGAAATCAAATCAAACTATTGGTAAACCCTCTTCAATATAATAAACATATTTATCTCAATGTATAGAAATCATCATCATAATCTAATAATATAATATACTATGGGGAACCAAGGTGAATAAATTATAATATTATATAATTTTAGATGAATATTAAATACATTAAAAAATAATACATACCCCAGAACAATAATGTTTCAGTTAATTTTGATACTAGATAATTATTAAAAGTTTTTATGAATAGTCATTATCATATAACACAATAATTATTATCTTATTATAACATTATAAAATTATCAAAACTAATAACATTAATAATAACCAATGGAAAAGAAATCATATGAATGGATAAGATCAGATGTGATGTATGGTAAAAATCTGAGATATAGAAAAACCATACAAGTGATCATAAGATTTGTATAAGATTTTATAACTTGATAATGAAATATAATAATTATAAAAATGATTTCATATATCAGAAATCATGATTCATGGACAATTTATTTGTTATATAACCTCAACTAAAAAAATAATCAATCACAAGTTATGATATCATGTCATAAGAATAAAAACATGACATCATAGTGTGGAGTACACATAATCATAGAAATTATTTCTCTAACAAAGTCTCATTTCCCAGACAATAATCTAATTTTGGATAGAATTAAAACTTTTAATTGGTTAACTTCATAAAAACATTTTAAATATGGTGTACAGAGTCTCATAGTGTATTGGGTTTAGTCACATGTTTATTTTATTACATTATGGATGGAGCCCCATAGTGGATTGTGTTTACTCCAAATTACATATCATACAATCTAATGAGATATAAATTTGTATCCATTTGATTAGAGGTATATAAAGCTCCAATATCTACTATTACATAATTTGAACCATCTATATGGGATTCATATGTTTATCAAAATATTCATAAATTGATTGTATCATAATCAACACATAGAAATAAAAGTGTTTTTTAATAACAAATATATTATTTTCTTATAAACCACATATTAAAAATTGGATGATATCACTATTGAATATGACAATAGAATCATACCCATAATTTAAGTAAGCTAACATAATTGATAAAAAAATTTATTTTTTTAGAAATATGCCTTATAAATTAATTTGAAATATCCTAGTCATTTGGGACCATTCAAAAAACTAATAATCATAAAATAATGTGAATATTATTTTCATTTCAAAAATTGAAAATCAAAAAGGAATATTTCTAATGAATAATTGGCTTGATTATGGGGAATGGAATTGAAGTAGTATACTCTAAAAACATTCATTTCATACTCTTCCAAATAATGTCAAAATATTATTTACAAATATATTCCTTTATACAAACATTATAATATTCCATGTTAGTTTAAAATATACATAAAAAATAAATTTATTATTTATAAGAACATTTTTGAATGAAATGATGAATAGTGAAATTGATGAGAAATATTCCACCAATAAAGGAAAAAATATGGTTGAATTTGTATTAAAAATAAATTTTGCTATTTTTCAATACCAAAGAGATATAAATTGAAGAAAAAAATGAAAAAATAGAAATATATATATCAAACAATTAATTATATATCCTTTATAAAGAAATAACATATACTTTCCTTCGATTAAAATTGTAATGTAAACAATATTGATAGAAAATGAGATTTTAACATAAACCCTTACTGATTTCGTAATAATTGAATTTAGTATAGATGAAATAGAGATCATCAAATGGATTAAAAAATCCCCATTATTATCATGAAATCTATCATAAAATATATTATTGGAAATTATATACAACACACAATTTTAATAAGGTAGGGAATATACAACCTATATGATAGGATGAAAATAAAGAGAGGAATCTCATACCATGGTCTTATACATAATAAAAAATTGTATATTATCTGTCATAATATGCTTAAATTTATTATATTTCTATATAATACTCATATTTATATCTACAAAACTAAATCAAAATAACATATATTTTAATATCTCCAATTTATAAATAATTAATTATTATAATTACTATGTGGGTGTCAAATGTTCCATTTTACAAGCATAATTTAGATAAATGGTTCTCATCATTTCACCTTCTAAATTTTTATAGAATATTAAAAAATTTAGAAAAAAATAATTATTAATTATATAAAATTTTATAACTAGTAATGTATAGTTGTGATTAAAACAAGAATAGATCACATTGTAAAATTTGTAGTTTTTTGGTACATAGGAGGGATGTTTTAATTTTATAATAGATGTAAAAAATGAATGAATAGAATAATTTACATTTAAAGAATCATAATTCTATCATAGTTATCTTATTTATTCTTTAAATTATAACTTAAAAATGATAAATATAATCAACGAGGAAAAATTAAATAAATCACTTCATTGAAGCAGTAGTCAAACATAGATGATATTCTTTTTCTTTTACTATTTTTTGAAATAAAAGAAGATAATTATTGTTATATGAATATAATATAAGTTTTTTAAAATTAAAAACATTTATTTTATTAGGTTTTTGTCATTATAAAATATTTTGAAGAATTGGAAGAATAATTAATAATGAAATACATGGTTAAGCCAAATAACATTTCATTGAGTGTCCTTATTTTTATATCACTTTAACCTGTATTTGGTTAGTTACTTATTTTTAAAAGAACCTATTGGTCATGGATATGTTCATCATGATTTTTTTTGTATATATGTTTGGAAATAATGTTCTCATAGTGTGTAAATAATTGGTGATGTGACATTTCCTTCAATGTGGGAGAAAATTGTTACCCTTATAAATGTAAAAATATATTGAATATAAAATATTTAATTCTAAAATAGAGTGGTTCCAATTTATGCTAATTTAGAACATATTATAACAGTATGTTGAGATCCAAAAAACCCGTAACATTATGATATGGTGTTTCTAATATTTTTTTTATCTACTAGTACAACCCCTATTAGAAAGTTTAATGCCCGACTATGATGATTTCACAACTTCAGTAGTAACTATTCCTTATACATAAACATAAAATTGAACATAAAACAAAATTTTGACATTCTATTTCCATGACTGGATTCAATTTTATATTATTCAATTTATAAATGTGGTATAAATTTAATCTAAATTTTATAACAAAATGTGTAAAAATGATATTTAGATAAAATGTGTCTTTGATCATACGGGGTATTTTATTATCCCATCAAATCATATAAAACTATTATATGATTGTTAACATATTTGATTGAATAATTATCTATATAACTATTTCACAGTTTTTAAAAAATAGATACTAATTTGATTTATTATGAGAATAATAAATTGGGCACATAAAAAATGTTTCCGTGAAAATATCTAAATTTTACTTCATATTAATTTTTTATCATTTATAACCATTTCTTAATTATATAAATAATTTTTATTCACTTATAAAAAATAATTTTCCATAATATACTATTCTAAATAAGAAATAATTTTTTTATATTAATAAATATACAATAAAACAATATTTATAAACTATTCATTTCATTTTTGGAAAATGGTATTTAGATCATAAACATTATCATAACAAAAATTAAATTCATTTAAATAATTAATTTTATTTATTATAATAAGATTTTATAAATAAATATTGCTGAAATCATCCATCAATGGTATAAATAATTTCATAAATTTATTATTCAAAATAATATTTCAAAATAGTGTGTTTTGAATCAAATGTATTTTTAATGAAATATTATTTCCTTTTATTTTTAAAAGTAATTTCATTATCAATTCAAAATAAATATATTTAAATATATTGAATCATTATCAAATTAAATCATTTTTTGGATTATTTTTCTGTTTCATTTATCGTATGTTATCCAAGACATTAAATTTATAAAAATTTAAAATGTATTCTTATATCAGGGGGTGTTAAATGATACCCTACATATAAGAATATAATGCTTGGAAATTCATCATTATAATGATAAATTTGAGGATAATTCATAGCATACCTGTAGGGTGTTTTTAATTCCAACGAATTTAAAAAAATACAATTTTATGAAATCACTCAAAATAACTACTGACTGAAATGAAAAATATAGAATATTGAGGTTCAACTTGTGAGATGGTTTGATGAAATTCTGGGAATATTTGTTATTGAGAATCATAGATAAAATTTATTGATAATTTAACCAAATAAGAGAATATATTAATTTCCTTGTATTTTTTTGGTTTTTTTCTAGTTATGTAAGAAGGAATGATGTGATTTAGACAATTATGTAGTCCAATTTTGGATTAAGGGAATTCTTTTTATCAGTATTTTATTTATAATAGGGAAACTATAATTTTTAAAGATAAAATATATAATTCATTAATGAATTTGGTGAATGATGAACATATTTAACCTTATTGTCATAAATATTTCAATATAGGAAAATAGATAAATATAAACATATTTTATGTTAATATTTACATCGTAATTTTTCTAAATAATTTTTATTCAATGGGAATGTAAGGAAGGCTTATAAAAATAATATCAACTGTAGCAACTAAAAGCATTTACCAGAATGAAAAAATTCTATATCATATATGAACACACAATTTAATGCAAATGTTACTAAAGAGAAATATTCCATAATTATAGTAATATAGTTTTTGTAAAATAAGTTGAATCTAAAATGGTGGTGGAATATCATAGTAACAAAATTCTCCCAGATTCATAGATGTAATTCAAATCATCTGGAGGTTCTAATCCACCATTAATAAATATAAAAACCAACCATTATCTATTGATATAGATATCTTGAGATATATTCATGATCCACCACATTAAATCTCCATTATCTTATCCATAATATCTCATTAAAATATTATATTAAATATTCATAATCCCATGAGAAAATAACCCATTTTTATAACAATTCAAAAAAATATTTTTTTCCTTGGTTGGAATATGGACCCATATATAATATCAAAAAATTTGTTCACTCATTGAGTGAGATAATATTCACTCTAATAAATTGGTTCCTTCTAGAGTTTTCCACAAAATCCTCAAACAGTTCACATACTGAAAATCATTCAGGCTAGATATTCCAATTTTTATTATCCTTTACATTTTTCTAACTGTATCATTCATGTTGTTTGTAAATATAATTCAATACATGAATCAATTTCTATATTTTCTAGTTCTACTCACCCATGGTATCCACAACGTGTACATACTTTCATCACATGAAGCCATCATTGAATTCAACTATTCATTACTCATTGAACAAATCAATTTATTTACTTTCATTTTATATTGTGATCTATACACTGATCTTTATCATTTCATGTAACGAACCAAAATTTAATAATTAGAACCTCCCATCTTATAATTATTCAATATAGCATAAACCACATAAATACACTTGGAGACCAAAATAAAAATTATATAGATGAAGAATTAATAAAATTAGATACATTTTTAGAAGTAATGAAACCTATACAAATTGATAATTATAAAAACTATTAATTATTAATTTGACACTTATGAATAGTAAACCATAAAATCAAATATTAACCTCACCAATAAATTTATAAATAACATTTACCCATCTTATAAGTGACAATAGGTTATAATTATATAATAGTATATGTAATTATATATTTTAAAAATTATTAATTACAAGTTGGTGTTATTGTTAGTTATTAAAATTTAATTACAATATTATGGTTAATTTAAGAATATAAAGGAAATATCTATTTTATTAAATTGAATTCATAATTTTATAGTTTTTTGTCTCATGATGATGGAATAATTTTATAATACCTTTCTTAATTTTTAAATGTTCTATAAAATCAATGCTAATTTTAAAATCATTATTTCATGACTTAATAATGATTTTATATAAAAAAATTATCATAATTAAGAAATAATTTAGATAAAACTTATTTCATATTTTTATACTAAGGATTCAGATATTGTTAGGGTTAATTTTTTGGAATTTTGTAAAATACTTGAATTTTAGGTGAATAGTAAAATAAGATAAATTATGATAAATGTTAAATACATGAATTATGGAGTTGTAGACGATGTATAGATGATTTAATCACATAATCTCAAACAATAATTTTTCATTCTAATATATGGGATGATTATTAACAAACTATTCATATTCTTGAGCAAAAATAATTCACAAATGAATTAAATAAATAGAAAGAGCCCCTCTCCTCCAATAGAAATATCACCTCTCACCACCTTTTCTCCTAAAACAATACATCAAATGAGACTTGTCTAAATTCAGAAAAATAGTTTTACCCTCCCCACTCTTACATCAAGGATATCTTGGGATCATCAAATGTTAAAAAATATGCCCCTAACAAGGTTTTGAAGGAGGACACATTCAAGAGGTAAATTCATCTTTCTTGTTCTTTTATTTTCATTTCACAACTTTTTATTATTCTCTCCGCACCTAAAGTAATATAAATGATATGATAACTTCATTACCTCCCATATGTGAGTATTATATTATTCTAATTGAATAATCCATCCTTAAAACCATCTCCTCTACATTTTATTATGGAAATGAAACCATTGTTCACGAGTTTTGAATTTATTGCCATCAAGGATGACAAATTTAAATTTTCCATTAAAAACTACAAGGGCGGACATAAATCCAATTTTAAGGATAAAATAAAGAAAATATGTATTTTTTCCTATTTAATTCTCTTGAATAATTATATACAGAATATGTTAAATTATTAAACAAACAAGTTGGTTGTGAGCAAAAAATACCCATAATAATCCCAATGATAATTTCTAACATATTATATAATGACTCATCCTCATCCATAATTAAAAAATGACATATATGATCATTTTAACTTCTCTATTAAAAATAGTAACTTATAACTTCAATTCTTTATTTCAATTTTTAATTTATATAAATTTCAATATGATTATGTAAGGGAACTGATCATGAAAAATAAGAAAATGAGCACTCTCGAACTGTGAAATTCAACACTATAGATCATTTAAAAGGAATTATATTAATTTAATAAAATAAAAAAAATAAATTAAAATTTTAAAATATTTTTTACATGTTATTTATGTAATCTAATTTAATTAATCATTATAATTAGATCGAGTGCTAAACTATTTCATACATAATGTATGGGATTCTACAAAAACCTCCATTTTTTCCTTTGGGTCACTCATTGTCTATCTATAATATAATGTAAAAATTATTTATTTTTATATTATTTATCTAAATTCTATCTATATGTTCTAAAATCATATATCTAGGTTATATAATCCCTTTTTTATGGGGTAATATGTATGTTAGATTGATTCCCTTTTCAATTCATCCCAATAAAGAATCTTGATTCAAGGGAACATCCTGATTTATCACCCATTTGAATATTATTTAAAAAATAAATTTTAAAACACCATTACATTTATAAAAACATAATTTTATCAATAAATACTATATTGGTTCGATTTGGGTTTTATATAAAATTTTATGTCTTTTCCTCTTTAAATACTGTTTAATATTTTCCCTTAAAACTGCAGTAAAGTTTATTATTTTGATAGTTCCCAAAACACTATTTTTAAAATGCTGTTACTTTAGTTGGAAACCACTTATCATTATATAATACTATTTCACATTATTAATATCCATGTTTTTTCTAAATCCATTATTTCATTGACACTTTTATAATACACTATTTGTAATACTTTATAACATGATTACGACACCCATTTCATCACATGGGTAACCATTATTCTATTTTTGATTTCATTTGTATGTTTATAAATGTGGAATAAATATTCATGAACATGTTATGATATGTCTTCCAATAATGTTGTCCAATTAATAGGTTAATTCTTAGTCTCATGAGACTTCATATTGGGACATGGACGTAACCAAATTCAATTATGGTACTTTTTCCACCATGTTATATAGTATCGGAAGTTATCCGTGAATCATGTTTATCTCATGTTATATTTTTTATCCACATTCCTATTATTCCATGATTCTATGTTCCCAATTTATACATGTTATTATCCCTTATGTTTATTCATGTTTAATTCTTTTTATCCCATAATGATTTTCTTTACAACCAATTTGTTAAGTTTTATTCTTATATTTATTTCCTTTCTAGGATTTTGGGAACATCCCATTGGTTCATTTATTCAATAGGTTATCCTATGTATGAATATGTGATAAATGGAATATTTGATTGAATTATGGAGATAAAAAAAATCATGATGTTTAATTATCTCCCTAATCTTCATGAGACAACAGACAATAAGATCCTTGACATGTAATTTGATGTTTATTTATGCTTAATTTCATTTAAATAAATATGTAAAAGTATAGGGGCACTATAGATAATTTTTTCCAATGATCTATTTTTGTAGGGTATTTATGTTGTCAAAATATCATTTGGTTAGTATCTATTTCTTTATGCTTGAAATAATTATGACATGAATAGCCATTCATTACTTTAACTAATTTAGATCGTGTGTGGGTTATTCGTCATCATGTATCTTTATCATTGTTTAGTATCATATAGGTTTCTTTATAAATTTTATTAATTATTATTATCATCCCCATATTTGTTTTTTATAACCTTATATGTGGCTATAATGTTTGATTCAGTTAGTTTATTTAGTGGTTGGCTGGCTAGTGAGGCATGAGAAAGTATGTTTGAGGGACGTGAAGGGGAATAAATGAGGGAAAATTTAAATTTAGTAAAATTAAATAGTCCTTCATGCATATGATCCCACATTGAAATATAAAAATTACAAATTCACATTAATAAATTAACTAATGATGTAACTAAACTAGATGTGTAGTACCTCGGTAGTGCCACCGTCAGTTTTCTGGTCTTTCATAAGATATCTCCTAGTTTGGGTGTGGTTTCACCACATAAAAAGATATTAATGGCCACAATTTAACCTCTATAAATGTTTTATAGCATATTTACACTCTTAATATATATATATATATATCCTTTTTGAAATTATATTTTTTCAAATATATTTATTTAATTATTTTTCTCACAATTACAATAATATACCATCTTACACACATATCAATTGTTTTGGGAAAAATATAAATTAATTCATGAAATTTAAGAATTAAATTATTAAAAAATTTGTGCATGATATATAATCTTCAAATCACTGAACAAATTATCCTTGATTGTCCTTAACAATATATATTAGCTAAAAACACAAAGAATGACCATGATAGAATATTTATCTTCTAATAATGAAATTTTAAATATTTATCGTTGGAGAGAATAAGTTTCATATATCACAAATAAATATCAATCTCAATAATACATTTACAATTAAAATGTGTATATAATGAATTTTACTACCCCCATTTGAAAGGAAAATTCTTCTCCTAACCTACATTATCTTTTTTCAATTTAAAAATAGTTTTCATGCCAATTGTGATTAACCTGAATTAAATTTTATTAATATGGGTACTAAATTTCATGTATATTTATTCTTATACCTTAAATCGTAATCTTTTTCAAAGGCCTAAAATGTATCAGTATCCACCAACCCATAAAGAAAAATATAATGAAAATTCACTAAGACTTAACAATATGGACCCAATGTGTCCAAGGATCTAGGTTGTAAGATAAATGATGTGATGTACTATAACTCTCAAAAATGTGTTTTGAAATATAATAATACTAAAAAATAATATTATGTGATGTGAAATTGAAATATATTTTTAATTGTGTCACAACCAACCTCAATAATTGTCAATATTTTTTTATAAAAAAAAATAACTATGTGCATTGAGTGATAATTTCTCTTATTTCTATTTCTTCCCAAAAATTATTCTTCTTCTCTTTATTCCAAATTTTTTATAAAATATTTACATATGAAAACATCAAATATATCACCCAATATAAAATTATGTTGTAATGGTATTAAATATAATTATCACATAAAACCATAGGAATCTTAATGGTGAATTTTATACCCTTATATGAGAAAACAAATTATTATTTTTTTTATTTTGTTTTTAACTGTTGGGAAATTATTCCTATTTAATGTAATAACGATCTCTTTCCAAACAACCACTTAAAATGCATGAAATATTTTTCCAAATTATATACATATATTGCCACCAAATATAACCTCTATAATACAAATTAGTTTATGTTTATGAAGCCAAAGACACAGTAAATGGTAAGAAGGAAAATATTGGTTTAAAATTTGGATCTTTTATAACAGGGCCATTCATTGTATCCCTAGCATAAAAGAGGAAAATTAAAATAATTTTTTATTAGGGAAAGATTCTAAATAATATAAACTATTAAATGTATTAAATATAGATTTTCAACAATGTTATACTCAATAATATGAATTGTAATTAACATAAGAAACCATGATTGAGTTTTTGTAAAAAAAATGTATTAAAATATTAGAAAAACTGTGTATAGAATCCTATGGGGATTTTGAAAGTATATTTGGGACAATCCATTCTAAAAGTTTACACTAATAAAAATCTAAATAAATGAAATATATAATTTAAAAACATATAATGTTAAAGCCAAAACCCACCATTAAAATCCACACAATTTTCCCAATCATGATTTGTTAAATCCATTTCTATTTGTATATATTAATTAATTAATTACCAATTTTACACCATATTTTTTGAAATTGATGATGAAAACACATAATAATGGTAGTTCTATGTGACTTTTATCAAATATATATGAAATTTATGAAAAAAATCAAAATGGATAATTCATTTTACTATTCAATTTTCTAAATAATAAATAAAAAAATATAAGGGAGTCACAATAGATATAGAAATTAAAATCATACTCCCATTCATTGTAGGATAGTTTTCTCTTTTATCCTCTTCCATATTCCTCTTTTATAATGGAAACATAAAATAAAAAACTACTGATGAAAGTAAATGGTCTATGAAACTAAAATATCAAAAATATAATCATGAATGTTTCAAATCATAAAATTTAAAATTAAAATTAAAAAAATATAAATCTATTGTTTCATCTATAAACAATCTATTTTATGGTCATTTTTCTCGAACATACCTGCTCCCAACATCTGTTACAGGGTAGTTGAAAGTGGTTACCCAATCATGATAAATAAATCATTTATAATGAGATCATACCAAAAAATGAGTCCCTTTGCTTCCAATAAATGTATTAACACTACTCCTTGTAGAACCCATATTTCCACATCCAATGGGGTGATTAATAGTGTTTGGTTAGTCTACATAAATCAATATTCACATTGTTAACATCCAAAACTTATATGTCCTCTTAATTGTTGTTTATTAAAAAATTTACAATATCATCTATAAATATATCCTATAATCACATTCTATTTGTCTCAACATTTTTACATTTTTCATCATTATAAACAGTATTATCCTCATTTCCATATTTGACAGAAATAATATCATTAGGTTATAATATCATTTCATCCTATAATTAAATCTTTTTTTATGTTTTTTATTATATTCTAGGTGAATATTATAATTAATTTTCACACAACCAACTTTCAAGAAGATCTTATGAATTTTTAAAACAATTAGAGGAATTTTATTCGGCATCAATATTCTTCGCAAGATAAAGGATATCCCATCATTATCTATGACATGCATAAAAAGGAACTCTAAAATATATAATTTGATCACAGTGTGAATACCATATGTACCTCTCATGGTTCTGTCTACCAAATGAATAGAAAAACTTCTGGTTTTTAGCTACACATCAACTAGTAAATTATACTATTAAAAATGATATGATTCTCACACTTGTTCCAATATATTAAAAATATTCTCTAACCATTGTAGGATCAATATTATCTAGTTTTGAAATGATATCCATAACAGCCTTGATTATTATAAAAAAACTATGAAATTACAACTAATAATTCTATAGGGATTAATATTTCTCCCATATCTTCAAGTTTTCTCTTATTCAAAACCAACTCATTTCGGAATTTTTAATATGTGTGAATATTGTGTAAAAAAATTGATAATGGAAATTATAATATATATCTTTAAAAAGTGTTCATGAAATGATACTTTTTATGATGTAATTTTCGACATGTTTAGTATTTCCAAAAAAATTAATATTGGCTTAATTATTGTGGGGTTATTGTATTTCTTCTTCATGATCAAAATTATCTTTTTATTTCACTTTGTAATTATTTTTCCCTCATCATCTACATGTGTAAGTAAAATTTCCCAACTTATTTCATGGATTTTGTGAACTGGTATTCCTCTTCACAGGGGTATGACCTTTAATTATCCTCATGGATTGACATCTCTTTCAAATATAAACACCCATTATTTTAATTTTCATATACTATATAAATATTTTACCAACCATGAATTCATGATCCTCAAATATTTACATTCACCTTTTGAGGTTCATTTTCAGATTCTTTATTCATTCTTGAATTACTATCTCGAATATTTCCAATATCACATTTATGAAATGAAATTTGATATGGAGATGTTGTTTGGGTTATTAGAATCTTTATGGCCTTAACTTTTACATATTTTTATTTTGTTCTGTCCTCCTACCCAAAATATTATTTTCGGGCTTATTATAAAAATAATTTAATTCATTATTGTATACTCATTATATTTAGTGACTAGTCATAATTGCATCCATTTAATTTTTAATGGATTTTATTTGGGATACAAACTTTCTAATATCAACCATGTTCACTCCTCTATTAAAGAATATTTATTATTTTGATTAAATACTATTTCTCACATTATATTAAAAAAATTGAATCTACCATTTGAATGTTTTTTCATTAATGAGAAACCTATAGATTTTTCAACAACAGATATATTTTCCACACAAATACAATTATAGAAATCATATATTTAATTCCATATATTGGTTCATTAGTGGGGGAATTTTCATATTAATCCAATGAAAATAATCCATAAAATTAAGATTGATTCATCATTGATTTTATTAAAAATTAGAATGTTAGCACAAATATTTAATGAATTTGAGGGTACTATAAAATGGATTATTAAAATAATTTCCATCTCATCAATTATTGATAATGAATTAAGAGTTAGACATTGAATCTATTATTATTACATATATCTCAATTATAATAAAAATAATCCCTATCTCAATTCATAATCCATAAAATTTTTAAATTGAAAAATTTCAAAAAAAAATTAAAACTCCATTTGTGAGTGTTTGAGTCTTCTTGTGGTATCTCAATGAACTAAAATGTGTGAATAATAATATTATTAAATAATAGATTACTTTGGAATATTTTGAATACAGTTGGTGTTGCTAAAATTAATTTTTCTACCCCCATGATTGCCAATGTTAGATAGTCCATTAATCCTGATTTATCCAAATCTATTTATTTAAAATTTCGGAATACTTGAAGCCCTCTTCACTTAGCATGTACAGTATAATCCTCTTTATTCTTTTCATCCTTCCACAAATATTTTTCAATGTGTTGATCTTAATGAAGATATAATTTTTTCTCTATTTTCACACTCTTTCATATAGGTTGGAAATGAAATTATATGATAATATACCATGAAAAAATAGATATAAAACAAATATAAAAAATATAAAAAATCTCTGGATGGTATAATAAATCTTTAAAACCATTCCTAATTGTTTTATTAAAAATTAAATTTCATAGTGGGGTTTTTTATAATTTTAGTATAAAAAATATATAAATTTATTAAATCACTTAAAATAACTACTACATATAAATAAGTCTATAGGAGTTCATGGTTAAACCCATGAGATGGATAATAAAACCACTAAAAAATTAGGCGAATGAGAGAAAGTAGAATATGATTTCTAAATGAAATACAACATGGGAAGGCCTGAAAATATTTTCAATTATAGGTTTTTGTTCAATTGAGCGAATAATAAGGGAATTCATTTGTCCAACTATGATGTAATATTACAGCACATGATATTCCACTACCTTGTAATTCTCTAAATTACTCCATAAATATCAGTTTATTAGGGTAAAATAGTTTTTTGATGAATTAGGTGAGTTAATATAATAACTAATCATAAGTATCCTAAAACATGAAATGTTCATCCATGAATAAAAAAAATTAGTTGATGCATTAAATTGAACATCCAAATTTACATAAAAAAATTTCATTCTATGATAATTATGGTGAAATTTATGAAAATAAAAATATTTTAGAAACACAAACATGAAATAAAAATATAAAAAAATCACTAATACACAATGACACACCATTTACATACATTTCTTCACATTAACGATAATTACCTCCTAATTCTATTTTAGGGGGAGTAGATTACAAAATTACAAAAAATAATATCCCAATAATATATAAAAAGCAGTCTCCTAATTTCATTAGTGAATCAAGATCCATTTTCAAATTTTAATCCTCATAAGATAAATTTGAACGATAAGCTACAGTATCAGACAACATTATCTTGAGATATATCATCTTATCCCAAATTTAAATCCCAATTATCTCTTTATTTCTATCAAAAGAAAAATTTAAAATTAATTATGGATAATAAAACATTAAAACCCCATCAAATATATCCATTAAAGCATATCATATTTTTTATAGGGGTATTTTGGACCATCCATATTATCTTCATATCTCTTCATTCATCTAGTGAAATATAATTTCTTATATAAAATGTGAATAATCTAGTTTATTGTTATGATCATCTCACATTTCATGTCATAAACAACATTACTTCCAAAAACATGATTGTTCATTCTCCTTTGATTATATAGAATGAATCATTCATTACATGTATTATCTTGAGGCCAAATCAAAATCAATAACTTAATTATCTAGTCAAAAAATTTCTAGTAATTAATAATGTGTAATTATATTTCATTATTATCATGAACCGGGTCGGGTTATCATCGGATCTGGTGCCCGACCTGGTCCAGGACATGGCCCAAAGGGCGTCCCTGATCCCCATGGGTTGACACTAGTGCCCAGGTATCAAAACTAACTCATGGAAATGATTTACCTGAAATAGTAAACAGAAAGAAACTGGTAAGATAAATAAACTAAAACTGAAATCAGTCAACCAAACTAGTCCTTAAAATAAAAATCAAAATTTAAGGTTTACAACTTGAACAAACATCCCAAAATAAACGACAACAAGACAAATTAAAATTCTAACTCAAACATCCTTGCAACAAGAGAGGCGCAACATTCACACGCCACAAACACCAACCGACACGAGATGTCCATCAATTACCAAAACTATGATTGTTGAGTTCAATGCTATGACCTAGAATACCAAGGAAACAGAAACTACATACAACCAAAGGTGTGTGTAGGGTGTGATCCAAGAGGCCAGTAGGACATCACCCAATAAAAATGATCCACATATAATTATTAAATGAAAAATACATTTTCAGTTTTAAATAATGAAAATAAGTAAATGTTTTAATTTTTTTAAAGAAAATAGGTTTTAGGAAACTAGTTTCAAATAGAACAACTTAAGTTAAAAAGAAACACACACCCTTAGTTTTTAAAATAACCAATGTGTCACACTGATGAGTGTAAAGTAACCAATGAGCACCAAATATGGGAGAGGCCTCATTGGTGTTAGATAGCTTAGGTCCCTAGATCTTCGTGTCTAGGTGAAACATGGATTAGAAGTCCATGATCCTCAGAAAATGTGGCTTAGAAGGCCAAAACACTCATAAAAGAATATGTTTAGTTAGCGTGTCATTCGTCAACCCTACAAGTGAAACCGGGTCGAGTCACCTCCGGATCACTAGCCCACTAGTCTATTCGACCCTCCTAGCTACCTAGGCTTCCTGGTCTATGCTCAAACAAGTTTCATGTTCATGTCACATGTCACACTTAGTCATAAAATCCCAATAGTGTACTTACACACGTAGAATCACCATTTTCACACCAAAAACAATCTTTTAAAACCACACGCACACCAAAAATCTTTTCAAAATATAATCATCAAAGGTTAAATACTCAATTAAACCATATACATATTTTATAGTCACTTTTCATTAAAAAATCCACTACATATACACATAGATACCCCTTTGAAATAAGACACACACTAAAACATTTTCCAAACATGTTTCCAACTAGTGCATAATTTAATGAAAAATAAAAAAATTATAAAGAAACAGTAAATGAATTTCACATGACTTTACACACACTAAAGTAACAATTTATACATTCAAATTCATTACAACATCACACACACCTGAATACAATTCTAAAATGTGGTCTGCACCACTATAATAGTTTTGTGGGAATCCTTGCACCATATATAAAACAAATTTTCATAAACCACCTAATTTAATAAGCCTAAAATAAAATATTTTTAAAAAATTTAATATAATCACATGGAGTTGACCACTAACCTCAAGAAAAAAAATCTTTTATGACCAAACGCACATGATTCCATGTCAAAAATACAGTTCTCACCAGTTTTTCATATTAAGAAGCATAACGCACAAGTTAAAAATACCTAACAATGTTCTTAGCAGAAAACACCCACATATTATAAACAATTTACGAAACTATTTGAATGTAATTAATACTTTAAAAAAAAAAAGAATATCAACTTCACACATCATGAATTAATTAAATAATATGCTAAACAAATTAAGATTGCAAATTATTTCCTCAAATAATAACTAAGCATGGAACCACCTACCTTGGTGTAGCAGACTTCTCAAACATGGTGCACAAAGATCGTCGCACACCAACCGCACCTCAAACGAACCCAAAGGAAAACCCTAAACAAGAAATTGAACAAAAAATATGATGAAGTAATACAATAATTAACACCCAAATGCCAGAAACACCAAAACCCCAACCGAGCATGAACTAAACCATAGAAAATAGAATTAAGGGATTACCTGGGTGGTCTGCACTTGCGTCGAATGGAGCAGAAGGCCGCTGCAAGGGTTAGGGGGTTGGTTGGTGCAAACCCGAGGGCTAATCATGGCTTAAAAGAGGCCACTAGATGTGGGAGAAGTGTTGTCTGGATATTCCGGAAGAGAAAGATGTTCATTCGCTGGAGGCCGCTGCGCAAGGAACGCACAAGACATGAATTCCGCAGGAGGGGAAAAATAGGCTAAATTTTTAATATGGGTTTTAGGAAAATAAAAATTTTGAAAAAGGGGTTAGGGTTCCGATATTTTTAAAATTGGGTCCGGGATGCGTGAACGGCCTTCACTCGTCCTCCCAAGAGAAGGGATGCGTGAACGGCGTTCATGCATCCTACAGTAACTTTTATTTAAATTTTTTTTTTATTTTTTGTTTTGTTTTGTTTTATATATATATATATATATACAAACAAAACAAAGAATTCAGCAGAATTTATCTGCTATTTAATATACAGCAGTACTGCCATTACAGCAGTCTGGATTCTGACCGAAACCCTCACCCAGGGCTCTCTTTTATAAGAGGGCTTGCCCAGGAAATCATTATGCATTTCCAATGCGGGATTCAGATTCTCTTTTCCTGCACATAACATTCTGTATTTACGATGCGGGATTCTGTTTCAAGTACGTGACTTTGAAAGACTGTAAAATACAAACTATACGACCAATATAAATGAAACTTAAAACATGGATTAAACATATAAGAAATAGTTGAAAATGAAAATAACATCGTAAAAAGGGTTGATGAATAAAAATTTATATGCTTTCAAAACCAACAACCTGAAACATAAAAAAGTTTCATGTACGTGACTTTGAAAGACTATAAAATAAAAACTATAAGACCAATATGAATGAAATGTAAAACATGGATTAAACATACAAGAAATAGTTGAAAATAAACACAATTTCATAAAAACTGTTGATGAATAATAATTTATAAGCTTTCAAAACCACCAAATTGAAACTTAAAAATGTTTCATGTATGTGTCTTTGAAAGATTATAAAATAAAAACTATAAGACCAATATGAATGAGACTTAAAACATGGATTAAACATACAAGAAAAGGTTGAAAATAAAAACAATTTCATAAAAAGTGTTGATGAATAATAATTTATAAGTTTTCAAAACCACCAACATGAAACATAAAAATGTTTCAAGAACGTGCCTTTGAAAGCCTATAAAATACAAGAAATAGTCGAAAATAAAAACAATTTCATAAAAAGTGTTGATGAATAATAATTTATAAGCTTTCAAAACCACCAAATTGAACGGCGTTCATGCATCTCAGACCCAATTTTAAAAATATCCGAACCCTAACCCTTTTTTCAAAATTTTTATTTGCCTAATACCTATATTAAAAAATTAGCCAGGAAAATAGGTGGGGTGCGCCGGTGGTGTGGTGTGTCGCCAGTCGGAGCAGGGGAAATTGTTTAGTGCATCACCAGATGGAGCAAGGGGAGGCCGTCGGCTGACCATGGCCGTAGCACAGTGACAATCGAGAGGAGGTGGGTGGCGACCGAGAGTCTAAGGGAGGGGGGTGCAATGGTGGACGGCTGAGGGTCGGGGTGGAGGTGCAAGGTGGGGCGGCGTGACTCGGTGGAGGCGGCCGGAGGAAGGATGGAGAGTGTCAGCCAGGATTTTCTGGAAGGGATGGACAATGTCGACCATGGGGGGTGCAGTGCAATCTTGTAGTCCAGGCGGAGGTCTGGTCATGTGCTGGACGAGGAGCATTGGAGCGTGATCTGGGGAGGAAGCCCACTTGAGGAAGCCGCATGGAAAGGTGGTGCGGTGATAAGGAGGTGCACTAGGGTTAGTGTGTAGGGGAATCCAATGGGAAGAGGGGAGATGAAATGAGAAGGAATGAAAAAATAATAATGAAAAGATAAAAGAATGATAAGTGGGGGAGAGGGGAAAAGGAAAAAAAATAAAATAGAATAAAAGAATGGATGAAACCCTAAAAAAAGAGGAAACATAAAACTACGACAACTAATAATAATTACAATAATAATATATCCTCAAATAAAAATAATAATAAAAACATTAAATCAATCCATTAATTCTTATTAGACTTATATTTTTATTTTGTTTCTTTATTTATACATTTTACTTAATTATTTGACATCAGCAAGTCACCAGGTGGCCTAGGCAAAGCCGTGCAGTCTCCAAATCGAGCTTCACCCAAGATTCGGACGTTGTAAAGCTGCAAAAACCCATTTATCGACAAAATCAAAAAATTCCATTGGGATTCATCCCGCTACTCAGAAGAACATTTCGAAGCCAATAAAATGAAATAAGAAATTAACTTATTTTAATATTAATAATAATTATTATTATTACAACATTTATTACTTAATTAATATTTTTATATTCTTAATAACATTAAGAAAGTGTTATTATTATTCTCAAACAACATTCGTATTCTTATCATTAAACAATTTCTTAAAGTTTATTAAACATCTTATTTTCAATTTATTTGTATATCATTGTTCATTAATATTTTATCATTCCAGTATGTTTTGACTCATATTGAAAGCCGGGTGGACCGAGCGGTCTCAAAACCGTGCCCTGCCCGTGGGTCTGGTGACACAAAACTCAAAACAATCATAATAATAATAATAAAAATATCCCTAAATAACTTTATTATTATTATTATCTGAAAAAAAATTATTTTATTAGTTTCTATTTCATTACACTCTTAATTTTGTTACTTTATTATTAATCAATATTGTATAATTAATTGACCATTGAGCAGGGTGTGCGGTGAACTGGGCGAGGTCGTTTGGCGACCCTAGTGAGGCCGCGCGCCGTTGACCGTTGTGCTCATGACACAGTCAAGGCCAAAACAATCAGTTTTTAAATAAGAACTCTAAACTTTTATGTTGGGTCACAACCCAAACTACCTGATGCCAAATAAAAATAATAACATAAATATTTTAAACACGACGGGTGTGACAATTTTCCCCACAATAGCGCTTTTTGTCCCTAGAAAGCCACAACTAAGGCTAAAATCCGAAGTAGTAATCAATACCCCTTGGGGTTCAAAAATGATCCCTAAGAAAACCAGGTTAAAAGAGGCAAACGCACTATGCTCAGAGAAAGTGACTCAAAAGGAAACTTCAAGAAATTGATAAAATAAATTTCTAGCATGTGTCACTTGCCTGAAAAAAGTATAAAACCTCCAGTTCACTAATCACGGAATGGAACTCTCATACCCACAGAAACCAACCTCAAAAATCGAAACACATCAAGTACCATAGGATGAAAACCAACTATTTGTTTGGAAGGAATAAACAAGATAAAATAACATCGCATAAACACTCCCATCACCTACTACCAAGTCACATCTAGGAACATGACCAAAATGCCAACATAGGGAAAGCTCTAAGGGCTCCCCCCATTAGAAACTTATCGATGCCTGAGATGAAATTGGAAAACCGACACGAGGAGTTCCGAGTGGGCTCCACACCATATGAAGATGGATAACCCAAATTCAATCCAAAGACATTTGAGAGAGACCTATCATGGGTCTCCCCACCATTGTAGTCGACAGAAGATACAAAACCTTGAGACTTTTCTGACGGTAACCAAGAACCCCTTCACAAGGGGCATGGAGGGTCGAGTCCAACAACCGGGTGTCAAAACCACTGTTGGAGACAGACCTACATCTTTAAATCCCGGTATGAGAATTTTTCAAATTTGAGACTGATTTACCCAATACACAACCCTAAGGACCACTAAAGAGATTACTTCTAGGGGGACGCAACCCCTATGACATTAAGGCAATGAGAAGAAGATTCTTCCACATTGCCACGAATACCATAAGCATCCAGAAGTTTCGTTTAGAATGGAACAACCATAGAAACAATTTAAACTACCTATACTTTCAACACCAATGATAGAAATAAAGTCGGGGTCCCATACACTCCTGGGGTTCCTGACAACACACCAGCTTCACTCTGATGCCTATGGCTGGAGCCCTGATATTTGAATCATCTCTTGCCTCATAGTCAGGTATTGAAGACTACTGAATGGAGCTTCTCCTTTCAATATCACACACTTCCACATTGTAACTGAGACCACACCAACAAACACAACACACCACGACAGGCAACTACTCTTTCACGACACATGCACTAGAAAATAGGTTTAGATGATCCACTTGCATCATCTCTTCACCTTAACCATGAAACATAAGAAGTATAGATGCACGAAAAACACTCCCCATTTGACCAAAAAAATATAACTCCCTAAGAGGACATACTCTTATGGAAATAGGGATTCTTGAAAAACCCTACGAAGTCCTACCAAGCCCTTTAAAGTGAACTCACATTGCAAGACATCACCAAACATGAACCTTGCGGCCAATGAAAGTACTACAATTCCCATTCAAGACACAAGTCGACACAGATAATTTTGAACCACCTTTACCCTTCCTGATGGAATTCCATTCATCACATATAGGGGAGAACCTTCAGATGCAATGATGTCAAATATCATACCCAACAAGTAAGAAAACTCAATGAGACCAATGTTCCTACCAATTTCCCTCGCACCTCTCATCCCACATCGAGAGGGTACACTTAACAAAAATGAAAAAGGAATACACATAGCACTATCACTCAAAAGGGAGAGTCCTTGATTTAATCAACTTTATGGTTGGCCAATGATGAATTACACGTGGTCTCACTTCAATAAAATGTTAATGGTTTATGGGGGCATACAATATTTAAGAAAAAAACTATGGACCTAGTCAATCTAGTCCAACATCCAAGACATATCGCAATTTAACACTAAATGCACAGGGGTAACCACTGCAAGGGCTTCCCGAAGCAATTTTCCAAAGAATACAATGACTATGCACTTGCACACCAACATTCCAATAAAAATTCATACTCAAGAAACAAATCAATAAAAAAGGATTCTCGTCTAGAAACTCCTTACATCCAACATTTCTCAAAACACAAGGAAACATCACACAATCCCCGATTGTTAAAACACCAAAAAAAATTAACAAAACTTTTGCAAAAATAACGTAGCTAGTGGGTTGTACAAACACCAATGATGTCCCATTAGCCTCATAGATGCATGTTCTCATGCCACACCAGCACCCACCTATTGTCCATCTAGGAACACATCCACATGTGTCGTTGACCATTTCTCTTTCCATATACACACTTGCGTATTGTTGCCCATGTGAACACCAATAATTAAAACCAAACCCTTCTTATTTTTCAAAACCAAGCATTCAACCCACACTTTCCAAACCATATACATCATTTTATTTCAAAAGAGTTTTATTTAAAAAGACTTATCTTTTCAAGACCAAAAAATTTTTACTTAAAAAATAGATTTCCATGAATCCAAAACAAAGAGACGAGGAATAATGAAAGAGTTGGATAGTATCAGTGGGTGACTAGAACATATGGTTGGAAACCATACGCCAATCACGCCACTGCTATAGAGAGCATTCTTGGACAGCGTCTCTTGCTCTACATGTCTTGCCATAAACTACGATCTCATGGGGACAACTTACCCTAATCTCTTTTCATTTCCCCTAAATAATATTAACACCACAGACCAAAGTATTAGATAAACCTCAAATTTTTTTGGTAACTCGAGTCCCGCTAGCAAACCATAGACATATTATAAACAATTTACTAAATGATTTCAATTCAATTCATACATGAAAAAATCAACTTCTCACTTCACGAATTAATTAAATAATATGCTAAACAAATTATTCTTGAAAATTATTTCATCAAATAATAAATAAGTCCGGAACCACCTACCTTGGTGTAGTAGACATCTCAAACAAGGTGCACAAAGACCATCGCATGCCAACCGAACCTCAGACGAACCCAAAGGCGAACCCTAAACAAGAAATCGAACCAACAATATACAAAAATAAGACCCTTATTAACACCATAAATTCTGAAAACACCAATATCCCAACCGAGCATGAAATAAAGCCTAGAAAAGAGAAGGAAGGGATTTCTTTGGTGGATGCACTTGCGGTGAAGGGAATGAAAGGCCGCTGGATGGGTTTAAGAGGTTGGGCGGTGCATACCTGATGGATGGCTGAGGATTAAAAGATGCCAACGGAGGTGGGGGTTGTGTTGGATGGACATGCTGGAAGAGGAAGAGGTTTGCTCTCTAGAGGCCACAGTGTAAGGGAGACGCATGAGATAAGGTCCGAAGGAGGGGGAAATAGGTGGGGTGTGTCGGTGGTGTGTAGTGTCACTGGATTAAGCAGGGGAAGCGGTTTGGAACATCACCAGATGGAGAAAGGGGAGGCCGAAGGATGGCCATGGCTGCGGCCCTGTGAAAATTGGGAGGAGGAGGAGTGTGGCGACTGGGAGTCTAGGGGAGGGGGTGCGATGGTGGATAGCTGAGTGTCAGGGTGGTGGTGCAAGCCGGGGCAGCGTGACTTGTTGGAGGTGGCCAGAGGGTGGAAGGAGAGTTTCAGCCAGAATTTTCTAGATGGGATTGATGTCGGCGACCATGGGGGGTGCGGTGTGAGCTGGTCATCCAGGCAGAGGGCTGGTCGCATGCTAGTTGAGGAGAAGTGGACCACGAGCAGAGGAGGAAGTCAGTTGGTGGAAGCCACATGGAAAGGGGGTGCGGTGCTATGGAGGTGCGCTAGGGATTGTGAGTAGGGGAATCCGATGGGAAGAGGGGGTTGGAAATGAGATGGAAGAAAAAAATAGAATGAAAAGTGAAAAGAAAGAAAAGTGGGGGAGAGGAAAAAAATAAAAATAAAATAAAACAAGGGATGGAGCCCTAAAAAAGCATAATCTTTCTACTACAACTACAACTAATAATAATAATAATATCCTCAAATAATAATAATAATATTATTATTATTATTAAAACAATCCATTAATTTTTATTAGGCTTCTTATTTTTATTTTGTTTCTTTATTAATTCATTTTATTTAATTAGTTGACATCAGCAGGTCTCTCGATGGCTTAGTAAATGCCGCACTGTCTATAAATCGATCTTTGCCTGAGCATCAGATGCTGTCAATCTACAAAGACACATTTATTGACAAAAACTCAAAATTCCATTAGGATTCAGCCCGCACCTCAGAAGAACATTTCGAAGACAATAAAATAAAATAAGACAATAACATATTTTAATATTGAAAATAAAAATAATTATTACAACATTAATAAAATAATTATTTTTTTTATATTCTTAACACTACTAATAATATTGTTGTTATTATTTTAAAATAAAAAATCTTATTCTTTTCATTAAACAATTTCTTAAATTTTATTAATCCTATTATTTTCATTTTATTTGTATTTCATTATTCATTAATATTTCATCATCCCATTATATTTGAACTCATTTTGAAAGCTGGGAAGACCGAGCAGTCTCAAAACTATGCCCTGCCCGTGCGTCCAGTGACACAAATCTCAAAACACTCATAATAATATTAATAATTATAATAATAATATCCTTGAATAACCTTATTATTATTATTATCTTAAAAATACTCTTATTTTCTTTCATTTCTATTTCATTACACTAATAATATTTTTCGTTATTATTAATCCATTTTTTCAATTAATTGACCATCGAACAGGGCATGTGGTGAATCGGGCGAGGTCGCGAGATAACCCAGGAGAGGCCGCACACCTTCGACCATGGTGTTCCTGACACAGTCAAGGCCAAAATGTTTTGTTTTTAAATAATAACTCTAAAATTTTAAGTAGGGTCTCAACCCGAACTACCCGATGAAAAATAAAAAATTAACATAAAAAGTTTAAACATGATGGGTGTTACAATTACGTGACTAAATGTTATCCTTTTATTATTCATTATACATTGTATTATTCATATCATGTACATGAAATTCAATTTTGGAACTAAACTATGATCTTTTTTTGGCTATTCATTATATAGGGTTTAGATTCTGTATGGATTTTTAGGATGTTAACCCACCATTTGTTATTCTCTATTTCATAATGATTTAACTACAAACTACCTAAATAATTAATAAATGTGACAAATTATTTTTTTCTTATATCGATTGATCATCATCATGTGGATTATTTGTGGTCTAATATATTATCTTGTGCTTCATACGTTTCATGCATGGTGGTTCTAAGCCTTATAGTGAAATTGTTGAGATCTCTATATGGAACCAGTAATGGGTTATTCTATATCGGCATGACAGTTTTCTAGAAGAGAGTCTACTGAGACTCAAGAGTGTGTTTCTAGTGGATTTGGTGAATAATAGATTTGGTATGATGGAAAATTTAATAAAATTATATCATTTTCTATAATTATGATCTCACATCATTAAATCAACTTGCCTAGTGCATTATTGGCAATAATATTGCAACATACATGACTTAGATGAGTACAACCCAGTCCACCCCGAATGTATATTTGTTTTAATTCTTGAAAAATCTCAATTTAACATTTGTTTTATTGTTCTAGGAATGTAATAAAAGGCCACCATTCAGCCAAAATTTATTACCCTAGATAAAATCCTCAAATTTAAATATTTTTCACTTATAAATTCCATTCGAAATTCATATTTATTACAAATTTTTACCAATATTTCTTTAAATACTTCATAAAAAATCATATATAAACCAAATTCTTATAAAATTATTAATTCTTCATAAATTTGAATAATTAAAATAAAATCATTATGTGGAGGAAATTGACATGGTACTTATACCTCATTACCTTCATGAGTTCACACATTGCATCCTCCTTTTTATGGTTTCAACAAAAATTATTGAGCAATTTTTTGGTATCCTTGGACATCTTATCATATCTCCAAATATTATTCATAATAATATAGAAATTTCTCAATCTATAACTCTTTTATGTTTATTACATGTAATGGGACTCAAAAGAAATTCTAAAAACATATACATAGGAAGCATCATAATATAAGGGGAGATTTTGTGGATGTGAGAAGTGGTAATCCACCATCCAAATATGATTAATAATATCAAAGGTATATATATTTCTAGGGATCATATTCCTCTTATATATAAATTTTGTTACTATTTTTCATTGAGATACTAGAAGGAATAACTTCTCAAGAACCTTGTACTATCGAACACAATAGGAGTGAAGGACGATTCGATGGTGGACATGGTGGCTATGGACCTGGCGGGATCTAGTAGGACTGGGAAAACATGATATTCTACTTCGTCTTCAAGAAGTTTCACTACTCTTGTGATCATGTGGGGTTTACTGAAGATGGCCATCCGAGTTTCTTTTCTGTTCATGCTATTTTCAGTTCAATATTGGGTTTGTATTCCAGCACACTTATTTTTAGTTGTACATGCACTCAAATTTTTGTTAATGGTACATGTTTCCACTTTTTAGTGTGTTGGGATGTGATTTGTTGTGTGCGTGTGTGTACATGTACTTTGGAAAATGCCACCCACCTGCAGGTTTATGCCTTTAGTGCTAGTCACCAGCCTCTGGCCTTCGGGAGGTAGGCTTGGGGTTGTCACAACATGGGCCATGGGCGACGGGTTGTGACCATGTGGTATCAAAGTGTGGTTGGTAACCCCTAAAAGAGATGGATTGTAATGTTTTGTTTTGGGGGAAACAATGTAATTTGTTTCAAGTTTAGATTTTTAAATTCTGGGAGTCCAGTGTTGGTGCGGCAGCTGAAATATCCATACACCAAGACCTTGAATACTCTTTTCAGCTCAATACATGAAAACCCTTGTTTCATAAGTGACTCGTTATTTTTTAAAATAAGAGAAAACTCCCAAGTTATAACTTTCTAACCATGGTAGATCTTCAACTATCTAAGGATGTTTCCAAGTGGACGACCATCTGAGATCTTGATACAATGTCTTGAGGATAGCCCGTCTAGTGACGGGGTGTTCGTTCGGGGACCAGTTCTAGAGATGCCGCCATCGGGTGATGAACAAATGCTACCACCACCCGATGGTTAACATATAATACCAGATGTTCGTGCATAGGATGTTTTTAGGATTTGATTCCTATAAGAGTTTCATAGAAAGAGACCTCTCTGGCTTAGGGGAGAGACATATCCTCAGGTTGCTAAGGACTGGCTGGAGGTTGTGACGCATGTCTTCTACTGAGTGAGGAAACTTCCAGACTAGATGGTGTTATTTCTAGAAAGCCTTCTATAGGGATCCGCAAGGATAAGGTGGAGCTTCACCGTTAAGACTCACGGTGTGGAGATCATCTCTTGGGATGACTTCAAGAGGCTTTTATGGGAGAATTGTGTCCTTGTGATGTTGCACTCTGTGTGAATTTAGAAGTTGATTCACCTACATCATCGCATCATGACAATGTTTGAATACTAAACAAGGTTCACATATCATTCACGCGACTCTATAGACATGGTGTGAGACCCTTTATTCAGTGATTGAGCCATCAAGTAGTGACTCGGGTAGGAGATCAGGGTACTAGTGTTGTCTCTCAACATCACTGTCTAGACCAGTGTGCTCGAGAAAGCCCTTATTGTGGAGAGATTCTTGGAACTGAAAGCACCAACAGATAGAACCGTCATCATACCCTAGGTGGTATAGTCTTCAGTGGGTAGCTTACCTCATATGCGTGGGGCCAAGCTGGCCAGGTCTTTTAGAGGATGACCCCATGACTCACGGTCTCTGGTACGGGGCTCGCAGTCCGGAGGGAGTCAGTGGGGGCCAAGAAGATCTACAACTGTGGAGGGCAGGGAAACATGGCATGTGACTGCTTGACCCACTGTAAAGATGACTGACATACCATGGATGGGTCGAAGAGGCAGTGGAAGTGGTTTGAGCGAGGAGGTCCACATGTCCACATTCGTGGAAGGGGAGATATCCAAGCAGCAGGTGGTGGGAGAACGTTGGAAATGTTACCACCAACACACCCAGCTAGCCTACCCCGACCTAATGGAGAAAAAGGATAGGGGCGATCTCAACACTAGACATTAGAGGCACATGACCACGATTCTATAGAGATGATATTATGTTGGATCTATATCTTCTCCACGATATATGCAGTACTTATAGTCATAGGTGCTAGTCACTCATTCCTTTCTATGGCAATCATTAATAGATTGGGGATTCCGGTGGAGCTATTAGATCAATCTTTACAGCTAGATTCTTCAACAATATACTATTTGACAATTACATACTATTGTGAGCTTACATTAAGATGTGAGAGCATCAACTATTATCTCCTTGTAGCATCATTGAGGCCTTACGATGTCATCTATGGTATAGATTGGTTATCCACAGTCCATGATCATATCTATTATCTTATTCCTATGGTGTGGTGTGTCCACACAGATGAGACTAGGTTTTCCATTACTGGTGGAAAAAACCCTTGCAGCGTAGAACAAACTCTGTTAGAGGAGTGTAGCTGATTAATCCCCAGTTTTCTAGCCTCACCCTCAGTGTAGTGTAGGAGAGGAGTCCATGTATTCTTGTAGTGGTGGATGTGTACAAGGATATTTTTCCTGATGAGGTCCCAGGACTATCTCCTCATAGAGAGGTAGAATTTTGAATGGACCTATACCTTGGGACCGAACCGATATCCACACCGAAATATTGATTGGATTTTGTAGAGCCTTCTGTGATGAGGGTAGAGTTGGAGGACTTGTAGGATAAAAGGTTCGTAAGACCTAGTGTTTCTCTATGTGCAGCCATTATAGTTTCTTTGAAGAAGGAAGATGAGTGTTTTAGGTTGTTTGTGGAATTATGGCACATGAACCAGGAGACCATGATGAACAAGTACCCACTAATGTGAATTGATGAACCCTTCGACCAATTAAAGGGGGAGAAGTGGTTATCAAAGATAGAACTCATATTAGGCTACCACTAGATTCGGGTACAGGGAAAAAATGTCCCGAAGACATCCATCTAGTTTTGTAATGACCATTATAATTTTTTGGTGATACTATTCAGTAAGAAAAACACCCAACAATGTTCACGAGACTCCTAAACAAGATCTTGTAGCCCTACCTTGGTCGGTTCATTATGTTATTCATCGATGACATCGTTGTGTGTTCAGCGTTATAGGAGCACCAAGCTACACATATGTAAATAGTCATGGATACACTCTGAGAGAAAAAGCATTGTGGAAAGCTTTTGTTGTGTCAGTTCTAGATACAAGAGGTCCATATTCAAGAACATATCATCTAGTAGTTTTGATATGCA
Source organism: Viscum album (assembly GCA_963277665.1). Taxonomy (NCBI): domain Eukaryota; kingdom Viridiplantae; phylum Streptophyta; class Magnoliopsida; order Santalales; family Viscaceae; genus Viscum; species Viscum album. The sequence continues at coordinate 1,568,327,179 of OY728133.1, read as the reverse complement.
GTAAATTTATGGAAGATTGAGGTGGTGCATGATTGGGAGGCTCCCATAATGGTGGATGGGGTGCGGAGCTCCTTAGGGCTGGCTGGTTACTATCGAATGTCTGTGCCCTACTTATCCAGAGTAGAAGAACCTTTGTCAGCTTTGACAAGGAAGGGACATACATTTGTACAGAAAGAAAAATTCCATCATAGTTTCCTAGAGCTAACGTGGAGACTGAAAAGTACCCACAACTCGAGATTACCTGAGGAGGGTGTGGGGTATGTAGTTTACTGTGACACATCATGGAGTAGACTAGGTTGTTTCCTAATACTCGAGAGAGTGGTGATTTCTTATAACTCACATCATTTGAGGAAGCACTAGTAGAACTATCCGACCCATGACCTGGAGTTAGCAGTAGTGTTCTTTGACTTGAAGACATGGTAGCACTACATGATGGGTCAGTAGTTCAACATTTTCTCTGAACAATAGAGTCTCAGGTATATATTATCCCAGAAAGACCTGAACCTAAGACATTGGTGGTGGATAGAGTTCCTCACATACTTTGACTTTAAGATAGTATATACTTTTGGAATGGGGAATGTGGTGGTAGATATGCTCAATAAGATGGATGGATTGCAGCTGATCTGTGATGTGACAGAGTAGTTAGCGGTGACACAGATATCTCTCATGGGGATAGTGAAGATATTTACCTCCAGTCAATGGCTATTACTACCCCACTCATACAGAGTGTTAGGGAGGGACAACTGGGGGATGTTGACTATGAGGTTCAATGTGTTTAGATACCCTCAGGACGGGCTACTGATGGTTTTTCGATTGGTGGAGAGCATGTTATCCTTTTCAACAGGTGCCCTTTAGTACATATAGAATTGTAGAAAGAGGCATTGAGGGAGTTCCATAATTCATCTCTAGTAGTACATACTAGAGTGGAAGACATGTACTAGGTCCTCTGATATATTTAATAGTTGCCATGGATGAAGAAAGAAGTGGGTGAGTTCATTTCATGATGCCTCATATGTCATCAAGTGAAGGCTGAGCACCAGGTTCTGTTAGGCATGACTCTGCCACTCAAGTACCAGAGTTGAAATGGGACAGTATCCCGATGGATCTCGTGACAGGGTTACCACATACATGTAGAGTTCATGACCTTTTTTGGGTGATCATTGACCAACTCACCATTTCATCTCACTTTCCACCAATAAGGGAGTAGGGAATGGTAGAGGTCTAGAGTCGCCTCATCATCCAGGAGATAGTGCAGCTTCACGGGGTGCCTTCGGTGATCTTCTCAGATCGTGACGCCCAATTTACATCCTGTTTTTAGAAAGGATTACCAGATGTGTTTGTGAAGAAGATGTGTTTGAGCATAAATTTTCATCTGTAGTCAGATGGTAAGATAAAGCATACCATATTGACATTGGTGGACATGCATCATGCTTGTGACATAGACTTTGGTCGTAGTTGGGAGGACCACCTTCCAATGGTGGAGTTTTTATAAAATAATATATATATCACTCTACCATTGGGATGGCCCCATTTTAGGTCTTGTACGGGTGGCCATGTAGATCACCCACATACGTGGCATACCCAAGGGAGTCGGCACTCATGGGACCAACGATATTACGGGCTTCCACCAAGAAGGTGCAATTCATTCAGGAGTGGATGAGGATTTCACAGGGCATGCAGATGTCTTATGCTGAAAGGATTTAGAGACTCTTGGTGTTCAAGGGGGGAGATCAGGTGTACCTTCATGTGTCACCGGATGAGGACTGTGGATATTTTTCGGGGTAGTACGATCTCTCTGAGGATCATCCATCCTTTTTAGATCCTAAGTAGATTTTGAGATGTGGCGTACCACCTAGATCTTCCCCCATAGATGCACTTGGTGCATGATGTATTCCATATGTCATAGCTAAGGAGGTACATTCATGATCCATCGCATGTCCTCAACTGGGGGGAGTTGGACATTGACTATGGGGTGACGTTGTCAGAGTTCCCTATGGAGATAGAGTATTCACAGGATCGGGTCCTTTGGGGATGGTCGATTCCTATAGTGTGTATCTGATGGCTGCACTAGAATTTACATGAGATCACATTGACTATATTTATGTGTAATATTTTTTATTTATATGTAATTATTTTGAGACTGTGATATTTGAAGACACGTTATTCCGAGGTCCTGAGTGGCCGAAACAAAATTTTGATCTTTTTTTAAGTTAAGTTCAATAAATGTGTTTGAGGTATTTATTTTAATTTAAACCATCACTCGGATCTAATATCCAAGGGCACCGTTGAATTCCAAACACTGTGATTTTCCTAGATATGACTTAACATCGGGTAGTAACGGTCGAACAGAAAAGTTATTTTTCAGAATTTTTTTTGACAAATAATAAAATATTTTAATAAAAATATTTTATTTTTATTCTAAATTTTTAGAGGCAGATGATAATAATGTAGGGAAATTACAAGGTTGTGATGATGCACATCAATGAGTCTCATTAATGGATTATTATACTCGCAGCATAATGATGCTATAATAATGTGTAACAGTGATGTTTTTTATTAAATAATATATCATAATGACGTGACATTGCATCATAATGGGAAAACTATGATGTCCACCTATTTATAGTTCAACGAGCTAGGGAAAACATGGATAAGAAATTTGGGGGATTCTCTAGTGATCCATTGATGGACTTCCACCCCAGTGAAGAATGATGAATGCCAGCTGAAGTACATATTTTTTATCACACCTTTTGAATATCGTAGTTGAGTAGCGACACTGACCTCTTAACCCCTCATGGATGAATTTGATGAAAAAAGCAACAAAGATATTGGGGTTTTTGAATGGTTTTTATTCCGCATACTTTTCTAGAAATGATGAACACAGGTCTACCAACAAAAAGGATGACCCGTGATTCATGCTTTTATGCGGGAGGGTGTTTCATTCTCGGTGATTTAGTTTTAGGGATTCAAATATTGGCATATAAAAATTGAATGGGGACTCCCCAAACCTCTTCCATATATAATCCTTATAACGTGGAGGATGTGGTCTGACATGAACAAAGTCCTAAGTCCCTCTATTTGTGAGAACCTGGGGAATTTGTTTTCTGAAGGTAAGACAAAGTTCCATTAAAGGATACGCAGTATAGAGGATGCTCCCTAGAGGCCATGGGGTAGGTGGCATGATAAACAAACCAACAGAATGTGTCCGGTTTTCTGCCAAAGGATCTGCTAGAGCACCATTTCTGGTAGTGGCGGCATGTGGCGGTGGCAGCAAGATGATCCAAACATGAGCAGGATGACAAGAGAAGGTTGCATGTGGTGCTAGCGGTATGGTGGAGTGGTTCACAAGTGTTGCGGAAGTCGTGACCGATTTGATTGCGGCACTGGAGAACCATAGTGCCAACATGTCAACGCATTGACCGGGGTCAGCCTATAGACTGATTGCATGGGTGACAAGGAGGGTGGTTGGTCATCACATGATGAAGGTGCGAGAAAGTGAGTTATTCTTTTTTGAGGCCATGCTTGAACAGGGAGGTATACAATGATCTGCTGCGTCCCAGGTGCACCCCACTGGTCGCTAATGAGGTTGGACTTCGACCCAGCGTTTCCCACACCCTTGCGGGCTACGTCACTATAGGGCCAGGCTGAACACACATGTAAAAGCTAGCCCCACTCCGATAGGCTAGACCCACATAGGCTTGCCAGACTCGCAACCCTTCAGGCCAGGCCATACTGGATCGAGACGTCGATCGTCCTAGCAGGCTGGACCGTCAGCCAAATTGGGTCGGGTCCAGTAAGGCCTATTGGGCCTTGCCTACTGGACAGGATAAACCAGACCAACATAAACCCATAACATGTCAGGCCGTGTTTGTATAAATGAACCAGGGAATGTGGAACCTATGGGCCAGGTTGGTTGGGTCGGTTCGATTGGGTCGGACCGAGACCTATCGTAACCAGCCCCCTAGTTACTAAAATGATTGTATCATACAAAAAATGTGTCTGATTTATAGAAAACTTTTTTGTGTTGGGACACTCTTGTGGTGGTAGATATTTTCACATAATTTGTGGTGACTTTAATGGACTTAAAGAAGTGAAAAATGGCTTGAGGAGTGATCCTCAAACACACAACATATGTAACCCAGAGGTTGGATAAAACCTTAAGACTTCTCGATGATGGCCCAGTGGGAAGATGCTTTGTGTGACACGACTTGGCCATTGTTGGGATAGGCTCTTCGTAACATGGTAGACTTATGGTACGTGAGAGGAGGAGTTCCTTAGTTCATCCAAGTTGGGAAGTGGCTTTGTGTGACCTGGTAGGACCACAGTGGGGAGCAACTCTATCTGACAAAACCTTACCACATTACTAATTATTGATGAGTACCACCGTAGTCCTAGGTTAGTGGAATGAATATCTATGTTACCCAATATGCCCATTGTACTCGATAAAGGAGGAGTTCTCTATCATTCAAGGAGTTCAACATTTTTGACTGACGACACTACTGTTACCACCTTAAAATATACATGGTGTGAGATGTCTTGTGTTTCATTTATTACTTTGAGGAATTATTTTTCGGTCATCCCTATTTGTTTTGTGGTCCCTACTGAGTACATTGCTACTCTTCCCTCCAAGGGCTTGGCCCACACGTGTTGTGTGTGGTGTAGATTACTAACGTTTTGACATGGGTTCTCATTGAGACGTGACTGACGGACGATTCAATGGTGGACTAGGTGGTCTTGGACTAGGTGGGGCCTAGAAGGACTGGGCGGACCAGACAAACTACTTCGTATTCATGCTGCTTCACTACTCTCATGATCAAGTAGGGTATATTATAGAGGGACATCATAGTTTAGTTTTTGTACTTTCTATTTTCAATTTCTTGTTGGGGTTGTATTCTGGAAAAGTTACTTTTAGTTGTACTTTCATTCTGTATTGTTTTCCTGGTACGTTTTACCATTTTAGTGTGTTGGGTTTTGGTTGGATGTGTGCATGTGTGTACAGGTGCATAGGAAAATGCCTCCCACTTGATGCTTCACGCCTTCAGCACTAGCCACCATCCCCTATCCATCAGGAGGAGGGCATGGGGATCTCACGGCATGGGCACTGAGGGATGGGTCCTAATAGTAATGATTTAGAAAATCCAAGACTTTACCTCAGATACCTCTCTAACAATTCATGACCTCGAAAATTCAATAGTCTGTCCATAAGAAAGAAGTGTCTGAACTACCACCATAGAAGATACATCATAAGGATCCAACTACACTTGAAACCCCACTAACAAACAAACACATCAACATCCAATGATAAACCACCCTATATTGTATGAAATCTTGAGTGTAATCCACCTCATCCAAGAACACCTCCTGTCACATAAACTAACCCAAACAACCACAGGGAACACCATAAACATACAACAACTACACTTTCCTACATGACAACAATAGAATTACCTACTCTATGTCAAGATAAAATCTGATTTGGGAGGCACTGACATTCCCTCTTGGGTTTAATCCCATAAAATTCAATGCATCTCAATTAGAAATTGTTTCCACTCTTCCTCAAATGATAGGAAGTTACCACACAATACAGATTAAAGAAACCACTAATCTCAAAAAAAAAATATTTTCCTACATTACATCACAAGGAAAAATAAAACATTGAAAATATCAAACAAACACTCTGAACATTGAATGTATATGCACTTCTCACTCATAAGTACTCTCCTCTATGGCACAATGCCACCAAATCATGTGTACCACTAGAATGGTCCACCCACACAACACCTTATCTTGAGGTTCCTGTTTGCCTACTAGACACTCGACATATATCACATCATGTTTGATATCCAACTCTCCCCAATCAATGACATGATAGTCTGGGTGAAAATATCGATGGAGTTGATAGATATGATAGATGTTGTGGAGCCTCTCTAACTGTGTAATTATTATTAACTGGTATGCCACCTCACAAACTCACCTAGCACATTTAAGTGTGAGACTGACCACAAAGAACAATTACTCAGCATTCCAAACCTCCAATTTTCTTGTCAATGGGAAACCTTCGGAAACATATGCTCCGCAACCTCAAACTCTAAGGGAATTCTATTATGATCAGTATAAGACTTATGTTAGTCATATGATGCTTTCATCATCTCACGAACAAGTGGAACCTTATCTGTCATGCTCTAAAGAACACCAAGACAAAGAGTAGTTGAATATCCAACCTCAATGTAGCACAATGTTGAATGAAATAACCTTTCAAAAAAATAAAATAATAGAGACATGTCAATAGAAGAGTGATATCTATTATTATAAGCTAACTCTACTAATGGCATGTTTCATAACCAAGATTCACCAACATACAAGATTCCCGATCACAAGATGTATTCTATCATTGGGATGGTCCATTCTATCATCCAATCTATCTATGGGTATAAGGTAGTTCAGTGGCATAACTGAGTGCCTAAATCATGCTGCAATCCCCACTGGACTCGAGTGGAAAAAAAGAATATACCACGATGATTAGATGGACATCTAACCTCCATGAAACATAAACAGTTCATCCATATACAAGTATTCCATGGAATCCAATATGCCTGACTCCTTCATCGAAAATAATTTATCAACTTTTTTCAACTTACCCACTACTACCTTAGTATCATCGTATAGTCCCCATGATATGGGTAACCCTATGTAAAAATCAATTTATATTACACCCCACTTCCATTTGGGTACCTCTAATTGCTACAACAAATCGCTGAGAACAGGGTGATCATCCATCACCTGTTGGCATACTATGAACTTCCCCACAAACATTGCCCCTACCCCGACATACCCCTCCACCAAAACTACTTCCTCAATCAATGATACATTTGATAAATTCTTGGATGTACCAATAAGGGCTAGATATGAAACTCACATAGATCTCCTCTCACATCACCACATGAACAAACAATCTTCAATGAAACATAAATTGATTCTGACCATCCTCTGACCATCCCTCCAGAACATCACCATGTTCAACACAATCATGAATCACTCATACTATTGAGACTCCCCATGGATACCCCTTCACCTTCTGAATTAATGAAGTTATCAATTTCATCTGAAAAATAACCTCTACCATTTTGTGCCCATGAATCCAAGTACCAGGATGCCAACCCATATGTTCCCATTATATTGTCCAAAGATTTCTGGACTACCACCTTATAATACATTCCTTATAAATATTGGACCAAAAAAATCTGCATTCATGAGGTTTAAGAGTAATCAATGAAATATTATTAATGAATCTTCATTCACCCCTTCAGTCACAAGATTACATCTCATTTGGAAATGATATACCTCAATCTATTGTGATTTACGAAGACTACCAATCACTCCCAATGAGGAAATTCCACCACAACATTAGTGTAAACATGACCGATACTAGCTCCAGATCATAGTGGAATAGTTACATCTATTGGTATGTAACTGACTAGACCCATAAGAGATCAAACCACATTTATACCTCATAACACAACCCAATCCCAAAAGGCATGATAAGAAAAAACCTCACACATCACATGTTCCTCTGACAACCAACGCTCTGCAGCACTGCCCAACTTCCCAATAATACAGTCGAACGATACGTAGAACTTATTGCTCTACAAAAAAGCATGGTGTTTTCTGGTCATGGATTTCAACATAGCTTCAAATTGAGAAAATTTGATACAAACCTATGGTAATTTCTTGCATGGAAAATAAAACTCTGATCCCCTTCCACATTCAAAAGTACTTCACATTTAATAACTACTTCAACCTTTGATGGTTCCATAGACACACAATATGAAACACTACATGACCCAGGAAATACAACTCTCATGTCTAGAACATTCCCTTGGAATATGTTTTGTAGAGATGGTGGAATTAAATAACATGTAATATAGATACTCGGTATGATCCTTCTCTGAATTTGAGTAAATTAATATATCATTGACGAGTACGATAAAAAACTGGTCCATGTACACATGTAAAATGGGTTTCATGGACTCCATGAACAAGGGTGGTGCATTCAAAACACCAAAATACATGACTATAAACATTGAAGTGCCCATACCTACATCAAAATGATGTCTTTTGGATATTACCCTTTTTCACCCTATATTTTTGATATCTAGAGTGCATATCGATCATAGAAAACCAAATCACACCACTTTGATGGTATAAAAGATCATCTAACCTTGTAAGAGGTTAACAGTTGTAGACCATCACCTGATTTAGCCTCTGGTAGTCTACATAGAACCACATAAATCTATCCACATTCTTTTTGTACAACACCATAGCACCCCACAGGGACACAATGTGTAGAATAAAACCCTTATTCATCAAATTTTCTTTTTTGGATTCTAAACCAGAATAGATCATAATGTTCCATCCAATAATTACCCATAGAAATAATAGAATTAGTTTTTACCTGGTCTATTCTGAACTCAAGATCACATCGAGGGGGTAGTGTCACAACCTCATCATAGCGACCATCCAGGAACTCCCCAATGACTACGTAAACCTCCACCATCTCGACATCCACTGATTAAACCTAAATCTCATACAATAAAGAATAAGGTGTCTCTAAATGGAAACTACTTTAGTAAAATATCCGCTCACCAATGGAATCCACACACTGACCATCCATGTCTGAAAACCTGAGTCTTTTCTTGAAGAAATCAATAAAAAAGTGTATGGAATACAACCAGTCGATGCTGAGAATGACATAATATGGTTAATTATAATGTAATAAAATACCCCCACATGATTTATGTGACCCCATAATCAGACTACATCCCCAGCACTCTTCAAACAAGATAGTCTTTCCTCGGAATGGAGCACACCACAGCTGGGTAATGGGATGCCTCACTACGTGTATTCATGATTACTGTCCAGGACAGGGGAATCAATGGAGTGGTAAGCTCCTAATTCAGTCATAAGAATGTTTAGTAAACAAGACCATTGTTCCTTTAACAATCTCTGGTCCTGCTAGACCATCTACTTCCACTATGTGCAATTGACAATTCCTAAGTTCTATTTCCCTCTACGAACGATTGACTCCACAACCACACCCATGTTTTGTTCCCCGAGGAACACCCTATGGTTTTCCACTAACTTCTCCATCTCCCCTTGATGGAGAGTGATACGAAAATAACTTATGTTTAAATATCCTAGATGGAAATGACTAATGTGGTTGTCATGGGACCAATCCACCTCCAACATACTGAGCATGAATAGCCAATGTAACCTGGTTCGGATGATGTTCATGAACCCAACAGAGGAAAAACATTGGCTCTAATCCCGTAATAAATGAATGCAGATAAGAAGATCAAAATGGAAACAACTGAGTTCAACTCCTTGATGTTTGAATCCAAGGAAGACCTAGTACCTGAGACCTGGTACTGGTAACTCTTCATATTGATAAACTCTGTTGGTTACCCTCTCATAGTAGAACACCTCACAAGTGCGTCCAATCAATCCCTTATACATTCTTATGAACATCCAACTATTTTTTAAATGTAAATGGAGTAACCACATAATGGATGGGATGATAAAGTTCCTCATTTAGGAATATCACTTGAGACTACTCATATTGAATGATATATGTGGAAAAACAAATGATACCATTAAACATAATCCCCATCTCTCATTCTAGCATACTCTCCAACTTGAGGGATATTAACTCCTACATATTCTTTGTAGTCATGGTAAATGAATGAAATTATAAACGAAACTCCACCATAAATTTGACCGACAACACGTATTCCTCTTTCCACTCCCCCATGTACATCATCCACCACTTACATGCCACGTCCTGCATCCATATCACTAGCAAGGTAACCATGTACTCAATCATAGACTAGATCAAACTGAAGGTCATCTCATGATCCTTAGGTCAACTCTTTGTCTCCATATATGAAGCACTGCCCCCATACATTCTCATGGTCTGCCTCAAGAAAGCATATAAAATTATCTGCAACTGATCGTCCTTCTCCAATGTATAAATCCTCATATGATCAACTGGATAGTCCTAATATTCCTCAACTGCCCAAGCCACACATAGAAAATGACAGCATTACATACCTTATGTTATAAACAAGTAATTACTAATCCTAAGTAGTATGAAATTTTATTTATGATTAATTTTCAATTCAATTAACTCATATAATTATTCATTTCAAATTCCCTAAAATATCCCAATTCTGATAAGAAAGGAAGTAATTATGAAGCATGTACTATTTCTAGAGTTCAAACCCTGCAAACTGTGTAGCCTCACATGGTCATTCGATAGACCCATAGTCATTGAATTGGATGAAAAGGGGGGCTAAAATCTTGTTTCTTAGCAAGCATTCCTTAGACAATGTCACATACCAAGATCACTTGACATAGTCTCTTGACCCCCCCTGAAATCTCCACTATCCCTAAACCTATAATTTTTCTTGTATCAAACCCATTTGCCTCTCATACCTTGTTGTCATGACCCCATCCCTCCAATGATTTTCCAGGAGATGGTATTGAATGAATGAAGATAATAACCCTTGATCCATGACTCAAATAGGCCCCATGGTGGAAACTAACTCCAAAAGTATACAATATCAAAATATATGAGGAATTACCATTTTTAGAAAAAACAACATTGGGAGATATGATGGATAATCCCCAATTAAACTCTATGAAATTTATAAAAGAAATCAAAAACCATCCCACATGGATGTCAAAAATGAAACTGATACAGATTAAAAAGTCTAAAAAGTAATTACAAAAAGTAAGGTCAAGTAGTGACAAAAAATTTATTCAAATTTCTAAGCTGGTATGGTCCAGCACAGTCCACATAATCATCATGGAAGCATTAAAATAGTATTATATATGTTGGGGGAGCATACAAGTTTGCTTAGTTGGAAATACACTATCTATCATGAAAAAGGGAGAGAAGCATATTATTACTGCCGTGAAAAAACAACTAAACCCAACAACACCTAAAAAGTTATAATAGCAACCCCATCCTTACCAAGGGAATCTCACCAAATAATGCAAGTCATGTAATGTAATATAGTAACAACACTGATGATTTGGGAACCCCACATAACATACCACTATTTTAGATTTTCTTACATGATAGAAAACATTCTTGTGCTCCCAGTTCTCCTAAAAGAACCACTTCACCACCCAACTGCTCACACGCAGTCCTCACAACAAGTATCGTCACCTAGAAAATGAAGCACATCACACCAGACCCACACACAAATTGGTCTCAAAGCTATTATTATCACCTAGGTATACAACTTATATCAAATTATACATGTACGCACCTAGGACTCACATGACTTCTCATCCCGAAGACACTTAGGATAGAACTAATCACCCATAAACACCTGGGCCTCACAAACCAGAACCTTCCCAAAGAGTCATTGTATATCACTTCTAAGAAGGAGTTGGGATGAATGGGTGGCTAGCCATCCATCCTCCCATTGGGGTGAATGGGAAAGACACCCCTATGATTATGGGGGTGATCGGCACATAGTTCTAAACTATGTAGCGGAAAATATATAAATCAAAAAGGAAATACATATATATATATATATAATACCAAACACTCATGAAAAAACTATGGTTTCTTATACAACGAACCAGGTCACAATACTCTCAACTTCACAATTGATTCTAATGCATGACCACACAACCATACACTAATAAAATCATAACCCCATACAATTCATTTAACCAATTCTTCTTCTTTATTATAAAATTCATTTATTAATTTCATCATGACCTATGAAACTACAAGTTTCAAGAAACAACTATCAATAGAACCAAGGACACCATGAAGAAAAAAAAACCTAGGTAAATTTACCCACATCACATTCAATTCCATTTGACGCCAATTCATGACATAACATGCCAATATTGATATATGGGAAAGCTTCATACTGGTTACTAATTTGAAGATGCACCCATTCCAACCACTATTATCACCATTATTCAATGTCATTACACCAATTAAGTCTTTTCAATAATGAAAAACAAAAACACATAGATGAACCCAGCAATAGAACCCATCAAAACCATTCACTGATGTCCTTCTACTTACCCACACCACATCTCATCACATACCAAAACAAAAAATATCACAACCTGACCATAATCTCCCTACACAACACTTCCAATCATTTACGATGTCAAAATATCTCCAAACCTAAGATTTCATTACATCTTCGGAACCACCCCACAACAAATAATGGTGATCACAACCAAACCACAATACAATCCAAAATTCTCCAATAACCATGATTTTTAGTGGTGTATTTTGCATGTATAATTCACAACAACAACCAATACCAAATAATATGATTATCATATATCACTTTTCGCTAGCCCCTAAATATTGATCTTAATCCAATTAAATTATATTTATTTAATATGGATTTAGCTATATTCACATGGTATTAATTCATACACCCACTAATCTTGACACACAATTAAGAGTGATGAAGGAATCCTACCAATAAAAAGATGAAATTGGGGCTCCCTTATTGCACCATAGATGGGGGAATACATTTAGTAGGGAAAGCCTCCTGGGAAAAAGAGGTCTAAAAGCAATAGAAAAACACATGATTCATCAAGGAGTAATTATTTTTGGGACATTATGTATTAATATTATAGAAGATTAATTTATTAAATGAGGCCCTATAATAAGAATGATTTGATAGAAGAATCACGGAATATGAAACTATATTTAATTGATATTAAAGTCAGATCTCAATAAAACAATGCATCTTGACAAATTAAATGCCACGAAACTCTTAGGTATTTATTGATAGGACTCACAATTAGCATCAAAACCACTTAAATATGGTATAAAATACATTTTACAAAATAAAAAATTCATATTGTCAAAACTGAAAAAAAATTAGAAAATAGAAAACTGTAGGAAATGACTCACCATTTGATGAGTCACCAGTGTGAGTCACTAGTGTGAGTCACTGGTGTGTGTCTCCATGGCGAGTCACAATTAGGTGAGATACCGGTGTGAGTTAACATCGTGAATCACCTTTATTACTAAACCTTGGGAGCTTCGGGTGTGACTTACCATTGTGACATACCATCATGACCTTGAAATGTGATTCACCATTGCGAGCTACTAGTGAAAGTCACCAATACAACTTACTGTTGTGATCTAACCTTGCGAGTCACCCTTATGAAACAGTTTTAGGACCTACTGGTGCGAGTCGCAATTGGGACTCACCATTTTGACCTACCCTTGGAAAACTGGTATTTTGTAAATTCTTGAAATTAGTCACCATGACCTCCATGAAGACTCCAACCAATGGATTTTCGTAATATAATTTTCCAGAGCTGTCTAGGCCTTTACAAATATGTACATATTTCATAAAATAACTTATCTTAAAAATCCAAAAAATTTATTAAATACCATGAAAATTGATCGGTCTTGGTTTTGGAGAAAAATATACATAACATACAATATAAAAAACACTACAAAATAAAATGAAATAATTAAATGTCATTGAGTGGGCTGCTTCTTCTATGTGATAATCATTGCATGTTAATCCATTGAAAATCTAAAAATAAATTAAAATGATAGGGTGACAGATTATTTTTTCTAGTATGTGGTTTTAAATGATATGATAAATAAATTTAAAATATTTATAAAAAAGTAATTTATAAATAAAATTTTAAAAAATTATCGAAATTACTAACACCTTGAAAATAATAAAATTCAACTAAAATTAATTATGCTAAAAAATTTCATTAAACATATTCCAATTATTTCTCATAAAATAATATCAGATCATAGAAAAAATGTAGAGTCCACATGAAATGCTGATGGTTATCTTGAGCCTACTTACTTGATGAGGGATGGGTTAACTCATGAATTCCCTAACATATTTATAATGTTCATGTGGTAGATTTTATGAATAAAATTTAGTATTTCTCTTTGTTTACCTATATTATTCACATTGATTTATACTTTAAACATGTTAACAACATATGATAGTACATAAATTTACACATATAACATAATTATGTGTGATTATAATGAACATGATAAATTTTGTTTCTCAACATGAAAAAAATACATATAATGTTATCAAAATTCACACAAAAAAATATCCAAAATAAATTCATAGATAAATATGATTCAATACAAAAATATATACAAATAATAATGACTAATGCATTCATGATATGTGTGGTATTATAGATTATGGAAAAATCCAAGACATATTTTGATATTAATTTAGGTATAATGTCTTTGTTCAAATGAAATGAAATGTTTTATTTTTAATTAGTACATAAAATAATAACATTTATATTTTAGATAAAAAAATACATAAAATGACAATGAAAAATTGATGTCATCTATCAAAGAGATTTAATGAAAAAGAATCAATTTCAAATAAATAACAACAAAAAATGTATTTTTACCATTAAAAATTATCTTATGTAATTATTTTTTATCAAATGAATTATTTTCATACAAATTCAAATTTTTGTATAAGTGTTTAAACAAAAATTTAAAAACAAAATTATATTTTTTTATGAGGAAACATGATAAACATTATAATGATACTTACATTATACTTATTAAATTTTAAAATATTCTTATGTATATATAATTATATATATATATATATATATATATATCCATATACATCCCTTGAATGATTATCATAAAAGAGACGATAAAAAAATACAATTTTAAACAAATTCTTTTAAAGAGAAAATTTATAGATTAGAAATTAAAAAAATCTCTAATCCCTAATGAAGATAATATATATATATATATATAGTATACATAAATTGGTAGTTTCTAATAAAAATCAACCCATGATCATAATTTTTTAAAAAGGACTAACAAAATTTCCCTTACCTAGATCGAAGACGACATTGTTGGAATCCAAAAGCACGCATTCGATGGTTTATTCCTTTTTTGAATATCTGGATGGAAAACTCATTTGTAATGACGATAAGACCTTATAATTTTCAAATAAAAATCCACTAGTATAACCACCCAATTCTGAAATCAAAAAACTAAATTCCCATTAAGTTCAAACCTCTTAATAGACCCTCCACTATTGAGTTTCAAACTCATCACCATACACTCAGAATTAGATATTTGTGCCTATTTAACTCATCCAACTAAGTCAGGAACCATGTAGAAAAGAAATAAAACTGCTTTATCACCCTGTTCACACGTTCTAATCACAAGTCAGATATCATCTATATAATCTACTAGTGATCTGATGCCTTCCTCATCACCTGAGCATACACCATTCTACATAACAAATCAACCACCAATTGTTCATTACCTAGTTTATACATCAAGTCAAAATCAAAACATTATAGATACTCTATCCATAGAATTTTCCTCAAATTCTTATATCTTTCTGATAAAATTTTCTATAAAATATAATGATTAGTAAACACCCATAATTTCTCACCAATGATATAATGATTCCACATCTTCAATGCACGAATCACTTCAGCCAACTCTAAATCATGCATTTGGTTGCTCTTCATGTGAACCATAAGTTGTCCTAAGCCATACAAAACCACCTGATCCCCTTGCATGAGAAGACACCCTGAACCTAATCCCAATGCATCACAATACACCACATAACCTATCACTAGTTTTGGAAAAACCATTATTGGTAATGATTCTTGGAAATACTTAAGATATTCAATATATTTCTGAAACTGCACTTCCCATTCATATGGATCATTTTTCCTTGTATATTTTTTCATTGGCGTATCCAATTTCTAAAAAATCACGAAAGAAACACAGACAATACCTAGACATACCATGAAAGCTATGTATCTCAAAAACATTATTTGGTGACTGTAATTAAATAAGAGCTTATATCCTTTCAAGATCATCTAAAACACACTTCTCAGAATTAACATGGCTATGGAATCAAACTTCACGTACCCAAAAATCACACTTCAAATATTTGGAATACAAGCGTTGATATCTCAATATCGACAACAATATTTCCAATTGTTTCTCATGATCTACACTTATCCTATAATACACTAAAATATCATAAAAAGGTACCGCCAAAATGGATTCCAGATATCAATGAAATATCCAATTCAGGAATTCCATGAACATTACTGGTCCATTAATCTGACCAAAGGGAATATCCACATACTCAAAATGGCCAATTATACTTCTTGAATGTTGTTTTTGTAAAATCTCCCTTTAAAAACTGTAATGGATGATATCCTAACCTCATGTAAATCATGGAGAACCACTATGCTCCATTCAACTAGTCAGACAAATCATCAATGCATGGAGGTGGATATCAATTTGTTATCACAACCTCATTCAACTAAGGATAATCAACACAAACCACACTGTTCAATATTCCTTTTTAATAAACATAACCAGTGGTTCCCTCACAGATGTTCTAGGATGGATGAACCCATTATTTTCAAACTACATCAAATGAACAATGAATTACCTCAATTTTGTTGGTTCCATCTGATAAGACATATGATAGATAGGACTTCCCTTAAAATGAGATAAATAGTAAACTCCACTTCTCTAGTGGTTGGAAACCTTTAAAATTCTTCATGAAATACATCTAGAAATAGATAAAAAAATGAGGAAAAATGTTATGCTCATCACATCACATTGATTTCAATGAGAGATCTCCTAACTGATATGATATCGTGACACTAGATGTTTCTAATAAATCTGTTACCCCAATATTTTCAATCTTCTCTTCTCAAAAGAGATACACGACAACATCATCCACCCTGAAACTAACCGTTCATGGATGGTAGTTGTTGTGGGATATAAAAATCATCATCTAATATATTCCAAGATTATATCATACCCTTCCATCTCAATCACTGGGATATCTCACATAAACTCAACCCCATAAACAACTATATATCATGCTCTACACCAGAAGGCTCAACACTCCCTTTAATCCTGAGAAGTTTGACATTTTAAAAGAAAAGGTATCATTGACATATATAAACCAATAGGAATAAAATTAAAAGAATCAAGATAATAATTTAATCACCAGTGTCAAACCACACATTCATCAATGTATAATTTAAAAGAATCATACCTCGCATTGTGGATGGTCCTAACTAATCGTCCATCACAACATGCTCATCTCTAAAAAACTTCTTTCATTCCACACACTTCTCTTTATTTACCTTCTTAGGAGTAATGGTATTCCATGAATCACCATGATTAACATTGTTCGACTGGTTAGGGGTGCACGGCTGCCCCCTCCCTGTCAAGGCATTGGATGACTGAGACACCTAGGGAGTGTCACAGTCACACGACCTCAAATCATTTTGAGAATACCATGAACGATGCCCCATATTGTTATAGTTATGACATTATAGAGCATGTTTCATACAATCCTTCTTTATATGTCCCACAAAGCCACACTAAAAACATTACAACTCTGTCTATGTATTCAGAGGATGATTCACCAATCCTGCCATTAGATTCTTATTCAAACTCCATCCTTAGGAATAAGTGACCCTCTCTCACTTAAGGAAATCATTGGAGTTACCATAATTCCCCACAAGAACTAATAATCATCCCCAACCTATAGCTCCCAAATTATCTTTTTCTACCACTGTAAGTTTATTCTACATTTCAGTTAATTCACTTATACAAAACACCGATATTTTAGAATGAATTTCTTTTGTCAATCCAGAATAAATAATATTTTCTTTCAATAATGTACATCTTGCCACTCTAGGTGAAAACAACACTCTATTCATGAATGTCGATTCATATTCAATTACTAAAATTATCCCTTGCATTAGGATGATGAAATACAATGTGTGATGAATTCTAAACCTACGTGGGTAGAATTTATTATTAAAAAATTCCCCAAAACCCTCACATGGAACCCCTTCATCGATTCTAGATTGAACCAATAACTCCCACTACTGCATGACATGATCTTATAACATTCACATTGGTAGTTTTACATTCATCTCGACGAGTGTTGCCAAGAATTTAAAAATCCAATTCCTTTGTTTCAATGATGCATATCGCCTTTCTGTGACCAAATCACGACTGAAGTTGGGTGGATTATTCTTTTCAAACTAAACTACATGATCAACATGATTTTTCCCATCTAATTTATTCTCACTTTCCATATCTTTGAAATCGTTTACTATAATTTTCACTAGTTTCTGGTACACATAGGGCTTAGGTGCAACCACATTAATAGTAGCCTCTTCTGGTTGGTCACTAAGATGGCGTCATGGTTCCATTTCTATCAACATAAAAACAATATTACATGTCACTCCATTAGAAATAAATGGATTTCCATTTCATATTAAATTTCATTTCCACATGAAAAATTAGTCATTCTCTATGTTCAAATTTCCCAAGTTTCTCCATTTATAAAAAAATTCACTCATGCTTTGAAATTAAAACTATTTTCAAAAAACACATCCACCTATGGTTCAAATAATCCAATTTGAAATCTAATTCATATTTTTTTCAAAATCCTTAAATTCTGGTCACAAAAGGAATTATTAAACCCCAACGAATTATGAAACCTAGTGGGAAGTCATTTCTATCATGCATTTCATGCTCATCTTGTTAGATATACCCATGGCAATGATATTTTCTATTCTTATAAGTGTCTACAAAACACTTCTATTTCCAAATCCATGGAAACATGAAATTATGCATAAAAGGGTTAGCTAAATATTTTTTTATTAATTTCTCGTTCTGACAATCCTACTCCTTGCTACCATCCAAACTCAAGGAATAGACCATGAATAAATGTTAACTTAAATACTGACAACCCACACCATGGAACCAAAAAAAATTGGAATTCATGTACAAAACAATGTGATACAACAGGTAATATCCCACCCTTCCTCGTAGGAATGATAGGGGGTGAGATGATACTTGGCCTTAGGTGGCGTTCCCAAGGCGACAAAGGATCGAAATTAATGCCAAGGGCTTCAGGAATAAGCGGGGAATGATTTTCCCATATAATGATTACAACCAACCAAATGAGTAATAAGCAACCAAACTACATGGTGCATGTCAACAGAGATTAAAACTCATGACAAAATACCAGTACAACCAATCCATTAGATTCCATAATTAATGTACTAAGAGAAAGACTAAAAAACCAATCCCAATTTTTTGTGACACTATTCCAAAACTCCAAGGCAAGACCCATGCTCTAAGAACCCCTAAACCATACAAGCATCATGATGAACTTCTAGAAAAATGGGATGCTTTACCATTTCATGTGCCCCAAAAAATGACATGTAGAAAAGAAAAAATAGTCCAATGAAGGTGGTGAGAAAAAAATACTCTGTAGGTTTTCCCCAACTGACATCCCTACACACTCCACTAAGAAAAAAACGTTTGGACATTTATATCAGACAATTTATATAGAATAATAAATAGTGAAATCATTTCCTATAATCCAAACACACCATTACCATTGCATTGTTCACCAAAATCAAACAATACCAAGGAAAGACAACAACCAAGCCATATTCCATTTTACAGTAACATGTTAGCACACAAATTTCCATATCGCATATTAACACACATACCAATAAATACCATTCAAGTTCACAAAATCAAACTGGTAGCCATCATATTTGATTTTCTTGTCCGAGCCGTCACACTACCTTCCCACTCTAGTTTCACTTCCCAACCGATTATCTTTGATGGTGGCCCTTCCTTCCTCTATCAATCCCCTCATTTATATTGGTACTCCCATCCCAATCTTCATTCAATCCAACACAAGCAATAATACCAATGAAAATAAACTTGAACATAAATCCATATGGCTATAACAATTTGAAAATAACACTTTCCAACCAAACAATAACATAAGCACATAAAAAATTCCAATGCTAGAAATAACCATTTCAATAAATCACCCATTTATTGAAAACATTGATAAAGCCTTTTCCATGCCATTTATTAATTCAATAAAAAAATTATTATTTAATTTAATCTTCTCTAAATTATTTTTCATTAAATTAATCCATTATTGATTTTAAAATGAACATTTTAAAATCATACAACAAATCCCCTTTTTCAACAATATCCAATTTTACCCAAAATATCTAAATTAATAACAATATATGATTCCATCAATATTATCACATCATATTAAAGATTAATTTTATTCAAATAAATTAATTTCAAACAATGCCACATGTTCTAGAAAAGTGGAGTCGAGAGTGAAACCACATTCCTTTAGGGTCCCAGTGTAATCAGCCCAGAAGCACCCGCACTACAAATCTGGGAAAACAATCCATGAATGCAACTATAAATACACTTTCATGTTATCAAAAATCAGTATAATCATCACATTATCCTACCAATTATTAATATCTACAAAAAATAGGTTTAGATATAGAAAACCAGGATAGAGAGATGAGTATATCTAGACAAAACCCACCTGGAACCAAGAGGGGAGACATACTCGAGAATGACCCCTTCAAACCACAATGAAACACCTTAAATTTTCTCCCCATTTGGTTTTGAGTGATTTTAAAAACCTAGATAATAAGGAATCTTGTGTTTGGTTCGAGTGGGAGTGGAATTGAGTATCATAGGGGAAATCACAAATGCTCATGATTTAAAAAAACCCCATTTTATCCATCATGCATGGTTATGAAATCTGTTCCCTAATAATGTTGAAGATAATGCCTTGAAGGGTACCTCACCTGGCCTCCTCACATAGTTATACAAACCATTTTCCCATCATGTAAATCCCACTATGATGTGTTTCACATTTACCTAGGGATTCAGCACGGTTTTCCACTAACTATGCTCAAACAGTGCAACTTATAAAATCATGCAAAACATAATTAAAACCCATCCAAACTCTCCCAAACTATACAAAAATGAACCCAAACACATTATAGATATAAAAATAGTTTAAAAAGTGTTATAAACCTCAAACTAGGAATTCTAAATTCTCCAATTAATTAAAATTTTCATCCCCAAAATGTATAGAACCATCCCTTTGCTGAATGAGCTTGGGAAATTGATCGACCATATCTCGCTCCCATTACCAAGTCTCCTCATGAATCTTACCATTCTTCCAAAAAACCCAAACTAGACCGATTATTATATTGTGAAATACATTCTATTTCTTATCCCCAATCCACACTTGAATGTGCACCAAAGATACATTAGCCTCTATCCTATCAGGATCCAAACAAATCACATGGTCATGATCCGACTGATTCATTTTGTATTGAGACACATAGAACACATTGTAGACAATGAAAATTTTGTTGGAAAATCCTATAGATAATACACCTATTTAACCGAATAAAGTATCTCAAAATGCCCAATATAACATGGAGATATAATTCCCTATTTTCCAAACTAACGATGTGAAGGCCTAGGATAGATTTTGAAAAACACAAGATCTCCAACATCGAATGACAACAGTCAATGACGATGCTCAAAATAATATTTATGATGACTCTGAGCCATCTCAATTATCATTCTGATCAAATTGGACTTCTATATAGCTTCTTGGTCATTGATCTTCGCAACTGTCAATTTCTCACTTGTTTCCACCCAATAATGTAGAGACTGACACAGACGCCCATACAATGCCTCAAACAGACCTATCTGTATCGAGGCCTGATAATTATAATTATACAAGAATTCCACTAATATAAAATTTTGATCCCATGAGCCACTAAAATACTTCACATAAGACCATAACAAATATTCTATGGTTTGTATCATCCTCTCTCTTACCTATCATTAGCATGATGATTCTCTATAATTATAGTCAATTGTGCCCAATGGGATTGTTGAAAGATTTTCCAAAAATGAGTTGTGAAACTCATATAATCATAATATGATGCAATAGAAACTGGAATTCCATGCCTCTTTACCACCTCACAGATGTTCATTTTGGATAGATCATCCACAGTAAGAGATTCAGGAATGAGGATGAAATGGGAAGACATTGTGAACCGATCCACTATTATGCCTATGACATCATTCTTTTTTACTATTATTAGGAGACCTATAAAAAATCCATCACTACATGTTCCCATTTCAATATGGGGATTGGTAAATACTGAACAGTCATACCGACCAGTAATGCTCTTTCTTGACATGCAAAAAAGAAAATAATCTGTAATCCAATATCACCACTCTCTTCTTCATTCCTTACCACCATGACAAAGCATTCAATTCCTTATAAATTTTTTGATTTCTAATATGGTAATCCCATCTATAATGATTAAAATATTAGTTAATTTCTTCATGAAAAGAATCTGGTACAACCACATAATTCCAAAAACACCAATATGAATTCTCATTTAGTTCCCAGCCCTCAATGGACTCCCCAATATTGTGTTTTGACCTCTTTAACATGCAATCAGGATTGGATATTTCTAACTCTTTAACATGGACTACCTATTTGGTAACCAACAATACTAGACCAAAATCTACATTATCACATTTTTGCTCACATTCCAACAACATGTCAGCTATAAAGAACATCATCTACCACTGATCTGATGTTTGCTTTATTAATTGAGCACACGACTTCTGAATTAATGCATATCCAACTAAATTTTCCTTAACCATTATATGCAACATGTAAAGATCAAACAATTGGATATACTCCACCCATATCTTTTCAGTCAAATTCATATTTCTATGTAAGAAAATATTCTTTAGAATTGTATTATAGGTAAACACCATGAACATATCACTGAAGAGATAATGTTGTAATATCTTCAATGCATGAACCACTACAACAAACTACAAATCCAGCATTTAGTATTACATCTCATGAACCCTAAAATGTCATGATCCATACACCACCACAAGATCCCCTTAATTGAGGAGACACTCCAACCCTAATACTGATGGTTCACAATAAACTATTTACACAGTCCGTAGTTCTATAAAAACCATATTTGGTGATGATGTAATGAAAAACTTATGCCCTTAAATACATTTACGAAGATTCTCATACCATTTAAAAAGAATAATCTTTTCTTTGTCACAACTATCATTGGTGGGTCCAATAATGAGAAATCATGATAAAAATGCCTATACTAATTAGATATACTATTGATGATTCACATCACAGAGAGAAATTTATAGGTTTCCATGAAATGACAGCCTCTATATTGTTGGAATCAACTAAAACTCCCTTTTCAGAAATAACATGGCCATGTAAATGAACCTCCCATGTCAAAAAATTAAACTTCCAAATTTTAGCATATAAAGAATGATCTATCAGGATCCCCAACACTATCTCTAATTGATTCTCAAGCTCCACCCTTCCCTGGGAATACACCTTTTTATCATCAAAAAATACCTCAACAAAAGAATCCTGATATCCCAAAAATATCTAACTAATAAATTTGATTAACACCGCTGGTGCATTTATCATACCAATGGACCTAACCACATTCTCATAGTGGCCATATATACATCAGATGTTAGTTTTGGGAATATCATAATTCCTCACCTGCAATTGATGATGTCCTATCCTCATGTCAATCTTGGAGAAACACTAAGCTTCCCTCAACTGTTCAAAAAAATCAATATAGTAGGGAAGTGGATATAGTTTCTTTATCATAAACTAATTCATTCTGCTATAATCAATGAAAAACAACAAAGTTATATCTTCCTTTTTTACAAACAAAATAGCGGTTGCACATAGAGGTGTGTTATGATGGTTGAACCCTTTGGTTTCTAGCACCTTTAACTGCACTATCAATTCCTTCTATTTGATTGGTTCCATCTAGTAAGACGCATGGGATATAGGATAGGTCCCTATGATAATATCAATGATAATCATTACTTACCTCATATGTTGAAACCCTATGAATTCATTGGGAAATACATCTATAAAACTGATCAACGACCACTAAAAAAATCATTTTCTCAACTCTTTCCATTGATGCAAACAAAAATGCTGAAAATTGAAATGAGATAGTTCCAATAGCTATTGCCAAGAAATATGTTGCACTTTGATTTTAATTCTTATCATTTATAAATAAATGTTTGAAACAATCATACATTGGGAAACTAAACATTCATGCATAATAGTGGATGTCTACATAAAAAAAATTCTACCAATCCATTTCAAGGATTATATCACAAACATCCATATACATCACAAATAAATCCCACATGAACTCGACCCCAATGATTACTATACAAAATTCTCTACACGAGATGGATCAATGTTCTCTTTGACCTAGAGGGGTTTTATTTTTTAAAACTATAGGCATCATTTCCATAGTTAGACCGATTATACTGAAAACACGAGAATCCTGAAAATAATATTAGACACAAGTATCAAACAACACATACATAAATGAATAATTTAAAATAGTCATACATCTCACTATGGATTGTCCCAAATTATCATCAGTCATAAAATGCTTATCTAAAAACAACTTCATGCATCTGAAACTCTACTCTTTATTTCTCTATGTAAGAGTCATTGTATTCCATGAATCACTAGGAATATCTTTGTTCTTCTTGAAAGAGGTGTGCAAGTAGCCATGAACTATCTAGGAAAAGGATTCCTGTCACCAATAGGGACTGTCGCAAACACCCAAACCTAGGGCATTATGACAATATAACTCATAATAAATGATTTGATTGCATTAATTTCATGCTCAAGATTGGGCCATAAAATCCATCTTGATATGTTCCGTATAGCCACACTAAAAACATCCCCACTTTATCTAAGGCTTTAGAAGAATATTATATGAACATTCCGTGTGATTCATAGGCATAATACAAACCTAGGAATGAGAATCCCTCTTTTTATTAAACCCAAAATTGGGGTTCCCCCTATTCCACAAGGGTACTAACATTCCTCCAACGCATATAGCTCCCAAATTATCCCTTTATTCAACTGTGAATTTATTCACCATTTCAATATAGTAACTTATACATAAGAATTTTATTATAGAAATAATTTCATATATCCATATTCAACAAATAAATTCCTTCAACGAAGTACTACCCACCACATTGGGTGAAAACTACATTATGTTCATTAACAAAGGTACGTATTCCATTACGGACATGTTCCCTTTCATTAAGCTGAATAAATACATTATGGATAGATTATTAAACATATGAGGGTATAATTCTTTAGTAATAATTCCTCCAAACCCTCCCAAGAAACCACTTGATTTATTCCATCTTGGACCAAAAAATCCCACCATTGTAGGGAATGATCTTCTAGAACATAAATTTCTAGTTTCACATTCAGCTCAAAAGATGTTTCCAAGAATTAAAATATCCTATTAATTCTATTCCACCATGTTTCTACCCTTACTATATCTGAATCACACCTGAAGGTTGGTGGACTCTTTTTTTTAAAGTGAACAACATTATCCATAAGCTTTGGATCATCTACATTTTTCTCAGCTTCCATAAATTGTAAAATGTTTTCTATACTCTGCACTAGCTGATAGTTTACATGGTACTTAGGTTCAACCACTTTTTCAGTAGCCTCCTTCGGTTTGACCCTAGGATGCCTAACTGTGCAATTTCAGTCAACACAGCAATAATAATAAGTGTCACTACATTAGAAAGAAAACGTTTACCAATACAAATTCTATTACATATCCAGTATCACAATCAGGCTTTCCCCAAGATCACATTTCCCATGTATCACCATTTATGAAAAAAATCCCACATGTTTTAAAAAACAATCCATTTTCAACAAACCACAACCATCCATAGTTTAAATCCTTTCCATTAAAACTCAATTCAGATTTTTTCTGAAAATCCCCACATTTATATAACAGGATAATTCAATATACCCAATTCAATCCGCATAACCATCCTTGTCATGCTCATATCATTGAAAAAACCCATGATAAGTAGATTTCCAATTCATATAAGTGTCTCCAAAGACACTTATCTACCAAAAAACCTAGTGACATGTTGTTCCTCCTAAAAGGGTTAGATGCATCCTTTTATGTTATACATTTAATGTTCTAATAATCCTATTCATTTCTACCATCCAATGTAGAGGAATACACTAAAAAAATGTCAACTCCACGAGTGACCACCAACACCAAGGTACCGAACAAATGTGGGATTCATGGATAGAACAAACAAATACCACTTGTAATATCCCACCCATTCTTTATTAGCTTTAGAATGAGATAAGATACTACTTGGCCTTTGGCCACGATCCCATGGGACCAAATGATAGAAATTAATGTCGAGGAAATCTAGAAAAATTGTGGAACAAATTTCACTTATAATTAAAGTGACCTAAACCATCGTTGAATCCGGTCATAGTTTTATATTTATATTCCTAATAACTATAGTATATGTGGAAAGTATGAAAGAACCCACAGGGAAGGTAATTTTGGCCACTAATCTTCTAAAACAAAAACTTGGAAGCTCTACTGTTGTCTGTAGTAGAGTGAACTTTCTATTTTTCACTTTTTAAATTTTGTTTATTGTAAGGTACAAATGAAACATCCCAATATTTTTATGTTTTTGTTATGAACTATATAAAATTAAGAAAAAGAATAAAAATAGTGAGAAACAAAGATATAAATTGCCGATAAGTGAACAACCAAGAGTAATATGTCCAGGGGAAAATATCAACTCTACTTGTTTTGGAAACATTCCTTCACACGATAGTGATTAAAACTAATACCACTGAAAAGGAGTGATTTATTTCCCTCACTATGAGATAAATCACTCAAGCCAACTAAACTTAGAGTTCGCCTCTCCTAGATTAATCAACGTGAGAATTCCAGTTTTAAAAAGATGACAAAACAAACTCGCCGTATGTTCTGTAGTATTTTATTTAAATTAAAATGTTCAAGAGAATTAATCCACATTTAAACTCACCATATGAATGTAGGATTACAAGATTAATTAAAGGTGGTACAATGCAATTTAATGCAATCAGAACTGATATCACCAATCAATTTTGACCACATTAAAAATGATAGTGAGAAGAGATATGGACGATGACCAGTAGACTTGGTTTTTACCCCAAACTGGAAGTATTTATCCTAACATTGTTTCAATTACATATACTAAAATCACTCAATTATAGGGAAAGATAATTAAAATAATGGAGAGGAAGAAAACTCCCTCTGATCGCATGAACCACTACTGCTCCTGGCCCTCGGATCTCCGAAGAATGGCTCTCCGAGAAGTGCTCTGTGTTCTCTACTCTGCTCCATGTTAATGGTCGAATGGATTCCAAGCCCGAATCTAGTGTGTTAATCGAATGAATGATCATACTTTAAATTCTACTTCATCTCTATTTTAATACCCTCCATAATCTACTGCATATCACTGCTCGCTTCCACCGATATAGTCTGTGTCTTAATGGCACACTACACAAGTTCGTTTTTTCACGATAGACACGTCACACTAATGTTTCTCACATAACTAACTCCTGCTGAGTTAGTTAAGTGAATATGGATAGGAACTGACTTCGTGTATGAACCTGCAATATAGAGTACAAAACAAGCAGTATTATTTATATAGTAGTTATTTTTTAAAAATATTTAATGTTACGTTAAAAGGTTAAATAAGGTTAATTAATAAATACATAAATAGATAATTATTATTTAGTAAATTAAACTATTAATATTATAGTAATTCGATAATTATTAAATCATTAATTAAATAAACTTATTATGTTTTTAATCTATTATCATTCATTAAGTTATTTTATTAAAATAGGAATTAATTTAATTATTATATTAATTCAAATAAAATTAATTTAAGAATCAATATATTAATTTTAGTAAATAATATATTTTTTTATTAAATATTATTATTTATATTTAAATTTTATAATGTCTTATTAGTTTTTCTTATATTTTTTTTATAACTTATCAAGTCATTATTAATATTATTGTTATATATAAATATAATATTTTGTATTATATTAATTAATTTATTAATTATTATATATGATACTCTTACTTTATCATTTTTATTATATTTTTTTTATTTAATTAATCCCCCCATAACTCGGTGCATGGGGGAGGTCCTTCTCCAAGAAACAGGTCTGTGACTCCCGACTACTGTTTGGTGGTGAGGTCCCTTCTTCAGCACAAAGCTTCTCCAGCATCACCGATGGTGTGACTCCTAGTTGTGGTAGCACTATGATTACTCTCAGATATTTGGTGTAGCTTTACCTCGACATGGCCTCACATAGTGGTATTCAAAAGCCTCAATCGTTTCCTTCTACATAGTAGTGGCTAGGGATGTGGCGACTGGTGGTTCTTTCTTCATAGAGGCAGTGCAGATATTCTCTCTTCACCAAGGCATGACACCAACTCTAGTTTCAGACATCATTACCCATATTTGGGTGCTATGTGTTGTAGAAATCCCTTCCATCCCCTCCATGGTTCTATGGTGCGGTTACAGAAAATGTTCTTCCCAGCATCAGATCAGACGATATTCTATACAGCAGTAGTGACATCTGGTTGAGCTCCTCCCAAAATCCAGGGCATGGTGTGGCTCCTCCTCCGCCCAACTCCAGCGGACCCTCCTATGAGATACCACAACCAGTGGCTGGTTCAACCGACTCAGATCCTCTACAGTTTGGTGGCTTGAAGTTCATAAAAGCTGTGGATGATGCAACATGAACTCCAAAATCATGATGACATCTCCTCTAGATTCTCGTGAGATAGCAAGTTGGGAGAAATAGATGATGGTGAGTGTATGAAATGCGGTACAAGTGCTACAAAGGGTTGTATTTGATGTGATGGGGGGGTTTTTTAAACTACTGGTGGTGATTTGTAGTGGATGAATTGCTGGTAAGAGGTAGGATAATGTAGCTGAACATGAGGTGAGGAAACAATATTTTAGAGGGATACAGTGAATGAGAAACCAGTGAGTGCAGTAATGGTGGGAAGGCAAAAACGATGACATAGTTTATAATATTTTATGTGGAACTATAATGGAGTCATGATTTCAAAGGTCACGTTGAATAAGACATGGTGAGATCGTGAAGCAGGTTTCACAGAGGCACCATGAATGAAAGAATCGGTGGAAAAGGATACAGTGACTACATCTCCATAAAAGGATTATGGTGAAACAGTAAGAGATACGGTGTATGGAGACACCATGACTGGGATGAAACTGTGAACCTCCGAAAAAATAGAGTAAATAAAATAAATTAAAACTTAAATGCAAATATGAACAAAATAACTAATTCAAAATAAAACATAATTAAAATAATTGAAAATTTAAATACAACATAATCATTAACAAATTTAAGAAACCTATTAAACTTAGGTTAAATAAAATTATTTGATTCATGTTAATGAAAAACAAAGTTAAATTATATCAAATTTAGCAGACAAAATTAATTAATTTATATAATTAATTTCCATCTTATTGAATATTTGAATTACGTTATGTCTTAAAACTCTAATGTTTGAATAAATTTAGTTTGTTTTAAAACTTAATTTTGTAAATAATTAATTATTAAACTACATCTGATAAATATGTGATATTAAATTAATTTTTTTTAATAAATAAAATGTTAGATTAAGTGTAATGCCCTGACCCCAATTACCCAGAGTCGATGCATTATTGCAATACATTGAAATGATTACATGGAATCAAGTCCCGAAGGACCAATCAGTTTAGCAGTCATGGAAAATATATTACAGAAATGAATGATACATTACACTTTATAACTTACAAAACAACATAAATAATCTTTTATGAACGCCATTAGTCCCATAACTTAACGCTGCATATCAATCACGACACACTTCTTGGAATATTTGGAAAAATAAAACATAGAAAGGGGTGAGATCAAACACTCTGTAAGGGTAAGAAATACAGAAAAAGATAACATAAATATTAATCCTGGTGAATAATTTAAACCACATTCCTTTACCAATAAAAAACATGAATACTTTTACAGTAAGAATATGAGTTGAGTAAATAATGACATAATAAAATATAATCATGGGTATTCTACTAGTCGAATGACCACATGAACCATCAATATTGTTTTCATAATTAGAGAATGTATAATACCATACCTAAATTTCTATGTCAAGGCCTTGTTACAGGACCTATGGGCTAACTATAACCACACACAAGCCTGGAGAGCCTTTGTAACCAGACTCCATCCAGAAGAGCCTCTGTAACCGAACTCCAACCCGGAGATCCTCTGTAACAAGACTCCATCCCAGATAGCCTCTTTAACCAGACTCCACCCTAGAGAGCCTCTGTAACTGGACTCTATCTCGGAGATCCACCGTAACCGGTCTCCATCACGGAGGGTCTGCTTTAACTGAACCCCAACCCAAAGGGCTTACTTTTACCGGTCCCCAACCTGAAACATAATAGTCCAATAAATTCATCATATGAAAAGGTTGAAATGTAACAAAAACATTCATATTAAAACTAGCATATAAATGTCAAAACATTAACCATAAACTAGGAATGGTATAAAAAAATAACATTTATAGTCAGACATATCATAACTCATTCAATACAATATGTATGATTGTATTATAATAAATCGACATTAAATATGTTTAAAATTCATTAATGGATGTTGACATAGATGAAAAGGAAGATTAATACTTTTTTGAGAGAAATATCCTTTTTGTAAAATCAATTAAAAGTCAAATTCATAAAGGATGTAATTTAATAGAGATTTTTCAATAAAACTGTCCAATTACACTTTGAAACTTTTGAAAAGAATTATCATTTCAAAACATTAATGTCTATATAAATAAATCCATAAAATCATTTTGAAAATATGGACATTAATTAAAAATATTTGTAAAGTTAAATCATCAAAACATTTAAAATTATGATCTTGAAAAAGTGTACCTTTCACAAATCATTAAAATATTCATTTTGAAATCATTTTTATGGAAAATTGATGTGGATGATAAAAAATTTCCTAGTAAATTCTTACACATAAACAATCTCGTATAATAATGAGATTGAGGAATTAACCTTTACCTCACTACATTCAATCAAGTCAAATGAACAATAGTCAATAACCACCAAATGAATCACAGAATATCATGAATATAAAAAGAATCATGATAATATATATCAAATGGTAGTAAAAAATAAACCACATGCAATAAATTAGTGGTGAACAATGGAAATCTCCTGGAATTAAATGTGAGATAATAAATCCCTTGCCTCTAGTCCAACTTTACTCATAATTTGTTTTATATCCTTTAATTTGGGTAACTTTCTTTGGTTTGAACCAAAATGACTTTCTGAAGTGCCATCTGCCTAAGAAGAGGCTTCTAAGAGGAGGAGAGGGATGTCGGTTTCTTAATTTGGCAGAGTTTGGGTGAGCCTAAAGGATTGAGATGTGTGAGGAATTGGTTATAAGTGGTATCCTTTTATAAGGGGGAGGAGGGGCTCCTTATTAATGTGTAAAAATAGTATTTTATTATATAAGGATATTCAGTTTTTAAAGGTCCAAAAATTATTAGGGTCGAAGCTAAGATGACTCATGGTCGAAATAAAATCATCCAATAAGAATTACACATGTTTCGGATAATATTTTAATATTTATAATCTAATTTACATAAATCATTTATTAATGAGGTAAATACTGCTTCATTATTGTGTCATAAATAATTTAATTTTTAGATTTCTAAAAATTATAAAAAAATACCATGATGTAGGAAATATTTTTAGATTTCCAATGAATAGTTATAATAAAAAATATTACTTATATAACACCATATAAAAATTAATTACTTAATGATTTTTGTTTATGTCAATTTTTCTCTTACATTAAATTAATTAATCTACAGTGTCATTGTCATTTATAAGAGGCTCCATGGGGTCCCAAATTCGACTCAAGGGTTCCCATGG
This sequence comes from Viscum album, assembly GCA_963277665.1. NCBI lineage: Eukaryota > Viridiplantae > Streptophyta > Magnoliopsida > Santalales > Viscaceae > Viscum > Viscum album. The sequence continues at coordinate 1,568,295,279 of OY728133.1, read as the reverse complement.
TCGTCCATTACTCATAAAATAAGGTTAGGACATGTGTTAAGATAATTTTGAATTATTAAAATATTCTTTTTACCTTGAATTACCCTATTTATCATTAACCACAGTAAATAAATGTCAAAAGATACTATTCACAAAAAAATTATTTTCTTCTTACTAAACCACATTTTACGTACTATGGTTAATGGTGTCTTTCTAATTATTGAAATTCAACTTACAGATGTAGTAAAATTAAGTATTATGCAAATTTACAAATACTCCGCAGAGGTGGGTAAAAGATGGTAAAAAGATCAATAAAATTTTTATATATATAAACATATTATAAAAAGACTCAAATGAATTATTTTTCCCATATATAGGTATTTTTTATCTATTTTAACTTAAAATAAATTTAAATAAAATAGATAATTATTTAAATAAAATGTTGGTTATAAGCAATAACTCAGTTTTTTTCACTATCCATAAAAAATTGATTTTTCTCAGAAAAATACTAAAAATTCAACCTATGATATATTTGATATTCTAAATTAAAAAATGATGTCTATTTTACCAAATTCAAAACATATAAGTTGCATTATTTAATTTAAAATTAATTCTCATTATCAAAATAAATAGCATGTTTTTAAGCAACAATATCGACCAAAATATTGACACTTGTTTATGTCCAATTTCAAATTGAAATTAATTATAATGACCTAAATTGTATTAAATTATAAAACTATAATCTAATTATATACTTCAAAACCCATGAAATGCATAATTTAATACAATAAATTATTTTGATTAAAATAGTTGTTTTTAATTTAAATTTTGTATTTTTCACTATTCACCCAAATATTAAAGTTATCAGAAAAATACAAAAAATTAATCAAAACTAAATTTTCCCTAACCGATTCTAAAGAATAAGTTTATTTTGTAAAATTATATTTATAAAAGTGTCAAATATTGGATTTAAAAATTGTTCTCCCTCAAAAGGTGAAAAAATTACATTTTCTGGAAAATACTTCCCTTATCTAAAAAATTTAATTTGTTCTTAAAATATGTCTAAGAAACACATAATATGGATGTTAATATTATATGGAGTATATAAAATTCACTATGTAGTCAATACTATTAATAACCTCTTTTGAATGGCTATATTGGTATGTCATGGTGTGCTTGAACTCGGTGTTGTGTGTAGTCCACGTTGTTGAATTACTTGGAAGAAAAAACTTACTATGAAATATAGGGGTTTTACATTCTTCTCTACTTCAATATATTGCGTCCTCACAATTTGAAATTGTTCTCCGAAAATTGATGATTGAAAATATAAAATGCCTTTGTGGGAATACCCATATCAGAAATTGGTTTAAAAAAATATAGTATTAATAATGGAAAATGGGGAATGAAAAAGTCACCACCAATTTATGATCTCGATTAGGAGAACATTGGTGGAAATTAGAGACACATAATTGGAGGAAAAACATAAATATTTATAGGTAGTGATTGAGGTAATCAGTGGCAAACAATTGTATAATTGAGGGCCTTAAAGACATCAATCTATGATGATTTAAAATATCATCAGTTCAGCAAAACATAAGTTATTAGGATAACACGTTTTTAGTTTTAAGATACCTTACCTAAAGTTTAAGAATTAATTTCTTCATAGTATAAAAGAATAAGAAAAAAAGATAATTGACATGTAGAGTTCCATCCTATAACTAATTTACACCACAAACTCATCTTTCACTCTTTAAGATAACAGAACTTAAAAAAATATTCTATTTATCCTATTCGTATAGGGTTCAAAAAAATGAATTTATAATTTACCTATAAGAACCTTTAAAAAAAGAAACTACATTATAAAATCCTGGGACATAACATAGTCTAGTGGTAGGTGATAAATCCCAATCTCACAATGGTTGTGGGTTCAATTCCAGCAGATTTGTCCAACACGACGGGTTGTCACACAGTATGCGTGTTTTCCTTTTTATTAAAATCCAAAAACAACCATAACATTAGTATCATAATCCATTCTATAGTTTTGATTTATCCAAAATAAATATATCCAAACACATAGTCCTATATTTATAAGGATGTTGAACACAATGAAGATCTTTTTTTCCACATAATAACAAGTGAACACCTTCATCATGTATTATTTTAAAACATGGTAACACCCTGAATTACCATAAATCCTTATTAATTAAATTCATTCTCCCTTATACATTATATAATACTGGTTATATTCCTTATATCAAAAAATATTGAATATTACAACAATGATGAAAGAAAAAACTATTAATAATTTCCAAGGATGTCAAGAATATCATATATAATTTATCCAAATCAACCATCTCTTATTCCAAAATCACTACCTCGGTATCAAAAACCACATTATGGTTTATCATTCTATCATCCATATATTTTCCAAAAATATAACCTATAATTGAGTTACTTTTCATGGTTCCACACAATCTCAAGTCCTTAATGAAATAGGAATGCAATATAATCCTTATATACACTATAATTCATATAACATGTACATCATTAATACAATACTAAAATGACACCATACTTTAATAACAACATACGAAATATTATCATTATGCTTCATCTTTGGTAGTATCATGACTTTATTATTATCCAATAGTAGCATTTGGGGTATACTATGATGATTTGGACATTGATTCGTTTAGTGTCCCAACTCCTTATAGATGAAGCATTGTACATTGGAATCTTTTTTCATACCCTTGAAATCACGTACATGGTGTCCATTTTCTTCACACTTATAAAAAACTTCCATTCCCTTCAATCATTTACCAAGATGATTCATTCCACAATTATCACATATGCGAAAATCCTTCTTCTCTATATTCCCTTTATCCATCATTCTCTCTTCCATCTGTTTCTTCTATTGCTTCTCCTCAACGCCATAGGACTCAGAAAAATTATTACTTATCTTATTAAGACATGATATTATTTCTTTATATGTTGAGGATATATTGGACACTATTTCCCTTCTAAATGTTGGCTTAATACCATGAAAGATGTGATCCTTCTCACTCTTTGGATCATACGTATTGCTAGAGTCCACATTCCTTCTATTGCGTGCCATTTATACTCAATGGAATAAACTAGATTAGTTTATCAATAGAAATACATAATTCTAAACTTTTAAAACACGTAACATAAAATGAATAGTTTATAGATATAATCTGTATTCATAAAAATGTTTTCTTTGAGAAAGTATATACTCATAAAAACATCATAATGATTTGTAATGAAAATGAGAATTATCCTAAACATATCCCCTAGGAGTGTCTTAACCAAAGAGTGCAACGAGTCCCGTTGTCATGCACCAGTGCCCATTTAAGTCTAGCTCAAAGCAGTGTTTTTTGGTTTTACCCCTACATACATATGTGCCAGAGCCGCCTCTACCGGCTTATATTCATACAAAGATGTATTTTCTAAGAAAACTCAAAAAATCTCTACAGGACCAAAATTCTATAAAGTTATTCTATACTTGTCCTCAATGTATATCTTAGGGTAAAGTGCTCTAATAAGAGTTTAACTAAATCTTGTCTCCAATGTTATTTCTAAACATTCTCGGATACTAACTGTAACACCCCAACCCTAGTTACCCAGAGTCGGTGCATTATTTTAATACATTGGCAGGATTACAAGGAATCATGTCCGGAAGGAATGATCGATTTAGCAGTTATGGAAAATAGATTACATACATGAATGATACATTACACTTTATAACATACAACACCTCATAAATAATTCTTTATGAACACCATTATTCCATTATATTAACCCTGCATACCAATCAAAATATACTTCTCGGAATCCTAAGAAAAATAAAACATTGAACGGGGTGAGCTCAAATGCTTATTAAGGTTAAGCAATACAATAGAATATAACATAAATATTAAGCATTGTTAATAATTGAATCCAAATTCCTTTACCAGTAATAAACAAGAATAATTTTACTGCAGGAATATGATTTGAGTAAATAATTCCATAATAAAACATAATCATGGGTATTCTATTAGTCAAATTACACATGAGCCATCAATATTATTTTCATAATGAGGGAATGTATAATACTAGACTATAATTTCTATGTCAAGGCCTCGTGCTAGGACCTAATGGATAACAATAACCAGATCCAAACCCAAAGATCCTCTATAATAGGTCTCCATCTTAGAGAGCCTTTGTAACTGGACTCCAACCCAGAGAGCCACTATAACCGCACTCCATCCCAGAGAGCCTCTATAACCAGACTCCATCCTGGAGAGCCTATGTAACCAAATTCGATCCCGGAGAGTCTTTGTAACCAGACTCCATCCAAGAGGTTCTGTTGTAAACAGACCCCAACCCGGAGGGCATACATTTACCTTTCCTCAACCGAGAACATATTTTTCTAATACATTAATCATATGAAAAGGTTGAAATATAACATAAACATTTGTATTAAAACTAGAATAAGAAATTTCAATACAATTACTATAACCTATGAATGGTATAAAAATAGAACATCCACAGTCAAACATATCATTACTCATTCAATACAATATGGAAGATTGCATTATAATAAATCAACTTCAAACAAGTTTAAAATCAATTAAAGCATGTAGACATAGTTGAAAATGATGAGTAAAAATATTTGAGAGAAATGTCAATTTTGTAAAATCATTTAAAAGTCACATTTATAAAAAAAGTAATTTAAAAGAGATTTTTGAATCGAAGTGTCCCATTACACTTTGAAACTATTGAAAAGAATTATCATTTAAAAACATTCATGTCCATATAAATAAATCCTAAAAGTAACTTTGAAAATATGGACATTAATTAAAAATATTTAGAAATATAAATCTCAAAACATTTAAAATTCAGATCTTGATAAAGTTTACCTATCACAAATCCATAAAATATTCATTTTGAAATCATTTTTTTTTAAAAATGGACATGAATGGTAAATATTTTCAAGTAAATACTTACACATAAACAATCTCAGATAATAATGGGATTGAGAAATTAACCCATACCTTATTGTAATCAATCAAGTCGTATGAACAATAGTAAATAACCACCAAATGAATAATTGAATATCATGAATACAAAGAGAATCATGATAATATATATCAAATAGAAATTAAAAATACACCAAATGAAGTAAATATGTGGCGAACAATGGAAATATTACAGAATTAAATGTGAGATAAGAAACCCATTACCTCGTGTCCGACTTGACCCGTTCATTCTTTAATATCTTTTATTTTGGGTAACATTATTTGGTTTGAACCAAAGGGACTTCTTGAAGTGCGTTCTCCCTAAGGTAAGTATTCTAAGATGAGGAGAGGGATAGAGGGAGCATAATTTTGAAGAGTTTGTTTGAGCCCAAGGGCTTGATAGGTGTGAGGAATTGGTTTGAATTAGTCTTCTTCTATAAGGGGGAGGAGGGGCTCTTTAGGAAAGTGTTAAAATATTTTTTTATTATATAATGATATTTGGTTTCTAAAGGTTCATAAATCATTACGGTCAAAGATAAGATGACTCATGGTCGAAACCAAATCAGAAAATAAGAATTGGACATGTTTTAGATATTATTTTAATATTTATCATCCAAATTTTTTATATCAATTATTAATGAGGTAAATACTGCATCATTATTAAAAGTTTAAAAATTATAATAAAAATACCATGATGTAGGAAATATCATTATCTTTCCAAATAATATTTATGGTCAAAACGATTACTTATATAACACCATATAAAAATTAATTACATAATAATTTTTGTTTATGTCAATTTTGCCTTTACTTTAAATTAATTAATCTAAACTATAATTATCATTCATAAGTGGCTTCATTGGTTCCCAAAATTGACCCATGGATGCCCGTGGTCAGCCATTTATCATCAAATAAGTTTAGGACTTATGTTTAGGTAATTTTGAATTATTACAATTCTTGTTTTAACTTGAATTACCCTATTTACATTTAACCACGGTAAATAAAAGTCAAAAGTTACTATCCACCAAAATTTATTTTAATCTTATTGAACCAAATTTTAAATACTGAGGTTAACTATGTCTCTCAGATTTTTGGAATTCAACTCACAGAAGTGGTAAAATTATGTTTTGTTCAAATTTCCAAATACTCCTAAGAGGTGTGTAAAAGATGGTAAAAAGTTCAATAAAATTTTTATATATCTAAACAAATTATAAAATGACTCCAATGAATTATTTTGAACATATATATGTATTATGTATCTATTTTTATCTAATACATTTAATTAAAATACATAATTATTTAAACAAAATTGGTTTTAACAAATAACATAGTGTTTTTCATTATTCTTCCAAAATTGATGTTTCTTAGAAAAATACCAATATTTCAACCTAAGCTATATTTTATTTTTTGGGATAAAAAATGATGTCTATTTTTAGCATATTCAAAACATATAAGTTGCATTAATTAATTAAAAATTAATTCATTTTGTCAAAAAAAAAGAGCGTGTTTTTAAGCAACAATATCTATAAAAAGATTAACACTTGTTTATGTCCAATTTCAGAGTGAAAATTAATTATAATTACAAAAGTTTTATTAAATGATAAAAATATAATCTAATTATACTTAAACACCAATAAAATGCATAATTTAACACTATAAATTATTTTGATTAATTTTTTTTTCAATTAGAATTTGGTATATTTCACAATTTACCAAAATATGATTCTTATCACAAATATACTAAAAAATTTTAAATTTTTTTTATCCAGATTCTAAAGAAGAAGTCTATTTTTTCAAATTTAATACATAAAAATTTCAAATATTAAAATTAAAAAGGGTTTGCCCTCAAAAGGTGGTAAAATTGCATGTTCTAAAAAATACTTCCTTTATCTAAAAAATTTAATATCTTCTTATATTATGTCTAATAAAGACATAAAATAGATGTTAAAATAATATAGATTATATAAAATTTGAAATGCAGTTAATATTATTCATAACCTCTTTTAAACAGCTATATTGGTAAGTTATGGTGCAATTCAACTCGGTGTCGTGTGTAGTGCAAGTTATTGAATTACATTGAAGAAATAATATACAATGAAATTTGGGGTGTTACATTAAGTATAAATAATTTATGTGCGAAAGAAAAATAATTAATTGAATAAAAAATTTTAAATCATTAAATATACAGACATAGATACCAAATTAAATAAAAATTAATTATGCTAGTAAATTAAAGAACAGAATAAATTAGGTATTTTAAAGCTTATAATACACAATTAATTACAAAAATTGATTAAATTGATAAATTTATTTGTATAAAATAATAAAGTGATAATATTTATTATAAAACACAAGAATAACTAATTAAATCATTAAAATTTAACAAAAATATGTGGATAAAAAAAGGTTTTTAAGGCCACATCAATTTCCCCCACACTAAATCATTGTTTTTTCATCAAACATTTCTATGTTTTATTATCATTGAGAAATAGAAAAAATGTTTTTACTGAATTTCTCAAAAGGTAACATGTCTAGAACTTTTACCCAATGACTTCAAGGCTTTGATTAGGATTAGTTAATAAATTGATCAGATACATATTCCTTACAAAAAATACTCAAAGGTATTCAAGATATATATGACTTAACATGAAATGAAAGTGTCATGCATCATATGTGGGACTTCATATCAACTAAATTCAATCCAGGCTCATGTCCAAAGTCCAAGAGTGACCAAAAGGAAAAAATTTATATGGAATTAACATCATCACAGTGTGAACATTATACTTTGACTTTTTCACCAAATTCCAAAAAAAAAAAAATATTTTTTGTGATTCAACTCAATGATACAACCTAAATGACTCACATAAAAACAAATTGACCCCTTCTGCATTTGGCATTCATCATTCCCCTCACCCTAATGAACTCATTTTTGACCATTGAAACATTATTTAGTTTTCCCAAGCCATATATCATTGCGCTATGCACTGTGAAATGCACTTATTCAGAGTGTACAAGGGGCTTACAGTAAACAGAAATACACCAAGCATCTAGGGTCTCAGGGAATCACCATGGGATCCTAGATGCCCAAACTACTCCAGTTAAAAAATTATTTTTTTTGAAAAATCATTAACATTGTATCATTATGATAATTACATTAATAAATTAAAAAATGAGTCGCCTATGATCAGAATCAAATTTCAAATTCCTTGAGTTTTGATAATAAATCCATTAACAAGGTACCCATGTCACTCTCATAAATAATTCCTAAACCAAAATTACTATTAGATAACAAAGATAGACCACTCAACAATCATCCATTTTCAATAATTTTATATTCCAAACAAAAATTAACTACCAATCAGAGCACTATTCATGGAAAGTTCAATTTTAATAATAGTGAAAAACCTAAAATTACGAAAAAAAAATTAAATAAATTTATCCATTTTTCGAAAAAAATAATTTAAGTGATATAAGAATTGACGGGCTCACAATTATGCATTGTTAATCATAGTCAAGAATTGACCCCCTCCCCTATACTTAAAATCCAACTTTGTCCCCAAAGTTGACTTCTAAAGTGGATAATAACAATTAAAAAATTAAATTTCAAAAATGACTTTCAATTAAGTAGATTTACGACATGTTTTAACTGTCAATTTGAAATTAAAGAATATATTTCACCACAATGAATAACATAACAATAGGTTCAATAGCAATTATATGCATTAACATTAAGTCTAGTGATAAATATTTTCAATATAGTGCAAAAGTACCATATAAGGTGTAAGTGAACATTTAATTGGGTGTAATCATTTTAGCAATGTATGATTCAAATTCGTGTTCAAAATAGTAGAAAGATGCATGCTAAACTCCCTGTAGACTAATCGGATACAATGAAAAACACAACTAACAGCAAGCTTGTACCCCCAAACTTAATTTCAGGTAGTAAATGGGTTTTAAACAATGATTTTTATTTCCTAGCAACAGGAACATGTAGATTTTTAATTCAACATAGTGACTTGCAGAAAAAGTTTTTTAGTATATGAATGATATGTAGCAAAATTTCAGCAAATATGTAGAAAGATTTCATAAACAAGTAGAATTTTTTAGTTAGCAGAATTTTATTAGCAAAACAAGATCTGAAATTAATGCAAAAGGTTGAAGTACTTCCCTGACTAAGTTCATTCCTAGAGATGATCATGGGGATTCCACTCCATAGATGACAAAACAACAATATCCTAAAAACACATAGAATATAAACCAAAGACTCACCTTGCAACTAATTGTAATCACTAGGTGGACGTGGTTTCCTTAATAGGAACCAACACATGTGTTTTTCCATAAAAAATTTAATAGAAAGATGAGATTTGTGGGCTATATGACTCAAAACATCAATAACTGAATTCTCATAGCTTATAAAAATTCCTAAGAAACACCCTTTAACAGTTGAGAGAATAATTTTTTCCACATCTATAATAGTTTTAGAGTTATCAATATTTGAGTTCACATGATGGGAAAACATAGTGATGGATGATTCAAAGTGTGTGGCATTGACTTATAGCTATCTATCTCAGTTTCATCATTAACGTATTCAATTTCAAAGGTTCTCATGGGTGAGTACTGATTATCATGCTCACGAGGGAATTCAATAAGTTATGTACTAAATCATAGACAATGGAACACAAGTTTGATTCCACCTTTGGATTACTATCATTATCATGAAAAGGCTCAGCACCCTTCACAATTGAGGATGTAAGTGACAGACAGGGAAGAGAATTTATTTTGTCAATATTAAAAGATTCAAGCTTAACAATATTGTAAATCTCTCCCTAATGTTCCTCATATTTATAATCACACTGAACATCTACTGCTTCTATCAATCCAATTCAACCTAAATCAAGTTTTTATTCAACCACTCATTCATGTTCAAATTCAAAAAGCTCAACTTCTAAAACCATGACATTTGAGTGTTGAAATTCAATTTCAAGAGAAGAATTATACAATTTAGTTTCAACAAATTCAGTTTCTAGAATTTTCAAATTATGACAATTCTCATCATGTTGTCCCACATTGATTTGCATTTCATTGCACTAAGATTTATAAAAATGATTACTATGAGAATCGGGAAATGAAACCACATCAGTTAGACTTTCATCAAATATCATTCCCTCATCCTCATCATCCAACAACATTTTTAGAAGTTACTGGGTTTGAGAGTTTATAACATGGAAGATAAGTGTTCCATTCAAGTCTAATGATTTCAGATTCCATGTTATCTGTCGTAAGGTTCTCAACCAGATTATACCCAATATTAAATTTAGACACATTGTTCACAATAACAGAAAAGTTGGGTGAGGAGTTTCAAACATTCAAAATTTCATTTTTTAGTATATCTTCAACCCGAGTGACGTCATTCTCAAAACTTCTAAAACAGTTATTTTTCATTAATATAGGAATTATGATGAGAACTGGACACTCACTTTCAATCTGTTTCAATTAATCTTCAAATTGTTTCAACTCAACTACATTAAAGTGTATTCTGGGGTCTTCATCAATGTGTTCTTTGTTTAATGATTTGGTTATTTTTAGATTTGTTTCAACAGTTTCAAATTCATCAATGTAAATGGTTTCTTGTCCAGTTTCACTATCACTTTATTCTTCCACTTCATTTTAAAATATTTTGTACATATTTTCCTCTTCGATTTATTCAAATTCTTATTCTTATTTAACCATTTGTTGTAATACCAAAAGCATGTTTTCCAATCTTTTCATTCTTTGATCTAGATCTTGATAATATCTAAGTTGAATTTTAGGGGTTTTAGTTAAACATGTGTTAATGAGGTCCACCCTAGCATCCAATTTATAATTAATTAATTCATGTTTATCTAGGAATTTATGATTAGATTAAAACTTTTCATCTTCTTCAATGCAAATATCCTGTTGGGACTGGTCTGGGACACACTCCCAGGCAGTGTGCCCAAAACTACCACAACAAACACAATGAGGTCATAGTTGATTCTAGTGATGGTGATGTTCCATTGTTTTTAAAACTAAAAACAAATGAGTTTGAACACACAAATTTGTATAGTTGAGGAGATTTTTAATAAACATCACAAGAAGCAGACACAATTCAAAGGAATTTATTTATCAATTATATATATATATATATATGATTTTTTATGTTTTTTTAATTAATTATTTATTTTTTAAAAAATTTCAATAACATAGAATACCCAACGCATGCCTTCACCTACAATGGCACCAAAAACATGACCTAAATTGTCGTTGAAGCCCATCAAATTTTAATACTTATATTCCTACAAAATAAAGTATATGTTTCAAGTAGGGTCGAACCCACAGGGAAGGTAATTTTTTCCAAGAATCTTCTAGAAAACATGGAAGCTCTACTATTGTATATAGTGGAGTGAATTTTCTATTTTTCACTATTTATATTTTGTTTATTGTAAGGCACAAATGAAAAATCAAAATCTTTTCATGTTTTTGTTAGGAACTACCTCGAAGGAAGAAAAAATCTAAAAATAGTGAGAAATAGAGAGATAAAATGCTGATAAGTGAAAAATCAAGGGAAATATGTCCGGGGAACATCGACTCTACTACTTTTGAAAACATTCCATCTCACAATAGTGATTAAAACTAATACCACTAAGAAGGAGTATTTTATTTCCCTCACCAGTAGAGAATTCACTCAAGATGAAAAAACATGGAGTTTTCCACTCCTAGATTAATCAACTTTAGAATTCTAGTTTGAAAAAGATGACAGAACAAACTCACTGTTTGTTCTGTAGTCTTTTTTTTAATTAAAATGTTCAAGAAAATTATTCCACATTCAAACTCACCGTATGAATGTTGAATTACACGAATAGGTGAAGGTGGTATGTTGTTATTGAATGAAATCATAACTGATCTCTCCAATCAATTTCGATCACATAATAAATGATAGTGAGAAAAGATAAGGATGAAAACTAGTAGACTCGAATTTTACACCAAACTAGAAGTATTTAGCCTAAAATTGTTGCAATTACATATACTAAAATCACTCAGTTATAGAGAAAGATAATTAAAAGAATCCAGAGAATGAAAACTCCCTCTGCTCACAAAAATTACTACTACTCCTGGCCTTCAAAACTCCGAATAATGGATCTCCGAGAAGTGCTCCGTGTTCTCTACTCTCCTCCGAGTGAATGATCAAATGGATTTCATGCTTGAGTCTGGTGTGTTTTTTGAATGAATGATTATCCTTTAAATTCTTTCACATCTCTGTTTTAATACCCTCTATAATTTACAGCACATCACAGCTCACTTCCACCAACATAGTCTGTGTATAAAATGTGCACCGCACACTTGTGTTTTTTCACGACAGACACGTTACACTAATTTTTCTCACGTAATTAACTTTTGCTGAGTTGTTTAAGTGAGTCTGGACTGGAACTCACTTCCCGTATGAACCTGAAATATATAATACAAAATAATTAGTATTAAATAAATAATTATTATTATTTTTTAAAAAATAATGTTAGATTAAAAGGTTAATTAATTCTAATTAATAAATAATGAAATTGATAATTAATATTTACTAGAATTAACTATCAATATTATAGTTATTAGTTAATTATTAAATCTTTAATTAAATAAATTTATTATGTTTTTAATCTATTATTATTCATTAAGTTATTTTATTAAAATAAGATTTAATAAATATAAAACAAAACGTAATTAAAATCTTAAATTATGTTAATATTTATTTATTAATTTATTTAATTATAATATTTATTCAAATGAAATTAAATTAAGATTAAATATATTAATTTTAGTAAATATTATATTTTTTATAAAATATTATTATTTATATTTTAATTTTACAAAGTATTATTAGTTTGTATTATATTTTATTTTTATAACTTATCTACTCATTATTATTATTATTTTTATATATAAATATAATATTTTGTATTTTATTTATTTATTTAATTATTTATTATATATTTTACTTTTAAATTATTATTTTTATTATATTTCATTATTATTTAATTCAACCCCCAAAATCTCAACACAAGGGGGAGGCCCTTATCTGGAAGTAGGTACGTGACTCCCTACTACTGTGTGGCGGTGAGGTCCCTTCTTCAGCACAGGGATTATCCTTCATAACCGATGGCGCAAGTCTTGGTGGTGGTAGCACTAAGATTCTCCTCAGATATTTAGTGCAGCATTCCCTTGACTCAGCCTCACATAAGTGGTATTCAAAAACCTCAATCAGGTCCTCTTACACAGTAGCGGCAAGGGATGCAGTGACATGAGGTTCCTTCACAGCAGCGGTGCGGGAATTCTCTCTTCACGGAGGCATGACATCAACTCTATTATCAGACATCGTAACCCGTATTTGGGTGCTATAGGTACCAGCAAGCTCTTCCTTCCCCTCCTTCGATTTGTGGTGGAGTTGCAGCAAAGCTTCTTCCATGCACCAAATTAGATGATCTTTTACGCAGCAACAGTGACATCAGGTTGAGCTCCTCTCTATGTTCAGTGTATGGTGTGGCTCCTCCTTCGCCCAACTCCAGAAGGACCTCCTTTGAGATACCACAACCAGCGGCGGGTTCAACTGGCTTAGCTCCTCTAAAATGCGATGGCCTGAAGTTTATCAAAGTTGCAGATGATGCAGCATGAACTCCAAAATCATAAAGGCATCTCCTCTTGAATCTATTGAGACAACGAGATGGGAGAAACTATTTATGGTGACTGTATGAAATGCGGTAAGGTGCAACAAAGGGTTTCATTTTAAGTGATGGGAGGTTTTTTTTAAACTATGGGTGGTGTTTTGCAGTGAAGGAATTTATTTGATGAGGCAGGATAAAGCAGCTAGAACGTGAGGTGAGGAAATAGTGTTTTATAACGATACGGTGAATGAGAAAGCGATGAGTTCAGTAATAGTGGCAACACAGAAATGGTGACACTATTTATTGTTTTTTTATGGAACTATAAAGGAGTCACAATTTCAAATGTTACGGTGAATGAGACACGGTGAGACTGTGAAATTGGTTTCACGGAGGAACTGTGAATTAAAGAAGTTGTGGCAAAGGTTATGGTGACTGTGTCACTATAAAAGTATTACAGTGATACAATAAGAGATACGGTGCATGGAGACACCATGATGGGGATGAAACCTTGAACCTTTAAAATAAACAAAGTAAATTAAATAAATAAAAACTTAAATAAAAATTTGAACCAAATTATTAATTGAAAATAAAACTTAATTAAAATAATTGAAAATTTAAATAAACCATAATATTTAACAAATTTATGATACCTATTAAAATTATGTTAAATAAAATTATTTGATTCATGTTAATGACAAAAAAAGTTAAATTATATATACTTTAAAAAACTATATAAATTAAATTAGATAATTAATTTCCAACTTATTAAATAATTGAATTAAGTTATGTCTTACAACTATAATGTTTGAACAATTTAGTTTGTTTTAAAACAAAAATGTGTAAATAATGAATTATTAAAAGTCATCTAAGAAATATGTTATATTAAATGAATTACTTTTTAATACATGAAATGTTAGATTAAGAATAAATAATTTCTGTGCGAAAGAAAACTAACTAATTTAATTATGAATGTTAAATAATTAAATAATCAGACATAGATACCAAAATAAATAAAAATTTATTATGATATTAAATTAATGTAAAGAATAAATTAGTTATTTTAAAGTTTGTAATAGACAATTAATTACAAAAATTGATTAAATTGATAAATTTATTTATGGAAAACACAAAAGTGTTAATATTTTTTATAAAATAAAAGAATAACCAATTAAATAATTAATATTTAAAGAAAATATGGGGCAAACCAACTGTTTTTATGGACACATTGGAAAGAAACCAACCAAACATGTCTTAACATACCAAACTACATGATAGATGTCAACAATGTTTACAACTCAACAAACCAAAAGACAAATACAAAAAAATCCATATGAATCCATAATCAGAGTACCAAGTAGAAGACTACAAAACCAAATGCAAAAATATATAACACAATTCCACAACTCCAAGCCAAGCACTATGTTCCAAGAACCACAAAAACATCTAATCATCACAATGAAACACTAGCAAACTGAAATGATTTTTGCTTTCCCATTCCCAGGAAAACAGCATCTATAAAAGCATCAATGTGTCGAGAAAGATGTGTAAACTAATACTCAGTATACATTCCACAAATGAATTCCCTTCACATGCCAAACATATAAAACCATTACCTCATTTATATCAAATAATTTATAAAAAAAATAAATAGTGTAACTCTTTCCATCAATTCAAACACACCATTTCAAATCCAATTTTCACCTGAATCACACAACACCATGGAAACCCAACAACCATGCCATAATCCAATTTTCCATTATATGATATATCAAACATTTCAACCTCACTTAGAAACAAAATAATAAATGCCATAGAGGTTCACATAACCAAACCGGAAATCATCACCGTAGAACTTCCCATCAAATCCATTACACTTCCTTCCCGATTTAGTGGTACTTCCCAACCACATATCATTTCTAGTGGACCTTCTGTCCCCGATTTTATATTGGTACTCCCCACCGAATCAACATAGAATTCAAAAGAATAAATAATTCCCAAGCTAGTATATAATAACATACACCCATGGGTCCACAATAACATGAAAGTAACTCCTTACAACTAAACAATACCTTAAGCACACCAGCAGTTTCAAGACAATCCATAACTATTTCAATAAACCTCCCATTTATTGAAAAATCCCCTAGAAGTTTCTATTGCCCTAAAAAATTTCAATAAAACGATATTTTTATTTAAAATTAACTACCACAAATCATTATTTCATATTTGAAACCAATATCTATTTTAAAATTTCACAACAAAGTCCCTTTTTCGACAATATACCATTTTACCAAAAATACCCATTTCAACACCAAATTGTTTTTCTTAAAGAATAAAACATCATATTCATAATTAATTTAATGAATTTAAATTAATTTCAATCAAGGCCTCATGTTCTAGTAATATACATGTAATAAATAATGCACCCACCTTTAGGGTTCCGGTGAAATCAACTAACAAGAACTCACACTACATATATGGGTGAATGCTCTACCAAACCCACTCTAGATCCCATAAACTGTCATTAAAAGACATAAAATCATCACTTAATGCATGAAAAATCCAACATCTATATGAAATATGTGTAGATATATAAAACTAAGAGAGGTAGAAGAGTATAAATAGGAAAAAACCACATGAATCCATGAGGGGCAACTTACCTAAGAAGAACCCCCTTCAAAAAACCATGACAGCCCTTAGATTTTCTTCCAAAATTGATGGATGACCTTCTATACCCATTATAAACAATTAATTACACATTGCGTTTGATTGGGAGAGGAAATGAGTGAAATATGACATATCTCGAGTTACACCAACTTCTTAAAAACCCATTTTTAGGTTGCACCTAGTTAGTTAGCATAGTTAGGCACATCGTTTGCTAACTGTGATGATACAACTCACTCGAATGGAACCTTAGACAACAACCTCACATGGTTAGGCATATTGTGCAAAAATGTGAGAATACAACTTTCTTGAGTTTCACGGTTACATAAGGATTCTGCACAGTTTCCAATATCCATTCTCAAACCGTACTAGTTTAAAAAGCCTCCCTAACATTATTATAACCCATCACAACTTATCCAAACCCTACCAAAATCCACCCAACCACTTTATACACACAAAAAATAAAAAAAGGGGTTACATGCCTCAAATTGGTTGGTATAATTTTATAACTTAAATTATATTTAAAATTTTTATTATGATTGTTCATAACATGATTTACATGTTTTATATAGTGTTTGTAGGAATACTATGACATTTAATTAATTGAAATAAAATATTTATGTTAATTTTTATAATATCAATGTAGAAAATTGACATAAAAAATTTTCAAATGTATCCAATTCACATTTTTATTTCTCCCACTTAGGTAATATAACATTTTCCATGTAGTATATTTTCCAGAATTAGGTTATTTATGTATTTTAACTATATCATTATTTATTTTTCTCTAAATTAAGTGATTGTTTTTTCCATAAAAACTATAATAATTTTATAAATTTCTGTAGAAGAGAATAAAAATCTAATGTATGAATTTTATAATAAAATATATGTATTGTTTTTAGAATTCGACAACATCGAATTTTTGGATATGTGATAAATTCACATATGTGCATATTAAAATACGTGAATCCAATAATTTAATACCCTACATGAATACCATTTTATAATACCATAAATAGTTTTTATTATGTGGTTTTTTTATTTTAAAAATTATATTATAAAATATGGAGTTCTCTACCATATTATGTAATATTTAATTTTTCAATTTTCTGTATGTTAATAATAGATATAATTAATATTTTATATATGATTATTACATATTAATTATATTGACCCCAGGGAAAATTGTTTTAACTTGTTTCATGAATATATATATATATATATATATATATATGATTAATGCGGGATTATGTGTTAATTTATATTCACACTACAAATCTTTAACTTGAAATATCCAAATTCAAATTCTTATGTAAATAATTACATTCCTAAATTATTATCAAGAACATTTAAAGGGATATTTTTATTATTAAATTTAATATTAAATGATTTAAATGGTACCACTATGTAGTTGATTTGTCTAGCAGAATATCATGTTGAAAATTAATAAATAATAATTTTCATTATAATAAATTTACATTTCAAATATCATTTGGGAAACAGGTTTTGAAGAATCTGAAGTAGTTCATTGAAGATTAATTCTTGATTCATTTATATATAAATTAAATATATCCAAATAGATTCCTAATTTTATGTTTATTTTTATTAATAAACATTCTTAATTGAGTTCGTAGAACCAGTTAAAATTATAATGATGAGGTTGAGAACAATTTCAATCTATAAAACAATTCATTTTTCTGGTGATAAATTACTTCTTCGAGTTATAATGTAAATAAATTTATTCCTTTAGTTGTAGATATTTCAATGATATGTCTATACTCTAATACTAAAATTGTTCATCTGGTTGTGTGGTTATACATCATCACACTCTTCTAATATATTCATAATTATAAAGGGTTATTCTACACATTAAATTTTATTATTGTGGGTTGTGACTCCCAAACAAAAGGTAATCATATTTGTTGTGCCTATTGGGAATAAAATAAAACAATTTATTTTGTACTTCCAAGGGTAAAAAATGAAATATGTATTATGTTTAACCAAGTAAGGGAATAATCCTTTTTAATAATTCTTTGACTGTATTTTGGAAATAGTCAATATAAGATTTTATTATAGGGGATATAGTGGGATCCATGTCTCTCTATTTGTGATATGGGTGGATTATAGAGTACTATGATTTAAGATATAAACCAGTATAATTACATCTTGTGTTCATTTTAATTATTTCTCATTTAATTAACATAATAACTCTGATATATCACATTAATTAATGAATTTTTTGAATGTCCAATTTTCTCATTATGGGATACATTGTCATCTTAACATTAGACAATCAATTTTTATTATATTTAGACTAAATTCATGAAATATATATTCCATTTTTTATGGATTTTATGATATAACATTCAAGGGGAAATAAATTGATTATGATTTCCAGAACTATCTCAAATAATGGATGTATAACTACAAAAAAACTGAATTTCTATTGTTCTAATTATTCATATATGAACTATTGAAATGAATATTTCCAAAATAAAACAATCCACGATCGATGTAAAATTATGGCTAATCTATTCAAGATATATGATGATGAATCTAAATTAGTATTGTAATGTGATATATTATAGCATGTTTGAAATAACATGTTGATTATTATATTATGATGTTGAATAAATAGAACTGTCTATTGTCATTTATTGAATAAAAAATCGATCATGTAATTTCGGATATTCATCAATTCAAACATCATGGTTTAGATAATATTATTTGAACTAAGGTGGGAATGATTGTAGATGAGTATCAAGAATTTAAAATTCTTTATGATGAAAGTGATAATCAAATTTTTTTTATTTAATACTATTGTAAATTATATGAATTCATTACAGGAGTTTCTTAAAAACACTTTTATTTTGGAAATATCTAATGGATAACATCCTATCGAGGTCAATTCTAAAAACAATCAATTCAGTTAATGAATTAAATTTTAAAAATATATTTTTTTGCTTATTATTTTTCATTATTTTTATATTAATATAATATATGAACACGTTTATGATGAATATAATTTAAAAAATAATTGAATTTATTTTAAATACAATGTCACTACATAATATACAAATTCTATGATGTAGAGTTGTGATGCAAATGATAAAACATATATTTGAAAGGTCATATATTTAGGGAAGAAATTTTACTCACGGAGAGCCCCGAAAGACTATCATATATAAGAACACGAGGACAAGAATAATAGTAATAATAATTATAATTAAAATAAATATTTAATAATTTATGATTGTAGGAAAAATGTCACACCAATCATGATTTCCCATGAAAAGTGAAGAGAAAATATAAGAGATGATATATGAATGTATATGAGGCAATTTGTTCTGGATTGAGTCGTCCCCAGGGTTTTATGTACTGCTGAAAAATATGGATTTAAAAAAATGCTTCAATTGGTTTTATGGAATCAAAATGCCATACAAGTGAATCTAGTTTTCATTCTACTTCTAGATCTAAATATTTAAAATCCACTCTTGAGTAATTTCAATAACACGCTTATATACTTGAGAATAATGATCAAAATGTTTCAAGTTTTTAAATTAACCATAAGAGACAACATAAGTATGTTCTTATGGAAAAATAAAATAAGCAATCATTCCAAAATAAAAAAATTACTAATTAAAATTAATAAAATACTCTAGACAATATAAAAAACTGATCATTCTGAAAATGGAAAATTATATATAGATTTTGATTTTATATGAATGTTCATAGAATATTAAATAATGAATTTTAATTATATTTTTTAATATAATTAACATATTAAAATGAAGATGTAATTTTATTATCTACGTTATCCAACATTGTAATGAGAATAATTTTATTTTAAAACAAACAATTTTAATAAATGAAGTAAATGAGAAATGCTAAAATTTTTAAAAATAATTTTCTTTAATTTTATTTTTTTTTATAAAATCTCAAATGAATGTACATATTATGATAAATATTTTATATTTCACATAAGTTTTAATTATTCCCATGATTATTCATTAGGATTTATAAAATATTAGGGACATAAATGATTTTATTGCTAAATAATTATCTCCTATAATACCTATAAACAAATAGATAAAATCTATTTGGGTTTCCTAAAATTCATTGGCCAATCACATCAAATAAAATTGTATGGCTACCATACATTTCAAAAACAAATTCATTATAGTTATATATTCAGAACATCAAAAAAGATGTATGGTATATTGGAAACGGATGCACAAGGAATAAGACTGGGTATATGTCATATTTTCTATCATTCCAAAAATTTTATGGAGGAAATTTTAGATATGATGATAATTATAAAGGGTAATATATTCTGGAGAATTTGGAATTTATTAAAATGCTATGATATCTAATGTTTTATATATTAATGTTTTAAAACATAACATAATAACAATTTATGAACTATTGGGTGATGAAAGTTTTATTATGCATTAAAAATGAATAATGCATTGGTTTTAAGGATAAATCAATATGATCAAATTTGCAATTTTTAAGTGATTTAATGCGTGATAACATTTTTCCCTAGAGGTCAGGACATGGTAATTTCATTTTGATGCACTTGATTTATAAGAACTAATATAATTTTCCACTATAATAATAGAATGTGTACAACACAATTGTATGGATTCAAACGTGAAATGTAAAAAACACAAAATTATTTTCATGTTAGTTAATGAAGTAAAAACTATGAGAGATGTGGACATCAATAATTTTGATTTATAAAATCTTATCAATACTTCACGTATAGGTTGTAAAATATTTTATTGTAATCATATATTATTTTAAAAGATATATAGATGGTTTCACATTATTACTCTTAAACAATAATATTTTAATAATTTTTCAATTTTTTAAATTTATAGAAAATGGGAAAAGAATAAAAATTAAGACAATTAGATATTATAATGGTGTAAATTTCTAGAGTCTACAATTTATTTATTTTTTTGAATAAAATTATTATTTATTAAATGGTTCATCCCCTTAGACACCCCAAAAAATTTGTTTTAGGGAAAATAAAAATGACTCCTAAATAAATGGATGACCTCATGATAAATGATTATAATCAACCTAAATATTTATACCTATAATTTTTAATACTTCCTATTATGATACTAATTTAGTCATTTGTTGACCCATAATGATAATGATACATTATTGTCCTATGTTTGGTAGAAAACCTAAGATAATCTATATTTGATAGTTATTGGTTCTATCAATCTAATCCATATTATTAAGGATACATTGGATAATTTCGAAAAAATGTCTAATGAAATTTTTTTCCATGGATATTAATACAATAGTAAGGAATATAGAGTATAAAATAAAAGAAAATATGTTGTCAAAGACCCAATTCATATGCTTTTTGATGAAAAATATTTTCATTAATGAAATGATGAGATTAATCTACCTGATAAAGAATTTAGTGACATTATCTTTGAGTAAATAGTTCCTCAGGATAATAAAGAACATATTTAGGGGAGAATATATCATATCAATATGTATCTATTCCAGAAAAATAGTGGAATACACATCGATATCCTCTCATAGATATTGTTATTAGTAATGATAAATCATTAGTCTAATATAGAAAATCAATTGAAAATTATTTTTTATGTCAAGAATATATTTTAAAATTTTTATAGAATAAAATTTAAAAATATATTGTTATTTTTAAATATTTTTTTCAATCTTAGAGGAATTAAATTACCTTTCAATGAATAATGTGTTCACAATATTTTTTCTTGAGAGTGATCTAATATTATTTGATGAAATTGTATTCGTGTAAATAAAAATAATGAATATGAAAATATATTTATGTATAAATCTAAATTAGTATATTAGGGATATTTTTAAGATGATGTTATTAATATTGAAGAAACATTTTTACGTATTTCTCAGTTAGATTTAATTAGGATATAATGGTTTTATATTATGCCTCATGGATTACAAACATTTCAAATGGATTTCAAAACTTATTTACTATATAATTATTTTGTTTAAGAATTACATGATATATATAAATCTATTACTGAATATGTGAAGTTACATGATCCATTTATTATATTTTCTAAGGCATTATATAGTTTGAAACAATTTTCTTGAGAGTAGTATCAAAAAATATGTATTTTTTTATAAGAAAACATGAGAAGGGAAAGGAAACCCGTTCATTGTTTATTATGAAATTATCTTAATGATATTATATTTATATCATCAAATGAAAAATCATTGAAATGAAATTTCTTAATTTGGAATTCTAAATTTCAAATGGGCTTGATTGTGGATTTGAAATTCTTCATTAGTTAAGAAATATTTAAATGTACTATTATTATTTTTTGGAATTTGTCTTATTATGATAAATAATTTGGAGATAGATTTTATTTATAATCTCCATAGTGTTTGAATACACATATGAGTATTTTTGGAAATGTTTATTTATAAAAATCTTGAATATACAATGATTATAAGACATATATTACAATTCTTTCTTTTTTATTATTTTTAACAAATTATTTGCATAATTAAATATTTTTATTTTTTTATTTTTCTCATATATTAATATGACCATATATAATTTCACATTAAATTTATGAAAATAATATTTATATATGTTTTTAAGATTATTGATTCATAGTTTATTTTAATCTTTAAAAACAATAATTAATTTGACAATGTATTTTAATTTTGAATTTGGGGGATTGATGATAGTTATAAAGTTAACATTAGGTAGGTTACATTTAATTTAAAAAACTTTAATTTCATGAACATAAGTTAAAAAAAATTCCATTCTATTTCATCTCCCGAATCTGTATATATAGATATTATTCCATGTCATCCTCAATCATTATGTGTTATGTAATGTATTTTTTATTTGGTTATAATTTTTAGACTATTCTAATTTTATATTTTAATAATTCTTCTCATTATATTTCTATAGATACCAAACAAAACTGAATAACTGAAAAATATTTTGTTATGGTTTTTTATTAGTGGACATGTAAAAATTTTAAAAATCATTTTGAAATTTAATTACTAAAAAATGTTGATCTACTTACTAAGTCCCTATATTTTAACAAGTGTGATTAAAAAATGTTTCACTAGTTATTATAGCGATTTTAATCTATATTTATATCACTTGAGCTATTTGGGGTATTTTTTGTGTTATATGGTGAATTTTTCACATTTAAAAGAAATTTATTAAATCTTGAATATGTTTCTAATATTAATATTTCATATTTTATATATACATTTAGTAGTTATATTAATATTTTATGACATATCATACTTATTATATAATGTTAAGAAAGAAGATAAAAATATATTTTAGGTAAAATTAATTTTTATAAAGGGTTACATGTTATTTTTCATAGATATATTTTAAAAATATTCATGATTTTAAGAAGATCCTTGATACATGTTTCAATATATATAAAGGTTATTAAAATAATTTAATAATTATTATATAATTTCATAGGAAACAAATATGTCAAATAATAATCTAATGAAACTTCATCATTTCAAATACAATATAATTTATCACACTAATGTTTATATATTTTATAATTTAAAATAGGGGAAGAACATTTGATATTATACATGATTTTGTAATTATAAAAAAAGAGTAGATGGTTGAGGGTCTCTTAGAACAACTATATGTTTTGATAAATAATATATTATTTTGGTCTCTTCCTTTGAGTGTATTTATACATTGTATTATGTTTAGAATAAGATAAACTAATATTTTAATTGATCATAAAATTTCATTGGATAATATATCATTAAAAATCATATTTAGACTGCTCATGAAATGTTTTACAAGCTTTTTATAGTGTTACTATGACAAATAATTTATCTAATACCATTAAATATGATTTTTTGGGGTTTTTTAAAATTTACACCTAGAGAATTAACATATCCAATTGTTCCATATAGCTGATTGATGTATTCATTTCTCCCACATAGCCTATTTTTTGTTAACCATGTTTCTGATTTTACAAGTACATTTAGAATCAATATTTGTACAAAGATTTGGGATAAAGACCACTAAATTAATTTATAATTATTAATTTGCAAATCTTACACAACATTAAACACTTTATTATAAGAAATAAAATTATTCATCTATATTTCTCATATAATATATTATGTTTCATGATAGTTTATATTATTGAGATTAAATTATCAATTGTATTATAATGATAAATTGAGGTATATAAGTATGTTTTTGGTGGAAATTGATTATTCGGAATGTTCATGATTTTATTTAAATATATTTTATTTAAAGATAAACCAGATTTTGTTGGACTGATGACATATGTTATGTATTACATTTTATTACACAAGTTGTTTACGATCTTTATAACTTAGCTACATCGATTTTTTTAGATTCTAGACTGATTTATATATAAGTTAATTCATCCACATGAATCCCCTATGTGAATCCCATACATTAATCCCCTATGTGATTCCACTACATGAATCCTCTATATGTATTTTCCTTAACGGTTTTCTATTTTCTATATGATATTACAAATTTTAAAAAGTTTCTCTGTATTACATAATATTTGATTTTTTGGTTCATATAAATTTTTATAATAAATATCATTTGTGTTTTATTTTTTCCATAATTAATATTTATTTATTTATCATCGACTTAAATAGTTTTAAACTTATTTTTCGATGAATAAAATATTATTTTATTGCAGTTAATGATTCTTAGATTTTTGAGCTCAAATTCTCGGACATGAAATATTTAAACTCAAATTTTCTAGCATATGGATATATATCATATATTATTATTTATATTCATTCAATATATTAATTTTAATAGTAAATTTTATCTTAAATTTGTTAATGGGTTCCACAATGTAGTTTAATTATTTTAAATAATATCACGATGAACATTCAAAAAAATTATTTCCAATATATAAATGATATATACATGGAATATTATATAGGAATCATGGATGAAAAAAATTTAAGTAGTTAATTTATGATGTGTTCTTTATTCTTGTTCTGAGAAAATAAAAGACGAAACATTTTACATATTTTAAGATTTCTATGCATAATGAATCTATGTGAATATTTTTTTAGAATTATTTAAAATTATAATGATGATTTGGAGGATACATTCAAATTTTACATTGATGCAATTTTATGGAGATCAATTACATTTTCTAGAAGAAAAATCCATTGGTCATTTTCATATGTACATTTTTATACTACCTCAAAACTCAGATATATGGACTATTCATTAGGTTATGTTGTTCATATAATTCCTATTTTTATTCAATGTTTATTGTATTAGTTGTTTATACATCCCATTAAAAGATTGGATTGCGGGTCATGACGCCAAAAAAGTCATTAATTTTGATGTGCCACTAGGGGGTAAGGAAGACCATTCTAATTGTGCCTCAATTTGTCAAATATAAAATTTTTATTTGGTTTCATCTTCCTTTAGAAAAAATAATTATAATTTGGATGTGAATATAGGTTGGAATGAGTCAATGTAAGATTCATTTATAGTGGATATAGTGAACTCCATCACACATAGTCTATGAGGGGGGTTATGAGTGGAGTAAGTTCACTTACACACAAATAAAATATAAAATTATCATTTGAAGAATTTCATTATTTTTCCACTAAACTAACATTATAACTATGATATATCACATAAATTAATTAATTATTTTAAAAAATAAAAATAATCCTTGTTTTGGATATTTATCATCATAAATCTGGATGAAAAGGTGAAAAATATTCCCAAATGAATTATTTATCTAGGTTCTCCTATAGTTTATTATTTTATTAAAGAATTACATTTAGTTACATTCGATGTTTTTTTAAAAGGTTTAAAATCTGGAAATAAGTTATTTTGAAAACATAACTCTATGATTTAGTGAAATATTAGTAATATCATAGAAAAAGACATAAAAAAATAAAAATAAATATTCATATTATTGATGTTGATTTTCTCGAAACCTATATTAGAATAACAACCATATTTAATATTAATAATTACACATTTAATAGACTCAATTTACATTTTTGGTTAAATTTTCACTAAACAACATTACAAATGAATATTTTGGTGTCATATACTAAATGACACTTACCTTCATTAAAAATTGATATAGGACTGAAATAAATAAATGCAACCAATACCCCAAATAACTTTAAATTCTACTAAATGAATAATTACACCATTTGATGGAATCCAATTCCAATAAATTTAAATTGAATAGATTATTAGATTTGTCATACTATCTTTTGTACGATTATAAGTTTTTATTTATATTAAAATATATATCATTGATGTTGTAATTCAACACCCTTAAGAAAAATTTCTGAAATACATGAAAGTTTAAATCAAAATTCAAATTAAAACATAGATAATATATTTTTGGTATTTATACATTTTACCATATATTTTTACCTCATCCCACATAATAAATATTCATTACATGAGATTTTTATTTTAATCTTCAATTAAGAGTATACTCACATTGATCATCATTAATAAACCTATAATTACATTACTTTTTAGAATAATAACCAAACACTTTACAATTATATCAATATAATGAGTGTGGGGTCTTCAATGATGATTTATTTTCATTTGTATAATTAGGTTCCTCTTTCCCATTACTTCATAATATCATTTCACAATGGTCTTTATTCCAATACTAAATATATGATAGTCCCACTAGAAAAATTAAATCATTAATTTATTCCAAACATCTACCATAAAATAAATAGAAACGTTTTCCCTTCATGGGTTTTATTTGAATTTAATTTTAATAAAAACATTATTTAGTAATAAAAACCATGAAATATTTTGGTGAATCTTATTCAATTACCATAAAGATAGCTCACCATAAAACTTCAATATTTATAGTGTTTTTTGTTATAGACTACACAATTTGGATAAATATTCCTTTGCCTCCACTGAATTGATAATTTATAATGAAAATTTCAATAACAAGAGAAAATTAATACCTCAACGGTGTTGAAAATTATGTCCCACACATAACAACAGATTCATAAATATTTTATATAACATCATGAAATAACCTCTCCGTAATCATTTTAATAATACATATAAGCTAATTATTAAAAAATATCCCCAAAACACATACCACTACATGGAGTAAATAACATGGTGGTCACATAAATTCTTGATATGATACCATAATTATTCCCCTCCACCTTTTAAAAAATAAAAAAATGTTTCTACTAATTCATTTTTAGTTAACTAGAAGATAAAAGATATCTATTTAGTGGTAATAATCCGCTTCCCATAAATTTGTGTATCAATGGATTCAATACAATAACGTTATAATTCCTCATGGTGTATTATATAATACATTTTTTTATTATTTTATTATTTGGAATCTCAATATGATTAATCTATTGAAAATGTTTTGTAAGAATAATTAAATGATTTTTTATTCCATCTCCCAAAATATTTAGTTTATCATGTATAAAATAATTTAATTTTCCAAAAAAAATTATTCTTAACTTGGTTTCTTTTTGATCCATCAATTAACTAAAATCGAGAATCATATTTATTGTAAAAAAGTAATGTTATAAAATCATATAATAGTAAAAATGTTTTCCAGAATGTCTTAATCATGGAAACATATTTCCAATATTTGTTCATTTGGTATAACTCAAGATCATCCATTATGATGGAAAAAATAAAAACCTTCAAAATACCTGTTGATAAAAAATATGAATTATTATATGAATATATACATGGAGTTTAAGACTAGGATAATAGTAATAACCTCTTCAACATATATTAAAATGATTGTCATGACATATAGAAACCCCTCTTTTGGGGGTTATTAACAGTAGATGCATCTATTACAAAATGGTGTCCACAGGTAGTGTCCATAATATGATGTATTTTCATTAGGAAACTATACACCTTCAATTTCTGTATTGGAGGATGTTATCCTATAATTATTATTATCAGATAAGTTTTCACTAAATTTTTCACTACGTAGTTACCAAATTTTAGTAAATCCAAACTCTAATATAAACTATATACAATGAAATATTTCATATATAAATATTATGTCATTTAATATGAAAATGGAATAAATTTCGTAATAATACTCTCATGTAGACTATAATGGTTTAGAGTCTTTAGAAACATATACAAATAATATATATATACATAAATTATTTAAATAATTTCAATTAAGTTCATCTCTACCAGAACCCTTCTTCAAAATATTTACATAGGGAGTGGAATTAAAGGAAAGGGTTGACCTCATATTCCTAGTAATGTTAATCAAAATAGATACCAATAATTGATCATAAATGTGTATAATTAATGTATAAGGGAATTAATAAAATATGTTGGAATACTAGAATCATAACCATTAATTTATATTTCATAATTCTAAAATACATAAAATTGTATTCTTAGTCTAATAAAATGAAACATAACCTATTTGTCACCAATAACCATTGTTCATCCCTAAAAACATATCATAATAATAGTAAATAATATTTTATGATTAAGATAAAAAAATAATTTTATTATATATATATATCACATTTAATACTATATGTTTTCTGGTTCACTCCCCATTCCATTTTCCATATTCAATGTTCACTACCCAAATAATGTCATTTGGAAAATTTCCTTATTTAACTAGGTTCAAAATCCATTTTAGGAATTTATTTCACATTAGACTTCTTTATTAACCAAATTAATAAGTTAATTATATAATTATAGGATCAATTATTATATAATAAAAATAATACATGTGTGTGCCAAAATATTACAAGACATTCATGATATCATCAAATCATAAACTATTGAATAGAATATGTAGATAATTCATCATCAAAATGAAAATCCATATAGATAAGGAATTAATATGAGTTTACTAGATTATATCTCATTTTATTTATAAAAACCATCAATTAATATTGTTATGTATAATATTTCCATAAACAGATTTTAAATACATTATTCTAAAAAATATGTATTTTTGAAATCTATTATTAAGAATAAAAAATATATATAATAAAATAAAGTAAAAAATATATTTTAAAAATTCCAATGATAAAGTTTAAGGAAATATTTATTTAATATGTGTATTTTTGATGGTGGGGATAAATATTCACATGGTGGATGTTAAACAATAGATCCATTACCATATTTAGTAAAATGTCCAATGTACCATTTTTGCATAATGTTTAGAAGGCTCCTTATAAAATCTATTAATAAAGGTAAAATATGTTTAAAAATTAATTTAAATAATATTTGGAGAATATTAAAATAATTCACTAGACCATTTTAATGAAAATACATATATGGAATAAAAAATTAAAGACTGATGGAAAAAACTAAGAATGTTTTATATAATGGAATCCATTTTGTATCTTCTGTAATTTAATAGAGAATAATTAAAGGGAAATAAGTTACATAAAATAATAATAATAAAAAATGATTCAAATATTTCATAGGGTAGGACAATCATTAATATTATCATTAAAATTTTATTCAAAAATATACACTAAAATTGATATTTTAACAAAAATCCATTAACACAACGCCATCCTTCTTTCTAAGCACTCTAACATCATATATAATAAGTTTAATTATTTTATTCCCAGTTATTAGAAATAAATAATACAATTAATAAAATTTATGGTATACTTATAACATCTAATTACATATTTTTTAACAATCATTCATTATTTGTGCCATTTTGGTCATTACGTCTTTCTTTTTCCAGGTATGTTTTTGCATGAGGATTATGGTCCTATTAGTTTGATAATTTTTAATAATTCACCAGAAATTGATTATTTATATTAATATCATATATATATATATATATATATATTAATTTTAAACATGTATATATGAACTAAAATATATATGTAGTGATAAATGAATTACATCACTACATGGAGAAAGCAGTTCATACATAAACAATAGTGACATTTACATTTTAAGATTGTTGAATAAAATAAAAATTAAACACTAATTAACATTTATTGAATCATTAAGATATAAAAAAATATTGTATTATTAAATAAATCATAATAACTAATAATAAATAATGTTTGTTCAAAAATTAGTTGTACTACAACATGGAGGTGGTAGTGAACACCTATGCGTAATAAATACTTTCAAATCCAATTAGATTAATATTATTTGACATAATATTGTTCCATAATTATAATTAAGTATATATATATATATATATATATTTCAAAATATATTCATTATTAATTTATTGATATATATCATCAGAGGAATTAAAATTGGAAATAAAGTAGGATTAGATTGGTGAAGATTGAGTACATCTCGTTAGGGAAACCTTCTATGGTTTACTCTTTAAGAGATGAAATAATGGTATTAAGAGATAAAAGAAGATCTAGGATTATGGGAGTGATCGTATGAATATTTATAGGGGTGATATATTTAGTTAAAAGTCTCAAACAATGTTTATAATGTAGTAGAAGATGTTTCATATTATAAGTTAAGGGATAGATACACATTGATTTTCTTAAAATATTTCAATGATTTATTGTAAAATTAATATGAAACTATTTTCAAATAAAAATTTAATACATGATAACATATTAAAAGTATAAAATATATGAAAATATAAACAATTTTATAATTGTGGGATGAAATCATACAACTATATCATTTTTTATCACCTAGAAAACATATTCTAACTTTAAACATGGTAACAAAATATCCCTATGTTTACTACTAATAATTGAAAAAATAATAATTTGAACACTTGAAATTATATTATATAAGATGATTAGAAATAAATAAAACATTTTAATGTATTAAATTTCTATATGTAGACTATTTAATTATAACTAAGCACACAAACCACATTGAAAATCATTTTTAAAAAAGATAATTTTTCACCATAGACAATAATGTATATTTATTACATGCTGTATAAAAACCGAAAAATTTATGTTAAATAACTATATTTTATTTTTATTATATATACTTAAAAAACCATCTATATTATATATTTGAATAATTTATTAATATAGTAATACATTTCATTAAAAATTTATATTTCTAGAAAAATAATTTGTTATTATTAAAAATTAACTTATACCAAATCTGTTACAGTGAAGATTCTTATTTAATGAATTATAAAATTTCTAGGTAAATGTGTTTTTTTTACATTATGATCAAATTACCAACATAAGTTTTTTTAAAATTATTTTTAATGATGAATTTATTTTAAAAAAATAATATTTTTGATGTTCTGGAAAAAAAATAACATTTTAGAGAATTACAAAAATTCATAATATAATAATTTTGAAATTTTTATTTTTAAATTGATATTAATTTCCTCATATAATATTATAAAAACAAGTTGATATTTATTAGAATATTAACCTTCAAAAATTTATTGTAAATAATTTTTGATGATAATATATTTTTGAAACACGAAATGAATTTACCAAAAAAATTATTACTTATTAATTAGTCCTTAATAAAAAATATTAATTATAAAAATAAATTTATTAATTTTTTTATTTCTATTCATACCTTTAAATTTAATGAAAATTTTTTATTTCTTTACTATATATCAATTCATATAGACTATGTGTAATAAACCCAAATATAGTATCCAAGAGAATGTTCCCACCTTTATTACATTGTAACACGATAGATGGTATAAAATATGAAAGGGTTGATTATTTTTTTAGTCTGTTTGAACCTAATATAAAGATCCATTCCATTTTACATTGAAAATATGACTTAAAAACTTTGTGAAAGTAAAATATTTGTTTACATTGAACCCATTCAACGATTAATTCTTCATATACTTGTGAAAGGAAAAAAATATGGGTGATGTTAAATTCATAGAATGGGTATTATACAATGGAATATCATGGGTAAATCTGTCTTAAAAAACCTAGGTAGTTAAATAAATTAATTCTTATTCAAATTAAATAATATCATGATCATGAAATCCACCCATAGATAATATCAAAGAAATATTCTCAAAGATGATTATAACTAAATTCTCAATTAACGTATGATTATTATATGACTTCTTTAATTTGTATAAAATCATATCTTACCCACAATGTCTTATTCCAATAATGTTTAATATATTGGTCAGTGCACAAAAAACCATATCTAAAAGTCCTGGTAAAATTGCTTTATTCGTGAGACCTATGGATTTGTAAATCTATTATCCACAAAGGAGTTCCACCGATTTCTAAAAATTCCATTAATTCCTTGAATATTTAATTATAAATTTATTACAAAAAAAATAATACCACTCATTAAATTTTCATATCATGTAATGAATATATAATATTAATATTTTTGCAGTATGCCAAATAATAATCATAGAAAACCACTATATATAGAAATTTAATATGGGTTAGGCATTAAGAATATATATAAAACAAATAATATGCATATTTGAGATAAATTCACATTCAATAAAATGATGATCACATGAATTTTAATGTTTCTTAGGAAATATAATAGAAAAATAATTTATAAGAGAAAATATATGATCATCACTTTATTATGAAAATACCATTTGGAATAAATTTATTTCTTTTTCAGAATAAAAGAAAATTAATTTGAAACATCAATAAATGTTTTAATTACTTTTTTCTTGAAAATAAATAAGCATTTTGAAAATAATTTCAATATCATAAAATTTTTATTGTGGAATGAATATTTGTTAACACCCTTTATGATGAAAATAAAATTTCCCTTTCTAATTTTTGTTAATGAAATTCAAAAATGAACCCTTCAGAAAACATTAAAATGATTCATTTAAAACTATAGGAATAATAATGTAAATTTTTAAATATGATATAAAATTAATTTTATTAAATTAAAATTAAATTCTAAAAATATTTTAATAATACAGTCATGGAAGATATATATACTATATGAAAATGTGTATTAATAAATGATATTCTTTTAGACAATTAATTAATTATTTGAAGTTTAAAAGGTAGGGAATGATAATATAAAATAGGTGATCTAATTACAATTTTATATTATATGAATATAATATATGTTCTTTAATTGTATATTATAATATTATTTCATCAAAAAATATATACAATTCCATGAAAATGCGATTGAAAGAAAAATTATTTCCATTATGGAAGCTTTTTAATTGTATCCCATTGAATTATTAAACATTAATT
This sequence comes from Viscum album, assembly GCA_963277665.1. Taxonomy (NCBI): domain Eukaryota; kingdom Viridiplantae; phylum Streptophyta; class Magnoliopsida; order Santalales; family Viscaceae; genus Viscum; species Viscum album. The sequence continues at coordinate 1,568,261,738 of OY728133.1, read as the reverse complement.
TTCAGTTTAATCACCCTGAATTAATATATATTCATTCTATATATATTAGACTTTCCATATATATATCATCTAAAAGTAAATAGATTCATAATTCCAAATATGTCCAAATGGTGTGTAAATTAAGACAAAGTCCATTACAATGATCATATCAATGAATAATGATTTAATAAAATATTTTATTATGTTTAATAAATGAATATACAAGAAAATATTTTATCGAAATTATAAGATAATTTTTTATTTCAAAATTAATCATGAAATAATAAAGTAAATTATGCATATGTATGACGCTATGAATTAAAATCGATTAAAGAAATATCTTACTTCACACATACACATAGATAAAAATGTTTTAAAATCATGTATAAAAATTTAAAAATATTATAAATGAAATATATGACCATATAAATATTTATAATATCATTTATGCCCCACTAAAAACATCTTTTCATAATTTCATTTACAATAATTCATTATTATAATTATTTTGGGTGGTAACTGGTTGATTTTACCATCTATCTTTCATTATGGATATTCTCATAATTATTTATATATAATTAGTTAATCATCATAATAATGATATTAAATTTATTAATATGAAACTTTTTCATTAGATATATTTTTTGAATTATTCTTGGAAAGGGTAAATATAATATGAACCACATCGCTTCATGAAGATGGTAGGCTATATGTAGGAAGACAGAATGTGATCATTTTTTATTGGGTAAAAGGTTAATGTCTTATTTGATATATTAAATTTAAAAATAATAATAAATTTTTAAATGTTATATATATTAATACAAATGTCATTATATCCATTATGGTAAACTAGTGATTAGTAATTGATTATACCATTAGATAGAGGTGGAACGTCATATGCTCGCAAGAGTGAAGATTTTAAATTTTATTAGACAACAATGTAAGGGAAATTTATTTCCCATAAACTAAAATACATATAATTATATTTGTGATACGGTTGTTATTAATTTAATATGTGTAAACCCAATTTATTAAATTATATGAATAAATAATTTTGAAATGGCCATTAAAAATAATTACCTCATCTTAGGTATACATAATTTTGATGTATTTATCAGGACCCATTTAATTGAATTTAATTATGATTATAAGCTATAAATACTTGATATGGTATCTAAGAAGATAAATGGTCTAAAATATCTAAATCTAGATGGCTAAATGTGTTATAAAAGTGGGAAATCTTGTGTTTCCTTTTATTTAGAGGGGAATGAATTTTTTGAAATTAATTAAATGCTATTTTATAATATCACAAAATGTAACACCCCATGTTTTTATAGAAATAAATTCAAATGCATGGAATTTTGTTTTAATTATATATTTATAACTATCATTTAAAACATAACTTTTCCACTTCTATGTTTGTAATTACAAGAAACTATAATCTAAAACTGTGTTCAATATGTTATATAGAGACTATTGGAGCCAACTTGTTTTTTGGTGAATAGTAACATACCCTTATGAATAGTAATATGAATATTAATATGAACCTAATGAATACAAAATTTTATTTTTTATTTATTTTCTTAAGAATTTATGATAATGAAATCTTGATAAAATTTTCAATGTTATATAAAAGTAGTTATAGTTTTTAAATAATTAATTTTTGAATTAATTATGATTTTATTTAAAAATAAAATGAAAATTATGTAGAAAATTATTTTCAAAAAATGGTCTTCATTTCTCAATTCTAAATGTCTATAAATGGTTAGTGTGAATTTTGGGAATTTTTCTCAAACAAATGATTTTTCAGTTCATATTAAAAAATAAAGTTTTTAGTTTCTATATATTAAAGACATCTTTACTGAAGTAATAATGATGTCCTAAATCTGGTAGACTTGTGTATAGTTAAATAAGATGTGAGGTGTCCCAAGTGATTTATACCATTGTAAAATACCATAATCATGCCCATGGTTTTGCAAATACCACTCAAGAGGTGTCCCATGGAAATTATTAAAATATTCCCTAACTTTTTTGATAAAAACCATCCCATTCTTTCATTATCATCATTCCCAATTCCTTTAAAATGAAGCTATAGCCTCATTCCCTTAATAGTAGTCCTCCCAAGGTTTTCTCAAGCACCTAAGGACCCAAAATTAATGTTCTATAGGTTACTCTACATGGTAAGAAAATTCTCAATTTATTTCTTTTTCAATTCAAATTCTCTATTATGTGTTATAAATTTCAAGATTCCATAACATGTTAAAATTTACTTATTATCATTGATATAATCTGTATTATGATTCATTTATAGAAGGGTTACCCTTGTCCCCTCTCTTTTTAATATTTTCTAAAACCATGTTGCGTAGCCGTTAGACTGCCGAATATTTTGTAAGGGATTTCTCAATTATTGTTTTATTTTGAGTTCCTTTATTTTATAATTAATTATTAATATATTTTTACCAAATATTCATGAAATCACCAGAAATAATTTATATTACATATTTTCTTCATGTTCATTTAAAATTCATCATCATTATTTTTCTCCTGCACCATTTATTCAAGGAATAAAAACATTGTTCGTGATGTGTATAATTACCGACTTTGGGGATGATGTGATTTCCATCTTAATTAACTCTTTCACAACAGGTTATGAAACCATTTTATGGTTGAAAACGTTATAATATATTTATTATAGCTCATCCATCATTCTATAATACTTTTTAACACATTGTTTTAGTTTATAAAAAAAATGTGGTCGTTATTATCAAATAACCACTAAATTGATCTAAACGAACATCAATAAATATTTAACTTATGAATCAACCCCATTTAATAAAAAAAAGTTAAATGGTATAAATTATTTTAATTTAAATATTTAAATACAAATATATTCCAATTTTGGAGTTTCACTTGAATCGTCAAGAACATCCCTCATTAACCAATCATTGAAATCTTGTTAAGAACTCACCCAAAAACAATGAAAAGAGAAAAATACTAACAATTAAAGGGTTAAATGATGTGATTAAATGATCATATAAGATGTTATAAACATGAACAAAGTTCTTTAAAATACTAATAACACTATTTTAACCATTATATAGGAATTTTAAACAAATTTGAGGTAAGACAAGCCTGAGGTAAGGGAATTCTTAACCTGATTTCCAATCATTGGGTTAAACTTCTACTTCATTATTTATATTCTATTTAAATTTTTTGTGTAATGGGTTCTATTTATATTATGTTTTATTATGTTCTTATATATATAATCCATCCACTATATTAAGTCTCTCTTCAATTGTATGATATTTATAATGGTGCTTCCTTTAAAAATCCTCTTTTTAGATATTGTTTTGTGAAATTCAAAAGTAATATCTAAATGCTATTATTAATGTTTTATAGTTACGTTTTGGTGCTTGGGAATTGTTTATGATTAATGATGGGACCTAAATTTCTCTCCAAGGCATTTTATATGTGTGTGTTGGAGGTTGGCTGTAAGGTTACTCCACGTGTAACTGTGATGGTTACACAAATTGTAAGGTAGTCGTGAGGGTTAAAAATTATAAGGTAGCCGAGAGGGTTACAAGATTATATATGTAATTCCCCAAGATACATTTATGGTTATACTTATGTTCTTATATATTGTGAAAATCTCATGTTTCACAAAGTGTGTGTGTGTATATATATATATAGGTGATAAGTATGTCTTTTGAAATGATTTCATATGGCTAATGTGTTCTTCCCTACTTTTTATATCACTTACTGAGTTTTTGTGCTCATCCCACATTTTAAATGATTTTCAAAAGTTAATGGATGTGTAAGACAAATAATTAAGCCAGGTTAAATGTTGAATAATTGTCAAAGAGTCATGTTTTATTTTTTTATGTTTTATGATTTGAAAAAAATGGGGACTGTTTTTATGGTATCCACTTTGTAACAATGTGTAATGTTATGAATATATTTTCATAATTCACTAAATCTCTAAACATGAAAAGACCCTCAATGTAAAAGGGATGTGAATTCTTGACTAAATTTATGATTATGCAATGTAGTAAGGCCTTGTCATTATACTCAATCTCATGAAAAATGGTTCTACCAAGACAAGAAATATTCGATAAGGTTTATATGATCTTAACATAACTGTCTAGAAAAATGTAGATTTGTTTTGATATCATTTTAACCTATATTTTTTTTATTAATACTCTATTAATAAATTTATATTAATAATGTTAATAAGGATGTTTTCTATATTTAAGAGTTATAATTTTACTTATAAATATAAAATTTCTTCATAGTGGTAAAAGATTTAAATTTAATGACATTTACAATCATATTTTACCAATTTTTTGTTTTTTATTTATCTGAAAAAAATTATAATATAATTATTTTCAAAAAATATCATATGTGTCATTTTTCACTCTATTAATTTAATATCACTTTATAAAAATTAATATTTATATTTAATTCAAAAATAAACTTTATACAAAAAAATAATAAATTATATTTATCTAAATAATTAGTTGACATCAATAAATAAAATAAATAATGTTACAAATATTGTTTTAGAAGTAATAATTTTATTTTTCTACTACATACAGATGAAACTGTTCGTTGTTATATAAGAATTCAAGGAAAATATTTATTCTTTTAATTTTATAAATAATCTACCATTATTAATATAATAAATTGAAATTTAAAATTACTATTTATATATTAATTTTCATTCTTTTTTATCACAGAATCATCATATTAGTTATATTAATGTAATAAATGTTTCATATATAATTTATTCATTTCAATAAATAATATAAATTTCATAGTAAAATATAAATATAATTAATAATTTAATATATTTTCCTATAAAAGAAAAAATATACTCATACAATGAAGGTATGTGATCAAATAATTTTAAATACTTATCATGTTATCTTTAACCATACTTAACATATTTTACCTTTATCATTGTAAAATATATTTACTATGCCCACAATTATAATTGAACAAAAATAAAAGGGAACTATTTATTTAATAAAAATATGATAATTATAGATAGGATATTTGTTTTAAAAAATTAAATTCCTATATGTTATAGAAGATAATATAAAAATAAATTTGAAAAACATTTTGAGAATAAATTATCTAGAAAAATGTATATTATAAGTTAACATGTTTATCATTCATAATGTTTCATAACATTGATTTCAATAAAATTAATTCAAATATATTTAACAAAAATTATATAATTGAATGTTGAAAAATAATTCAATAAGAAATTTTATTTTTAAATAATCAAAATTAAATCGGATTTTTTAAATAAAACATAATTTATCACTATTTAATGAAAAAAAATATTATATGAAACAACCAACAATTTCACCCAAATATAATTTTAATAATTTTATTTAAAATGGTATTGTTTTTCTCAAATAATATTAATTAAAGAGGTATAACATAATTATAATATCCACAAAAAATACCACTTTAAAAAAATTAATGATAAAACAGAAAAAGAACTAATTATCTTTATTTAAACAATAACGAAAACTAAATCAATGAAAAATTTCTGCTTGATTTTATAATTTATAATATTCTAACACATTGTACATATATTTCATAATACTGTTATTTTTATTCATGCACTTAAAAAACAAATCTATGTTCTAAGAGTTATACATATATATATATATATATATATATAATTTCATAGTTCACTTATGAAAATTCTTAGTGTGGTTTATGTTATCAAACATAGTGTCCTTTCCAAAAAATATAAACTATAAACTAGATGATTTAAATTGTCCACTTTATATAAAAATTAAATAATTTCAATTTATTGTCAATTTTTAAATAGAATTAAATATAGTAATAAAATTATACATTGATTTCTTCCTGAACATTTATTATTTATACCATATATAGAAAAATTATTAAATATTTACCTATTTCCAGATCATAATGGAAATTAAATTTAGTAAGAAATACATTGTTTTTATATTTTTTAGAAAAGGATGTGGTCAAGGACTTATTTTTTATTTAAACCAAAGACCTCTTTCAAAATGGGTAGAGGGATACCCATTACATAGCCCAAAGGCACAAGACCAATTGGTTTGAATAAAAGGGCCAAAAAACAAATTTTTCAGAAAGGGCCCTTCATAGAATAGTACTTCTACAATACCCAGGATACTAATGTACCTTCTACAATACCCCTAATGATACAGTTCCTCTTATAGTGCCTCTGCCGCTCTATTGGCACCGCTACAAACAATTTCGCCATTGTTACTGTACCTGCTACACTACTGCTACAGTACCACAAAAATTTTTCCTTGCCTCAGTTTGTGTAAAATTTTATTTCCAATGACACAAAAATAGAATAAAATTTATATACAATATTTATTCACATTCTAAAATAATTATCTCATCTATCAAATTTCAAATTCTTAATATTGATGTGTTTTTGATTCATGAAGTACTAAAGTATTGTTCTAATTTATTTTAAACACCAGAAATGGAATAAAATTTAGTCATCATATTTTTATCTATTAACATTATCCAAAATTATTTTAACATTATGATATGGTATATAAAATGAAAAACATCATATGAGTAATAAATAAATTAATCATTGAAGTCTCAGTAATATTTCCTAATGATAAAAAAAATCATTCCATATATAACTAACTATACAACTATTAAAATATTGTTGACAAAGATGAATAAATTAAACATATCTAACTACTTATTTATCAATAATATATTTAATAATTATCTTTAAAATTTTAATCAATCATAAATTCACATATAAAAAATTAAATGTAATATCCTATAATCCCCCACATTTATTAATAATTTACATAAGTAACCAAAGACCACCATTAAGTTTTAATTATAATATTCTAAAATGAAAATCGACATTTATATCAAAAGAAAATTTCTAATAATACACTCTCCAATATGTATAAATTATTTCCAAAATGATATAAATTATTATGATCCAAAATATTTTGGTATGATTAAAAAAATTTATTTATTCCTTTATAAAATTAACCATTTAGGTGTAACACATATTTTTTTGCAAGATAACACATAGTCCAGTGGTAGGAATTCTTACATTCTTATATTTCAATTACAGGATGGATCCAAACGACAATGTCACATGTTCCAGTTTTTCAACTGGACCACATACTATTGTTTTTACTAATATAACAACAATGATTTTTTATTATATATAAAAATAAATAAGCAGAGAAATAATAATATAATAATTTACATTTATTGTATAATATTATAAAACAATATAATATACATCTTTATAAATAACATTCAACACTTAAATAATTTTCTCCATAGATATAAAAAATCAAAAAATTTATCATGTTAATTTCATTAACATATAATTATGTAATAAAGATAATGGTTATATATAAATTTAAACACATATTCCTATATATTACATTTTCTAACACTTCCATGAAACATCATTCCATTTAGTATCATTAAAATAGTCCTTGGATTACCAAATATCATTTTATGAATGTTGATATAACATAAAGTAAAAAATACATTACATAGGTACCTAAATAATTACAATTCCATTATAAAAATCTAAAAATGAATTTTTAATTTCATTATTGTTCCTTCTTAAAATATGAAATATAAATCCAATATCAAATTACATAAATATTTATCTACTCATTATTTTTTAATAGTAACATCTAAAATTGATCATAACAAGTATATGTTATATATTTATTTTTCATATTCATCTATATATATATAAATATAATAATACTTAATTCAGATGACTTTGAGGACTCATTTACCGAGCTTCCATCCTCTTATAATTTCACATAGATTTTTGTTCCTCAATTCCATATTTCTCAACATATATAAATTCTTCATATTCCCTTAATGAATTTCCAAAGTTCCTCCCATGACATTAAGAAAACATAGAATGTTGAATCAATTTCTTCCAACACTTATTATCACATGAACTTTAATAAATATCTATATATATCATTTTTTATATTTTAGGACATTAATTTTGGATAATATTGTTAATCATGATATGGGGTAGATGGTTAGGAATAATTAAAAACATTCACATTCTAAAACAAACAAAATTTTTTAACTGTAAAAAAAGCAAAATTAATTTAATATAATACTCTATGTTAACATAGTTCTATCCTGTTCCAATGATTGATTTAAAATAAAAACCACATTATGAGAAACAAAAATCATAGTGGCAAATAAAATTATCCTATAAATCATTATTTGGATTTATAAATCCATTAAATTATATTAAATATTTACCCATTAAAAAAATATAGGTCATAATTTTTCCAAAAAAATTTAAACCCTTTATAATGGTAAAAATAAATTATGAATTAATCCATGAGTGTACCATGAGAGTGTCAAACTATGTATGCAATATGTAACCATACAATGTGAATGAGTATAATGCAGAAGATATAATGGAAAAAATCATTTGGCATTGTTTGACAAAAGAATCATGGGGTTTTCAGTATTAGATACTATGGGGGGCTGAATATCATGAAATCTGTCTCAGTTGGATCATTATTTTGTTCGAATGGTGTGTATCTAGAAACACCCTATGTTTACATTATTCAATATTCTTTATGAAACTACTTTTTAATGTTATGTGGTCATTGTTAAATGCCTCCAGTGATCCTTGGGGTCTTTTATTGGTCCTGAAGATGGGTTGTCAGGCCAATCACACCCTTTGGAGGGGGGATTATTTCCTATTACTTGACAATATTATAGTATTGATCGAACACATTTTGATGAATTTTGTTTTCATTATAATGTATTACATGGGTCATTCTCGAATTAACAATCAATTTTTAGCATGAAAATACCTGATATCATCTTTATATACATGAGTTTACCCATTGATGTTGATATCTATATGTACATGTGGGTTTACACCATTGGTACCATTTTATAAATGGAATATAGATTAATTGGTAATTCATCATTATGATGATGGATTTAACCCACGTAGAGGATAATTAGGGAGTTTACAGTCATCCCAAGAGATGTAGATTATTTTGATGTTGGAATAATACTATTAATATGGTCTTCCTATATATTTGTGTGAATGTAATTAAAAACCACATTATTTGTTTCAACTTAATGATACTCAAAATTTCTTTTAAATTGATTTGATAATGAAGAAACCATGTATGTTAACTTGATGTAGAAAAAATCCTAGGTGTAAGGTTCATATCCATCGATGGTGTGGGACCTACACCAAAAAAACCTAAAGAACCTAGAATGGATTTGGGATCCTATGTTGCAGAATGAGTTTCTTTGAAATATGTCCTGATAATCATATTTTTGGAAGGGTCATAGAAGAAATATGTACGTCCGAGTTGGATATGGAACTACTGAGGATATGGCCATGTGAACACTAGGGTGACATTGGGGTGTCAGTTTCCAACCTCAGGAAGGCTTCCTATAAATCAAAATTCATGAAGAATCACATCCCATGAACATAAAATAGATCAAACTTCAACTTATAGAGGAGGTAACTTTTATTTACTCAAATAGAATATGTCCCATTAATGGTTTTTATCATAGAAAATATAAATATTTGTGATGATTGTTCTATAGTTTGGGTCTTACTCCTAAGAGGATGACCTTTAATATAGAAAATTGAAGAATGTATCAAATATAAGTGATTTAAAAGTTTGAAAGGGGATAACACTTAGGCGGATTCCCATTTTCTAGGACTATTTTAGATTTCATGGTTTCCCTAAACATCTATGCCCACATGAGTTATGCACAATTTGAGACACAGGAGGAATTAGTAGACATGGAAAAAAATTCACATGTTCATAGGTGGATGAGGTTGAGGCCCAATGGAATGGGTAAAGGGATAATAATCTTATTGTTTTATCTTATCTTGTATTGTGATACTAGGAAAAAGGGATATAGATAGAACATTGAAGTTCCTATGTACTTGTATGTTTCTTTAACACTACTTAGGTTATGGAACATAGAAATGCATTTGTGGAATATTTCCCTTATATTAGTCTCATATCCCAGGACAACAAAGAGTAGGTGGTGTACAACGTACTTCTTAGGTCTTACTCCATGGTGGATTCCACACATCATAATTCAAATAGGGTGATAGAAGGATCCAACAGTAGATATCATAAAATGGAATGGAAAGTAGCAGGCCTCAATCTCAAAAATAGGGTGGTCCCTTAAACTACCTCGAAGGTGGGTAACCTTGGTACCATGTGAATGAATTTCCATTAAAAATCCTAGGATCATCCTTATTATATATGACTCCAATGGGACACCATATACCATGGGTAGGTATTCTCAATATGACACACCAGGGTGTATATACATATCTAGTGGATTTGGGAGAGGCCTTGGAAAAAACATAATGAGGAGGGATATTCAGTGAAATGTCTTCTATAAAATAGTAGTAATGGGAAAATATTATTATGTTTTTCATTAATGGGGATTGGTTGGGATAAAAAAAACCCAAGTTGGGATAATTGAGAGTGGGAAAGTGTAACATCCCAAGATTCCCAATTCTGGGTAGCATTATTTCATGTGGGATGAGGTTCTATCAATGTACCATTTTTCTATTTGGGAGTAGATTCTCTCTATATAGTTCATTGTTTAGAGTGTTTTATTCCCTACCTCGTTGATTAAGATTATGTGGGTTTGAGTTCCTCCCGCACAGAATGCTAATACATGTGGTAGGGATCTGTTTTTATATTCATTTTTTATATGGTGTGATGGGTAGAAAAGTGGTTATCTGCTAATACATTGTGGAACGATGTCTGAAAATGTTTGTCTGCTTTTGGATGGTCATATGAATTTTCCATTCTACATTAATGTTATATGGTAAAATTTCCTACCAAAAATTTATAAATCCAATAAAATAGAATTATTATTCTTCTTTTTATTTTTTTATTTATTTCCCCTTAGTGGTTTTGCTAAGAAATCAATGTAACTATCTACCAAGATGGATGTTTATACATAGTAGATTGTGGGTATTTAATTTTCTGGATCATGAAGATTCATATGGTCCCACAAACAATTTAAAATATTTTGTGGACAAAAAAACCATCCAGGACCACAAATGATATTTATTTATAGAGAGTGGCCCTTGGTAGGGGGGTCATGAATAATTTTTTGAGCCTGAAAAATATATAGTTTTATTCATTGGTGTTGGAGGTATTTTTCACGTTCTTCATATTGTTTTTCACAAGAACTCCATTTCGTGAATCCATCCACATCATGAGATCTTGATGTAGAATAAGGCTATATTTTTCATGTTCACTATCGTTATCATTTTATAAACACTTTTTATGTTTTATTAAACTATTAAAAATTTTATGAATGTATCTCCACCTTCCATGAAGATTTTTTAGGATCATACAGATGCTCGCATGAGTTTGGTCTCTTATTGGTATGATGCTGGGGTAAATTCAAAGATTACGTTGTTCTGATTTGAATCATTCTGCGGTATGCATGTATAACTGTAACGGGTACCATTTATATAAAAATGGGGTTAGATGCATCTATATTTTATAATGCCCATAAAATAAGTGAGTATTGGAAAATGAATCATTATTGACCCCCTCCATTGAAGTAACATGTTTTACATAAAATATTTCCATATACCTAAAGATCGTCGAACATGAATGATACTCCAGAAAACAAATCATAATGAATTAAGAGATGGTTTTTTTATGTAGGGACACAGTTTTCTTTTTGGTTCATTGGTATCTCTTCTGGATGATTCCCTTTGGATCGATGCTTCATAGACCAATGATTTATAAGACAACAATTCATGGGCCATAATCAATGCTATCTGGTTCTTTATAAACATCATTTTTATTAATATTAAACATTTTCTTCGTAATTTTTTTTCATAAACTATAATGAAAGGATCCCTCCAAATCTATTTTTGATAATGATGAGAGGAAGAACACCCTAATCAATTAAAATTATAATAGTGAAAAATTCACTAGTAACATGATCAATCGATATCTTGGACTAATGAGTACATACCAATGGAGATATCTAATATAAATAATGCTACCAATTTATAGATTTGGGCACCCATCAAATGTCTAAATCCTAGTGCCATGATGACTGAAACAACAGGCTACATGGATAATCCTGAACAAAAACATTTTCACAGCAAACATCTCATTGAAAGGTTCATTTATTTGGGAAACAATTTCTACCAGATTTCATTTTAATTAGACTTCTTTGTTTCTAGAAGAATATCCTTAGGTACTAGAAAATGACATCCATTTCTATTGAAAATTTTTCTATAAGGACAATGAATTCAAGTATATAATGTGGTAAAATAAATTGGATATTCTCCCTAGGGGATCAATAGTCTGGATTGGGGTTGGATGTTTTGGGTCATCTAGATTTGTGATGAATTAATAACTTAGTTGGCCGTCATGGAAATGTGTAAGGTATCCAGGATATTATAGAACTAACATTATGAGAACCAAAAAGTTACTCAAGAACTAACCAATCAATGATTTTTAGTAACTATGACCTTCTATTTGGTGTATGGGGAGCATGGAAGTCGTGTTTGAGAGGTCTGATGTATATTGGGAGCACAGCTCTTGGCTAACATGTATGATGAATTATTTCAACCATTGTCGAATTTGGATGAAATAGGGATGATCCACTAAAATAGAAATAATGGTTTTAATTAGGAAAATAATCATCAATAGGTTGAACTATTCTTGATGTTTCCCATTCCGTATTCTGTCTAGATTAAGGATTACACCATGAAAATAACTAATGAACCTCATGAAAATCTAGTGAAGATATGCCCAATAATAGACACCAAATGTCATATCAGTTCCAATTGGACATCATATGTGGATGATATATTTATCAAGTTTGGTTGTAAGATTCTATTTGCTATTGAAAATCTTTTTTATTGTAATCCTTTATCATCATGTGTCTTATTGGATCGTTTATACTGGTTCAAAAATCAGAAAACCAGATTAGAGTCATGAATTTTATAATAGAATTATAGTTGTCTATTATAAGGTGTATTGATCTTTCATTTCCAGTGTTGAAAATGATATATTTTTTTCTCAGATGCATCTTCAAGTGAATGTCACTGTATAGGGAAATGGACTATATTCATGTTATTTTCTGCTAGACATGTTCTAATATGGTAGCTTAGGAATTCAAAAACATTCATCAAATTCAAGAAGCTTGATTATATTATTATATAGAATTTATAAGTGTGGAATATCAAATTTTTTATAAATAAATCAATGTAATTGATCATATCAACAATCAAGATTATTTCACTTGACCCTTTACCCCCTTCTACTGGAAAATTGTTAAATGATTCTTCTTAGTAACATTCTAGGAAAGGGTATCTCATTTACATGAGAGAGAAAATATTTGTTTACAATCCTGACGGGAATAATATATTCCATGGGAAAGAAAACTATATATTTTATAGGTCATTCTAGTTCATTTGTATGAGAATTTTAAAATAAATAATTATTTATGATAGAAGAATCATTTATTGGTTTCTCAAAAACTCTGGCTATTGTTCACTTGGGATGAAACAAAATTCAATATATGTATTCCATCTTTTATAGTTCCACACACTTTACTCTCTATAACTTATTCAAAATATTTGAACTAATCATATCCTAATGAGCTGCTATAAATAAAAGATCATTATTGTTAGAGAACAATTGGTTCCTATGGACAATGGAAATCAAGGGATGAAAAATGGTCAATCAATGATTAGGAGAATCCATGAAACTAAAATTTTTAGCCCCTGTGAAATATGTTGAGAGACTGGAATTCGACTTACCAGGCCACTATCACAACCCCAATTTAAAGTATTGATCTTACCTAAGGCATCTTATCTAATAGTTCAGAGATAGTGGGATTTTTTGATCAATTCCTAACCCATTAGTGCTATTTTTTAACTTCATATAGAAAAATGTGTTTCATTATGAAGATATTGATATGTATTATCACCTGGAAATATATATTATGATGAATTCCATGAGGTAGTTGAATAGTATATTCATGAAAAAGATAACATCATTCATTCACTATGTAGCTGACATAAATTTAACCATTGAGTGATTGAAACTGTGATGCCTGAGGTAAATGTGATTGAATAAGATGATAGAAATTCTTTTAATGGTATTGATTAGAATATCCCAAATTCTAGAACTATTCATAGGGTAATTCTATATCATTCTTGAATGGGGCCTATGAAGCCCCCACCCAAGGGGGTCGAAAGGTGGTTAGGGTGCCACAAAAAAAATGTGTGGTGGCTGAAACCCACCCAACATCTTCGAGTGTATCCATCGAAAATTTTTATTGCCTTTATAGAATCCTTCCAAGATGAATAAAATGAATGTGATTATTGGAGATCATTTGAAACTACTAATGAAATCTTCGATAAAAATCAAGCTAATTACATTGATATTATCAGATTTAGGCTGTTCACTGCTCCTAAACTAATTTCATTTATAGAGAACCCCTTAAATGTGGGAATAAACATTGAAGATATGGATTATTTTATGCACTCATTTAATGTTATAATTTATATGTTCAATCGAGTAGTGGATATATTGATATCCGTGACAGATAGAGGAAATGAAAAATAATATGTTATATGATTTTAAGTATCATTTTTTCTTCCTATTATAGTGGTTATATTACATCCAAAGTCATTGAACTTCAAATAGAATCTAGATATCTAGTCCCATATTCATTCCCCAATGTATATAACATTGGGTAATTCAATTGTAGATAATATTTATCCAATAATAAGGGCCCTTGGAGAAGTCTCTCTCAAAGTGGATGAGCACATATAGGATGTTATTATAGACATTGAATGATAATTCTCTCCCCTTTCCAATCTACTGACCCCTTCATGGGACCATCTCCACAAAACACAATAAAACACTAATGTTCATGGAATATGGCAATAATTTTTCACTAATAAAAAACATGGGGATTTTATATCCTTTAATAGGTCCCTTATAGTGTGTATTTCCATATTATACATAATTATTACATATATGTGTTATTGTTGGTCAAGTGAGTTAGCATGTGCCACAAAACCATGTGTAATATGACCATACTACTTCAAAAATGAATGTTATGTCAGTTGTTCTTAGCTATGTAAAATGGGGGAACCAAAGCAACTAAGGATATAATTGAGGATTCGATACACATGGGGAAACCATTACTGGTAAAATGACATTAACCCCTTTATTAAGAGTGCCTTTAGTGGTTTAATATTCAACATGGTGTAAAAATATTTCCCCTCCAGACAGCATAGAAACATATGGGTTATTGACTCAGGCTTATAAAGTATTAGACCATCCATCCCCCCATTTTACTAATTTTTAATCATTAAAACTCAGTATTAATTATTATACACAAAGAATACAATGATTTTGTTTATAATGAAAATGACCCATGAAAATTCTTATAATACTATAATGTCAATTATCAATTTAAGGATTTAGCATCAATTTTTAGATGCAATGAAAAATTGTGGCCAGTGGTGTTGGAGTAATGATATTTAAATGTATATTTCCCACACTATTAGTAATTAATTTAATATTTAGATATTAATTATGAAATTATTCAATATTTGGACAGTTTAATTACTACCACATGTGATTTGGATTACAACTAGTACTCAAACATATCATATAGATGACACTATAGTGGAGTCAATTGTCTCAGATTAATGTCTTGATAAGGTGATTAGTTTGAAACCACTATGGTGGATCTAGATAATTAGTATTTTCCATCATCTGGCAGTGAAATTATAACATATCGGGTGACTCTTGATAGCCTCACAATTCCTATGAAACTATATATAAAATCATCTGGAAGCTGATTTCTCGGACCCTCGAGTAAACATTCTTATGAAACTCCCAAGACAAACTCCTTTTTTTAATTTATAGTGTGTTAGGGGTTTTATTATATATAATTAATAACATGTTAAAATAGGTGTTTTTTACTTAGGAGAGGGATAGTTCACTCATATATCTTCTCTAAACTAAAAATTACATGGATCACCTTTCCAAAACAAAGAATATCCTTCTAATTGAATATTATGATCACATTGGTGTGGATTCAAGGATGTAGGGTACTCTCATATATATGAGAGACATAGTGAAGTGGAAAATTCAATAGTTTTATAAGCTCACACCTAAAATTAAACATGATGATGTAGTAGTTTTTAAAGGAAAATAACTAGTTTAACAAAGGTGTGATTAGATGATGCCGATACGGTGGATGCAATATGCTCTTTTGATGGTTCTAATATTGCATCATTTTATGAGATTATATAACCTATAAAAGAATGATTTTAGAAAATAATTCAATTTTATAAATCTTATTAGTTATATTTTTAACTTAAATTCCGCACACATATATATACATCTGAAAATGGTTGTCTTTTGTTTGTTCCCTTTTAAAAGATAAATGAAAATATGTTCTCTCCCTACTTTTTATCCTAAAACTTATTATATAGTAATAATAAATCACATGATTTAGTATTATGAAATATAAACTCTCAGATAATCTGAATGGTTTTATCAGTGGATAAAAATATCAATCCTAACCTAGGATAATAATGTTGAAAAAATCTACTCTTGAATATAGATCATGATTGGGTAAAATCTTAAATATAATTACCATAATAGAATATTATTATTATATGGATAAAATAGCATGTAAGGTTCTTACTATTTCATGTTCCAAGGGAGTGGGTGATCATAATTTTGACTATAATTAGGTTTACATGGAAAACCATACAAATATGGGGTAATTTCTATTACTTAACTAATTCATTACTAGTTCTACTTCGGCAAAGACTTAGAGGTCATTAAATGATTTTTTATTAGGCCACCATTGGCCTTTGTTGAACTAAAAATAATTATGCATGTTATATTTTTATTAATCAATTCCTTCCTAAACAATTAAAATCTTAGTTCTATTGAATTGTGACACAACCTCTACCTAGGGATCAATTTGTGGTTTTCTAACTTGTTGGAACTACAAATATTTCCTTGGGGAGTAGAATATCTTGGAAGTCAGAATAATGAGACTAGAGTTATAGGTTGAAAAACATTGACCATGAGTAATGTATTAATTTACTGACAAACGATGATTATCAAAGAAATTCTTAGTACTATTTGGGCATATAAAAGGGAATTATAAGCACTAGTTTTGGGGGTTTTAATAGAAATAATTATGCGATAAATGTATGTGGAGAGTAACCATATATAATGTATTAAAAGAGTTTTCTAGGATGATGTTTACTGATTATGGGGATATAAAATGTATTTACCATGAAAATTATCAGCTTTAATTGATTGCCCTTTTTTAGGAAGAATATAATAAAAAATTAGAATTTATTATTCATATTCAATAATAGGTGTGCTTGGTAAACTGAAAATATGTTTATGATGACTAGTTAGTTAGTGATGATTGTTATTTTACATGATCATGAAGGTTTTTTTATCAAGGGATGGTGTCTGAGAATGAGAAGAGTATCTGTATTTAGATTATCAAAGAATAGGAAACTCCACCAACAAGAATTTAAGTTGTTTATAGAATGGTTAAACTATAGTTTTGCTAAATGTCACGTTACTAAGAATTGGAACATGTTTTTTAATCACTTTTGGTGAGGTTTTTATAGGGATACATGTTATGGTCACATAGTATTGAGTATAAGATTGTTGATTTTTTACATTACATGTTAATATATACTAGAGTATTCATGGAGTGGAAGCTAAATGCAATCTGGGTGATTCTTAATCTAAGGAGTCAAATGTGATGAACACATCAATAGTTATTATAGGGATAGAAGAGGTCTCTCATGGTTATGAATATTACTTATGTAGATAAAATGTCTTATAGATGATTTTTTAAAATACAATAATAGTGTATCAATTCATATTCCAAAAAATGTCTTTAGTAACATATCCATCCATTTATAAGGGCCAATGAATGATTATAGAGTTTCATACATCCCCGGACATTGATTTTTTTTATTTCAAAAAGGGGCGGAATATTGGATGATCATTTCAAGGAAAATATAATGGATATATTATTTTCCATGTCAATGGTCAGACCCTTGCACTTAAAATATGGATATTTTGTTTCATTTTGGATTGTCCAGATACATAAGATTAGGGTGTATATATATATATATATATCTTCAAAGAGTGAATCTAGATGTACATAGTTCTGGGAAGTATTTTTTACATAGATAAAATTACATCATGGAGAGGGGAAATTTTTTTATTCATTGAATACAAGATCTCAAGTGGGGTGAGACCCATATTAGTCTATAATATGTAGATATAACTCTTAAATAAGATAGGGGGGATGTTTTTTTTGATGTTTCAGGATTTAGGTTCTGGGAATACCTACATATATGATTAATGTGGGAATGATTCCATATATCATTGTTGTGTGAGTGTTCCTTATGCAGTTCTGACCCATACATGAGAAAGGTAGAACATTTATAGGTTTTCTTTAAACATGTAATTAGAGTTCTAACAATCAATACATATATTATGATAAAAAAATCATGAAAAATAATGATTTAGAATTTACATATTACAAGAGACATTGATAATTCATATTAATGTATTAGGGTAAGGAAGTTTGGTGTTCTATTTAATGTCATAATACTAGGACTGTGGTATCCCCAAGGTGAATTTATATTCCATCATTGTGTAATAAATCCCATAATAACACACCTTTCCACATATGAGCAAAATTATTAATTAGTAAAATGTGTGGAAAAGTATTTTTGAGACACAAAAATGTCTTAAAAAGGACATTGGAATTTTGAATATGTAGTGGATGGACTATAATGATGGATTCAGGGTTCACTACATATCTCAAAAGAATGGGAATTAATCCAATTGATGTTATAGAAAATATTTAAATTAGTTTCATGCACTGAGGACACCATCGATGTCATTTAGCATTATGTATTAGGGATTATGATGACTCAACTAGAAAAAGGAAATATGATTACATGAATCAATATAGGAAAATCAGGTGACCTGATGAATCTTGATGTGGCTGGAAGATAACTAAAAGTAGAAATTGAATTTTGATGCACAATAAGTGGGAAATTTGAAGTACCTTTGTGAAAACTTGATTTAACAAAGTTTTATATTTTTTTAAAACAATAGTTTTTGTATTAGAATGTTTTATTTTTCTTGGATTTTGATCAAGGAATCAGATTTATCTACAATATATTTAGATCATCGGCTCCCTAAATCTATAGAAATTAGATTCAACATTTAAGGAAAATCTTTTCCACTATTATTTTAAAATTATATATTGCAATATAAATATATCTAATCATCATTCTGAGAAAAATAGGATCGACTATTCTATGAAAATAATATCCAACATTCTATATAAATCAAATTCATCATTCTAGGAAAATTAGATCCTATAGTCTATGAAGATCAGATCTAGAACCTAGAAATCATTTTATTCAAATATTATAATCCAGAATCCAGCATCATCATATTGATAAAATCAGATCATTCTAAATTAGACTAAGCATATGATCTATTAAAATGTAAATTAGATTAAAAATTTAATTTATTATTTTTGTAATCAATTATTATGTAATATTTTTTTGATATAGATGGGATTCAGTATAATCATTCCTATCAAGAGATAGAAGGTGCATAATGAGTGTTGGCACATGTTGTATTCATTTATTCTTAATAGTGAATTTCTATATAACCATGATAGTGGTTATGTTAAAGATATAGGTTATATAATAGAGATCTAACATTGCTAATATTATGATATTTAATTTCATTAAAACTTTTCAACGCTTTAATATTTGTTAATAGTTGAGAAGGAATGAAATATTAATAGGTTATATGGGTATTGTTTTTTAATATTTTGAAACATATAAAATTTAAACAAATGATTCATCCCCCAAGTTGTTTTTAGATTCATTGGAACTAATATTGGTATCATAGTGAGGGTTCCCTTATTAATTCATTATCAAGGATAATATAATCTCTGTCAACAGTTGATTAATTCTTATATATAATGGAAAAATTAGTATGTATAGAAAGGTAGTATGATTATTTATGTCCTACCTCTTGGATATGATGTTTTGGTTGATTTAATTATTTGTTTTTTGTATATTAGGAAATATGGACCTATGATGTTTTCTAATAATATATATATTTATAATTTGATGGGAAGTCTATAAATTCAATCCATATGTCTTAATCATATATTTTTTATCAATAGGGTATGGGTTTAAAAAATTCAAAAATTATGTGAGGGAAGCTAGAGACTGTTTTCGAAAGAAAGAAAAAATTTATCAAGAAAATATAAAAATTTGGCATTGTAAGTGTGATAAAATTGGAATGAGAGATAAAGAAACAATTTTTGAATAATTAACTAGAGTAATGAAATTTATTGCAAAATCATAGGATTCATAGATATCTTGGAAGATTCTACCATTGTGAAGAAACTTATGGTAAACATTCTACATAGGTTTTACTGTAAATTTTTTTCTTTAGAATATAAACATATATTTTCTTTCAAGGAACTGCACAACAAAATTTTTTCATATGAAATGATTAAAAATGTATTTTTTATATGGAATAGAAAATATGAAATGTATTTTGAGTAAATGATATTATTGAAAATTAAAAATTTTAAAGATGTTGATTGATGTGAATATGAAGATAAAGAGGATGCTGAGTTGAATGAAAAAATCGTGTCTATCATCTCAATGAATTATCAAAGAGGAAGAGGAATATATAGAGGTTAACATTATATAATTTTTTTGAGTTAGGTTGAATAAGAAAAATTGTTATAAATTTCCCCAAGAAGATATTTGTATAATATCGGGATGACTCTATTGAAAAACCTTAAAAGAAGATGTGAATCAAAATTAATAAAGAATAAAAGTCTTCCCACAGATACAAGAATATGATTAATAGAAAAAATATATCTAAATTGATAATTATTTTTGAATCATACTCAAATGAAAAATATTTTTCTGAATATGAATGATTTGAAAAATTTTGATCCTTCGGTAAATAAGTGGCGAAAAAATAATCCTCATAGATTGAAGTAGTTGGTGGTGAATCTTACATAGAGTATCAACTCTGAATAGAATTAGTTACATGACCTGAGAAAAAAACACTCAGGAACATAAATTTGAGTTACAAGGACTTATTTTCAAGAAGTTTCTCATGGATGAAAACATTTTGTCAATGAGGAGGAATAATACATTCAGGATAATTCATATTATAAACATATAATTCTAGAACTAGGAGTGATGATTTTAAATCATAGTAAGAATTTGGTAACTAAGGAATTAGAAGTAAAAAAGATTCAATAAAAACATTTTTAGTCCAAATTAAACATGAGGAATATAATTGAAACATTCCAGAATGCTTTTGAATTAAAATATAAGTCATCTAAAGATGATGAGAATGAATAATATGAGAATCATGTGAAATATTCTCTTACCAAAAATAATGTTCCATCTGATTCATTTGACATTTCATGTTCTGGATAATATATTTTAAATCATTGGTGATGAATGGTTGTGATAAACCTATCAAATATAAAAAAGTATAAAACTGAATCAAAAGATAATATGGTCTATAATTTGAGTATTTTAGTACTAAAAGAAGTTATCATCCTCAAAAAATGTTTCTATATAGAATGATAAATCACGAATAGAAAATAAAAATTTGAAGGATAATGGTGGTTTTGTGGAAACCATGGGAATAATGATTATAATTTTTATAACAACATATATCTACTTGGAAGAAGGTTTGAGCAAGTGGAGGAAATAGTGAATGAAAAATGAGTAAGACATCTGAGTCATAGAACACTAGTTTTTTAAATTATTTAGTTGTTAGAAACTATGAACGAAATTATCAATTTGAATTCAAAACATATGTTTGTTGAAGATGTGATCAGTCTTGTCATCATGCCCAAATATATAAAAAACTCCTTACAAAACTATATTCTCATTATAAAATAGAAAAAAATAAAATTAAGATGTTTTAGGAATGATTTTTTGTTATTTAGACATCTATGAATTAATTTAATAGGAAAAAAAATGGAATCTTGATATTGGTTTTTCATCACATATGAAATGTCATATAATAATTATAAATTATTTTGAATTCATGATGGAGGAGTAATTACTTTTGTAATTATTGTTCCATAAAAATCAGTTGAATCTGAATTGAAGATATTTAATTAGAGAAATTGAATTCTAATGAAGTATTAATTGTTTATGCGATAAACAATAACTTACTTAATTAATGTCATACATGAGATAATTAAAAATATGTAATTTTTATAATGGATTCCTCTATAATAAAAAGTGTTAAAGATGAAAAATTCAATATAAAAGGAGAATGAACCAGTGGGAATCTCTTTTAAATAATATAATTCATTAACTTATGTTACAAGAGTGATGAAGATGAAAACATATTTTTGGTCCAAATACTTGTCAACCTTGGGCACAAAATCCTGAATAGTGATTCAAATGTTGATGTTGTTCATAATTTACCCGAATTGAATGTAAGAGATGATGATTACTTTAATATTTTTTATAAATGAATTAAGACTAATAAATATCATAAATGAGTAGATATTAAATCTAAAAACCATAAGATATTATTCATTTAGATATATGTGGACCATTAATACATCAGTTAACAAAGGTGGACCTATACGTTATCACTTTTATTGATGATTTCAATCTGTTGAAAAACATCATGATCATGAAGAACAAATCAAGGTCTAATGAATGTACAAAAAATCATTAGAATAGATTATGAGAATTAATTTGTGGTTTTCATAAATATTTTGGGGAAAAATAATGGAATCCAATTAAAAAAATTATTTTCTTGAATCATATCTCAGAAAAGATAGTATCAATCATCAGTATAGTGCACCCTATATTCTGCCACAAAATGAAGTAGAAGAAAGAGTGAACATAAGCTTTGTGAAAATGGGACAAAATGAGTTATATAAACAAAAACTATCAAAATTATATTGGATATTATATTTCAATACTACTATACATGTTCATAATATATGCTTTTTTAGACATCAAACCAACATGACTTCTTGTGAAATGTATTATAACAAGAAACCATAAATGAAATAAATCAATGGTTTTTGAATTCTATGAATTCATAAAATGAAAAAACTATAGTTGGATAAGTTTGATTAAAAATACGAGGAAAGAAATTTCATGGGTAATACTCTGAATGTGGGGGAAGTTAAAAAATATTGGAATAATCATTTAAAAAAGTATGTGTAATCATATGATTTTAAGGTAATTGAAAATCAATGATCCTTAACAAAAGTTTTTGTTAGTTTTGAGGACGATATATTTCGAAAATTTTAATAATAGTGAATGTTACCCAAAACATCATCACCATTATTCGGATGATTTATGCGATAATGAAAGTGAAACTGATAGAAACTATGAGATTTCGTACCATAAAAAACATATTGAATCCAAAATCAATATTGGGAATCATAAGGATTCAGATTATAATATATGGATGTTAATATTAGAAAATATTACATCACTTATCTCAAAACATGAACCAAAATTAGTATCCAAGGATATTCAACATAAATAATCAGCGGATATAATGAATAAAGAGTTGTATCAGATTGAGAATAATGAATCATGAGAAATTTTTCAAAGGCCAGTAAAAAAAATTTAATAGTACCAAGTGGGATCATAGAAAAAATTTGAATAATCATGGGGAATCCTATGAAAAAAAGATATAATTCATTTTTATGGTATTTCACTAGCGGAAGGTATGTATGTTGATTAATCCTTTTCCCCCATTGCAAATAATAAAACTATCCAATTTTTTTGGATGCTCATCAGAATTAAAATGTGAATCATATAATGTTGATTCATCATTCTTAAATGGTGATATTGAAGAAGATGATTATATTGAGAAATATTGGGGGTTTATACCGAAGGAAGATGAAAATAATGATTGGAAATTGAATAAAATATTGCATGGTCTAAAAAAATCTCCATTTTCTTTATATTTGAAGATTGAATTATTTTCTTTAAAATGATGATCTTTTCTAAAGGAAAATTTGATATCAACATGTATGAAAACGTTTTTACTCTAGAACATTATTTTTAATTTTTATATGGCTTCTATAACTTTTGTTGTTGGGGAAGAAAATGTTTTTGATGAATTTGGGGAATAAATGAAGAATAATTATGAAATTTCTATAACAGAAGAATTATATTTCATTCTTGGCTTAAAAGTTCAGCAAAAAGAAATGAATATTTTTTTATCTCAAGAAAATCATACTATGGATTTTGAAAGAAGTTTTTTATGGGTGAATCCAAATATTTTCTAACTCTTATTTTAGTGAGAAAAAAGTTATGTAAATATAATCCAGAATATGCATGAATAAAAAAATAATAATTTCACAAGCTAATTCAATTTCTTAATTACGTTATATATGAAAGTATTGCAATATTTTATATTGTAACATTTTTTTCCATGTATTAAAGAAGTCTTAAAGAATCAAAACTATTTCTGGTAAAGTGGATTATGAGAAATGTAAAAAAGAACAACTTCACATTGGTTAATATACAAAAGAATCAGTGAGATGATGTTTCATGGTTATACTGATACAGATTGGGAAGGAGATGTAATGATAGAAAATCAACTACAGCGGGATCATTTTTCTTAGGTAAATATTTTTTAAGATGGAATAGTGAGAAAAAAACTCAATAACATTGAGTAGAATTGAGTACATACATCTTATTTCTACTAAAGAATTTAATAAATTGTTGTGGACAATAATTCAGATTCACAATTTGAATGTAAAAGTTTCTAAACCATTGAAGATATTCTGTGATAATCAGAGTGCAATTTATTTTTCTATGAAAAATGTCAAACATTCAAGATCATAAAATATTAATATAATGTTTTAATTTTTAAAATAGAATGTCAATACTATAGATTTTTTTTCTAGAATACATTTCAGTATTGAATCATATTTCTGCTATGGCTATAAAAGAAATTATGAATGAAAGGTTTCTTTAACTAAGGCTTCAACTTCATGTTCAACCACACTCATGTATTTCTAAACCTTATAAGGGTTTTACCCCACAATGCACAGGATGATGTTGGCAAAGGGGGATATAGAGAATTCTTTTATTTTTATATAATGTTTTTACTTCTCAATATTTTATGAATTTATATCTATTGGTCTCATATAATGGGGTAAAAATATGAAATGAGAATGAAATAAAAAATTTGATATGAATGAATGGGCAAAAGAAAAATAAAGAATTAAAAGAA
The DNA here is from genome assembly GCA_963277665.1 of Viscum album. NCBI lineage: Eukaryota > Viridiplantae > Streptophyta > Magnoliopsida > Santalales > Viscaceae > Viscum > Viscum album. The sequence continues at coordinate 1,568,236,338 of OY728133.1, read as the reverse complement.
CATTGAGGCGAGTTTATATTATCATGGAAAATATTTCTTTCCAAATAGGGATAAAATTCCCTAAAAATATATAACATTTTCCATTAGTGTGGTGTTCGGAAACTCATTTGAAAAATGCTATATTTTGGTAAAATTAAAAAGAAACATTAGTTGTTAAAAATTAAAGAGTTTTGAAAACATAAGTCTGTTAGAAACGATTTTAATGATTATTGTAAAAAAATACAATGGGTAATCTTGAAGTACATTTTTAATAAAAAAATTGACAATCTGTTATATTTTGTTGACAACTAACATTTTTTTATTATATTTATTTGATTTCTAAGAATAATATACAAGAATAAGATTCATCTACATTATATTGGGATCATCAGGTCTACCATTCAGCTAAAAATGGATCCAACATTATGAGAAAAGTTTATTCCACCAATATGTGAAAATAAGTTTGATCATTCGGTAGAAATCAATACCAACATTCGAAGAAAAATCATATCCACCATTATAAAAAAATTAAAATCTATCATTTAATAACAATCAGTTACACTAGTCTAAGAAAATATGATCCAATATTCTATAAAAATAGAATCCAAAATATATAATATTTTTATTCATAAAATACTTTATTCCTTTTTGGATTAACTATAATATTAGAAAAAATTTTAATCAAATGGGAGTTATTATAATCTATTTTATTAGGATATAGAATTTTTCTAATGGGAGAATTCATAAGCATTATTCACTTCTTATAATATTGGATTTCTATGGACCCACATCAGTTGCTTTGGAAAATATGTAGGTTTTCACATTAAAGTCTAACCTTGTAAATCTCATGAGATTTACTTGGTTTCATACATTTACATGTTCATTTATTTATGAAATGTTTATAAGGAAATAAAACATAACAGGTTGCTAGGGTTACATTTAAAAATATTTTAAAACCTATAAAAATTGATCAATGGATTTACACCCCACAATATCAGTTGTTATTTAATTCTTTAGAACCTCAATATTGATCACGAATTTTAGATTCATGAGATTAAGATGAAGGTTACCCAACAACAAATTAAAAAGGATGGAAATATTCCCCAAAAACTCTATTTATGTATTTAAGTAGTTTCTGTTTTATAAGTATCTCATGTCTGTAACATGAATATTCTTGAGAGGGCTCCCTATGAATTCTATGAATACTACATAGTATAATACTATATTTTAATTTCATGTGCTCAAGGAATTGAAGTAAAACATAATTTTATATTACTAGGATGAAATTATGTCTTGTAGTTTTTGTCCATAGTGATAATGATATATGTTACTAAAACAAGGAGTGACAAAAGGATTATCTGGCCAAAATGATCTGACGTTCCTTAATCATGATGTGGTGAATCATAATCCATGATCTTGGGGTTCCATAGATCAGGAGTAATGAAATGTTGAAAATTAAGGAGTGATAATATTCAATGTTAAAACTTTAGTTCCAAACATGATGTTAAAGTGGCTTATAGGAACAAAATAAGTCTATCTTGAGAAAAAATTCTACATTGGAAGATAGTTCAATTGAGTATAGCTTATAAATATCCATGTTATGTCATATTTTTCATAGTCACAAAAATGTGTCATTAAAATACTAACATTCCATTAATGATAGATTGGTTGTTTATGAATATATGAAATTTCTGTTGAAAAAGTGTTTGATTGGTTGAAGGAATATATATGACTTGTCAAAAAGTCATTAAACTAGTATTGGACATGGAGTGATAAGATACCAACAAAGATTCGACTCATATTTTTGGGAGGGAATGATTTCAATTGTGAGTGGTGGCTAGCCCAGGACAAACGATACAAACTTATTTACTTACCCTCTGGACACTTGAGTGATTCCACATGTAGTTATATTGAATGAGGATACGGTAGAATTCCACTGCTAGAAATTGGAGAGTCCTCACTAGAATGAGAATTTAGTTATCCCATTACATTCATTGGGCATCATGTTTCTATAATATAGTTTAAGACTACCATTTTTCATTGTGTGCTCAAGATATTAACATTTATTATTCTCATACTTGATTTCATGATGTATTCTAGGATTTCCCATTAGTAAGAATGCATTTTATCATTAAATAGCATCAAGCATGATGGGTAAATATTGGTTTGAAGTGGATTGTATAGCTAATTTGTTATAATATGAAAAAGGAGGTAAATGAGGGATGTTTTCCAAAAAAATCCAAATACATGTCGCATTGGAGACACTATCATGATGAAATAGGGAGTGAACATCATGGTGAATTTGTGATCAAGATGGACTAATGATATGGGACCTAGCCATCGCTACGTATTTCACATGTGTGAGAGTTAGTCCTTACATAGTTATAAAACCTATGTTCGTATACTTATGAAGCTGGGAGAAATTACTTCAATAGTGAGGAAATTTTAACAACAAATTTATATCATGATTAATCCCATGTTTATTTAATTTCCCATGACTAAAATTTCATATAATATAGTATGGAAATATACAATGATGTTTAAAATAATGTGATTTGGATGACTTGGTGTACTTTTTGAGGTAATGAATCATGAGACAATAAGAAACATAGTTATTAATATTGCATTTAATTCACATGAAACTAGGTAGTTTATCTCTATACAACTACGATGATGCTGCTATGTTTTTTGAATTCATACACTGAAGACGTGTGTGTCACATATTTTATCATCGTTTTTCATGGAGAATGATTATGTAACTACATGAAATATTTATTATGAACATTGCATTTTTGGGGGCTATTCTATGTTTTCTATCCATCATGATCAATAAAAAATCTCCAATGGATGATACTTTATGTATGGAATGATTTCCCGCCCATTTTGCATACATATTTGGAGGGATTCATTTTGGGTATCATCAGGGTCCTTAAAACCAACACCATATCTCCTTCAATGAATGAGTAGAGGTAAATATTCTTGTTAACAGATCACATGATCAAATTTTGTTGGACTTGAAAAATATTTAGTGTGTTCATTATATTCTAGTCCAGCCTCTCCAATTAATCTAACCACATTTGGGAATACTCATTAATGTATATAATCATTGAGGACATTACATAGAAAGGATAATCAAACCTCATTTTCCCATAGTTTTTCATCCCATAACTCAATGGTTATGGGGTCTCTTAAATGGTTGTGTGGTCCGTAGTCAAGTAGGATGACATGTAATTTAGGATCTTGTTTGGATAAGTAATTTTATACATATATACCATCTTCTGGAGTATATATAATAATTCCTTATTAATGGAATTTATCTATCCATTTGCCTCTACATGATAGTTTGATGAATGGTTGGACATAATTTTATTCACCAAATACCATTTCTACAACTCATAAAAATAAAAAATTGAGTCATTATCCATCATTATTTAAGGATAGAAAACCAATCTAGTGATATTGTAGGAATTAATGAAGCTAATAATGTTCGTTTCCTAGTATTCTTTGAGGGGTAAAACATTGAACACATAGAGAAGAAGTTTGATATATTGAAAATATGCTTGAATATCATGGTTGTGCAATGAGAATGTGGTCCCACAATTTCCATTCCTAAAATATAAAATTTCTTAGTGTATCTGATTGTATGATGTAACTCTAGCTATTGGTGAATTACGTTTTCATGAACCTAGAATGTATGTAATGTTTTGGTAACTTTTGTGCAAACCTTTGACATAATAGTTGATGATGTATTATATTATTATATATTATGATGATTCGACATGTTGAAATATAAAATATTGATCTAATTACTCCAACCCGACTGATGATACATGATTTGATTAAAATTCGGATGGATAAATAAGGTAATGTATTTGAGTATATTGTTTTTACCTTGTAAACATGATGTCTTATTCAAACATAGATGATGAAGCAGTGATCCCTAAATAATCAATGGGTTTAATGAGAGAATCTACATTTATGATTTTTATATTTTCTAAAGATTCATATTCATTTTTAACATTTCTATGATCAATTTTCATGACTAGTGTCATGAAAATTGTAGAAAATTCATATAAATTTGGACTCTATTGGTCAAACTAATTTATGGATAACATTTAATCTACATTTAATTATTTGAAAGTGTTGTTAAGGGTAATTTCTATAATATTATATGTTTTCACCCAAGAGACACATTCAACCATATGTAATTTCCCCACCATATGATAGAATATTATATCTATATTATGGGACTAAAAAGATTCAAAAAAGGCCAAATCAGTGTGAAATGTCTCAATTTTTCCATTAATGAAGTATTTTTTTCATTGATTGTATGAAAAGATAATTTTTTTATGTCGATGAAAAAAATGAATTCCATGAAAAAAATTATGTTTATATCATTTCAAACTACGAAAAAATCTAATTCATATATGAGGTAACAAAATTGATCCCTGAGAATATTGTTTGACTATGGATTTATCTCGCTACACACATAGCCCTACAACATCTATCTAGAATTAGATAGGTTATTCTCACTATAGACTAGCTGGAGAATTTTACATACTATAATGAGATTAAATGCCTAACAATTATCAAGTAATGTTTATAAGATATCAGTAGCAGTTATATTTCTTGACACATACAAGGGTATAAAGTTTCAATTTATAAAGAAAAATATCAATCTTAATACAAAAATTAGATTACCACATCACATTTTCTTGATCAATATCTATCTTATATACCTAATTTATAGAAATAATGTATCAAACTCTTGAGATAATATCTAAGACTCAATGAGTTCTTCCCTATTTTCTATTGAAGAAATTTTGGCATCCATATATGACATCATGGTTGACACTAAGGATAAATGAATCAACATGTTGATTTTATGAGATAAAGGCTTACGCTTTATAGAATGTGGATTCTCTTTCACATTCAATTTAGGAGATAGAGTTAAGGACCTCAATGGATCATCCCACAAAAGGGTAGTTTGGGTTTATCTTACCATTGGTTGGATTGGCCAAATATGTCACCCTACATAACGAGGGTGGTTGGAGAAATTCAATCCTTTGAATAAATTCTTAATAATGATATAATTAGGGAAGTATTTGGAATATGATGTGGGTATCTATAAAATTCTAGGAATCAATGAATATATATTCTACTAGTTTCTATAGTATTTAATGATTGGTTAGGGGCATGGCTAGAATTTTGGATTCTTTTAAAACTACATCCTCCAATGTACCCTGGGCCCATGTGGCCTCTCCCTAATATTCCATAATCAATATATAGGAACCCAACATCAAATACATTCTCATATTAAAAGATGTATTCTACTAAATAACTAAAATTAATTGGACGAAAGATTAACTTGTTGACTGATAGGGGTATTTTTTGGTTGAACATTTCTGGTGGATTATTTTGGAAGGGCAGTTCACATTTATTTGATTCTAGATGCATAATTTCTAACAAATTCCAAGACATAATTAGCCTTGGAAAATTATTCCCTTCTCATTTTCCCCCTTCCACTTGTAAATATAGATTTTTGAAAGAATATATTATGTTGGATTGTATTGCAGAATTATTTGGGTATGTCATATCTAAATTTCTAAAGAAAATTTATTTAACTAAACTATTCTTGGAAGATGGAATGATATATTTTTATTGTATTTCGAGTCATATGATTTATAATATTCTCTACACCCTCAATATATAATTATTTTTATTCACCTTCATATCAAGGGCTGCAGCAAAAACATAAGTTGCATGTGATGGTGATTTCTCTAGAATAACATCCATATAGACTACCATTTTTTGAATCATTTTTTGGAGAAAAAATATTCAGGGATTTTTTCCCCAAGAAACTTCTGATATGAAGAATAATCTTGTTTTTTATCTTGAACTACATGGTTAGACTGCCTTTTCTATGTCATTAATAGTAATTAATTATAAATAGCTATTATAAAGGTATAAAAGGCTTTCAAATCATGCAATGAATATGATTTACACATTCATTAGTTGGATTGATTTTTCCTTGGTCCCCTCCATTCATTCTAATGCTGTTGTGTGTTTTTTTTATTCCCATGTGGTACAACAATATTTGGTGTAGATTTTGGATCTTGAGCCAACATATAGGTTATCTTAAGTGTGCCAAATGTAGCCTCTGACTTCCCCAATATGTTTCCCAAAGTTTTTGGAATAATTTTTGAATTGAGCATCATTCTCTACAAGAATATTCTTTTCATTGAGAAATTTCAGTGAGATCATGAATCACACTCATATTCCTTATAATTTTAAGTGGATTTTACAATTAATCACATAGGTTCTCTATATATAGAATATTTAAATCATATTGGGGATGTAGTAGGCCTATGGTGTTAGTCAACCCCATCCAACTAGAATTGAATTACATGACTCTAATATTCTCATATTGAATGTAGTTTGAGATCCCATGGTATATTAATTATTTTAGCATTGAGAAGAAGTGAATTAAAATTTCATAATGGAGATATTACCATCCCATAATTTACTAATCTAGAAAATTAGTGCACCATACGAAGGTTATGCCTTGAAGGGATTTCTAAAAGAATCTATGCAATACTGCTTCTTGTTTTGAAGGGGTTCCCATCATGGGATAATAATTGAATACAAAGTGTGTTACCTGATTATCTTGGTCTCAAGATACATTGAATATTAGAAACTTGTAAAACCCAAAATTTAATGGGGGTGGGATGTTGGTCGCCCCTTCAGGGTAAGGCTAATATTGTAAATCTATAAGAACACACCATTCCATGATAGATTCTGATCAATTATCCAATGTTTTTATGGTGCTAAAATTTTGATGAAGATTTTTTTGAATAATATAATATATGGGTGAAGTAATATGTTGTTAATGATGCACTAGTGCTGCCTGGTTTTTTTGAATGAAATCTGATAGTGGACACCTTTTAGGGGTTCACCTGAACCAGTTTTAGTTTTTCCATATTGGTGGGAATTCATGATATATTTACATGACCATGTATAGTTAAAATGACTTAATTGGAATAATTTTTGGAAGTTTTCCAATAACTACATTATTTATATTTTCTTACCCTCATTTATATGGTACAATAGTAAGAATATCATGTAAAGGCACTTATAATTAAGAATTGTTTTTGGAATACATCCTTGTAGATGTTCTATGTATAGTTCTTTCTACAATTTCTCCTCTTACATCCAATAAGAAAATATTGCTTTCAGTATGAGGGCTTCAACATCATTTGGATGTGGGATTTATGTGGCATTTCCATTATCATTTCCAATGGTTATTTCTCACTGAAAAGACATCCGTGGATTAGATGGGGGAATCCACAGACTTATGGAATGATTCTTATTCTTTCTATGTACACCTCCATCATTTTCATCAATGAGTAGTGTGTTCTAAGTGGATAAATCCTCTCATTTCTATTCTGGGTTTGTGTTATCTATAATTCCATTTGATGAGTTGACTCCGATGATATGAACCAACAAATAATACAACATTTGTTTGATATTAAATGTCAAAGTATATGGTAGTTGTTTGTTCCTTTTACTTGACTTATTCATTAGTTTCATAGATCCTCATTGACTTGTTGGTGAATAGTGACATATAGGAAACCATCACACAACATGATCGAACATGTACATTTAAATAATTTAAAGTCCTGAGGTGGGAAAAATTGGGAGAATTCATTATTTGATGTTCCCCCCAATTGAGAAAAGATAAATTTATATTGAGGTTATGGATGAGGAAAAAATTCCCCATGGAAACTGAGACATAATTACCCCCATTCCTCTATTTTCATGCCATTACACACATTAGCCAATTTTTTAGAGGCAATTTGTGAAAATCATTTCCTAGCCCTATGGGTTGGCGCTCACCAAGTGATGTATATTATATTGGCCTTATAAATTTACACATATTATAACATGATTTTAAGCATAACTAGACTTCCAATACCAACAAGGGATATATAATTTTTAATATATTTGGAATATTAATAACATAAATTGAAAGCATTAAACCAATATTAAAAATCATTTATCTAACATTCATATTATCTACCAAAACTCTTTGTTACCATAAATCTACATAGGATAACCATGTGAATAAATGAAAAAAAGTATAAGGTAAAAATACCTGTAAGGGAATAAAAAATGAATAAAGCATATAACATTATTTAGACAGTAGTACATAAAGACCTAAAAAACATGGAACAAAAATAAAAATATGGATGCATAACATACAGAATATGGGTTCATTTAATAATGGAATTAAAATAATGATGAAGAAACATAAAACATAACATAATAATTTTTCAAGGATCACATCACATAGAGGAAAATGATTCATGTCTAACCACAAAGACCACAGCACATAGAACATTAGTTAAGAATAACCACCATGAAAGTTGCAGATGGAGAATGAGTTAAGGGAAACCACTAAGACCATTTCACAAGAAGTATCATGTGGTAAAAAATTAACCAATTAATTGGAGAATAATCTTCCACAAAAATAATCAAATAAATGGAATCAAACAAAAACATAAAGGTTACTTGTGGATAAATATGGTACCAAAATCATGTTAAAAGGAATATCAAAATGAAATATCAAAATGGTTTCCATGAATGAGTGGAACTAAAATGTACATGAATATTAATAATGGGATATTCTCATAGATAATGATAATTTATTTCAAATAGAAATGAAAACATGTGAAAATGTGTTTCTAGGCATTAAAAATAAATAATTTTAATGTGGTTTAAAGAAATTATTAAAGAGTATTTAAAAAGGGAAAAGTTATGTAAAACTATAAATGAAACAATATATATTTTCATGATACTATTAGTGACTTTATAAACATTATATTTGCTTAAGACATATTATATAGTGTGCATGAAAAATGTGAAAGTAATCTGGAAGTTCCCTTTAATCAGGTTTTCATATCGATAAGAATTGAGATAAGATTTTTTAATATATATATTTCACCAAAAAAGAAGTAGGTACTGATATCGATACACAATTATAGAATATATACATAAAATTTGTAATTATTATATTAAAAAATTAGAGTTACATTGGCTTAATGAATGATAAAACATAACCCAAAGGAATAAATCAGGGTTTGTAGATAATCTATTAACTTAGGTCTGAATGTGTAACAGTAGATATTAATTTCCTTCATAAAAATGTTAAATTAATTAATTAATTAATTAATAATATTTTAATAATTTATTTTATTTACTATAATTTTATTAAGTTTATTTGGGGCATTTTATTGGATATGTTTTAATATATCAACATTTGAGAGTATTGGTTTCCTTGGTTTTCCGGATTAGTTTACTTCTTGAAATGCCTTGAAAATCATGTAATATGCAACTGGTTGAATAGAATTGATGCAATATTTTATTAATGAAAATCCAAAAGAATAAATCGATATACAATTTATTTGTTAATTTGGGGTGACAATGAATCATTATATAATATGTTAGTAATAATCATTTAGACTATTTTGATGGGTTTTTGATATTCAAAAACGTGTTTTGATTTATTAATTAATATTATGTATATAAAATGGTTCTAAAAGAATACATAAGTTATAATTTATATATTATAATTTGATTAAACCTTTAAAAATGATTTTACGATAATCTTTGAAGTTGGTAAATGCAATTGAAATCTCATCATCTATGAATGTAACAAATTAACACATTTTGAAATATGTATTAATTTTTATATAAAATGGGGAATGGAAATAAATGATGATGAATTATTCCATTAACATTTTAAAATTAAAATATACATATGATTCTACAATATTAATGTCACTAGGATAAGGGGTGGTTGGCAGATAATAATAATCATAAATTCATTGAAAAGAAATTAAAATAATGGGAAAATTGAATTTACTACTCAAAATTATCCTCCTTGAGAACAACCATAAGGAAAGGGGTTTGGACTTTTGATGATACCATGGGCTCCTATGTGTGTGGAAGAGAATTGGGAATTGGACTGGGAATATATTGGATATTATTCAATTCTTTAGTGGAGTGATGAAATGAGGTGGTGAGGTATTATATTTATAGTGCAGAAGAGGGTTGTTTTCTAATTAATTTATTCGTTAGTTTATTATTTTCTCACAAGAAATGAAATAATGATAATTCTAGGAATAGATACAGTATATAGGGAAGGATAATAAGAGATTATAGTTCATACATCAGTGATTAATCAATGAATATTTTATTTAAATTATTATGTATATAAAATGTAAATTTCCATATTTTACTATTCATGGAAAATTCAACTATTTTAGAAATTTCCAAAAAATTCTACCCAAGCCATTTATCAACATTTAGAAATTAAAAATTGACTCCATTTTATAAAAATATTTTTTTAATATGAAAATTTTATTTTTTAATATAATCGTAACTTATTTGGAAAATACAAATTTTAAAATTTTAAAGTATTTTATAAAACTCTGAAAATTTAATAAAACCCTCATAAAATTATCTTACAATCAAATGAAAAAAAATTTATTATTAAAATAATGTATCATTTAGATAAAATATATTTATCATAAACTTCAAATTTAACATTTATATTTTATTAAAATATCATCAAATAAATTATAATTTCAAAAACATTTATTTACTTACACTTTGATATAATTATATTATATTTTCATTTATAAGATATTTTATTTTTATTTATACCATCAATGAAAAGGATACTACTCTATTGGCCAGTTATCTATTAATAAAGATCATATTACTATTCGAATGGTAAATTACTATTCAATAAGTATAGGTTTCTTAATTTATATAAATACCTCTTCTTTAATTCACCATTCATTTATAATGTTTTTTTTGTTTTACCTATATTATTTTATCAGTTTTATATAACATAAATAATATTAAGAAGGAAATTTTCATTAATAATGTTTTTGTTCATTTCATTCATCCCCCTTATCATATTTCACACTTATAATTTAATTTTACAATGAATGGGGAAAAGGATGAGAGTACTTATCTATCATTGATTTATCCTATTTCTATATTTCTATATCATATGTATGGTTTGGAAATAGTACTTTGAACAAGTTAGTAGTCTATTTCATTGAAGATTTTCTCTATATTATAAGATCTTCACTGGATTCTTTGTGTAAGTGATATCATTCTCCAATTATATCATCTCATAATATAGTTCATGTTCATTAAGTGGTATGCACTACCTCATGTGGGATATGTTGAATATATCATGTACTTGAGATAGGGATGGTGGATGTTCTAGTAAATTTGTTATAGCTGAAAACATGATGAATAATATCCAAGGGGTCAATATACCTTGGAATTAGATTTCCCTTCTTCCAAAATCTTAGGATCAACATCCATGGTAACAGATAGGGGAATACCATGCCTCTGACCTTAATCCATAGAACACTTAAACAATTTTAAGTATAACACTTTTCTAGACTTTGGGAAACCCAGATATACTATTGAATGGTTTTCACCTTTTTAAACCATTTTTGACTATTTCAGGTTGTAGAATATAATGTACAATGACTTCATCCTTTGATACTGGTGTACCATATATTTTCCAAATAATTCATTCATATGGAACAAATTGGATGCTTGAGTTAATACTATTATTATATTATAACTCACCCAGTGGAAGATTTTGCTCCCATCATCCTTTGAATTCATAAAAAATTATCTCTACATGTCTTCTTGTGTCTAAATTTTCCAATCCTATTTGAAATGTTATTGAGAACGATAATCCATAGAGATGTTCTGTATAGTGTTTATAGAAAGTTTGAAACTTTTCTAGAATGTGGAGGTGAATATCAAATCTCAATCAAATGAAATATCAAATTGTAATACATATAGCCATTCCTGTTTTTTTATGTATATCCATTCAATTTTCTATAGTTACTTTTCCACTCAAATGGTGATAATGTAAGATGTATTTGTTAGATATTCCATAAAAAACCCCAAAATGTACTGTTTCATTTTTATGTCTTTGAAGGATTACTAAAAATGGACATGGGGATTTCTTTCTATTTCCATGATTGTATTAGCAATGGTTATATAATCACCATATACTTTTATCATTCATACTTCTCTTACTGAAGTGCCAAGAAATTTGATGAATATTCGATTATCTAATTATTCATATTGTCTAACCAATAGTTTTCTTGGAGATATTGTTGAATCTTTGTGCTCCCATGTTGAATAGAGATGGTTGAGATATGTGAAACATTCATATGATCATTCTTTATTTCTGGATATTATGGTACACATATTCATGAATCAAATCTCATTACTCCTTCCACATCCATTTTTTACTATTAGGCTTTCCCATTACAGAGGGATTTCACGATTTTCTAAATTTACACATCATTATATTGGTCATCCATTATTTTCTCCATGAGGGAGGTTTGAGAAATCATTTGAGAATGTATTGATGATGTTCCTTCATTAAATATTACCATCTCCATACTTTCCACATCTATAAAGATTATATCCTTTTCAATTCAAATCATTGATAAAGATGATAGATCCTTTCTATATAGAGCATCCACTACCTTATTTTACCTACCTAAATGGTAGTGGATTGAGTATTTAAAATCCCTTTTGACCTATATCCATCTTCACTAGTTCATATTAATCTCTTTATGTGTGAATATTTATTTTACACTCTTCTGATCCATGTATATCTCTAACATCTCTATATATAGATAATTTCTCTATATTTTCAACTCATAGATCATTTATTCCAACTCTATAACATGGATGAGATAATTTTGCTCATTAATTTTAAACATTCTTGAGATATAAGATATCAATTTATGATTTTGAATTAGTACACAACATAATATATTCTTTGATGAATCCATGTGCAACATAAAGAGATCCCCATTTATTGATAGTGTAAAAATTGGTGCAGTGATAATCCTATTTTCATCTCTTTAGTGGCATATTCTCATTGATGGGTCTAGAAAAACATTTATCCCTTGATATTTATCATTGTTTGTTATTTTTTCTATATTAAGATGTTCTTCAAAAATCTCTCTTCAAACCAAGATAATCCTCGGGAAATAAGGATATAAATTACAGTTGTTAGAATGGTTGAATCTTCAATTACCTTTGTCTTTGTAGTGTCCATGGATATTCCTTTAGTGGTTAATAAATTATCTAAGAATAATACATTCTATATTCTGAAATCACATTATTTATACTATGAAAGAGGTTTATTCCTTTGAAAAGTCGTTAGAAATGTATTCATATCCTCCACAAATTCTTCTATTCCCAATGAGTATATTAAAATATCATTAATAAATTCCTCCAAAAATACATCATGGAAATCTATAAAAAATATATTCATTAAAACCTTGATATATTTATAGAATTAGTGATTTAAAAATGAATCATTATGTGCTCCATGTTCCCATACATTTATGAAATATATTTCATAGGAATATCATCTCTCATCACTATTAATTTGTGATATCCCAACTGAAGATCCACCTAAGAGAAATAAATGGACCCACATCATTGATAAAAAATTAATATATTAGTTGTAGGTGATAATTTTTTTACATCATGATTTTATTTTACTCGTCATAATGAATAGATATGCACGTTGATCCATCCCTCTTATTATCTAACAGGACTAGTGCATCCCACGGTGAATCATTCAACAGTATGAAACCATTTACAATATTCTCTTGTAAATACTACTTTAATTATTATAAATCAGTGGTCGAAATTATATAAGTTTTCTTAATATTTTAATAGATACATGAAATGTTCAATTGAGAACATAACGTCTAGGTCCAGTGGAAGACTAGGTAATTCATCTATTAACAAATCAGTATAGTCACTCACAATGGGATTTATTCAAGCATGATCCTCTACTATTTCTCGGTCATTTGAGATAGACATAATTTCTCATAATGAAAAAATATACATAGATGAGACAATTATTCTAATGTATATTCAACCCCCACCATACATTTTTAATGAACTCTAGGATGTCTCGGAATGTGAAGAGTAAAATTCCATTCCCGAAGGTTGATATTTTCTTTGTATAAATCAATTCAATATACTCCAAATATAGATTAAAACACAAACAATGGATGTAAGACAATATTTTATAAGAGTATCAGTCTATAAATATTATCTAGGGTGGAGTTATAGACTTTGGATGCAATAACATCCCCATTTTGTATTTCGAAATATAACACAACTACAATATTTTTATGTGGTACTTAAATAGTTTTACTAAACACGAATGTTATAATAGAAATTATAAATAAAGAATAAAATACTATCTTCTATATTCCTAAATGAATAACCATAATACCTATCACTTCATGATTTTTGGGATCCGTTCTAGTAGTATTGATAGCATATTTCATTATTTAATGCTTTGGAGATAGTTTTTGTTGATTTACTCCAACATCCCCTGGCATAGGGAAATGGTTCAATGAATTATAATCTTATGTTTAGTTGTAACAATAAAATATAGTATAATATATGATCTGAATAATCCATTATTATTCAAAATTAGTGGGAATTTTCATTTATTTTCTACAGTTATTAGCTTGATACCCTATCTCCCATGTTTAAATCATTTCCTAGTTCCCTATCAATATTTACAAAGACGGGTATTCCCAAAATGTTTACTTATGGGATATTGGGTTTTCATTCCATCAATGGATTTATCTATTGATCCTATCATATGAGACAATATTTTTGCTTCATATCCCTAGGCCTATGAGATTGGTGAGTATATAATCTTTATTTCAACCTTAAGGTCACAAAGGACAATCTCCTCATATAAATAAAATAAATGATTCAATGATGACATTCATTTATGTGGAGTTGGTATTATAAAGAGGACATCCACCATTATTTTGTGATCATGACAAATCCAGATTAAAATCATGTTACTCATGTGATATTTGCTTGATATGCCTTTATATACTCATCATAATATTACTTCATACTAAGGACCTCCATATCTATCAAACAATAGAGTGTTTGGGGTAAATATTTATTAAATATATTTTATTCAAATCTCTACATTCCATGGAATAAATTTACTCATTGGAAATTTTTTTCTTGATTAGTTTACACCATTGATCTGATTATCCATCAAAATAATATACCATCAACACAAGTTAATCTTTTTCTGAGAACTGGAGGACAAAAAATACATTTTCAATATAGTTAATCCATTTTATCTTGATGATGTGATTAGAATATCCACTGAGGATTGGAGGAATCTGTATTAGGAAAGATTCAAACACAAAATTCTCTTTATTTGTAGAAGGAGGTTGTTCCATATGAATCATGTTATTAAATAAAAATTATCATTTTGAGAAAGTAGTGTCATGATGTTTTGACAACCCATTACCATATTTTATGACTTATTATAAGGGACATCACCAAATTTACTTTTACATTTATTGTTGAAATGAGTTATTCTATATCCATTTAGTAACTAAGAAATATAAATTAAAATTGGGGGGATTAAATACATTGTTAATAGGTATAATAAAAGGAATCATTTAAAATATAATAGTAAAATTATAATGGAAATGAAAATATTATCATGTGATATAAGAAGTATTAATCAGTGTTACCCATGTTGATAGAACTATTTTTAGGGTTCTTACTAATGTTCTACAGTCCTAATTTCAAAAAATAACTAGATTAAGATTCTAAGACAACTTAAAACTCAATAAAGTGTTTAAATACTTGAAAACATGATTTTAGGAATAATTAGACATCCAATTCAAACCATGTATCATAAATTTTAAACTCTCTAGAATAATAGATACATAAATTGAAATCACATAACCAAAATAAAAACTACATTTATTAAATATTCCAAATGAACTTTTAACAATAATTGAGCCCTTACATCTATATAGGGTAACCTAGGGAATACCTAATTATTGAGATGAGAAACAATCCTAGTAAGGGAATTTACATAAGAATAATAAACATCAAATGGGACAGAAGGAAAAATTTGATGGAATGAAATAATTCACCGATCATGAATAAAAATATAGCTGCAAAACATATAGAACATGAGACTATAAAATCATTTGATCATAGTAATGTGGAAGAAACATAAAACATGATAGAAGAATGAATCAGGATCATTGGAAATAGAGGATCTTGATTCATGGATAACCACCAATATTATTTCAGATTTACTAGGTGTTAAGGAAATCCACCAAGTTTGATGCACCTGGAGCATGAGTCAAGGCTAACCACCTAGACCATTACAAATAACATCTCATCAAAAAAAATCCAATGAATTGGACCACTACCTAGGATCTCTTAGTATAACATGTCCATGAATATGTGTTCCACATAAAGAATCATACATAAGGAATAAATATAAATATAAGAGTTAAAATTGGAAATGATTAGGGGTCATTGTCATATCAAAATGCATATTAAAAAGGAATATCATAATAATGTCAATGAATATGTATATTTAAATCATAAAAGGTGGTTAATAAGTGAAAATATTAATATATCATGATAAGTGATGTCAAAATTATGTAAAAAGATTAAAAAAATGTATTTTGAAAAAATTATAATTAAACCATTATTGTGTGGTTTAAGGAAACTATTAAAGTGTATTTAAAATAGAAAAAGTAATAAATTTTTATATAAAACAATAAATGATCTATTATATATTTTCATGATAATATTATTTATTTTATAAAAGTAATTATGGATTAAAATATATTAAATAGTGTTCTTGAAAATGGGAAATTAATCTAGAGGTCCCCTTTAATATGGTATTCTATTGAGAAATATTGAGAAAGGAATTTTATTTATAACAATTATTTCCTCATAAAATAAGGATTGATAGATTTAGATACATGATTTTAGAAAATATAAAAATAATATATATATATATTATTAAAATAAATATGATTTAAATTGGGGTAAATAGAGATAAATATTAACTTGACGGAAAAAATGAATGTTTGGAGAGAATATAATCTTTTTTTATGAATGTGTTATACATTAGATCTTAATGACTATAATAATCAGATTCACTTAATTAAATAATTAATTGATAACCATTTATACAAGTATTTTATTTATTATAGTTTTATTAAGTTCATTTATGACTATTTTAATAGGTTATGAGATTCAATTTCATTGTTCAGCAGTGTTGGTTTCCATGGGTTTCCTGATCAGTTTACTTGAATACATGTATGAAAAATCATGAAATAGGTTAATAGTTTCATTAAATCAAATTTATATTTTATTAATGAATTAATAATATTACTAAATGTTCATATATGTCATATGGTAAATTTTGGTGAGGATAAATTAATAGATAAGATATTAGTGATAATCGTTTAGATTATTTTGGTGGTTTTTCAATTATCACACACTAGTTTTGTATTATTAATTAATATTATGTATATAAGATGGTTATAGAACATTTAATATGATTTAGTACATATATTATAATCGTATATGACCCTAAATATGGCTTTAGGTTCATCTTTTAAGGTGGTAAAGGAAATTTAAAACTCTTCAACCTTAAAGGTTTTGAAAGAAATTAAAAACTCTTCATCTATGAAGGTGAAAAATTAACACATCACTAATGATGTTTTCATTTTGTTTAAAAGTGGATGAGAAATAAATGATGATTAATTATTACATCAACATGATAAAATTACACTATATATATATGATAATAGAGTTTTCATGACAATTACAGAAGGGGAGGTCAGGATAAAATAAGAAAAGAAATGAAATAGAAAAGAAAGTAAAAGAAAATGAATGTGGATTTTACCTCATGAATTCATCCTCCTTGAGACCCATGATATTGAAAGGGGTTTGGACTTTTATCAAGACCAATGGATTCTAAATGTGGGATTAGTGAAATAGAAAAATGATTGGATAGATTTTGGACAAGATTTGAGGCTTCAAAGGTGTTAGGAAAAGAGTTTGAGTGGGGTGGTATTTATAGTGTTGGAAACAGTGGTTTAATCAATAATTTTTTCATTATTATATTATTTTTCTTCAGGAAAAAATAGTGATTATTCAATGAAATAATATCTTAATTACATAAGGATAACTATAGATTAATTTTATTACAACATCAATAACTCAATGAATATTTTCATTAACATATAATGTATATATACTGTAAATTACCATATTTTAATATAGATCTAAAATGAAACTATTTTACTAAAAAAATCAAAATAATTATTTTTTAATGTGTATAATTCAACCATGGACTCAATTTTATGAAAATAATTTTATGAATATTATATATTTAATTTTTTTTATTAAAATCATTATATATTGTGAAAATGCAAATTTTAAAATTATAACTTATTTTATTACAGTATTAATAATTAATATATGTGTCATTAAATTATCTTATCATAATATGAAAAAATAATATTGATTTATGACTACATTTTAGGTATATAGGTATTCTTTTATATCATTATATTATTCATTAAATTGAAAATAAATATTTATGGTTTCATAAAATATCATCAATTAAACAATTTTTCCTAAAACATTATTTACTTATATTGTGTTTTAGTATTCTATAGTTTTTTTATAACATAGATGAATTTTATTTATAAATTCATGGGTGATGTTTCTATTCTATTGACAAGTATAAATTTACAAAGTGTTATACTACTATATCAATGGTCCAGTAACTATTCTATTGGTATAGGTTACATAATTTATAAAAATACATATTATTCCATTCATTAATCATTTGAAATGTTTGAATTTAATTCTATATTGGATTTTATGAGGTTTATACTAGATATCACAATTATATGAGTGGAATTTCGAATAATATAATAATGGGTCATTAAACGGTGGATATTGATACTCTCGATGCTCTCTTAATATTATTCATTCTTTTTAAAGCATGATCTAGCTAAATTGAATGACAATCACTTAGGTCTTCTAATTTTGTGGATAGTATTAGTGCCTGATGATTGGATTCTCCTAAGTTATATGACTTCTTTAAAAATATCGGTTTCCATGTTTTGTTGATTTTTGATATCTCACTCTCGTCAGACCTAATGTCTTTGGGACATACTCAAGGATACATCCATCTTAGTGTTCCATATTTCGTAAGTGAGGGTATTTTCAGTAGATTACCCTAGAGAAATTAAAATTCATGTTTTCACCTATGATGTATTTTTATAACTAGGGAATGGTATGAAATATAAAATTCCATGTTTACCACATCCTCAAATATAAACATCAGGTGGTGTATCATGGGATTCATGAGGAAATTTATGAAATTTGTTGGGTCTTGATAGTTAAAGATCATTCATTTTCTACTATAATCATGGTTACTGTGAAGCTCAAATGTATTATATGCTAATTTAATGAATAATTTCCACAATAAATTAACGTGGTATGCATACCAATTGAATAATAAGAATGATACATTCAAATATCAAATAGATGTCCATATATTTAGATGGATGTTGTGCGCACACTATTCTAATAGAACCTATCAAATGCTAAAATGATAGGTAGATGAGGGTCAAAATGTTATTGGTATATTAGTCCTGACTAGTTGTATTCTGAAAAGTAACAAATTTTATTTCTTCTACTATAAATTCCACTATTCGATTATCCCAACATTGGCAACGCATGGATTATAACTGTCATGTAGTTGGGGAATACATTGTTTCTTTGGAATCTGTATATTATAGAGAAGTTTGTAGGATTATGTTTTCCTCATAACAAATCTTAATTGAGAAAAAATGTTTTCTATCATTGATATGGTATCCAAAATTATTAATCCCAACAGTACATATGCCTTAGAAAATGAGGTCATTTTTATACATAATCCAATAATGGGAAGACCTTCTTCTTGATCAATATACAGATAAAGAGGTGGGTTATTGTAGATATCATCATGATATAATCTCTCTTAATTGATTATTGTAATGACCCAAAGATACATTAATGGAAAATCCTTCTTGATCTTATTAAATGTATCTTTATATAAAATGTTTTTATAAATTGTCAACATAATTGGTTTTATGATAAGAATTTTGACCGTTAATTTTATAGCCGTTGAATAGTGATCACATGATTAGTATAAATATAGGT
Organism: Viscum album; assembly: GCA_963277665.1. NCBI lineage: Eukaryota > Viridiplantae > Streptophyta > Magnoliopsida > Santalales > Viscaceae > Viscum > Viscum album. The sequence continues at coordinate 1,568,216,187 of OY728133.1, read as the reverse complement.
CTTTAACACATCCAATTTTACATAGACAAAGGAAGAAATGTCCTCATCCAGTAGAATTGCCCCATACAATGCCCATTTATTGGAACTTGGAAAAGAGGTGGCATCCTTGGGCTTCCCTCTTGACCAAGCCCAAGTTGAGCTTCACCATGTCAAGCTCGAACGGGGCCGTCTACGGGGGATGTGGAAGTTGATATAAATTACCACTCGAGCGATGTTATCCGAGCCACCCCAAGAGTCTGTCACCATCTCACACCTTACCCTTAGGTCTTATGCGGCTGTTTTAAGGGGTTATTTAACTAATCGATAGTACTATGTCCATGTACATTATTTTTGTATATAATAATGAATATAATTTCTTTTCATTATTATTACATTGTAAATAGTTTTTAAAGTACAAATGGTGTTTGTAGTTATTATTTAGTTAAGAAATAAATTTTATTAAATTAAAGGATTTTTGAATTAAATAATAGTTTAATAAAATATTGTTATTATTATTATTATTATATTAATTTTATTATATACAAATGATCATATAATTTTATAAATGAAATTATAATTTTTATTAAGGTTTGAAAGCCATTTTTGTCAAAACTCGTGAATTTTTTGTAAATGTCGGTTTTTATTTTAAAATTAAAAAATAAAATATTTATAAAATTATTTAGATAAAATAAATATTATTTTTGGAATGAGGATGTCAAAATTATCCAATAGTGAATTTTTCATAATTTTCTAAGACAGTCAAATTTTTGAGTAAAAATTAAATAATGTTTAAATATATAATGTGTTTTATGACATCATAATGACCATATAATGATATAATAAAATACTATAATCTATATTTTCGGCCAATATATGTTTTACCATTAAAATAATATGATTTTGGGTTTGTTTGGTTAAATTTTCAATGTATTAATGGACCCCTCAAGACTTACTAAACACCTTGTATTTTTAAATTTATTTCCATTGGAGTGTGACTCACCTCCACATAAGCAACCATAATAATTTAAGAAGTGCATACTTTGGCCTTATAAAATAATGTTTTCCACTTCCCTTTTCAAAAAACCATGGGCAAAAACCATGAGATGGTTTGTGGTTTGGATTAATTTAATATAAGGGGTCTCAAACCTAAATAATAATGAATTCCCCCACCTTTCCTATAAAAACCCACCCAAGCTCCCACTTCCTCCTCAATAAAAGCCTTTAGAGTTTGTCCAACCTCTTCCCTACTCTCTCTATAATCCTCCCAAGGTTCCCCAAGATCCCAAGAAGCCTCTCACAAGCCTCTCTCTAGCCTTTTAAAGCACACTTCCCAGTAAGGGTTTTTTAAACCTTCCTCATTTTTGTCCAATATTCTTTAAGTTGTTTTGACCTTTTAATTTCAATTATGAATGTTGGGGTATGGTTTTGAACCACCCTTAAACTGCCCTCTTTATGTTTGAATGATGGGAGACTGTTTCTCTCTCATTAAATGCCTCCCATTTACACCCGTTACTATGCCGAAATTCTGAAAGGAACTTCACTCTCCTCTTTTACATTCATGCAAAACTTCTGTATCATGAATCTAAATTCAATTACAATTTTTGGGACATGTATCTATAAGACCTCCTTACTTTCCATTACATATAAATATGATGAGGAACCCCTTTCTCTCTCATTATCCATTTTTATAAATTCTTATGTCACGCTGTTATGCTACCGAAATCGCACCGATTTTCTAAGACAATGTCATTGTGTAGTGAATACCATGCTCATTTCTCAATCAAGGGTATTCACCTTTATGAGCAATAACTTATTTACTATAATGTTTCATGTATGAATTCCACATTCCTTTATCGTGGAATAAATTAATATGTTTTATGAATCCTTGTTTTATGATCCATGTGGCACACTTATGCATGAAATGAAATGTTTAAAAGGGTGTGCCCTTATAGAGCTCCAATTCATTGGGTAATTTATAGTATCATGATATGTCATGTGCAATGAGTTTTGAATCATTCAAATTAAAGTGCATCGAGGGTTTACTCATGCTTCATGTGCAATTAGGATTTACTCATGCTCCTTGTCCAATGGGTCTTGGCTCATTCTAATTCCATGTTAAGTGTTGTATCCACATTTCCATGTTATGATTATCTTGCTTTATCATGCCTTTATGTTCATGTTTTTCTTATGATCTATTGATATGCCTATTGTCTAACATGTATTGTACTCCTCATTTTATTCCATGTGTATTCCCTTACTGGGCTTTATATCTCACCCTTTTCTTATACATGTCCCCAGGTTATCCCATGCAACGCTATGTACGAGGGAATATAGTTTTCATGTAATGGAAGATTTCAATAAAGATGTTGTATTTCATGTTTAAAGTTTTTATGTAATGATCTTAAGCCCCAAAGACAATAAAACTTTCAATCTTCTTTATTGTATCAAGTGATGCTTTATGTAATAAATCATGTTTAAGTTGTAATAAAAAGAAAAGTTGTCATAGTTTCTATCATAGGCTAGGTTTGGTTATTTTTTTGGATTAGGATTAGAAAACCCTAGTAAAGCCTTAAATACAAGACTAAGTATAATAAAAACGTTCCTATGTTCTGGTGAGTATTGGGTAAGTGGGTTATCAAGAAAATACATCCCTGTCTAGATACGAGCATGTAGAGGCGGCTCTGGCACAGTTGTATCCTAGGGGTAAAACCTGAAAACACTACTTTGAGCTAGACTCGAACGAGAACTAGTGCACAACAACGGGCCTTCCTACACTCTTGGTTATGACACTCCAGGGGGATATGCTTTGGTAAATTCACAAGCTTAGTATGAACCCTTATTATGGAAATTAAAAAAATTCCCCTAAGAATATATGTTAGAAAGTAGATAATGAAAAGCCTAGATTGAACTCTATAGACTCATGAGTTAAGGAAATGAACGTTTATTTATAAGTAATCTACTTTTGTATTTGGATTACCCTTTATTTATTAACCCTATCTTTCCTTTTATTCCTGCCAATGGTGGGTAATAGAAGGACTCGGGCTAGCAACCGTTGTGAAGATCAGTGTGATGACTGTACTAATGAGATGCTCAATCCAATGGGAGCGGGAATCCCAAATATTGTCATACTTCTCTATCGGCTAACTCAAGTTTTTAATAGAGACACGGGTCAAGAGGAATGTTCAACCCCCCTAAGAAAGAACAAGTCGATATCTAGATCTTCATGAGACAAAGGCCTCTTACGTTTAGAGGATCATCTGAACCCACAATCGCTGAACAATGGATCAACTCCATTAAAAATATCTTCTCCATCCTTCAATGTTCTGAAAAAGAGATGTTTCTCCTAGCGGCTTATCGTATGGAGGGTGAAGCTGATCAATGGTGGACGTTGATAAAAAATACGAAGCCTGAGGAGGAGATCGAGGTGTTGGACTGGAAGGATTTCCATAAGATGTTTTTCGATAAATATTTTCTGTGCACCCTCCGGCTAAAGATGGAAAGGGACTTCCTTTCCCTCAAGAAAAAAGATGAAGAATCTGTTGGAGCGTATGAGGCAAACATCAAAAGGCTTACACGATACGCTTCAGTCTTGGTCGTTACCCCTGAATGCAAGGTTGACCGCTTCTTTGGTGGGCTGAAGCCTAGCTTGCGGAAAGCATTAGTGATCCGTGACTTCGACAGCTATGAGGAAATTGTATGATGTGCCCTCAAGGTAGAAATAGAGATCGGAGAATCACAGGGGTATCATGGGGACAAGAAGCGTAAGGTAGAATTCAATGCTGGCGGTCTGATGGATAAATCCAACGATGCTAAGATGATCCAGCACCCCACTTGCCAAAATTGCGGAAAGAAAAACCCTGGAAATTTCTTTAAGGGGACAAGGAAATGCTTCAGCAGTGGAAGAAAAGGGCACCTAGTTGTTAACTGTCGACAAGAAATACCAGTGGCTGTGATAGAGGAGAGGAACACTCCATTCGAACCTCAACGCATTGTTCAATGATACAAATGCAAAGAACTAGGTCATTTTGAAATTTATTTCCCTAATCCTAGGGTTTTTAGAGGTAACCAACAACCTCCAAGGTAGCAAGGAATAGATTTTTCCATCTCTTCTACCGAAGTGAACCCCGACAATGAAGTTGTGACAGGTACGCTAGTTATTCATTCAAGAATAGCGAATGTACTTTTTGATTCAGGTTCTATGCATTCTTTTATATCTCGAATGTTTAGTTGAACAATACCAGCACCACCACAAATCATGGAAGTGTAGATGTCAGCGAGTAAGGAAAATGGGGCAATCATTGCATCCCATGAATATGATTCCTCCCATTTCATAATTTGTGGATTGAATTTCCCAGCAAAACTCATCATACTACCTCTTGTGGAATTTGATGCAATTCTTGGCATGGATTGGTTTTCCTTATATAGAGCCAACATAAAATGTCGGGAGAGAGAAATCACACTCCATATGGAGAATCGACCCCAAATTAATTACAAGTAAGGAGGAAGATGAATCTCTTTTAGCTCCATCATCTCAAGCATGGATATTACTGCCCTATGAGCATGCGAATATGGCTCAGATGATTGCGTCCAAGGAAGAAACCATCCTTGAAGAAATGCCTATTGTGAGGGAATTCGTTGAAGTGTTTCTCAAGGAACTGCCTGGTCTTCCTCCTAGAAGAGATGTTGAATTATCAATTGAACTTATACCTGGGGATTTACCAATATCCAAGAGTCCATCTAGAATGGCTTATGTAGAGCTTGAAGAGCTGAATAAACAACTACAGGAGAATGTGGATAAATGGTTTATACGCCCAAGTGCTTCACCATGGGGTGCACAAATCCGCTTTGTCAGGAAGAAGGATGGGTCAATGCGGATTTGCATCGATTATCGTGATCTTAAAAAAATCATGATAAAGAACAAGTATCCTCTCCCATTAATAGATGACTTGTTCGATCATCTGTGTGGATCACATTAATTCTCCAAGGTAGATTTGCGGTCAGGATATTATCAAGTACGGGTGAAGAAGGAAGATGTCCCCAAGACTGCTTTTCGTACAAGATACGGGCACTATGAATTCATAGTAATACCTTTCGGCCTCACCAATGCTCCCGCAATATTCATGGACATGATGAATAGTGTCTTTAGATATTACCTAGACAAATTTGTGGTTGTCTTTATAGATGTTATTATAATATACTCCAAAACAAAGGAGGATCACGAGGAGCATTTAAGAACTGTACTAGAGACATTGGGGAAGGAGAATCTCTATGAAATGTATAGAAAGTGTGAGTTCTGGTTGAAGGAGGTCCCATTCTTGGGAAATATCATCACAAGCAATGGGATATCTATGGATCCCTCCAAAACAGATGCAATTGAGGGATGGCCGAGGCGAATATCAGTAACAGATATCCGTAGCTTCTTGGGGTTATCTGGATATTATCGATGATTTGTGAGAAATTTCTCACGATTGTACAACCCTCTTACCAAGCTAACTCAAAAGGGAGTCAAGTTTGCTTGGAGTGATGAATGCAAAGAATTCTTCAAAGAGTGGAAAAGAAGGCATATCACTACACCCGTGCTCACATTAACCACAAGTGGGGAACTTTTTTTGGTATTCAGTGATGCTTCAATGAAGAGATTAGGCTGTGTGCTGATGCGGAATGATAACGTGATATCCTATGCCTCAAGGCAGTTGAAAATCCCTAAGCGAAACTATCCAATGCATGATCTGGAGTTGGTAGTGGTGATCTTTGCCTTTAAAATCTGGTGGCATTATATCTATGTGGAGAATTGTGAGATATATATTGACCACAAGAGTATTAAATATATATTCACACAGAAAGAGCATAATATGCGCTAGAGAAGATGGATAGAGATCATTAAGGATTATGACTTTTCAATCCATTACCACCCTGGGAAAGTGAACAAGGTGGCGGATGCCCTAAGTAGAAAGGATCCAGCGATTCTATCAATGATGAGAATTGGGAAGGATCCAATCTTCTTATACTTGATGAAAATGGACATGGGAATCATAGAGAAGGGAACATCATCAATCCTTTCACAAATTATTGCACAACCGTCTCTTTTGGAATGGTTAAAGTTTGATCAAAAGGATGATGTATGAATTCAAGAAAAAGTGGAAGCTATCAAAAAAGTTAAATCCTCAGTGTTTAATGTTAATGAAGAAGGAATTGAGTGGTTTGGGAAAAGAATATGTGTTCCATCACGTCCAGAGCTGAAGATGGAACTTTTGGATAATGCACATAGCTCAAATTTCTCTATTCACCCAGGGAGCACAAAGATGTATTGAGATCTCTGAGAAAACTTATGGTGGGATAATATGAAGAAGGAGATCACTGAATATACATTAATGTGCCTGGTGTTCCATCATGTGAAGGCAGAGAGGCAGAAGTCTAAGGGGATGATTCAACCATTTCCCATACGAGAATGTAAATGGGAGAACATCACCATGGACTTTGTCACCGGAATTCAGAGGATATCCAAATTCAACAATGTAATCTGGGTTGTTGTGGATCGTCTTACAAAGACTACACACTTCATTGCTATTCGGAAGGATTTATCATTGGATCAACTCACAAAGATATATATCAGGGTAGTGGTAATGTTTCATGGAGAACCACTATTTATTATGTCTGACCGAGATCCCAGATTCACCACTATGTTTTGGAAGAGTCTTCAACATGCTCTGAATACTGAACTGAACTTCAGAATGACCTATCATCCTTAAACTGATGTCTGATCCGAGCAAACTATCCAAACACATGAGGATATGTTGAGAGCATGTTCAATGGACTTTAAAGGATGATGGGATCAACATCTTCCTCTGTTTGTGTTCTCTTATAATAACAGTTTCCACTCAAGCATCCAAATGGCACGATATGATGCCCTGTATGGGAAAAGGTGTAGAACACCGACATGTTGGGATGAGGTCAGTGAATGTAAGCTTGTTGGACGACAAATGGTCGAGGAAATTTTTGAGAAGGTGAAAACCATTCAGCAGCATATCAATCCAGCCCAGAGTCAACAGAAGAGTTATGAAGACAATCATCAATGAGACCTTGAGTTTAAAGTTGGAGACATGGTTTTTCTATGCATATCTCCATGGAAGAAGGTCATGATGTTTGGAAAGAATGGGATGTTAAGTCCAAGGTACATCGGCCCCTTCAAGATTCTTGATCATATCGGGGTTGTGGCCTATTGATTAGCACTTCCACCTACTATGGCCAAAGTACTTGATGTATTTCATTTATCCCTCTTAATGATGTACATACTAGACCCTTCACATGTACTCTCATCGGAGGTGGTACAATTGGAAGATGATCTTTCTTATGAGGAGAAACCAGTGAAATCATAGATGGTAGAGAAAATGTTCTACGAAATAAGAGAATGCCCCTCGTCAAGGTGTTATGGTGAAACCACATGTTTGAAGAAGAAACATGGGAATTGGTGGAAATAATGATGCTGAGTTACCCACATCTGTTTTAGTGTGGGAAAAGGAAAATTTCGACGGTGAAATTTCTTAAGGGGGGAATATTGTAACGACACAAAGATTCATTAATGGAAATTCCCTATTGATATTATTAAATGACTCTATATAATAAATGATTTCATAAAATGTCAACCTCATTGGTTTTATGATAAGAATTTGGACTGTTACTTTTATAGCCATTGAATAGTGATCAGATGATTAGTACAAATATAGGTCTTTAACACATCCAATTTTACATAGTCAAAGGATGCGATGGCCTCATCTAGTAGAATTGCCCCATACGAAGCCCATTTATTTGAGCTGGAAAAGAGGTGGCTTCCTTGTGCATCACTCTTGACAAAGCCCAAGCTGAGCTTCACCATGTCAAGCTGAAATGGGGCCGTCTATGGGAGAAGTGGAAGTTGATAGAAATTACCACTCGAGCGATGTTATCCAAGCCAACCTAAGAGTCTGACACCATCTCACTCCTTACCCTTAGGTCTTATACGGCTGTTTTAATGGGTTATGTAACTAATCGATAGTACTATGTTCCTGTACATTATTTTTTTATATAATAATGAATATAGTTTCTTGTCATTATTGATACATTGTAAATAGTTTTTAAAGTACAAATGGTGTTTGTAGTTATTATTTAATTAAGAAATCTATTTTATTAAATTATGGGATTTTTGAATTAAATAATATTTAAAAAAAATATAATAATAATAATTATTATTATATTATTTTTATTAAATATAAATGTTCATATAATTTTATAAATGCAATAATAATTTTTATTAAGGTTTGAGAGCAATTTTTGTCAAAACCTGTGAATTTTTGATAAATGTCGATTTTTATTTTAAAAGTTAAAATTAACATATCTAGAAAATTATTTAGATAAAATAAATATTATTTTTGGAATCAAGATGTCGAAATTATCCAGCAGTAATTTTTTTATAATTTTCGGAGATAGTTATATTTTTGAGTAAAAAATTAAATACCGTTTAAATATATAAGGTGTTTTATCCCATCATAATGACCAAATAGTGAAGTAATAAAATACTATAATCTTTATTTTCGGCCAATATATGTTTTAACATTAATATAAGGTGATTTTTGGTTTGTTTGGTTAACTTATAAAAGCCTTAATGGACCCCTCAAGACTTATTAAACACCTTGTCTTTTTAAATTAATTTCCATGGGAGTGTGACTCACCTCCACATAAGAAACACTAATATTTTAAGAAGTTCATACTTTTTCCTTATAATATATTTTTTTCCTCTTCCATTTTCCAAAAACCATGGGCAAAAAACATACGATGGTTTGTGGTTTGGATTAATTTAATATAAGGGGTCCCAAACCTAAATAATAAAGAATTCCCTCACCTTTCCTATATAAACCCACCCATGCTCCCACTTCCTCCTCATTCAAAGCATTTTTTGTTCATCCAACCATTTCCCTACTCTCTCTAGAATCCTCCCACGGTGCCCTATGCTCCCAAGAAGCCTCTCACAAACCTCTCTCTATCCATTGGAAGCACACTTCGAATTAAGGGTTTTTTCATCCTTTCTCATTTATGTCAAATTTTATTTAAGTTGTTTTTCCATTTTAATTTCAATTATTAATGTTGGAGTATGGTTTTTCCCCTCCCTCATACTTCCCTATTTATGTTTGAATGATGGGAGACCCTTTATCTCTTATTAAATACTTCCCATGTACACTCGTTACTATGTCGAAATTCTGAAAGGAACTTTTATCTCCTCTTTTACATTCAAGCAATACTTTTGTATCATGAATCTAAAATCAATTAAAATTGTCTGGAAAAGTATATATATGACCTCCTTACTTTCCATTACACGTAAATATGATGACTAACCCCTTTCTCTCTCATCAACCATTTTTATGAATTTGTAAGTCACGCTGTTACGCTGTCGAAATCGCACCAATTTTATAAGCCAATGACATTGTGTAGTGAATAACATGCCCATTTATCCATCAAGGGTATTAACCTTTATGCACATTTACTTATTTATTGTAATGGTTCAGGTATTAATTCCACATTCCTTTATTGTGTAATAAATGATTATGTTTTATGAATCCATGTTTTATGATCCATGTGGCACACTTATGAATGAAATGAAATGTTTAAGAAGGGTGCGCCCTTATAGCACTCCAATGCATTTGGTAAAGTATAGTATCATGATATGTCATGTGCAATGAGTGTTGACTAATGCTAATTAAAGTGCAATGAGTGTTTACTTGTGCTTCATGTGGAATGAGGATTTACTCATGCTCCATGTGCAATGGGCCTTGGCTCATACTAATTCCATGTTAAGTGTTGTTGCCACATTTACACGTTATGATTATCATGCATTATCATGACTTTATGTTAATTTTTTAATTATGCTCAATTGATATTCCTATTTTCTAACATGTATTTTACTCCTCATGTTATTCCATGTGTATTCCCTTACTGGGCTTTATAGCTCACCCTTTTCTAATGCATGTCCTCAAGTTATCCCATGTAATGTTATGTATGAGGGAATGTAGTGGTCAAGTAAAGGAAGTTTTCAATAAAGATGAAGTATATCTTGTTTTAGATTTTTATGTAATCATCCTAAGCCCCAAAGACATTAAAACTTTTGATCTTCTCTGTTTTATCAAGTGATGTTTTATGTAATAAATCATGTTTAAGTTGTAATAAAAAGCTGAGTTTTCATAATTATATTTTTCCACAATGTAAATATGTAATCATAATTATTTGGGAGATGGACTTAAGAGTAGTCAATAACAGTGCATCATAGAGGGACATTGCGACAAATACTATCATCCATAGTTTAAATGATCAATAGAATCATTGGGTAATTTTGAAAATGTTTTATTGCCTTAAAAACACTAGAATTCAATAGATAAGGGTTATATGTCTGGTTAAGACATTTGAATTTCCCTGTGTCATATTTCTTTTTTGATGTAATCCCATTAAGAGTTGTAACCTTGTGTGGTGAATGGATGTTCCAAAACATGGGAGTTGGTTCATGTGAATCTCAGGTTTATGTTTTTATATGAGGATTAATTTCTAGAATTTCATATGGGATATAATATTACCCTAGAGAGTCTCTATAAATGGGTTAGTGTTCACCAGTTTTTATAAGGCTATGTGCGGAATCTAATTTTCCACAAAAATTATTATTTTCTTAATGACCCTCCAGGATAATAAAATGAATGTTTTTTAACTTTATAGTTACTATCCCATTGTATGGTCGAGTCACCCAACTTGTTGGGGGGGGGGTCATATTCCATACTCGTAGCAATTTCTATTGATGAAAATATGTTTTCCAATGTATATATGTAGTGGAAAATAATTATGGCCTTTATATCCATCATTTTGAGGATTTTTTTGCATAAATATTTAGTGAAAATAGGAATATATCCTCATTTTATTTTTTGGAATGAAATTTGAGTATTGTTGTTTTCCAAAGACAATGCATGCTAAATAGGTCATTCATTTTTTAGTGTATATGACTTTGCCACTTGATTTCATGAGAAGGGATTTTCACATCGTCATTTTTTTGATGTATTTAGATAATGATATTAATATGCATGATTAAATATTTTCATCTCCTCGTTGCTTCCAGCTATATTTTTATAGTTGGAATCTTTACGAGGAAGAAGAACATCATATTTTCCTTGTATTCCTACTATCACCCTTTGTGGGCCATACTAGGGACCCAATTTTGGATGAATTGGAATGGATTATTTTGTGAAGAATCATATTCACATATAGATCACTGGGATATATGACCTTAGTGAATATGGATAACAATAGGATCACATGTGTGGGACACCATTATTTTCTGGATGAAGTCCCTAGAGACCTCATTAATAGTGTCCCTATGGTAATAGATAAACCTACAATATCATTCCATGGATAGGCTTGCCAAATGGACATAGATGGATAATGGGTCTATTTATTTATACACCTCAAACTGCGATTCATTTAATGGATGGTGGGGCTTTATGAACTAGTGGTTCAATCACGCTCGCTTTCGAGTGAATAAAGTAACATTTGTAGCATCCCAAACCCAGAGTCCTGGATCCGATGTCTTATATAAATTAAATTGGCATGATTACAAGAAATCAAGCCCTGAAGTAATTCTTTGTTTGTTAATTTTTGTTGAGTAGATACATAATTTAGTGATTTTCTAAAAATTACTACACTAATTAAACAATAATTTGTTCATTATTGTAAATAAACAGTGTCATTGATAAGTCTAATTAATATTTTAAATATATTCATATATTCCAAAAAAATCATCCTGGATTCATGGTTAATTAAACATAATAATGATGAGATAAATAAATTAGTAATGAAAAAATATATCATATGAAATAATGAGTCAATTAGAGTATTAATTTTTTTATGGTAAATAACATAACACACATACCCTAAAATGAATATACATCTTGGAAGTACACAAACAATATTGAATGGAAATAAATGGAAATATGTTCCATTAAAACAACTAGATAAGTAAAAAACACAATGGAAATGTATGAAACTAAAAATTGTTTCATTTAATCAGTGAACTGATATGAACTATATCCATTGATATGTCAATGAAAAATCTCATGGATGAATGATAACTAAAACCATAATGTGGAAAATGATTAATTTTTGGAAATCATATTTTAGGAAAATTTGAAACTATTACTTCCATGGGTTTTCAAAGGTTTCTTTTAAACTAATGGTAAAAACCCATTTCCATAACTATTTGTCTCTTGAAAACAAATCGAAGCTTGGAGGAGCTATATAAATTCTGGTCACCACCCATTACTACCATTCCAAAACATTCTTTATATTGAAAAATAAAAATAATTAATTCTATTTATAAATTAACTTTATTAACTGTGATATACAAATTTATCAATAATTCCACAGTTATACACTATATGTAAAATGGTATATGGTTTAGTAAATAGAAATATCTCAGATAAATGGTAAAAATATTTAGTTGAAAATTATTTCTCAATGATCACATGAAATTAGTTATTTCAAGGGGACTAAAAAATAAATATTTGAAGTGATTGTGAATATTATCCATGGGTAAATCAATTATAAACTATCTAGAGGAATAATATAATTTGGACAGTTACAATAAATCCCATATGGGGTAAACATAGAGAGTTTTTTTCATTGATGAAATAAATTAATAACATTTAAAAATATTCTTCATAAAAAATTCATTTTAGTTTGAAATGAATTTTGAAAATATTTTTCATCGAAATTTCTTTTCGAAAACAATTTGAAAATAATATTCATTTTAAATAAGATTCAAATAAATGTTTCCATATAAATTTGTACAAGGAGTTTGTGGTAAAAAAATCTTTCAGTTTGAAAAAAATGGTATAAGATAAATCATTCAAAAAGTGAAAAGAAGACTCATTTGAAAAAAAATTGTAAAATTAAAAAATGGGTAAAAATATCATTACAAAATAAATTTATAACATTATCGAAAAACATTTTAAAAAAATGTTATTTAGAAAAAAAATTATGTTGTTATACTAAAGAGAGAAATAATATTGGGTCTTCTGAAAAAAATCTAAAACATTTTCAGTACCAATGAATTGATTATCAGTAATAACAATGAAAATGGTTACAAATAACTAGAGTTGAATGAATGGGATTAACGAACAATTATAATATAATTTCTTCAATTGGAGACACTAATTAATTATAATTAAATATCTAGTTGAGGGAAATAGTATATAAACATTCCAATGTTCCCCTACCAACTTTAAAAATTTTAAATCATAAACCATATAAAGGAATAAAATAAAATAAATTCATTAAATAAAATTAATGGAAATATAATTAATGATACAATATAAAAATAAGGGTATTAGATACACCACATAAATGATATAAGTTGTGAAAATGAAATTAATCTCACATATTTAAAAATTTAGAGGAGAATCCATTATATATATGGATTAAAATACCGCAAAGTAATAATCATAAATTGAAACATCTAAATTCTATGAAGATAAAATAATTCATGATATTACAGGTAAATATCAAATTTTATAGGCCAAATATATGAAATTTGGTTCCAAAAAATAACGTATGTTTGCTAAAAATAAAAGAGATACAAGACATCACTACCTCGAGTTTCCTTTTTGGTGAATGCAATTTTAAATCATGTATAATAAACATATGATAATTTTATACATTCTTGAGAAGAATTTCCATTTTAATAATTACATTTATTTCATTTATTACTATGTTTAATACAAAAAGATATAAAATTATGTTTACATCAGGTGTTTTAGGATAAATCTAGTTTTTGTGTCAAAAAAATCATTAGAAGGTCAACTACGGTCAAAGGGGTCAATATCTAAAATATAAAGAATAATAATCATGTAATAATTATAATATTTCTACATAAATTTTACTTTTAAAATAAAGAATCAAATAAAGTTATGAAAAATGATCCAGAGTCACATTCGTGGAGATGGTAGGTTGTACATATGGATGAGTAATGATATCATTTTTCAATGATCATTATGAAAATAATGTATGATGAATTAATTCTTTCCAGAATGAACATAATATATTGAATACCATATTATATATTCATATATAATTATATATAAAATAATCATGATGTAAAAGAGATAACATAATCTAATGGAGGTAGTAGTCCACTCCTCAAGGGGTGACATTATCATTCTTTCATGTGTGAATGGATAATAATGAAAATAATATTTCTATATATATACATAAGGTTAGTAATTTCATTAATATTATATTGATGTAGTGTATGTCTCATATGTTCAATTATAATTGTAATTTATAGATTCCATGGATCATGTTAAATAGTCAAATCTCTTTTGAGGGGGTGATAGACAACACATCCTCAAATGATGTTATTATGTTAATGAAAAATTTTATGAATAATGTTATTTTTTATAAAATAATTTAAAAATTTTAGACACAAAATAAATATCATATATAATATATAAAAATATTTTACAATCATAATTACATACCATTAATTATGGAAATTGAAAAATTAAAAAACATTGTTTTTTGAGGCATTAAGTCTCCATATACAAAAACAATATGTTTGTTAATGATTAAGAGATGTGAGTAATCGGAAGAGATGGTGGCCTTTTATAGTGAAGGAAAAGTAATCATTGGAAATTTTTGGAAACAAATTATGTGTACACATATTCTAACATTAAAAAGTCATAAAAAACCAACTAAAATAATTACTAGAAAGTTCATGGAAGAACTATGAAAGAAAAGTTTTTCTGGACAAGTTTCTATGACATTTGGGTCGTTAAATATAAGGTTTAGTCATTTTTAATCCAAATTACATAATAATAAGTATAATAATTTTAATCACTTTCACTAATCATATTGGTTCAAAATTAATTTTATAATATTAGACTCAAAATAACAACTTGATTACAATGTTTTATGATGATTTTTAAAAATTCAATTCATTGAATCGAAAAAAGTAATATTAATGCTAATCTGGAAGACTTGCAAATTAATAGGTTTTAGAAAGAAAATTATCAAAATATTGTTATGTTTTTATATTCAATATTAATCTAAAAGTGAATAAAATAAATTAAAAAATATTATTTTATAAATAATTATGCTTATTTTAAATTATAAAAATATGAAATTTATTTTATCATTAATAATTATTTAAATGAAAATATAGTTTTAACTAAAATGCATTATTTTTTTTATTCATCCAAAAATGATGTTTCTTATAAAAATACAAAAAATTAACCCAAATATATTTTTAACATTCAAATTTCGTTAATTATATTTATTTTATCAAATAAAAATTTCAAGAGTTTCAAAATTTTTATTTTTAATAAGTTCTTTTTTAAAAATCTATAAAATTTATCTTATAAAAAAACTGACTATAATGTGTGAAATAGGGTTTATTCTTATCTTATGCATATCAACACTAAGGTATAAATATCAACATTATTTCATTGAATATAAAATATACATGTTTCATTAAAATCCTTAAATTGTTGTAAATTTTTATGTTAATTAGGAAACAACTCCTTTGGAAGCATAAGAATAATAATTTTTCTTATTATATAAACTCAATTATTTTTTTTATTTTAATTAATTGCTTAACCAATAATTTTAATGTGTTATTTAATGATATTCATAATAACTAACAAAATATCAAGGTTATATCATATTATATTAAATAAATATAATTTAAAAATACATTTTTATTTGGTGAAACATTGTCATGAATATAACTAATGCTATTGAGGAAGGTCTCTCATGAGTGTAATAAAAGTTAAATCTGTTCAACATGCATTAAAATTTATATAAAATATATTAAATTTAAAATATATTATAATATGTATATATATTATATAATCTTATGCTCTTGGTGTGGCATGTCATATAAGATATCAAATATAAGGTTCTTATTTTATATTTTTGTGGCATCAAATTCTCCCCAAATAATTGAAATTGGTTCCACAGATTTTTTGATCGATCATGGTGATAGATTTTTTGATTCATACAATATTTCAAATCCCACATTATCATAAGGGTTCATAAGTCATCTTCCATAAAATAGAGAAAGGAAAATACCAAGTTCACATGTACTACCCTAAAACCAGGACTCTATTTAAGGTAACATTTGTGGCATGTAGTGACAAGTACATATAGAAAAAGCATAATTATTTATAGGTTGGGAATGAGGTCATAAATAACAAACAAGTGAATTAACTATATAAATTTATGGGCCTTAAAGCGATAATTATATGATGATTTATAAGACCATTAGTTCAATGAAAATTATGGTATTAGGGAAAAAATCAAACCCATTTACCTATTTTTTGGTAACTATTTTACTGGCCAAAAATATAAGGAAATATTATAACATAACAGTTTTAAATTTCATATGAGTAATCCTAACAATTGGTTGTGTTTTAATCAAATTCTAATTCAACCATCTAATCCCAAAAAATTAATTATATTCATTGAATATTTAATGCCTGAAGCACTAAATGAAACATTTAATAGTATCATTAGTCTAATACAAGAGTAAAATGGATAACTATTTATTCCTAATAATATTCCAAAAAATATAGCTAATAAATTATTCTCCAATCATCAAAATTGATACTAATGGTTCATTATTAACTTTTATTCATTAAATTTTAAAAAATTCAATAATAAATTAACATGGGAATTTTATAGGACTGTGGATGGTATGAAACCCTTATCATCGTATAATCATGGATTTAAGACCCATAGCCTTTCCGAATTTGATGAGTTCCAAACCATCAATTTTTTTGTTCATTTACTTATCCATATTAAAATTATTTACAAAATAAATAAGATTTAAATCCTTGAAATTTAAAGTTGAACAGAACCTTAGATATGGTTTTCAATATATAATCCATACATAAATACATCATCCATTAATTCCCACATAGTTCCATATATGGTATTGAAGTAATCTATAATATCATTTCTTGGATTTCTAAATCACGATACCTTATTTTTAAATCTAAAACACATTAGGTTTGACCTCGATACTTTACTTTCATAATCCATTCAAATTCTACAAAATGGGATTTAAATAAATTTGCATTATACTAAACATGTCCCCCATGAATGTCAAACTAGGTGTGTAGTAAGGCCCACTTTCTTGTACCAAGATACCTTGATACTATCCATGAACACACTGTTAGAGTTATCACTCCTAGGTACATCAATTCCAGAACCACATCATCTATTAGTAGTCTAGACAAGGATTTATTGTTAGGAAAACCGACATAATGTACACATAAAAAAATTATATGTTTTTCATATATACTTTTCTGCACTTTTTACAATAAGGTTACGTAATCTAAACTATGTTTTCCAAAATCTTGTTCACTAAGTTGATACAGAAAATCCTCTAATTCCAATTGTATCGACTTGACCCCAATCTCCTATAGAAAGTATTTACTATAAATTAAATTCACATTACTACCTAGAATAAATTCCTAAAATACCAATCAGTTTAGTAGTCTTTGGGAACCATATATATAAATTTTTATTTTATTAAAATAGACTACACTAATTACAACATAATTTTTTTATTTCAAAATATGTATCTTAGTTGATTACTCTAATACATCAAATAAATAAATATATATATATATATATATATATAATTCATAGTATTATTCTTTAATTATTGTTGAAAAACATAGTAAGGGTGAGCACAATTTCATTATAAGGGAATAATATAGTAGAAGAAATAACGAGTCAATAAGTGTAATAATTTTGTCTCGGTAAATTTTTGAACAAAATAAACATGTAATAAACAAACTATATAAAATTACATAAACAATATGGAATGGTAATAACTATAAATAAATCTCATTCAAATAAATAAATAATGAAAAATATCTATGGAATGATATGTAATTGAAACAATTTCTATTTAACCAAATTAAAAAAATGAATGAAATCAATAGATACATCGATGCAAAATATCTTGGATGGATAATAACTGAATATTGAATGAGGGAAATGTTTAATTGTTTTAAGTAATTTTAAAGGAACATGATAACCTATTAAAATAAATACCTTTAATAATATGGTTAAAAACTATTGGTAAAATCCCATTTGCGCAACTATTTGTCTTATGAGAACCTGTTGACGCATCAGTGATCTATGTAAAGTCCAAGCTGAACCCCAAACATATAGTCCCAAAAATTCCTCATATTGAATTATCAAAATAACTAACATTATTTATAAATTAACTATAGTAATTTAGAAATAAAGACTTATCAATAATTTCTTATTAAAAAACTGTATATAAAATGGTAAATAGTTTATGAAATTGTAATATCCATGATAAAGGGTATGAACAGTTAAGAGAATATCAATTCTCAATGATCATATGAAATATGATATTTCTAGGAGACTAACAAATAAATTAAGGAAGTCAATTTGAATATTGTCCTCGTCCAAATCAATCATAAACCATTAATATGAATTATTCTGATGTTATCTATAAAAAACTCCATGTGGAGTAAAAGTTATGGGGTATTGTGTTAATTAAAGATAATAACAACATTTAAAAATATTCATGAGGAAAATATCAATTTTTTTCAAAAACATTTTTTATATATATTTCATTGAAAATCTCGTTCAAAAACATTATCATTAAAAATTTGGGTTTTTAACATGAAATGTATTATGTAATGATATTATTGTAGATAAATGCACACAGTCATATGAGTTAAATAGAACATTCTTTTTGAATGAAAAATGTTTAGAGAATTCCTTTTTTAGAAAATTCATAAGAAAAATCTTTTGAAAAAATTAGTAAATGACCCAAAGTGGTAAAAATGTCTTTAACAAATAATTATGAAAACATTATTGAATTTTTTTAATGAAACATGGTTTTTAGAAGAAAACAGGTACTTAGACTAAAGAGAGAAGTAAAGACGGGTTTTCTTATTAAAATATAATACATTTTGAGTTCCAATGAATTAAATATTGGCACTAATAAAGAAAATATTAATGAGTAACCTCCCGACAATGAAATTGTTTCCTAACCAAAGGTTATATAATTTCCCAAAAATTAAATTCCTTTTAAATATCAAAAAATATATAGTTGTGGAAAATAATAAATATCCCCATTTGTCCCATACATCCTTGAAATATTTTAAGTCATAAACCTAATAATGGTATAATATTATCTTAAAGACATAAATATAGTTAATTTAAGAGGAATAAAGAAACAATATAACAATATTGTTTGGGTATTCAAAACAATTAATATATATGTGGTAAACAAGATATTTATTCCAAGGATGTAAAAATTCAGAGGACAGTCCCTTACATAAGAATTGAAAACTGAAAAGTAATATTCATCAAATGAAATATTTAAATACCATTAAGATAAAATAATTAATTATATTGCTTGTAAATTTGTAAGTACATACACCATATATATGAAATTAGGTGGAAAAAAAGTATGCCTGACATAATGAAACGTTAGACTAGAGTACCTTACATTACATTTTCATTTTGGTGAACATAATTTAGAATCCTTTTCAATAATCATATATTAATTTTATAATTTATTTATAATCATTTTGATGTTTATATTTGAATTTATTTCACATATTACTATGTTTTATGCATCTACATAAACAATTATGTGTACATTAGGTGTTTTGACCAAATTCGGTTTTTTATCAAAGAGAACTGTGGTAGGTCCACTATGGTCCAAGGATTAAATGTATAACATCATCAGAATAATAATGGAATAATTATAAAATTTATAAATAATTTACGATTTTAAAACCAATCAAAAAATATGGTTATGATTAATTAACCAATGTTACAATCACAGAGATGGTAGGTCGTACATACACATGACTAATGTACTTATTTTTTAACGATCATTATGGAAATAATGAAAGAATAATTATATATTTATATAATGATAATAATATCAATAATAAAATATTATTTAGTTATCCTTACTAATATATAAAATCCTCATGGTGTAAAAGGAATCACATCTTGTCAACGAGTCTCTAGTCAACAATCCATGACGACCATTATTACATTTTAGTGTGTGAAAGTATAATAAAGAAAATGATTTGTATATATATATAAATATTTATATTTTCATAACATTAATTCGGTTATTAATAACATATTTTTTATGTCTTATATATTCAATTTTAAACAACCTTTATAAATTCCACGGATTTTGTGAATTAATCACATCACATTGAGAGGGCCGTAGTCCACACTTCCTCAAACGATGTTATTGTAATAATGAAAAATATAATGTATAAGGGTATGTGATGTAAAAAAATATATTAAGATTAAATAAATAATATTTATAATATTTAATATATATAATATGTTTTTCTATTATGATAGAAAAAAATGAAATTTAGAAATGAAAAAATGAATAATCATTTTTTTGTTAGGTAGCTGTTCACACTACATAGAAACTGTATGCTTGTAACCCATTACATAGAGGTGTTTCTAAGTGTATTTATAACTCTTATAAAATACTAGTATATTTTGAATAATTTTCTGGGTATTATAATATAATAAAAAGTGTATTGGGGTTAACAAAATTGAAATGAAACTAAAAGGCTTGATAGAAGACTTTACATCTTAATCAGGTAACTCTTGGGGGTTTGTTCCAAAACACATCCGTAGGTGGATTACTATCCAAAGGGAGGATTATAGATCAAGGGGACATAATTTGGTATACTAAATGGGCATATTTTTCTTGAGACAATGTGAATTGAGTGGTTTGAGGAATAGGGAGAGGGGTGGACTTTTATAGAGAAGGAAAAGGACACACTTGGAATTTTTGGGAAACAAGAAAGGTGCACACATGTTCTTAACACAAAAAAGTCATTCAAAACCACAAAATAAATAATATAATGTTTATATAATAATTATTTACATTCAATGGATGTTAGAAACTTTTCAACATCATTTTGGCCCTTAAATATATGGATTAGCCCATTTTGAAGCACAATTACACATCAGTCATTGTACATAATTTTATTCACATTTACTTATAATTTTGGTTAGAATTTATGTTAATATTATTAGAAAAAAATATATATTATTTATCAATATGGTTTATGTCCTTTTTTCTAAATTCAAATAATAAATTCCAAAAAATTAATATTATTTCTAATCTGACAGACTAAAGGATTAAATGGGTTTACTAAAACAGTGATAAACAGATTGTTATGTTTTTTAGTTCAATTTCAAAGTGAAATTTATTATAATAATTTAAATTTTATTAAGATATTTATAATTTATCTAATATTACATTATAAAAAAATTGAAATATAATTTTACATTAATAATTATTTAATTGAAAATACTGTTTGTAATTAAAATGCAGTATCTTTTGCTATTCATAAAAAAAAAGTTTCTGAGAAAAAAAGTCACCCTAATATAATATTTACAAAATTAATACAAAAATAAATTATATTTAATAAATTAAATTTATAATATCAACAATATTATGATATAAAAATGTTTTTTTAAAAATACGTATAAATGATATTATAAATGTCTTGGTAATTGTGTGTGAAATTGGGATTGCCCTTATATTATGAATATAAAATCTAATGAACAAATAAAAAAATATTATATATAATATATAACAAATATGATTCTTTATAATCATCAACTACTGTATTTAATAATTTTAATTTAGAAAAAACTCATTTGGAAGCCTCAAAATAAAAATATTTCTTTTTTATCCAATTAGTTCTTAATTTAATTTATCATTAATTGGTAAACAATAAATATTCATTATATAGTTAATATTATTCACCAACACTACCATAATGTCCCATTTATATCATATTATAATAAATAATAGTATTTTAATAATACATCGTAATTTGGTGATACATCGTCTTGTGTAAAACATATGCTATTAGGGAAGGTCGCACTTGTGTATAGCATGAGATAACTCAGTGCGTGTAAATTCAAATATATTGTATATATTTTAGAAATTATATATATTATAATATTTATGGATATTATATTATCTTATTCACTTGGTTTCATTTTTCATACACTCTATTGAATACCGAATTCTTATTTTAGATTTTTTGGCATGACAACATTAAGGTGATATTTTTTAATCAACTTATTTGACATAATTTTCTAAAGAATCTAGTTATGTGATAGAAAACATTGACAATATGAAGATCCATCTTGTTCTATGGTTGTAGAATACACCTTCATTATCAGATTAGAAACCATTTTGATCTATGTGAGCTTTGGTTAATCTACGTTTTAATATGTATCTCAAAATCAAATGAAAATAAGAAAAAATTGTCAATATAGAATCATGAAATATAAATATATGAATCATTTATTTTTTGGAATCAATTTTTTTCCCACGTCCATTTTTTGGAATCATAAATGTGACGCGACTTGTAATTTAATGGTTATATTGGTTAAAGAGTCACATCAAGATCACTATTTTGATTCCAATGAGAGAATCGTGGATCCTCTAGTATGAATTATTTTGGTGGGTTTGAGTTTTGATAAATAATTGAATTCAGGCTCTCTATTTTCGTATAATAGTGTCAAATGTGTTATATTTGGGGTCAAATATCTTAAAAGTTACCTTACATGAATTTCTTCACGAACCATAGGTGATCATTATGAAATAGATCTATTTACTCTTAGGGACATTCTTTGGATGAGAGGACTGGAGGTCAGGCTCATCACAACATTTTAGGGGAATTTATTCTTATTATGGGGTTCTCTTATATATGGGATTTAATGGATTTTGGATAATAATTTATTTATCCCCATTAATGGAATGGTTCACCCTTTAATTAATAGTCAATTATTACATTGTAAGGACAATACATATTACGTATGTTTCCTTAGATCACCATTGAAGGTGATCTATATATGTTAATGAGATTAGGCATTAATTGTACATTTTCATATAAAAAATATATACTATTATGTCATTAATTTTTATAATGATGTTTTTAGTTTAGATAATGGTGGAATTTAGAAGTTACTATCATCAAGGAAGATGATATTTTCTTTAATATCGATGTGAGGGAAATTATATTGGTTTCTTATTTATCATTGTTATTTGAATAAAACCCATGTAGTTTGATTCCTCATAAAGGGATAAAACATAAATTTTAAAGTCATTTGATAATGACAAAACCATTTCTTTTTATATCATTAGTAAAGGATCCCAATTATGATGTTTCCCTACCAACGGACAATGTGGGACACACACAAAAGTGGCACGAAGATCATAAAAGGATTGTAATATCTCTATTCGGGGTATGATCTCATTGGTATTATGTACTGAGTAGGATAGATTTGTAATATCTTAATAAACAACATGTCCCTCTATCTGAGAGATGACCCTATATGAGATATGGTTCAGATTACATTAGTGTGAACTTGAGTTGTAAGTTTTTGACCTCAATAAGGATTTATAGAAATCCAAATTAATATGGAATAAAATCACATTTTTTTACAATGGTTGGTACCTACACATATATAGTAGGAACATTGTAATTCTTAATTGGAAACATGTCCACATGATTGTTATTCTCAGAGGGTAATTGGCCATGTGTGAAAATGAGGCCATTATTTTGGGGTTTACACTTAGGAGGAGGAAATTATATCTTGAAATGTAAGGAAGATCTTGACTCAAGGCTATAATGATGTTATTTCATGACTTACACTTTGTTGGATGGCTATTTTCATGGTATTGTGTGTATGTAATGATCACCACTGACCCCTAATCCCACATGATTAATTCCCTATTTTGGGAAAAACGGTGGAAAAATATCTAAAAACTACAGAATATCACATTGTCACAAGTGGATGTGACCTAGGTCCAAAGTATTAGGAAATGAGAGTGATTAATTATGCTCATCTCCACAATTGTTTAGGTATCATGGGACAAAAAAATACATATATGGAATTGAAGTGCCCATATCCTTTCATGTTTTTGTATCTTGTCCAATTTTTTGGGGAAGAGAAAAGGAATTAGAGCGATCATCTCCTCTTTTACCTGCGCACCCCTGTCATGCGAAGAGAATGAGGTGATAAACTACCAACTTGGTGATTAAACTAGCTAGTATGTGCATCTATTTAATTCTAATATTATTTTTTAAGGATCCAACTCTATCCCTCATCAAAATGGAATACATGTTTCATCCATTAATAAATGAAACAGAGGGGTTACCTACACTACTCCCATGGTTGGAACCCTCGTTACTATGGTAATGTATATTTAAGAACATTAATAGGACTTATTGTGTTAATTAGATTAAAAATTGGATACCTTTTACCTTGGGTATGTGTTCTCAATATGGAATAATGATTTTTTCATACATATCTTGTAGATTTTGTTGAGCAATTCACATAAAACATAGCGAGGAGTCCAATTTAGGGATTATATTTTATGAAAAATAAATTTGATGGATATAGTAATTAAGGTAGTTAATAAAGGTTCCCATGTTGTGCTAACCAAAATAAAATAGTGGATCAGTGTAAATGGGAATTTAGAATATCCAAATATTTCCATTTACACATAGAATTATTTTACATGATTCATGGTTACCTCAATGTGGTTTTTTCCTACATTAGTATAGGTTCATTCTCTATAGCACTTTTCAATGCAGTTTCAAGTCCCTCTAAAGTATAGTATCTCAATAAGGATTTCATTTCCTCCCACGTAGTGTATTTCTATGTGGTTCAAGGATCCCTTCAGGTATACATTTTACATGTGGTGATATTGAACACAAAGAGTCCATCTGCTTATGCATTGTGGAATAGCATTTGCAATGGTCTGTGAGACTGTGGATGGTCTGGTGATTTCATTATATTAGATAATGTTACGTAGACAATTTTCCACCTCTAAATTGATCCCTCTGACACCATTCCTTATTTATTCATCATTTTTTATTCCAATCTAGTTCCCCTGTATGTTTTTACTGATTACTGGAGGTAATGAACTAAATGGATGGTCAGTCATCTATGATGGATCTTGGGGATTTCACTAAGGGGATCCCACAGCATAATCTTGTCCCATAAATAAATTTTTTTGGTGGATATAAAACATAATCTTATCCTGATAAGACTTATTATTTTTGGGGGAACATTCATTTAGGGGGATGTGAAATATTGTCATGTCTAACAAATGATATTGTTTCATTTAACAACACTGAAGGACATTAACACATAATGAAAAAAAATTTATTCATAAATCATTATGGGGAGATTTTATACATATATAGATCTATATTTAAAACCGATTAATCCCTTATGAGTTCATAATCATTAATATTTTTGAGTGTATTCTTCAGTTTTATTTTTCCATTGAAAAATTTATGTATCTATTTTCACTTTCAATTTAGTGTTTTTAGGACCCAACAAAGGGTTATGAACCATCCATGTATCTTCTCCAAAACTATGTCCAAATTTGTAATCCATAAAAGGTTTTATGTTATTTTAAAATAAAATAATACACATATTGAAAATGCATTGTGATATAATTCAATACAATTACATATCCACAGAAACTATCATAGTGTATTGTTGCATAATATATGTTTTCCCAAATATGGTTCTCAGGTTTTCTATTAAACTTACATTTACACGTACTACAATAATTAAATATATAGTAACCCACATTAGATTTCCAAATTATTATATTTGAATTAAAAAAAGATATTAAATCACCAAGGATCGATCAATGTAGCATTATTTAAGATATGATAGAAACATGAATCCAGTTTTATATTGCAAATAAAATATAAAAACATAGTTAATGTAAAATATTAAATATCCCTGAAGCCATAAAAAGATTCCATCTTCATATATTACATAAATGACTCAAAATATTGGTGATATGAAATAATAAGTAAGTTTTATATACAAATAATGTTGTCATGAGTGAAAACCCAATAATTAACATGGAATATTAAATAACTAAAATAACATTGAAATTAATCAACAACTCAAGGAAAAAATAAATTCACCTATAATATAAAATAAATAATTTATTGGATAAAATATCATAATTATAAATGATAGATTTTATTAATGTTTGACCACAAGAATTATTTCTATAAAGGGAAAATTCAAGGACAATTTAATCTATGGGTAGGTTTAAATCTGAAACCCATTAAATAGGCTTGGCTATGTATATTCACATATGGAACCTCTCAATGCATCAATGTGAAATCTAAAACCCCTTATCTTGAATTTCAAATTCCTTCCATATATATCAAATTATAATTTTAATACATATTAGATCTTACATTTCAAAATATAATGGTATTAAGTAATGAATATAATATATTATTATTTACATAGTCAGTAAAATATCATTAGAAATAAAAAAATTATTAAGAAATTGTATATAATTTATGTAATAATAATATTAATAATTCAATGCAATGGATAATTTAGAGAAATTAATTTTCCAATGAATGTTATTCGAGAAGAAAGTGAATGTTTCTAGAGAATATTAATGACAATATAATTAAAAATATAATAATAAATAATGGATAAAAATATTAAAATGAGTTTTTTAAATACGATTTTTATTTTTATTATAATTAAAATTTTATAATATAAAATAAATATTTTTAATTGGTAATAGAAGCAAGATTGTCCATTAACACCATATTAGTATAAAAGAATCACTACTTTTAATTTATTGTACATAAATATGAATATGAATATTTAAAAAGTTTTATTAAATATTTATTTTAAACCATGTAAAGAAATTAATCTAAAATTAAAATTTCATATAAAATATTTTACTAAATAAAAATTAGTTTTGAAAAACAATTATTAAAAATATAGAAATGGGTGAAAAATATACCCAATGAAAATGGAAATCAAAATTTCATACCAGTTTAAATATTTATTTGATATAATTTAAATTGATAGTTAAATTTATAAGGAAACATATATAATCCATAAAAATATAAAAGATACAGAAATAGGTTATATTAATTAAAGATATATTATTAAATTCCTTCAATTAAATATATATGTAATTTTAAAAAAATAAAATTTGATATATTATATATATTGGTGCTTCTATATTGTAACCCCATGAATTTTTAAAAATAAATTTTATATTTACTGATCATTATTAAATAAAAAATAATGTCAAATACATCAATTAATCATTATATACTCTATAAAAAATTTAAATTGGTGCGTAAGACCAAATATGTCAAAATTGAACAGAAATTGAGATATAATATCATATAAAATCATATCATTAAGATGGTAATAAATAAATAAATAAATTATTCATGGGAAAAGTATATCCATAAATATGGAGAAAAATATAATAATAAAATGTCATTTGACATATAATCATTTCATTATATGTTCAATGGTGTTTAAGTATAACCCAATGAATAGATATTCATTTAAGAACCCACATACCTCACACATCATGTAACACCCTGAAATTTTAAGAGATATGATATTTTTAATTTCCATGATGTCTTCTATTGTACACTACACCAACATTGGCTTGTACTATACGCAACACTGTATTAGCTTGTAGTATATGCAACACAATTCTTGGCTCGTGTTACACACAATTTCAAGTTTGTTTTGTGGAAAATATTCTACACAACATTAAGTATATATTTTTTTGATGTATAAATGAAATATGTTTTTATTATGTTATACACAACACCAAAGTGATCTTGCACTACACGTAGCCCTGACTTGGATTGAATTACACACAATCACAACCTTCCTCGATAGCATGTGTAGTACGCAATACCGAGATTCCCTAAACAACGATATGTTGTTATAATATTATATAAACTAGCCTTTCTGAATAGTAATACTCACTTATTGAAATTTTATAAATTTTATCTTTTAAAATGGACTTCATTTTTGGATTTGGAATATCGATATTACCCTAGGGTAAATTTTTTCTATTTTTCTGAAAACATTCTATTTTTTATGAATAGTGAAAACACTGAGTTATTGGTTAAAGCAAACATTTTAATTAAATAATAATTTATATTATTTAAATTTATTTTAGGTCAAAAAAGATACATAATACTTATATAATTTCAATTTAATTCATTAGAGTCATTTTATAATAATTTTAGATATATAATAATTTTATTGCACTTTTTAGCGTCTTTTACCCACCTCCTAAGAGAATTTTCAAATTTACCTAAAACATAATTTTACCACTTCATTGAGTTTAATTTAAAAAATCCAAGATATGTCGTTAATATCAAAGATTAAAATATGGTTCAATAAGATAAAAATAATTTTTGGCGAATTGTTACTTTTTACTTTTATTTACCTTGGTTAAATGTATATAGGGTAATTAAACATAAAAATGATATAATTATTACCCTAAAAAATGTCATAATTCTATTGGATAAGTATAATTAGACCAAAAATAACCATAGGAATAAAATATTACACTTTAGGTCCACCTAGATTACATTAGGACACTTATTATTATTTTATTTAAAGAAGAGTTACAATAGTTAAAATCAATGTTTAATAACTAAAAAACTTTTAATATAGTGCTATACATAAGGTAAATTAGACTATAAATATTAATTATAAATATAAAAAAAATTCCTACATAATTTTATTTTATTTATATTTTTTATAAATTAATTAATTTAATTTAATTATGACACATTGATGATGCAGTAATTACCTTATTAATGAAATATTGACATAATTGATATTATAAATACCAAATTAAATGTAATTTGAGACTTTTTATGAGTTAAAATAATTTTATAGGTTAATATAACATATTAGGGTTGGTTATATGAGTTGTTTTTGAAGTAATAATTCTATTATTAATTTAGAGAAAACAAAATACCAAATAGTCTCAAAATTGTAAAAAAAGTGTTTTTAAAACAAATATTATATTATTAATTGATAAAATGGTCCTAAAAATATTAGGGTCAAAAAAAGAATTATTTAATAATATATATGTAATTAATAAACCAGTTAGGGTTCTATTGTCAATTTATATTATGTTATCTAACTATATAGTGAATGAATACAAGAGGACAAGATAAAAGTTAAATTATTTTATTAAGAGTTAAATCTAAATGATAAGGTTAAATGGTAACATATACTTCTCTAAAACTTAATGGTTGAGATTATTTCCACCCATAACCACTCTAGCCTCGAAATAAATCACTTTGGAGCCATTATAAACTGAATATGAATTTATTATAAAATAATATTTTAAGTTTTTCCTAAGGTGCCCCTCACCCATCTTATAAAAAGGCACTCCCCCTTCTCTCTAATTCACACTTCCAAAGCCATTTGGATTGGCCAAAACATGCCCATATACCCTCTCAATTGTCCTCCCTTCATCATTGTGGACTTAATTTATTATGAAATCAAACCTGAGGATCTCTTTTAATCAAATCAAAAAGAAGAACCCGGAGAAGAGGTAAATATCTCACCACCTATTTCATGTTTCTTTCTTCTTCCACTCCCTCTTTATTTGTTTTTTCCATTATAAATTAATAACTCTAGTATCTTCTATATAAAGGGATGATTTAATGAAAATTGTACAACTATGTTAGTTATTTTATCCATCCTATGAATGAACAAGTCACCACACGTGCGTGCATATGGCTTAACGTCTCCATGTCTTGGTGTAGTTTGTTATTAAAAAAATTCATCATTTGGATTGGTATAATAATGAGTATAAATGATATAAATAATAAATATATCATTATTATGATTCTTTATATTTGATATACCATTCAATTATATATGATTTTAATATCAAAAGAATGATATCATCGCTCGTGCGTACGTAAGGACTACTGTCTCCACGAACGCGATGAGATTCATTTTCCATAATTAACCATTCAAGTATGATTATGAAGTATATATAAAAAATAATCACCAAATATATTAAATAATAATGAAACTATATTTATGGACATATGTGTTTCATTTACTTAATTCCATTCAATTCAATAAGGAAATGAAAACAATGTTCATGTGTACGTACGACCTATCATCTCCATGAAAGGTGTATTTAATTCCATGTATCAATATATCATATATATTTATATTCTGAATATATATTATATATAAATCATGTTTTTCATTCTGGAATTAATTAAATCAGGATATAAGTAATAATATCATGAACAAGAAGTCAAAACACATGCGATAAATGAAACGATTTTACCCAAAGCACTGTTGTAGCATGGAATTTACAAATGAACGGGTAATATAAAGTCATAAGTGAACCATATATGATATCATAACCATTAATATGATTCTTTAATATGTAAATGATATTATTTAAATCATTATATAGTAGGTTCAGATACATACAAAGCATATCGGACCTACGGTAATGGATAATCCTGCAATCTCATTTTTATCTGAGATTGCTTATACGTAATTATTTATTGGGGTTATATTTTTCATCCATGTCCATAAAAATGTTTTTTATAATGTTTTTATTCTTACATGAATGTTTAATGTAATTCTTACCCCTCTTTGACTTTTACATTTTGTTACGAAAGGAATCTATCTTTTTTTACCATACGAGAATCTTTTTCACTTTTCCATTAAAAGTACGAGGAGAATGTTTTTAAGCTTATACAGCATGAAAAGATTTTTACAGTTTCATAACACCTTATTTTCATAATTCATACTCTAAAATATTTTGTTAATATTTTCAGAAAAATCCTTTTTTTTAAAATTTCATGGAATTTTGTGAAAAGAGAATGATTTTGAAGAAGAAAGGATATTTTCCTCAAGAATTCATTTAACTTGTTATATCAAAACTTCTTTCCATCTAAGATGACATTATTTTTTATCGGTATGTTTCATGTATAATGTCTATATGATTTACATGGTTTCAATTTTTTAATGATTAAATGATATCCATTTGTTTAATATGGATTATGTTATGATGGGACGATGTTTAAAAAACCAATTTTGTTTTTTGGGTTATGATAAATGTTTTATGTTTACATTTTAGAACATGTAAAAATGATTTCCTTATGAGATGTGTGGGACCTATATCTCCATCCAATGCATTGGGTAAAGATTTATATCTCATTAGATAGACTTGGCTGTAACGACATGTTAATCCGGTACAATAATACAGGGTTGGAATGGCAGGTAATCCCGATTCAGTAATGGACTTTGTCCCCTAATATGGTCTTGGAAGTGATTCCTTGGATACTACAAAAATCATATCATGTTCTTAATGGTTTCCATGATTAAATGTTTTATTCCTATGATATTTTATCATGATTACTAATCCTTTATTATCTTTGACTTATGTACTTCCAAGATTTATGTCATTGCTCAAGATTTTGATGTTTTATGTTCATGTTTTTACGTTCAAATGTATAGGGATTGTTTTTAAGTTTTCCATGTTTACCCTTACTGAGAATTTGAGCTCACCATTTTTATGTTTTCTTTTCTTGAGAATATAAAGAAATGTTTTAGGTAAGAAAACAAAAGGTGAAGAACATTATGGAAGATGTTTAAGATCTTTCACCATGATTAAAAGATTATGTTCTGAGTTTCCAAAGATGATAAACTAATACAGTATTTGGTCGTCTTTTTTTGTCAGGTATTATGTTTTATGCAAAATTAATGCAATGCTCATGCACGTCATGCTTTGGGTCTCTATAGTTGGTATCAGAGCAAAGGAAGTTGGAATGAATCCGATCCTTGGGAACTCTCACGTGTGAGCGTTGGATGAAGCATGGCTCTCCGCCCAAGGGCTTCATTAAGAAATGGGTGCCACTAGGGATGGTGGTGTGTCCCACCTAGGGGGTGTAGCCACCCATGGATTTCTCTGATAGCTATCAATTATAGTGCAATGGAAATAAATCCAGACCGCTACTATTCGTAGTAGAGTGAAGGGTTAGTTAACCTTTGGAAACTAGGATGCGAAAACTTTAGTGATATCACTAGATATATTTCTATGGTATGAATAGATATGTCCCTAAGGTTAAGTATAAGTATAGGTTATAGTCCTAGAATAACGGTAATGATATTAGAATTAAACCTAAGATTTTAGATATTGAATGTACTCCCCATTTATTATGTTATTTTCCTAGTATAATTTTTTCCAATCATACTATTCATTTTTGGGATTTAGAAAATGGATAGAAACAGAATGATTCGCGATAATAAAGGATATGATGGACAATGGAAAGACATTATTAATGAGAAACCAAATGAAATGGGATTTCGATGTACAAACATCTTTATTATGCCTAATCTACAATCTCATAATATGATCAATAACATCAACTTTGGTAAGTTTCCAGACTCAACTAATAAGAGAAATATGGAGTTTCATGATCATTATAGTGGAATGAAAGTTCAATTTCCCTCATGTTAATCATATGGGAAGTGGAATCAAGGAGATTATTTCAAAGGAATTGAAAGATGATTTTGGTGTGGAAAAGAAGGACACAAAGCTAGTAATTTCAAAGGAAATGGTTCAGTTAACTCCATGGACAAGAATAATGGTATTGCTAAGACATCAACAACGGTTAACTGTTTTAAATGTGGAATGTATGGGCATTATGAAAACCAATGCCCTAATGTAAATTCGCATCATTGTCATATGGGTAGTATTTATGTTGATGATGATGAAGGGACTACAAATGATATATGAGATGAAAGAAGTTTTGAACCTTTTTCAATGGTTTATATAGGTAGTGGAATTATTGCATGTTTATCAAAAATAATGTATGATACTATGGAATAATGAAATATCTAAGGATTTTTACACTATTTATTCCCTAAAGTATCTGAAAGTATATGTTGAATTGTATCAATATCCAGGAAAAGTGATTGAAATATTTTTTGGAATGTAGATGATATGTGCATAATGAAGTAATAAGAAGATAATGAGATGTTTGATAGTATTAATGTGCTTATGACTAGTATAAGGACAAAGTGAAATAATGGTTTTAGTATATAGAAATTTTGATAT
This sequence comes from Viscum album, assembly GCA_963277665.1. Lineage (NCBI taxonomy): Eukaryota > Viridiplantae > Streptophyta > Magnoliopsida > Santalales > Viscaceae > Viscum > Viscum album. The sequence goes on along the minus strand of OY728133.1, from coordinate 1,568,183,135 downwards.
TTTTTTATGTTTAAATAGTTAACTTTTGACAACATTCATGTTTTAACTAAGGTTCTATAGTAACTCATGTTTCCAGAGAATACGTGATTAGGGTATTCACATGTTTGGAATATGAACAACAAGATATATCATATGATATATGGTGGATAAATAATGGTATTCAAATTCTTGGTAGGTGACCATTGAATTAATCATTTTCTTTATACTATGAGCTTGGACCGAAGTATTTTGGATAATCCAGAAGATTGGAATGAATTATGTTAGACATAAGAGATTATTGTTTAAGGATAGAAATTTTTTCAATATTATTAGATGAATGTTATAATAATGTAGTTTAAGAAAAAGGGACAACCAGTAGGACGGGCGACAACCCATCGCGTCGGACAAGGTTTCAGGAATCGAACCCACAATCGATGTGCGACAGGCCTTTATCACCTACCTCCGAACTACAGGAAGGCCCTGGTTAGTAGAAACTAGTTTAATTTTGTTAAGCGGTATGATAGATGATGTATAAGTCCATTTATGGAATCAAATTTGATTAACCTCACCATAGATGGAATTATGAATATTTGATAACTTTTGTTAAACTTTTGTTTAAGACCGATGGAATGACCCATCATTCAATAGCATGATTTACTAAAACTAAACAAATGAAAAATTCAACATCATTTCTTTATGATATAAAGTGGAAATTGTTCATAGAATGACAAATGGTGAGATTGTACCAAAATCAAGTAATTATTTATTCTAATTCAAAATTTTCAAATTTAGGGAAATGATATTAAAAACCAAAAATGTTGTCCTAGTACCCTCATATCTGATGAATCAGGTGGTATCTTAGAACATCAAAAATTTATGGCTTTGTGATTGTTGTATTTTTAATAGCTATGTTATCTACTACTCTCTATCAGAACATGATGGTTAGATTTCTCTTCCATATCCATATTTTCAACTATATTCTCCTATGTGGAAACCCAGTGATGAGTTACTTTGGGTATCAATTGTGTGTCTAATGTTCCTTTTTAAAATGATGTTTTATTATTCCTTTTTACAATGTGGGTTTCTATGAAAAAAACTTTCAAGTAGAATACCATTTATAACCCCAACAAATTTCGAGGGTGAAATTCATTTTAAGGGGGGTAGAATGTAACACCCCGAGATTTTATGAGATATTTTTTTAATTTCTTTGATGTCTTTTATTTTACACTACACTAAGATTAGATTGTACTATATGAATCAACATATTAACATTCATTATGCGCAACACTATTCTTGGCTCGTGTTACACACAATTTCAAGTTCATTTTGTGGAAATTGTTCTACGCTACATTATTTATTGATTTTGTGTAATGTATAAATTAAATAATTTTTGATTATGTTATACACAACAACAAAGGGTGCTTGCACTACATGCAGCCCTGACATGGCTTGCATTACACGCAATCATGACCATCCTCGATAGCATGTGTAGTACACAATACCAAGTTTTCTAAATAATGATATGTTATTAAAATATTATATAAACTAGCCATTTTGAATAGTAATACCCACTTTTGAAATTTTATAAATTTGATCATTTAAAATGGAATTCATTTTTCGATTCAGAATATCGAAATTAGCCTAGGGTGTATTTTTTGTATTTTTCTGAAAACTTTTAATTTTTGATGAATAGTGAAAAAATTGAGTTATTGGTTAAAACTGAATTTTTATTTAAATAATCATTAATTTTATTTAGATTTATTTTATGACACAATATATAAATAATACCTATATAAGATCAATGTCATTCATTGGAGTAATTTTATAATAATTTTACATATATATAAATTTTATTGATCTTTTTATCATCTTTTACCCACCTCCTAGGAGAATTTGAAAAATTACATAAAACATAATTTTACCACATATGTGAGTTGAATTTAGAAAATCTGAGACACACGGTTAACATCAAGGAGTAAAATTTGGTTCAATAAGATAAAAATATTTTTTGGGGAATAGTAACATTTTACTTTTATTTACCATGGTTAAAAGTAAATAGGGTAATTAAGGGTAAAAATGATATTATTATTACCATAAACCATGTTCTAATTCTATTGGATAAGTATAATTTGACCAAAAAAACCTTAGGAATAAAATTTTACCCTTTAAGTCAACTTAGATTAGATTAGGACTCTTATTATTATTTTATTTTAAGAGGAGTTAAAATAGTTAAAATCCACGTTTAATAACAAAAACTTTTTTAATATAGGGTAATACATAAGATAAAATCGAATATAAATATTAATTAGGAAAATAAAAATATTTCCTACATAATGTTATTTTACTTATATTTTTTATACATTAAATACTTTAATTTATTTATGACACAATGATGATGTCGTAATTACCTTTTTAATGAAATATTAACATAATTGATATTATAAATACCCAAATAAATGTAATTTTAGACTTTTTAAAAATTACACTAATTTTATAGGTTAATATAACATATTAGGGTTGGTTAGATGAATTTTTTTCGAAATAATAATGCTGTTATGAATTTAGAGAAAACAAAGTACCAAATAGTGTCAAAATTGACATAAAAGACTTTTTAAAACAAATATTATATTATTAATTGATATTATGGTCCTAAATATATAATTTTTGGAAAAAAAGACTTATATAATAATATAGATGACATTAATTAACCAATTGGGGTTCTTTTGACAGTATATAGTATTTTTATAAATCATATAGTGTAAAAGTTCAAGAAGACACTGTAAAAGTTAAATTATTTAACATAGTGTTAAATCTAAATTATAATGTTAAAATGGTAACCTAAACTTGTCTAAAACCTATTGTTTGAGATTATTTCCACCCATTCCCACCCTATACTCAAAATAAGTCACTTTGGATCCATTATAAACCGAATATGAATTTATTATAAAATAGTATCTTAAGATTTTCCAAAGGTTCCCCTCACCCCTCTTATAAAAAGGCACTCCCCCTTATCTCTAAATCATATTTCCAAATCCATTTGGCTCAGCTAAACCCTACCCAAATACACTCTCAAAAAACCTCCCTCAATCCTAGAGTCTTTCCATTAGTCGGAAATCCATCCTAATGAGCCCTTTTGATCAAATCAAAAGGAAGAACCCGAAGAAGAGGTAAATATCTCACCACCTATTTCAAGTTCCTTTCTTCTTACACATATTCCTTCTTTGGTGTTTCCAGTATAAAATAATAAATCCATTATATTATATATAATATGATGTTGTTATAAAAATGGTACAACCATTTTAGTTATTTTATCTATCCTATGAATGAAAATGTAACCACACATGCGTACGTACGGCTTACCATCTCCAAATCGTGGTGTAGTTTGTTATTCAAACATTTCATCATTTGGATTGAAATAATAATGAGTATAAATGAAATACATAATAAATATAACATTATTTTGATTCTGTATATATGATATACCATCCAATTATATATGATTTTAATATCAAATGAATGATATCATCGCTCGTACGTATGTATGGACTACCGTCTCCACGAACGCGATGAGATTCATTTTCCATGATGAACCATTCAAGTGTTATTATAAAGTATATATAATAAATAATCATGAAAGATATTACATAATAATGATACTGGATTTATGTACATATATTTTTCATTTACTTAATTCCATTCAATTCAATAAGGAAAAGAAAATGATGTTCATGCGTTTGTACAGCCTACTGTCTCAGTGAATGGTGTATTTCATTCCATTTATCGATATATCATATATATTTATATTCTGAATATATATTATATATAAATCATGTTTTACATTCTGGAATTATGTCAATCAGAATATAAGTAATAATATCAAGAACAAAAATTCAAAACATGTACAATAAATGAAAAGATTTTACCCAAAATAATGATTTAACATTGAATTTACAAAAGAACGGGTAATATAAAGTCATAAGTGAACCATATATGATATCATAAAAATGAATATGATTCTATAATAAGTCAATGACTTTATTTAAATAATTATAAAGGAGGTTCTGATACTTAAAAAGAATTTTGGACCTAAGGTAAGGGATAATTATGCAATCTCATTTTAATCCGAGATTACATATATGTAAGTATTTACTGGGGTTATATTTTTCATCCATGTTCATAAATTTTTTTTATAAAGTGTTTAATATTCTTCCATGTATGTTTAAAGTCATTTTTACCCCTCTTTGACTTTTACATTATGTTATGAAAGTAATCTTTCTTTTGTTTACCTTACGTGGAGGTTTTTGACTTTTCCATTAAAAGTATGTGGAGAATGTTTTTTAACATACACAGGATGAACTGATTTTAAATGTTTCATAAGAATTTATTTTATAAAATATTACTCCACAAGATTTCATGACTATTTTCAACAAAATACTTTTCTTTTAAAATTTCATTGAATTTTGTGAAAAGAAAATGATTTTGAAGAATAAAGGATATTTTCTTCAAGAATTCATTTCTAGTGATTTATCAAAACCATTTTCCATCAAGGATAACATTATTTATTATTTTTTTGTTTTATGTATATTGTCTCTATGATTTACATGGTTTCACTTTTCATATGATGAAATGATATCCATTTTTTATATGGATTTTGTTATGATGGGATTATGTTTCTGAATCTCATTTTATTATTTTGGTTATGATGAATGATTTATTATTATGTTGTGGAACACGTAAGAATGATTTCATTATGAGATGGGTGGGACCTATATCTCCCTCCCAGTCATTGGGTAATGATTTATATCTCATCAGATACACATTGCTGTTATGAAAAGTAAATATGGTACAGTAATATAGGGCTGGAACGGTAGGTAAACCTGATTCAGTAATGGACTTTGTCCACTAAGATGGTCTTGGAAGAAATGGCTTGGCTACTATGAAAATAATATCATGTGCTTAATGGTTTCCACAATTACATGTTTTATTACCATGATATTTTATCATTATTAATGTTACTTTAAGATCTATGACTTATGTACTACCAAGATTTATGTCATTGATCAAGATTTTGAGGTTTAATGTTCATGTTTTTATGTTCAAATGTATATGGATTGTTTTTAAGTCCTCTATGTTTACCCTTTTTGAGCATTTGAGCTCACCCTTTTTATGTTTTCTTTTCCCCAAGATATAAAGAACGTTTTTAGGTAAGAAAAATAATGGTTAAGAATGTTATTGGGGATTTTTAAGAACTTTCACCATTATTAAAAGATTATGTTATGAGTTTTCAATGAAACTAATCTAATATGGTCTTTGGGCATCTGTTTTTGTCATGTATTATTTGTTCCACTAAAATAATGTAATGTCTATGTACATAGTGATTTGGGTCTATACAAGTCATCATAGATTCCCATTATTTAATGTAATATATTATAAAATTGTATTCATTAAACAAACAAACAATAAATATATAATTATCTATAATCTCACATATTTTAAAATTATTTTATAGTATCAATCATTGTTAATCAATAATTTCTTATTATAATTGTTTGAGTTGTAATCTATATAGTTTTCTCCTCTATAGTTCATCATGGATATTCTGGTAATTCCGAATAGAGTATAGTTTCATCATCACTATCATAAAATGTATAATTTAAATATAATATTTATTAATTACGTAAAATATTTGACTCGTTACTGATATGTTGACATGGAAAATGATTCAGATCGCTTTTTGGAGAGGGTGGACAATAAAAACACATTAGAGGTGTAATTATTTTTTAATAGCTGAATGGGTAATGAATTATATGATAGATAAATTTTATAGATTAATAATTATTTCAAAAGTATTATATATATATTAATTAATTTAATATTTGAAGCCATTAAAGTTAAATGGTGATCACAAATGGGCTACACCATTATGTGGATATAGAATGTTGTATATATACATGAGAGATGCATTTAATTATTATGGGATATAGAGAAAGTATAAATTGATTCTCACTTAATAATAATAAATCATTATATTTAGGATATTATAGATTAATTTCAAAATGATGGCAAGAGTCTTTTAAATGTATAAGGTGAATTAAATTTGAATGATTTAGTAAATTTGATTTCTGATTATGCAGTATTCATTCAATATTTCACCTCTTAATGTCCCATGGAATAGAATTTTAAAAAAGAAACCCCATTTATTCATGTCAATGTATTTATAGAATAGGAATGGGTTGGGATTAGTCAAGATTGATGGATTAATGTTTTTTAAAGAAGAGAATGGTAGGTGGATACATTTATAACGGTGGAAATAAAATATTTTAGAATTAAAGAAACTGGTTATAATATATTAATCTTACACATATAAAATAGATCCAAAATAAATTGGAATTAATTATAAGGATTATATGGTCACTATATAACGATAAATTTTTTATTGGTTTATATCTTAGTTAAACGACTGTGTTTTTATCTAACACCATTGTGAACTTATTTTGTCACTAATTATTGTAATGAATTTTTTAGTATTAATGAGTTATTATTTATCATATAAGGTGATAATTGTGTTATAAATTTCCAAGTGATGACATTATTTACAACATCTAATGCTATTTATCCACATATAATATTTTAATTATATTTTATTATTATATATAATATTTATTTTCATAAAATAAAAAATAACATCTATTTTGACACTATTAATTAAATTTCAATGTTAACAAGTAAATATATTAATGTAAGTAAAACATGAAAATTTAAAATATTACCAATATTATATATTTATCTAATAAAATCATGTAAATTTATAATTCATCTATATTATATTAATTTTACAAGTTTTAATATTTTTTATTTCATTTACAAATTGTAATTAGAAGCACTTCTCATGTGTCTCATAAGTATTTAATGTAATTATTTAATCTCTAACAATAAAAAAATAAATTACCAGCATAGAAATAATATTTTAATATTTCTTATAACACTTTAAGGTTAAATAAAATAATTTTCTCTCTATATTAACATATTCAAGATATTAAAGTAATAAAAGTGGAATTTTGTATGTTTTATTTACAAAAAATAATTTAACATTTATAATCAAAGATAAATGAAATAAGGTAACATATTCTATTTTTTGGATGCCTAAGGTTGAAATAAATAATCCAATAAAAAAAGGAATACTCACGAATGAATAGTAAACATAATAACAGTATCATAATAACTAATTATACCATTATTTCTTTACCATATTAAAAAATATTTACAAAGGTTTATAATCTTATTTAATGAAAATAAAATGGACATATTTAAAAAAAATATATTGATATAAAATAAGTAATCTAATTTAAAATATTCACGTCTATTAATATTCATGAATTAATTTAAAAATAAACTCATAATGTGAGATAAATATTTTATAGATAAATAAAAATTTTTAGTAAAAAATGTTTTTTATATTAAAATTATTCATAATGTTGAATGTAATGAAATTAAATGGACTATTTTTTTAAAAAAATGGAACTTATTATATTTTAAAAATAACTCATAACCCATGGATTCTTTTCAATTACATTAAATGAAAATAATGTTTTTAATAAAATAAGAATGTTTCACCGTTCATTAAAATCAAAATTTTATGAAAAATCTCAAACATTTAACATATGATAATATTAATATTCGAATTAAAAAATTATATTTATTTAATAAAATATTATTTCAATAATTTATATATAATAATTATAAAAAATATATCCAAAATACAATAAAAACATTTTTCAGGAAATGTAACTCCAATTAATAAAATTCAATTGATTCACATTATTTTCATATTAATAAAACATAAATTCATGTTATGTTTTTTTGATTAAATTATTTGAATTAAATTAATAATTTAGAATATGTATTTTTTAATTTTTTTTATTCTAATTCATCCTCACCACCCTAATGGAAAAATTATCATTGTGATATTAAATGAATATTAATTCCTAGTTCATTTGTGATTCGTGTCTCATGTGATGTTCATTATCAAAAATAGTGTTTTTTCAAAAAAAAAATTAAAATATTATATTCAATTTTCTATATATATATTATTAATAAGTTATTATAACAATTATTTTATGTTCTATTTCACTAGAAATAAATATAAAATTATATTGTTTTTCATAATTTGTGAGTCGACTGTCAATGTTTTATTGTTCATCTAGTTTATGTTGTTCATACATCATTGATTAATATTTTTTTAATCACAATTTCATTGAGTTATTCAACGAATAGGTATAGTATATTAGGTTATACTAGCCCAAAAAATAAGTTCATGTTGTTATTTTAGTTCTAATTAAAGGAGTGGGGATCATTTGTGCCTTAGTTTGGGGAAAGGAATGTATGATTTCTTACATCATTTCAAAGTTAAGTGAGCTGGTTAATATCATTATATGAGAAATATATTAGTCATGGGGTTTAACTCCATGTTTTCAAAATGTGGTTGCAATGGTTTCTGACTCTTAATTAAAATAAAATGATCTCAATATAGCGGGATTCATTTATATTTATGCATTAGATTTGTTGAGAATAGATTAGATTCATTTAGATATGAATTACAATAAAAGTAACAATTTTCATAGTATTTATATTTTCTATGTATAATATTTTAGCATTGATAATATATCATTAATAAATTTAAAACTGAGTATTTTACACCTCTTTATCATTTTACCAATCTAACAATTTTGAAATAACATATGCAATTAGTATATGATAAATATTCCCATGCTAATATGAAGATAAGACATTCCCAAAATGCTTTTGATAGTAGTATTATATCTAAAAGGAAACAATATAATATATTGACGATCTATAATACAACAATTAATACATATAATACATGATATAAAAAGGTTACATTATTCCTATAAAGATCATTTTTCTATAACGTAGTTGTAGATACATTTACATGTTAAAAATTATATTATATTTATTTTTTTGGAAAAATTTCAATGAATTTCACAATTAATGAAATGGTTGAATTAACTATCCCTATGTATATAATAATGACATGTTCCCTCAGAAGAAGGCTTATTTCACTCAAATATTGTATGATGTTAATGAGTATATATTTGAATGAATGTACGAAAATTAGATTTGGTGGACAATATTTAGATTTTATAATTATTTTAATCTATGATATTTAATTTTTACATTGTTTTTCAATCCAATAAGTGTATAGAAGTCACACATCATTGGATATAAAATTCATTAGATATAATGATTACAAAAATTAAGAAACCTATTTAGAATAAATATATTTAATTTTTTGCATAAATTTGTGGAATATTTAGATTGGAGTGTTAATATTTGTGAAGAGTTCTTTTTTAATGACGAAATAATTTCTAATATGTTTTTAATGTAGTATGAAAAAAAAAATCAATAGTATAAAAACAACAACTTATCCTTGGGGTGTGAAGAGATGAAACTGTTTGACTAAATGTAAAAATATAGCTTTTAGAGAATAAAATTAAATTTCATAGTGTGGAGGGAATGAAACAGTGATTTTATCATACAATAAATGCAACTTAGAGTTTCTTCAATATTTTATGTTATACCCACGACTATGTTTTACTGAGGAACAACATACTATAAATATTTTTATTAAATAAGATTTTTTTTATTTAGAAAATTGAATAGATGATATGAAAAATATTAACATAATTATTAATATATTTTTTACAAAATTATATATAATTAATTATGTGGTTACTAAATAATTAAAAATAGAAACAAAATCATTTTGACAAAGAAATAATTTTATGTAAATTAATTTTAGATAAAAAAATTATGTTTAATACAAATAAACCAAAAAATTAAATAATATTGGATTATATTAATAAAATATATATGACATATTGTATTTAATTATTCGAATTAATGTTATTTATTTGATCCTAGAGATACAAATAAATAAAAAAAATTCTTAACAGTTTTTTTTAGAAAATACTATATTGTCACATTTTTAAGGTTAAAGAATTTTAAAACATTATTAAAATTTATCTGAATTAATAAAAATAATTTTAGAAATGATAATAAAAAATTTATCTTTGAGTGAATATTTTTTTCTTTTTTGAATAGATACATTTATATGATTAATATAGAATAAATATATAATATTAACTGAAAACTACATTTTCATTTAAATAATATAAATTTTTTTCGTATATTAGGAATTGTAATTAAAGTATAATTTTTTAATCTTTATATAATTTAATAATATTTGCATACTTTTATTTATTTCAAAATAGAATTTAGATTTAATAATATATATTCATTTCAGTTTTTTCACATTAAAAACTGCATTCTCATCACTTTTAGAAGATAAGTTTTAAATTAAAACTTTACACCTATGATAATTTAATTAATTAAAATTTAATATATTTTTGGAATTGGAATTATTAATATTATATAATCATGTAATATTGATGTTTTTTTAAAATGATTTGTGATTGTACTATAAATTAAATACCATAGTAATATTAAAAATGAATATATTTTTGGGTTAAACTAAAATCAAAAGAATGTATAAAAACTAAAATAATTTTTTATTGAATGAACTTATTTATAAAGTTCCCAAAATATTTTGTAAAATAAGGAAATTACATGCCACAATCCATATAATATGACCAATATAAAGTGTTACGTAACGAAAAAGAAAAATATAACGTTCCTTCATTGAAAAATTTAATGATTTTGGATATGAAAAAATAAAAATTTATTTAGTTAGACATATTATTCTGTAATATAAATAATATTTTGGTGTTATTATATTTTATCTTACATTATTTATTTTAATAAGTTACATAAAATTAATAATTAATAGATATGTATTGATTATTTATTTAATAAAAAATATTATAACATATACTAAAATAATAATATATCTAAATTGAATGAATTATTGTGTTCCAATATTTCATAGATGCATATATCATATTACATAGAAGTTGAAATAATGAATTTTATTTCAATAAATTCCCTGTTAAATTTTTAATTGAAATTAAATTAATAATGATAAATTTTTCATTAGTGTTATTTTATAATAAATTATATTTTATTTTGGGACAAAAACTACAAAAAATAATATATTATTCCATGTGATTTTTAAATGTCAAATAATATAATTTATATAACATTAATTAAAAAAAATTATATTATAATTAATATATTGAACCATAATTAAAAAATACAATTTCAGTACAGTTATGGATAATGTTGGGATTTACATATTACGTGCACTTATGTTAAAACTAATATTCACCAAAAATATGATAATAATTTGACAACATTTTAATAATATTTATAGTAATTTGGTAAAACGTATTTCATATTTACAACTTTCATTAAGAGTAAAATTCAAATTTACTTCGAATAAGAAATTAGTAACCTTATGGAAAGGCAAAATTGAAAAAAATAATAATTAAACTTATATTTAAAATATATATGTTTTGATAATAGGAGTTTAATTTTTATTTATTGGTTTTTATAGACCACATCATCCATATTCACCAATATCTATATATTTTTGATAAAATTTGGTTTATATATATCCCTATTAGTGAATACTTTTGAGTATTTATATGAATGTATATCCCCCTTAATAAAAAAAGAAAACTCATTCCCCTCACTTTATGAAATTACGTAATACACTTTTATCTTCCAAAACTATCCAAAATAACATACCAAATTCCCTCCCATCACACAGGAATTCTTATTTTGGACATAAATCCATACTCTAAAGGTCTTATTGAAATTCTACGTATGATACCTTAATAATATGTAATGTTCATCAACATACATTTTTACATTACTACATTCTCTATATCCATCAATTATTTTTATAACATTGTGATTTAATAATGCTTGTATATTCCATATAAATATGTTCTATTGTGTTATGGTTATGATATAAAACCACAGTTACAAACATTAAATGATTTACAAAATTGTAATTATTGTATACGACATACTACTGCCACAAGAAGTGATGTCATTAGTTTTTAGACTACCACTAAAAACGGTTGTGAATAACTATTGATACATCCCATGAATGTAAATAATATGACATTTTCTTATTTATTAATATTTATGAATTAAATAATAGTTTTTATTTAAAGTGGGTGCTATGTTTTATGGATTACCTTATACACAACAATGGGTTTCTTTGAAATGATAAGTTGCAAATAGTTTTGAGTTATAGTGAATAAATATATAATAATATTATTATTATAAGTCGTAGTTAACATATTGTCGTTGTATTAGTGGGAATGAAAATAAAAAACTACAATATTATTATACATGTTTGTTAAATGTTATTACATTTTCCTAATAAATTTTGAGGGCTTTAAATGTGAATGAATCCAATTTTTATAATAAATACTCTATTATTCATTAGAAGGCCGATTTACCTCCTTTTGATGGAGAAACCTTTTTATATCCAGTTTTGTAACTTTTTAATATATGAATTTACAAAATAAGATTATTCTTTAGAATTTTGACATCATATTTTACTTTGGATTAAATGTTTTTATTTTTCTGATAAAGTAACTTTTTAAATGAATAATGAGAAATAATACATTTTAATTCGAAACAGCCTTTTAATCTAATATATTTAAATGATTAGACTATCCTTTTAATTCGTTGTTGTAACATCCCAGGTAAATAAGGAATAAGACATATTCATATTTATTAATATTTTTTTAATTAAATATTAATTTTATTTTGAAGGGGTTTTTATGTTCGATAGTGTGCCCGATACGCAACAATGAGTTCCTTTGAAAGCTTACGTTACACGCTAATAATATAATAATATTATTTCAAATGGTAGTTAACACGTAGTCGTTGTACTGGCGGGAATGAATAGAAATAACTAAAATACGAATATATATGTTTGTTAAATGTTTCTACATTTATCCAATAAATGATAAAGGCTTAATATAAGAAAAGAATTAAATTTTAAGCATAAATACTTTAATATTCACTAAAAGGTTGATTTATCGCCTTTTGATGGTGAAACCTCTTTAAATATATATTTGGTCACTCTTATACATTATTTTGGACCAAATAAATTAATTCTTTATAATTGGGACATCAAAATTTACTTAGTGTAAATTTTTGGTATCTTTCCGATAAAGTTCATTTTTTAATGAATAGTGTAAAATTTTGTATTTTAATTCAAAACCTATTTTTAATATAATTTATTTATATGATTAGATAATCTTTTGAATTGGTTTTAAAGTAAAATTAGAAAATATTTTTACCATTAAATCTAATAGTGGTTGTTGGAATTAGTTTCACTTTAAAATCGGACATAAACTAGTATCAATCTTTTGATACTTATTGTTTCATAAAAACACGCTATTTGTCATGACAGTGGGAATTAATTATTAAATTAATTAATGTGGCTTATATTTTTTGAATTTTTTAAAATAGACTTCATTTTTGAATTCGGAATATCAAATATATCTTAGGGTGAATTTTTGGTAATTTTCTGAAAAACTTCAATTTTTGATGAATAGTGAAACCAGTATGTGGTAATCAAGCAAACTGATTTTTCAGTTAAATGAAGGTTTACCACTAATGTGTATTGAATTTTTAAAATCCGACATTCATGGTTGTCATTAGTATGTAAAATGTGGTTCAATGGGATGAAAATAATTTTTGGTGAATAGTAACTTTTTTCATTAATCGCGATTAGTGGTAATTAGTGTAGTTTAAGGTAAAAATAATGATTTAATAATATTAAAATACCTAGAAACATGTCCTACACTCATTGGTTGTGTCATGGCCGACCAATACAATCCATGGGTCATCTGGGGGACTCCATGGAGCCACTTTGGTTGGATAATGACATTAATATATTTTTATTTAATGTTAAAGTTAAAATGACACAAACATGAATTGTTTTACTAAAACAATTTTTAGAAGGGGTTATACTAATCATATTTTTGTCTATAAATATTCATTAGAAAGATAAAACGATTTCCTACATCATAGTATTTTTTTATAATTTTTAGGTATTAAATAAATTAAATTATTTAAGACATAATAATGATGCAGCGATGACATCATTATCTGACGATTTAAATAAAATGAGAAGATAATGTAATATCTATGACCTACACATGTACAAAACTTATTGGATGGGTGGATTTCGAACCCTTATCACCTTATCCACGTATTATATCAATTTGGGACCTTTTAGAACCGACACAAATTTTCAAATAATGTAACATTTCTTTACTTTCCAAAAGAGCCCTTTCTCTCCTCTTATAAAAGGCCCCCACCTCTACCTCATTTCACACACTCCTCAAGCCTTTGGATCGACCATACTCTGCCCATTTACTCTCTCCACATCCCTCTCCTAATCCTAGAGGATTTCCTTTGGGCAGAATCCTTTCCAAGGAAGCCTTTAGGCTCAAATCAAAAGGAGTTACACTTTTTAAAGGTAATGCTTTCTCTTGTGTTCATTTGATTTATTTTGCATCTCCAACCCCCTAAACTCTTTTTATTCATTTATTTTGTAACAACTCCAGTATCTTAAATATACTAGGATGTTGTTATAAGATTTATTCGAGCTACACTCTCACACAACTACATCAAATGGTTAATGAACATAATGTTTCTGTAGATGGCGAAATTCTGCCTCCTGAAACGATGATTGTTCAATGCTCATCTAACACCTTCAAAGGTGGCCATTATGATGTCACTATTTTTATATATGATATATAATATGTTTATTCATTCTTTAAACTTCTGTATTTTTCATTTATGGCACTACTTTATGGTTTCCATTATGGGTAAACGCGATATCTTCATTTAAGGAAGTGCGGACTACGGCCCCCTCAAAGTGATTTGATTCGTTAATACCATATGTGGGACGTATAAAGGATTGATTTAAAGTTATTATATATGATGAATGATACATATAAATGATGAATATAATTCTGGAATTAATATATACATACCTCTCATTTAATTTTATTTCCATTAATATGACAAAGAAATGAAAGTAGCGTTCATGCGTACGTACGGCTTACCGTCTCCATGAACGGTGCATTTCATTTCTTACCTCTAAATGATTATGTAATATTATAAATAAATGTATATTCTGGATATATATGATATATATGCTATCCAAATCAGGAATTACATTCTGGATATAAAGAACCTTTGACCTCATGAACAACATGTAATTGTAAGAATTCCACTTTCGACTTAAGAACCAAATATCGAAAAAACAAACATTATTAACTTAAATTGTTACATAATGTTTATAACATGGAAATAAGTGATATAAAAGGAATAATGAACATTAAAGGGTTCTTAAACAAGTAGAAATTAACTCATGTTTATTATCCAGGAGATTAAAGAACGACCGAGTCAAGTCGGACCCGAGGTAAGGGACTTCGTCTCAATCTCCTTCCATTGAGTCATATTTCATTTTATACACAACTTTCATTTATACGGTGTATAAACCCCTTTGACTTTTACTTCTATACAAAAGGAATCTTTGTCTATGAAGTGTTTCACTAAACGACAAAAAGGAATGTTTTTTTTATGTATGCGGTGACAACGGCCTTTTCCGCCGCCTCGAGTATTATTTGGTCTTTGGCTTCCTCAACAAACCGTAATGTTTTTAAAATAAAATAAATACCATATACTCTTTTATGTATTTTGGTATTGAAAATGGTCTTGATAAAGGATTCTATTATGTCAATATATTTAAATGATATATTGTGATTGAAATGTTGAAATGTTATCATTCCTCTATATTACTTTTATGTTTTATGAATTTATATTGGTACTTGGACATTTGACAGGTGGTTACGTGATAAACCATATGAAGGGTGGTGTCGTGAATACCAGGACGGGTGGTTACATTATAACCTCCAATGCATTGGGTATAGAAGTCGGCCGTATGTCTATTCCATTAAGTATGTATGGAAGTTGGCCGTATGGCTATTCCATTAAGCGATATGTGTGGAAGTCGACCGTATGGTTATTCCACTTAAGTATGTTTATGTCCCAAGTTACCTTTTTATGTTATGTGATCTCTTTATGGGTTTTATGGTAATCATTTGGTTATAAAAGGGTAAGTAATGATATTTTATTCAGTGAAGAGTTTTTGCTACTTCATAAAGGTGAAAAGTATTACTTTGTTAAAGTACATGGGTTACTTGTTGTTTTTGATAAACTAACAGTTTGACTTCTTTGTGTATCCCTTACTGAGCTCTTTATGCTCACCCCAAGTTTTTTTTTGAAATTTTTTTCACAGGACCTAATGTGGAATAGGCTCAAGGATGGGATCAAGGGAAAGTCATGCTATATAATACTTGGAACTAGACTTGTTTCTTTTTAATAGTTTTTATGGAAACATAGTAGAAGTGTCTACTTTGTAAGCATTTGAGATGTAATAGTTATGTCCTAATTCTCTAAAACTCTAAACCTGAAAAGATCCTCAATGTGAATTATTCATTTAATTCAATATTAAGTAAGGTTTAAGGCCGGGGCCTTATAGTTGGTATCAGAGGTCGGTTTAGACAACTTTAGGAGTTAGAAAAGTGTAAAATTATAAGCTAATTTATGTTATGATTGAAATGATATAGCATTTAAAGATTACCATGTTGCTTCGCCTGAGATATTTCTGTGTTCAGAATGCTTTTCCGCAGAGGAAACAAAGCAGCTATGTTGGGACGACATCAGGAGGAAGACAACCGTCCAAATCAACAACCTGAGATGGTCGGAATTGGAACTGAACAGTTTGTTGCAGTGATGGCACAGTTGACTCAGGCTATAAATGGTGGTGGTATCCATGCATGAGATCAGCCAGATCAACCGCAGAGGAACATGTCAGTGGTGGAACATTTCATGAGGCAACATCCCCCATCATTTAGAGGATCATATGACCCCGTGCAAGCTGAAGGGTGGATTAAAGCACTGGAGAAAATTTTTGATGTCTTGGGGTGTTCAGAACATCAAAAGGTTAGTCTTGTTGTTTACCGTTTTGAAGGTGAAGCTGATCAGTGGTGGTCGATGTTGAAAAATATCAGAGATAGTGATGAGATTCAGTTCCTAGAATTGAGGCAGGAGGATGATTCAGTGGCTGCTTATGAAGCAAAGTTCACTCGATTGGCAAGGTATGCTCCAAACTTCATATGAGATCTTGATAGTGAAATAAACCGTTTTTAATCAGGGTTAAAGCCATGGTATCGAAGGGCTTTAGCTTCTCGTGAGTTCAAAAGTTATGAAAAACTTGTTCGATGTGCGGAGAAGGTCGAAATGGAGTTTCCCGATGATCATGTGTCCTATGACAAACAACAGAATAAGAGGTCTAGTTGGCATGCAAAGGGGAAGAATTCATCAAAGAAGCAAGGAGGTAAGAAAACCAAATATCCATCTTGTGAGAGGTGTGGTAAAATGCATCCTGGAGAATGTTTATCCAAGTCTAGTAAGTGCTTTCGGTGTGGTAAGTCTGGTCATATCGCTCGTAATTATAAGGAAGATGATCAAGCAGGCAATGAAACTTCAGTGGTAAGGTGTTTTAAGTGTAATGAAATGGGTCATTATGCAAATGAGTGTCCAATGAAGAACTCAACTAGGGGAATGCAGCCAGACTACAAGCAGAAAAGGGTGGTGAAATCCTTTGCAACAACTTCAGCAGATGTTGGGCCATCGAATGAAGTAGTATCAGGTACACTGTTTGTTTGTTCAGATTATGCCAATGTGTTGTTTGATTCAGGGTCTACACATTCTTTCATTTCTGAGAAGTTTTCTAGTAAATTGGGAATTCAATCTCAAGATATGAATCCTGAACTTATGGTAAAAACACCCGGAGGGAACGTTGAGACAAAAAGGAATTATAAGAACCTTCCTATCCTTGTCTGTGGAAAGAATCTACCAGCAAACCTTATTGTTTTGCCTCTAGTAGAGTTTGATGTTATTTTGGGCATGGATTGAATTTCTATTTATCATGCTATGATTGACTGCAGAGCTAAAATGGATTCTTTTCGGAAATATTTTGAGTTTGTGTATAAGAATGAACCCTTGATTTTGATAACATATCTGGAAGTTGAGAAACTAGTAAAAGATGGAAATTAATGTTACCTTGCACATATTGTTGAAAATAAAGGAACTGTTCAGGTTAATGATGTGCCAGTGGTAAATTAGTATCTTGATGTTTTTCCTGATGAGTTACCTGGTGTTATTCATGATCGGGAAGTTGAATTTACTGTTGACTTAGTTCCTGATTCTAAGCCAATTTCAAAACCCCCTTATCGAATGGCTCAAGTTGAAATTTTAGAGTTAAAGAAGCAATTGCAGGAGTTATTAGATAATGGTTTCATTCGACCTAGCACATCACCATGGGGTGCTCCTGTTTTGTTTGTTAAAAAGAAATATGGTTCAATGAGACTTTGCATTGATTATAGAGCCTTGAATAATATCATTGTTAAGAACAAGTATCCTTTGCCTCATATTGATGATTTGTTTGATCACCTCCAGGGAGCTCAGTATTTTTCAAAGATTGACTTGAGGTCGGGGTACCATCAGTTGAAAGTAAAAGAAGCAGACGTTCCGAAGACTGCGTTCCGTACTAGATATGGCCATTATGAATTTGTAGTTATGCCTTTTGGGCTAACCAATGCACCTGCTGTATTGATGGACCTTATGAATAGAATTTTCCATTAGTTCTTGGATAAGTTTGTGGTTGTTTTCATTGATGATATTTTGGTGTTTTCTAAAAGTAAAGAGGAGCATGAAAGACATTTAAGGGTTATCTTGCAAACCTTGAAAGAAAAGAAATTATATGGAAAATTCAGAAAGTGTGAGTTTTGGTTGCAAAAAATTTCTTTCCTTGGTCACATTGTTTCAAAAGATGGCATAACTGTTGATCCTACTAAAACAAAAGTTGTTGATGAATGGCCAAGACCCACAAATGTAACCGAGATCCGTAGTTTTCTTGGTTTGGCAGGTTATTACAGAAGGTTTGTTAGAAATTTTTCACGGTTATCTATTCCAATGACTAAGTTAACTAGGAAGGGTGTTAAATTTATCTGGACAAAAGAAATTGATGATTGTTTTCAGGAATTGAAAAGAAGACTGCTGAATGCTCCAGTTTTGGCACTTCCTTCCAGGAATGGTGAGTTGGTTATATACAGTAATGCTTCATTAGCAATGTTGCGTTTGGAACGTGATCCTTTGGTTAAGGATTTGATGAACTTTGGAATAGAAGTTGTTGGTGTAGGAAGTTCTTCTGTTTTGTTTCAGGTATCAGTGAGATCATCTCTGTCAGAAAAAATCAAGCAAGCATAGAAGCAAGACAGTGAGTTGCAAAAAAGGGTATAGCTGGTTCAGAAAGGTATGTTGCCTGAATTCAACATTGATATTGATTGTGTTTTGAGATTTGGGAAGAGATTGTGTTTTCCTTGTGACTCATAGTTGAAGATGGAGTTGTTATGTGAACCTCATAGTTCTCCATTTTCAGTTCATCCTGGCAGTACTAAGATTTACAGAGATCTGCGGGAGTATTACTGGTGGGATAGAATGAAAAGAGATATTGCTGATTTTACTGTAAAGTGTTTGACTTGTCAGTAGGTTAAAGCAGAGCGGCAGTTACCGAAAGGGATGCTTCAGCCTTTACCAGTGCCAGAGCGGAAATGGGAGAATATATCCATGGACTTTGTTGTGGGATTACCGAAGACATCTCGAGGTAATAATGAAATCTGGGTTATTGTTGATTGTTTGACTAAATCTGCTCATTTCCATGCTATACGAGATACTTTTTCCCTAGATCAACTTTCCTGTTTGTATCTTAAAGAGATAGTCAGGTTACATGGAGTTCCCCTCTCCATTGTATCTGATCGTGATCCCAGGTTCACTTCTAACTTTTGGAAGGGCCTTCAGAAGTCGTTGGGTACTGAATTAAATTTTAGTACAGCATTTCATCATCAATCCGATGGGCAGTCAGAACGAACAATTCAGACCTTGGAGGAAATGCTACGATCTTGTTCGATGGATTATCAGGAAAGTTGGGACCAACATCTTTCTTTGGTTGAATTTTCTTATAATAACAGTTTTCATTCCAGTATACAGATGGCTCCATTTGAGGCATTATATGGGAAGCGGTGTCGAACTCCAGCTTTCTGGGATGAAGTGGGTGAAAAAAAGTTGATGGGACCCTAATTGATAGAAGAGATGGTAGAAAAGGTTCAGTTGATTCAGAGACACACGAGAACAGCTCAGAGCAGGCAGAAGAGTTATGCGGATAACCGGAGGAAGGATCTATCATTCGAGGTTGGTGATCATGTTTTTCTCAAGGTTTCTCCATGGAAAAGTGTGATGAGATTTGGTAAGAAAGGAAAGCTGAGTCCAAGGTTCATTGGGCCGTACGAAATTTTGGAGAGAGTTGGATCAGTTTCCTATCGAGTGGTTTTACCTCCGAGTTTATCGCAGGTACATAATTTTTTTCATGTTTCGATGTTGAGAAAGTACAAGCCAGATCCATCTCATGTTTTGAGTCAAGAGGTAGTTCAGCTGGAAGAGAATCTATCTTACGAGGAATAACCTGTCCAGATTCTTGACCACAGGGAGTAGGTATTGCGGAATAAGGTGATTCATCAGGTAAAGGTTTTATGGAAAACCCATATGGTTGAAGAGGCAACATGGGAATCTGAAAGTGCTATGAGGGATAAATACCCCCACTTATTTGATAAGTTAGTAAAATTGCGAGGACGCAATTCCCAAAACGGGGGAAGGATGTAACATCCCAGGTAAATAAGGAATAAGACATATTCATATTTATTAATATTTTTTTTAATTAAATATTAATTTTATTTTGAAGGGGTTGCTATGTTCGATAGCGTGCCCGATACGCAACAATGAGTTCCTTTGAAAGCTTACATTACACGCTAATAATATAATAATATTATTTCAAATGGTAGTTAACACGTAGCCGTTGTACTAGCGAGAATGAATATAAATAACTAAAATACGAATATATATGTTTGTTTAATGTTTCTACATTTATCCAATAAATGATAAAGGCTTAAAATAAGAAAAGAATTCAATTTTAAGCATAAATACTTTAATATTCATTAAAAGGTTGATTTATCGCCTTTTGATGGCGAACCCTCTTTAAATATAGATTTGTCACTCTTATACATTCTTTTGGACCAAATAAAATCATTCTTTATAATTGGGACATCAAAATTTACTTGGTGTAAATTTTTGGTATCTTTCCGATAAAGTTCATTTTTTAATGAATAGTGTAAAATGTTGTATTTTAATTCAAAACCACTTTTTAATATAATTTATTTATATGATTAGACAATCTTTTGAATTGGTTTTAAAGTGAAATTAGAAAATATTTTTACCATTAAATCCAATAGTGGTCGTTGGAATTAGTTTCACTTTAAAATCAGACATAAACTAGTATCAATCTTTTGATACTTATTGTTTCATAAAAACACGCTATTTGTCATGACAACGGGAATTAATTATTAAATTAATTAATGTGACTTATATGTTATGAATTTTGTAAAATAGACTTCATTTTTGAATTCGGAATATCAAATATAGCTCAGGGTGAATTTTTGGTAATTTTCTGAAAAACTTCAATTTTGATGAATAGTGAAACCACTAAGTGGTAATCAAGCAAACTGATTTTTCAGTTAAATGAAGGTTTACCACAAATGTGTATTGAATTTTGAAAAATGTGGTTCAATGGGATGAAAATAATTTTTGGTGAATATTAACTTTTTTTCATTAATCGCGATTAGTGGTAATTAGTGTAGTTTAAGGTAAAAATAATGATTTAATAATATTAAAACACCTAGACACATGTCCTACACTCCTTGGTTGTGTCATGGCCGACCAAGACAAGCCATGGGTCAACTTGGGGACCCCATGGAGCCACTTTGGTTGGATAATGACATATATATATTTTTATTTAATGTTAAAGTTAAAATGACACAAACATGAATTGTTTTACTAAAACAATTTTTAGAAGGGGTTATACTAATCATATTTTTGTCTATAAATATTAATTAGAAAGATAAAACGATTTCCCACATCATAGTATTTTTTTTATAATTTTTAGATATTATATAAATTAAATTATTCAAGACATAATAATGATGCAGCGATGACATCATTATCTGACGATTTAAATAAAATGAGAAGATAATGTAATATCTATGACCTACACATGTCCAAAACTTATTGGATTGGTGGATTTCGAACCATTATCACCTTATCCACGTATTATATCAATGTGGGACCTTTTAAAACTGAAACACATTTTCAAATAAAGTAATATTTCTTTACTTTCCAAAAGTGCCCTTTCTCTCCTCTTATAAAAGGCCCCCACCTCTACCTCATTTCACACACTCCTCAAGCCTTTGGCTCGGCCATACTATGCCCATTTACTCTATCCACATCCCTCCCCTCATTAGAGAGGATTTCCTTTGGGCATAATCCTTTCCAAGGAAGCCTTTAGGCTCAAATCAAAAGGAGTTACACTTTTTAAAGGTAATGCTTTCTCTTGTGTTCATTTGTTTTATTTTGCATCTCCAACCCCCTAAACTCTTTTTATTCATTTATTTTGTAACAACTAAAGTATATTAAATATACTAGGATGTTGTTATAAGATTTATTAGAGCTAAACTCTCACACAACTACATCAAATGGTTAATGAACATAATGTTTCTGTGGATGGCGAAATTATGTCTCCCGAAACGATGATTGTTCAATGCTCATCTAACACCTTCAAAGGTGTCCATTATGATGTCACTATTTTTATATATGATATATAATATGTTTATTAATTCTTTAAACTTCTGTATTTTTCATTTATAGCACTCCTTTATGGTTTTCATTATGGGTAAACGCGATATCTTCATTTAAGGAAGTGCGGACTACCGCCCCCTCAAAGTGATTTGATTCGTTAATACCATATGTGGGACGTATAAAGGATGGATTTAAAGTTATTATATATGATGAATGATACATATAAATGATGAATATAATTCTGTAATTAATATATACATACCTCTCATTTAATTTTATTTCCATTAATATGACAAAGAAATTAAAGTAGCGTTCATGCATACGTACGGCTTCCGTCTCCATGAACGGTGCATTTCATTTCTTACCTCTAAATGATTATGTAATATTATAAATACATGTATATTCTGGATATATATGATATATATGCTATCCAAATCAGAAATGAAATTCTGGATATGAAGAACCTTTGACCTCATGAACAACATGTAATTGTAAGAATTCCACTTTCGACCTAAGAACCAAATATCGACAAAACAAACATTATTAACTTAAATGGTTACATAATGTTTATAACATGGAAATAAGTGATATAAAAGGAATAATGAACTTTAAAGGGTTATTAAACAAGTAGAAATTAACTCAAGTTTATTATCCAGGAGATTAAAGAACGACAGAGTCAAGTCGGACCCGAGGTAAGGGACTTCGTCTCAATCTCTTTCCATTGAGGCATATTTCGTTTTATACACAACTTTCTTTTATATGGTGTATAAACCCTTTTGACTTTTACTTATATAAAAAAAGGAATCTTTGTCTACGAATTGTTTTACTAAACGACAAAAAGGAATGTTTTTTTACGTATGCGGTGACAACGACCTTTTCCACCGCCTCGAGTATTATTTGGTCTTTGGCTTCCTCAACAAGCCGTAATGTTTTTAAAATAAAATAAATACCATATACTCTTTTATGTATTTTGGCATTGAAAATGGTTTTGATAAAGGATTCTATTATGTCAATATATTTAAATGATATATTGTGATTGAAATGTGGAAATGTTATCATTCCTCTATATTGCTTTTATGTTTTATGAATTTATATTGGTACTTGGACATTTGACGGGTGGTTATGTGATAAACCATATGACGAGTGGTGCCGTGAATACCAGGAGGGGTGGTTACGTTATAACCTCCAATGCATTGGGTATGGAAGTCGGCCGTATGGCTATTCCATTAAGTATGTATGGAAGTTGGCCGTATGGCTATTCCATTAAGTGATATATGTGGAAGTCGACCGTATGGTTATTCCACTTAAGTGTGTTTATGTCCCAAGTTACCTTTTTATGTTATGTGATCTCTTTGTGGGTTTTATGGTAATCTTTTGGTTACAAAAGGGTAAGTAATGATCCTTTATTCAGTGAAGAGTTTTTGCTACTTCATAAAGGTGAAAATTATTGCTTTGATAAAGTACATGGGTTACTTGTTGTTTTGATAAACTAACAGTTTGCATTCTTTATGTATCCCTTACTGAGCTCTTAATGCTCACCCCATGTTTTTTTGAAATGTTTTTCACAGGACCTAATGTGGAATAGGGTCAAGGATGGGATCAAGGGAAAGTCATGCTATATAAAACTTGGAACTAGACTTGTTTCTTTTTAGGAGTTTTTATGGAAACATAGTAGAAGTGTCTACTTTGTAAGCATTTGAGATGTAATAGTTATGTCCTAATTCTATAAAACTCTAAACCTGAAAAGATCGTCAATGTGAATTATTCATTAAATCAATATTAAGTAAGGTTTAAGGCCGGGGTCTTGTAGTTGTAAAGTTTAATTTGATTATATTTTTACCCTTTAGTCCTTTTTTTTGTATTGGAAGTAAATTTACTTTTAAATTGGACATAAAAATGTGTGAATCATTTGATAGTTATTATTTCGTAACAACAGATTTATTTGTTGTGACAACAGGAATTAATATTAAATTAATTTCAGAAATGTAACACCCCAGGTATATAAAGAATATGAGATTTTTATATTTATCCCATTTATTGAATAAAATATTAATATTACCTTAAAGGGAAAGCTATGCTCAATGGCGTACCCAATACGCAAGAATGAGTTTCTTTGAAATCTTACGTTGCACTCTAATAATAAAATAAAATTATTTTAAATGGTAGTTAACGCCTAGCCGTTGTAATGGCGGGAATGAACGGAACTAACTGCAAAATGATTACATACGTATTTCAAATATTTTTACTTTTATCCAATAAATGTTAGAGGCTTAAAATGAAAATGAATCCAGTTTTAAGCATAAATCTTCTAATATTCATTAAAAGGACGATTAACCGCCCTTTTGATAGTGAACCACTTTTAAATCCACATTTTGACAATTTTATGTGTCATATTTGAAAAAATAAAATTCTTCTTTAGAATTGGGACATCAAAATATACTTTCTGTAAATTTTAGGTATTTTTCCGATAAAGTTCATTTTTTAATGAATAGTGAAAAATGTTGTATTTTAATTCAAAAACTATTTTAATATAATTTATTTAAATGATTAGATTATATTTTTGATTTGTTTTAAAGTTAAATTAGAATATATTTTTACCATTTAATCCAATAGTGGTAATTGGAATTAATTTCACTTTGAAAATGGACTTAAACTATTGTTAATATTTTGATATGTATTGTTTCATAAAAACACGCTACTTGTTCTGACAGTGGGAATTAATAATTAAATTAATTAAAGAAACTTATATGTTTTGAATTTTTTAAAACATACGTCATTTTTGAATTCAGAATATGAAATATAGCTTAGGGTGAATTTTTGTTATTTTTCTGAAAAACATCAATTTTTGATGAATAGTGAAACAACTAAGTGGTAGTTAAAGAAACTGATTTTTCGATTAAATGAAACTTTTCCACTTATGTGATTTGATTTTCAAAAATCCAACATACATGGTTTTCATTAAGATGTAAAATGTGGTTCAATGAGATCAAAATATTTTTTCTGAATAGTAACTTTTATGTTTTATTAATCACGATTAAAGGTATTTAGTGTAATTTGAGGTAAAAATAATGTTTTAATAATATTAAATGACCTAGAAACATGTCCAACCCTCATTGGATGTGTAATGGACGACCAAGAAAATCCATGGGTCAACTTGGGGACCCCATGGAGCCACTTTGGTAGGAAAATCGCATAAATAACTTTTTATTTAAAGTTAAAGTAAAAATGTCACAAACGTGAGTTGTTTTACTAAACAAAATTTTAAATGGGGTTATACAAGTAAAATTTTTGACTATAAATATTCATTAAAAAGATAAAAATATTTCCTACATAATGATAGTTTTTTATAATTTTTAGACATTAAATAAATTAAATTATTTATGACACCATGATGATGCAGTGATTTCATCATTATTTAACGATTTAAATAAAATGAAAAGATAATGTAAATTATAATACCTAATCATGTCAAAAACCTATTGGATGGGTGGATTTTGAACCCTAATCACCTTATCTTTTAAATATATAATTTTGGGACCATTAAAATCCGAAACTCATTTCAAAATAATGTAACCTTTTTTGACATTCCAAGAGTGCCCCTCCTCTCCTCTTATAAAAGGCCCCCACCTCTACCACCTTAACCACACCTCTCAGGAATTTGGCTCGGCAAAACCCTGCCCATTTCGTCTCTCCACATCCCTCTATTCATCATTGAAACCTCACATTTGGCATAATCCTTTCCAAGGAAGCCTTTGAGCTCAAATCAAAGAGAGTTACACGATTTAAAGGTAATGTCTTCTCTTATGTTCTTTTGTTTTATTTTGCTTCTCCAAACCCCTAAACTCTTTTTATTCCATTTTTTTTGTAACAACACCAGTATCATAAATATACTTGGATGTGTTTATAAGAATTATTCGAGCTACACATTCACATACCTCTGTCTAATGGTTAAATAACATACTGTTTCTGTGGATGGCGAATTACTGCCTCACGAAACGATGATTGTTCAATATTATTTTAACACCTGCAAAGGTGGCCATTAAGATGTCACTATATTTATATATGATATATAATATGTTTAGGTTTTCCTTAATCTTCTATATTTTTCATTTATGGCACAACTTTATGGTTTCCATTATGGGTAAACGCGATATCTTCATTTTAGAAAGTGTGGACTACCACCCACTCAAAGTGATTTGATTCGTTAATGCCATATGTGGGACGTATAAAGGATGGAATTAATGGTATTACATATGATATCCTACTAGAATTATAATATACCTTTATATAATTATTATTTCATTCCATTGAATACAAAAAGAAAGAAATGAAATTAGCGTTCATGCGTACGTACGGCTTACCGTCTCCATGAACGGTAAATTTAATTTCTTATCTCCAAATGTCATGTACTATTATAAGTACATATATATAATGGATATATATGTAATATATTACATCTAAATGATGGATATCATTTTGTAATTATAATATATATATCTCTCATTTAGTTTTAATTCCATTAATATGACAAAAAATTAAAGTAGCATTCATGCGTACGTACGGCCTACCGTCTCCATGAATGGTGATTTTAATTTTTATCTCCAAATGCTATGTAATAGTATAAAATGAATATATACTGGATATATATGATATTTAAAACATCAATACTATTCTGGATATGATATACCTATAACTACATTGAAAATTCTTTTCCAACAAGTTCAATTTTTACTCATGTACCGAACATCGGTAAAAACGACTGATATGAACTCACTTTATTAACCAATTATTATAACATTATAATATGTGATATGAACTGAATAATAATATTTAAATGAGTTCCTTAAGAAATTATAAATTGGCCAAATTTTATTATTAAGGAGATTAAAGATCGATCGAGTCAAGTCGGACATGAGGTAAGGGATCCCACCCCTCTCTTTCTTTTTAAGTACTCTCTTTTATGTAATTTATTTTATGCTCATATTTCTTATGTTGGGGGATGTTATTTTATATTCTTAATACTGTAATTTATATGGTCATTTTATGAGAGAACCTATTTTACCTCATAAATCAATTTTCGTAAGTTTTAACTGGCGTCGTTAGGCTTCCGAGTTTTCGTAAGGGACTTTTCATCTCACTTTTATTCCCGTGACATTTATGCTACGTTTGCCACTATTTCCTTTGAGTGGTGTCTGTACTGCCCATTATTATACACTTTTTATAGTATAATTTCATTTATGGGTATTTAAATCTTCATTGTATGACCCTTCTTCCATGGGGTGTACGTTTCGAATGTTACTCAACTCGGTAAGGGGACCTTTCACCCTCCTTTTTTTAAAATACTTCTTTTGTTATGTCTTTTAATTCACATATTATTATGTTGGGATGTGTTCTTATATATCCTTAATTATGTAAATTTTATGTCCATGTGATGAGATACCATTTTCTCTCTCATCAACTCTTTTTCTGAATTTTAAAGTGACGTCGTTAGGTTGTCGGATTTCTGTAAGGGAAGTTCTTAACCCACTTTCGATTCTTTGGGTTAAACCTCTACTTCTTGATTTTATTATGCCAAGATTATGTGAGGAATCTCTATGTTGTAATTTCCACAATATTTTTTGTGGATATACTATTTCTACACATAATCACCTCATTGATAAATTCTTACGAACTTGTATGGGAAATCATAACTCAATCTCATTTCATTGAGTTAAATATCTATGTCATTGGTTTTGTTTTTCCATGATTATGTGTGAATGGCCTCTGATTGTTTCAAACTTAATATCCACTTATATTGGGTGTATTTATATTTCTCAC
Source organism: Viscum album (assembly GCA_963277665.1). Classification (NCBI taxonomy): domain Eukaryota; kingdom Viridiplantae; phylum Streptophyta; class Magnoliopsida; order Santalales; family Viscaceae; genus Viscum; species Viscum album. The sequence continues at coordinate 1,568,154,509 of OY728133.1, read as the reverse complement.
ACATAGTTATGTGATATATTTATCTTTAATTTATGGATACCATCTTTATAATAGATTTCATCTCAATTTACATTTCCATTGAGACTTCATTGTTGTTATGCACCAATTCACTCTTATATGGTGTGTATACTGTCCTTTGACATATTATATCATTATTCTCATTATTCTCATGATATTATAATGTTCGGATTAAATGTTATTCCGCAATTATTTGTTTTCAAGTGTCTCTTATTTTGTTAAAAACTCTTTAACAAAAATATCGTTTTAAATGTCTTAAAGATTCATCATTCTAAATCTTTATCTTTAATGTCTATATTTTAAAAATAGTTTTCAATATTTATTTATATGGACATTAATGTTTTAAAATTATTATTCCATTAAAAGCTTCAAACTGGTATGGGACACTTTGAATCAAAAATCTCTTTTAAATAATTTTTGGAAATGGATTGATTAATTCAATATCTTGGAATTACTTATTATGATTGCAAATCAAATGTTGTTATTGAAATGTTTATATTTTCAGTATTTTATGTGTAATGATGCTACTTTGACATTTTACAGGTGGTTATGTGATAAACCATATAACGGGTGGTTACGTTATAACCTCCAACGCATTGGTTATGGAAGTCGGCCGTATGGATATTCTTTTAAGTATGTGTGGAAGTTGATAAATATGGTTATTCCATTTATGTATGTTTATGTCCAAAGTTACCTTTTTATGTTCTGTGTTCTTTATATGGGTTTTATGGTAATATTTTGATTAAAAATGGGTAAGAAATGATATTTTATTCAACGAAGAGTATTTTCTGCTTCATAAAGGTGAAAAGTATTACTTTGATAAAGTATACATGGTTTACTGGTTGTTTTGAAAAACTAACAGTTTTTCTTTTTTGTGTATCCTTTACTGGTATTTTTATGCTCATCCCATGTTTTTGAAATTTTTTCCACATGACTTATAGATGAATATGGTAAAGAATGGGATCAAGGAAAGACATTCTATCTAAAATATGGAACTAGACATGTTTCTTTTTAAGTGTTTTTTTATTTTATGGAAAATTAGTAGAAGTGTCTTCTATGTAATATTTTGAGATGTAATACTTATGACCTAATTCTCTAAAACTCTAAACCTGAAAATATCCTCTATGTGAATTATACATTTAATTCATGATTAAGTAATGTTTATGTTCGGGGCCTTATAGTTGGTATCAGAGGTCGGTTTAGATAACTTTAGAGGTTAGGGTATTCTTTAAGGATAAGTTACATTACCATAATGGTTAGGATTTCAGAAAGAGTCCTAGTTTTAGATAAAGTGAATGAGTAAGTATATCTTAGTGTTTATCTTCCTCATTAGTACATGATGGTTTTGTTGATATACTCACACTTAAATTTATGTTTTTAGTGAATGGATGGATCTAGAAGGCACCAATGTGACAACAGGTTTGATGGAAACTATGGTGGTTCTCTTATTAAGATATTGGATGAAATGGGGGATTCAATGAGGAAACTTGTGGTTGTTCAATACCAACAATCAAGGAGTCTTGATCAACAACTTGAACTTTGGTATGTTCTTTAATGCATCATGTACGAGATGACCAATCGATGTGGAATTTTATGTAATAATTACAAGGGTAACCATTGGAGTTAATATGATTCTTACTTTTGAGGTAATTATGGGTTACTATATGTTATGATGGAAAATGAAATGCAAGAGATAAACATGAGGTTAAAATATGTTATGATTATTTTTGAAGATTTTATCTCATTTTGGGGATTGATTTAAGAGTTATATGGCTTTGGAAAAAGGACAACACGCAGACCGTGTAACAACCCGTCTTGTCAGACAAAGCTACGGGAATCGAACCCACAACCAAAGTGCGACGGGTAATTATCACCTAAAACTGAACTACGTGAAGTCCCTAGTTAGTTTGACTAATTATTTTTAGTTAAATGATCTTATGAATCTAGAATAAGTTGATTTGGGGTTATCCATGGAAATTATTAACCTATCATGGAGGATATGTGATTAGGTTAATTACTTTTCAATATGAAACATTAAGAGAAACTGATGTTATTTGGATACAAATGTCAATTTGTACCTTGGAATACAATGTGATTAAATCCATCAAATATTTGTGTTTCAATCTTAGTTTAGTTTACTTTGAAGAATTTTATGGACAAAATCTTTATCGAATGGTCTTCGTTGAACTTTGGGTTTTGTTGGACAAATTTTGGAGATTAAGAATAGATTTTCCTTTTATAAAGTGGTATCCTTTTGTGGATTATCTGATCTTGTTCTAACAATTTTGGTTTTGGTTAAGATCTAAAGTCATGGGAAATATATAGTTCTCTTTTTTGGATTAAGTGATTCTCTAGAAGTTGATTATTTTACTCTTAATGTGAACAAGTCTTCCTAAATACTCATCATTTGGGGAAAGTATGAGTTTTTGTAAGAAATCTAGAAAAAGTTGAAAGTCAACATGACAAGTAAGTAGGTTTCCTTAAGATAAAAAAATAAATTCCTCAATTAAAAGTAACTTAAAACAAAAAAGGTTTCTATTAACTTTTCCTACTTTGGAATCAAATACTGTTTAACCCATCACAAGTTTGTGATTTTCTTGTGGTTAACATTCTCCTAAACCTGTTTTCTATCACACTCCATCAGAACATGAACCTTTGTTTTATCATCCATGTCCATGTTTTTTTACATGGAATCATAGTATTGGATAACTCGGGTGACCTCTGTACTTCTCTTTCATTCATTTAAAGTGATTGTTTTAACGAATCTTGTTCTGATGTGGGACATTCAATGATGTTTCTGAGCCCAATTTTAAAATTGTGAGGATGCAATTCTCAAAAGGGGGGAAGGATGTAACACCCCAGGTAAATAAACAATACGACATTTTTATATTTATCCCATTTTGTGAATAAAATATTAATATTACTTTAAAAGGAACACTATGCTCAATGGCGTACCCAATACGCAACAACGAGTTTATTTGAAATCTAACGTTGCACTCTAATAATAAAATAATATTTTTTTTAAATCGTAGTTAATTCCTAGCTGTTGTAATGGCGTGAATGAATGGAACTAACTACAAAATTATTATATATTTTTTTCAAATAGTTTTACTTTTATCCAATAAATGTTAGAGGCTTAAAATGATAACGAATCCAGTTTTAAGAAGAAATCTTCTAATATTCTTTAAATGGTCGATTAACCGCCCTTCTGATGGCGAACCTCTTTTAAATCCGCTTTTGACAATTTTATGTATTATATTTTCAAAATAAAATTCTTATTTATAATCGAGACCTCAAAATTTACGTTGTGTAAATTTTTGGTATTTTTTCGATAAAGTTCATTTTTTAATGAATAGTGAAAAATGTATTATTTTAATTCAAAACCAATTTTAATATAATTTATTTAAATGATTATATTATATTTTGGATTGGTTTTAAAGTGAAATTATAAAATATTTTTACCATTTAATCCAATAGTGGTCATTGGAATTTATTTCACTTTGAAATTGGACTTAAACTAGTGTCAATCTTTTGATATATATTATTTCATCAAAATACGCTATTTATTTTGACAGTGGGAATTAATTATTAAATTAATTAATTAAACTTATATGTTTTTAATTTTGTAAAATAGACGTCATTTTTTAATTTGGAATATCAAATATAACTTCGGGTGAATTTTTTGTATTTTTCTGAAAAACATCAATTTTTGATGAATAGTGAAACCACTAAGTGGTAGTTAAAGAAATTGATTTTTCGATTAAATTAGACTTTGCCACTTCTGTGATTTGATTTTCAAAAATCTGACATACTTGGTTGTCATTAAGAAATAAAATGTGGTTCAATGAGATCAAAATAATTTTTGGTGAATAGTAACTTTTATGTTTTATTAATCGAGATTCAATGTAATTAGTATAATTTAAGGTAAAAATAATGCGTTAATAATATTAAATGACCTAGACACATGTCCTACCCTCATTGGATGTCTAATGTCCGACCAATAATATCCATGGGTCAACTTGGGGACCCAATGGAGCCACATTGGTAGGAAAATGACATAAATAACTTTTTATTTAATGTTAAAATAAAAATGTCACAAACATGAGTTTTCTTACTAAATTTTTTTTTAAATGATGTAATAAAAGTCATATTTTTCACTATAAATATTCATTAGAAAGCTAAAAATATTTCATACATCATGATATTTTTTTATAATTTTTAGACATTAAATAAATTAAATTATTTATGACACCATGATGATGCAGTATATCCTCATTATTTAATGATTTAAATAAAATGAAAAGATAATATAAAATCTAGGACCTACACATGTCAAAATCCTATTGGATGGATGGATTTCTAAACCTTATCACCTTATACTCAAAATATATCAATGTGAAACCTTTAAAATCCGATACTCATTTCAAAATAAGGTAACCTTTTTTGACTTTCCAAGAGTGCCCCTCCTCTACTCTTATAAAAGGCCCCCAACTCTACCACCTTACCCACACCTCTCAGGCATTTGGCTCAGCCAACCTCTACCTATCTCATCTATCCACATCCCTATCTTCATCATTGAAGCCACACTTTGGGAAGAATACTTTCCAAATAAGCCTTTGAGCTCAAATCAAAGAGAGTTACCCGATTTAAAGGTAATGTCTTCCCTTGTATTCTTTTGTTTTATTTTGCTTCTCCATACCCCTAAAATATTTATATTACTTTTTTTTTGTAACAAAACCAGTATATTAAATATACTAGGATGTTGTTATAATAATTATTCGAGCTAAACTTTCACACACCTCCGTCTAATGGTTAATGAACATACTGTTTCTGTGGATGGCGAATTACTGCCTCACGAAATGATGATTGTTCAATATTCTTTTAACACCTTCAATGGAGGCCATTAAGATGTCACTATATTTATATATGATATATAATATTTTTATGTTTTCCTAAATCTTCTGTATTTTTCATTTATGGCATACCTTTATGGTTTCCATAATGGGTAAGCTTGATATCTTCATTTTAGGAAGTACGGACTACCGCCCCCTCAAAGTGATTTGATTCATTAATGTCATATGTGAGATGTATAAAAAATGGAATTAATGGTATTACATATGATAACCTACTTGAATTATAACATTCCATTATATCATAATTATATCATTCCAATTAATAGAAAAAGAATGAAATGAAAGTATCATTCATGCGTACGTATGGCTTACTGTCTCCATGAATGGTACATTTCATTTCTTATCTACAAATGTTATGTACTATTATAAGTACATATATATAATGGATATATATGCAATATATTAAATCTAAATGATGGATATAATTCTGGAATTATAATATATATATCTCTCATTTTGTTTTAATTCCATTAATATGACAAAAAATGAAAGTAGCATTCATGCGTATGTACGACCTACCGTCTCCATGAACGGTGCTTTTAATTTTTATCTCCAAATTATATGGAATAGTATAAAATGAATATATACTGGATATATATGATATTTAATACATCAACACTATTCTGGATATGATGTACCTATAACTACATGGAAAATTCTTGTCCAACAAGTTCAATTTTTACTCATGTACCGAACATCGACAAAAACGTCTGATATGAACTCACTTTATTAAACAATTATTATAACATTATAATATGTGATATGAACTGAATAATAATATTTAAATTATGTCCTTAAGAAATTATATATTTACAAAATTTTATTATTAAGGAGATTAAAGATCGATCGAGTCATGTCGGACACGAGGTAAGGGATCCCACACCTCTCTTTCTTTTTAAGTACTCTCATTTATGTCATTTCTTTTAAGATCATCTTTCTTATGTTTGGGGATGATCTTTTATATTCATCATACTGTAATTTTTATGGTCTTATTATGAGAGACCCTATTTGATCTAATAAATTCTTTTTTGGATGTTTTAAGTGGCGTCGTTAGGCTGCCGAATTTTCGTAATGGATTTATCATCTCACTTTTATTCCCGTGACATTTATGCTACATTTCCCACTATTTCATTTGAGTGGTGTTTGTACTGCCCATTATTATACACTTTGTGTAGTATAATTTCATTTATGTTTATTTACATCTTCATTGTATGACCCTTCTTCTATGGGGTGTACATTTCAAAAGTTACTCAACTCGGTAAGGGGACCTTTCACCCTCCTCTTTTTAAAAGACTTCTTTTGTTATGTATTTTAATTCACATACTATTATATTGGGATATGTTCTTATATATCATTATTTATGTAAATTTTATGTCCATGTGGTGAGATACAATTTTCTCTCTCATCAACTCATTTTCTGAATCTTAATGTGATGTTGTTAGGCTGTCAGATTTCTGTAAGGGAAGTTCTTAACCCACATTCAATTCTTTGGGTTAAACCTCTACTTCATGATTTTATTATGCCAAGATTATGTGTGGAATCTCTATGTTGTAATTTCCACAAACTGTTGTGTTGATATACTATTTCTACACATAGTCATCTCATTGATATATTCTTATGAACTTGTATGGGAAATCAGAACTCAATCTCATTTAATTGAGTTAAATATCTATGTCATTGGTTTTGTTTTTACAAGATTATGTGTGAATGACAATTTATTGTTTCACTCTTAATATACACTTATATTGGGTGTATTTATATTTCTCACACATAATTATGTGATATATTTATCCTTAATTTATGGATACCATCTTTATAATAGATTTCACCTCAATTTACATTTCCATTGAGACTTCATTGTTGTTATGCACCAATTCACTCTTATATGGTGTGTATACTTTCCTTTGACATATTATATCATGAATCCCTTTATTCTCATGATATTATAATGTTCGGATTAAATGTTATTCTAAAATTATTTGTATTCAAGAGTCTCTCATTTTGTTAAAAAGTCATTAACAAAAATATCATTTTAAATGTCTTAAAGATTCATCATTATAAATATTTATCTTTAATGTCCATATTTTCAAAATGGTTTTCAATATTTATTTATGTAGACATTAATGTTTTAAAATTATTATTCCATTAAATGTTTCAAAGTGGTATGGGACACTTTGATTCAAAAATCTCTTTCAAATCATTTTTGAAAATGGATTGATTAATTCAATATCTTGGAATTAATTATTGTGATTGCAAATCAAATGTTGTTATTGAAATGTTTATATTTTCAATATTTTATGTGTAATAATGGTACTTGGACATTTTACGGTTGGTTACGTGATAAACCATATGACGGGTGGTGCTGTGTTTACCAGGATGGGTGGTTACGTTAGAACCTCTAATGCATTGGGTATGGAAGTCGGCCCTATGGATATTCCATTAAGTATGTGTGGAAGTCAATCATATGGTTATTCCATTTAAGTATGTTTATGTCCCAAGTTACCTTTATATGTTATTTGTTCTTTATATGGGTTTTATGGTAATATTTTGATTAAAAATGGGTAAGAAACGATCTTTTATTCAACGAAGAGTATTTTGTGCTTCATAAAGATAAGAAGTATTACTTTGATAAAGTATTCATGGTTTACTGGTTGTTTTGAAAAACTACCAGTTTTTCTTCTTTGTGTATCCTTTACTGGGATTTTTATGCTCATCCAATGTTTTTGAATTGTTTTCCAGAGGACTTATAGATGAATATGGTCAAGGATGGGATCAAGGAAAGACATTCTTTCTAAAACATGGAACTAGACATGTTTCTTTTTAAGTGTTTTTTTATTTTATGGAAAATTAGTAGAAGTGTCTACTATTTAATATTTTGAGATGTAATAGTTATGAGCTAATTCTCTAAAACTCTAAAACTGAAAAGATCCTCTATGTGAATTATTCATTTAATTCATGATTAAGTAATGATTAAGGTCGGGGCCTTATAGTTGGTATCAGAGGCCGGTTTAGATAACTTTAGAGGTTAGGGTATTCTCTATGGATAAGTGACATTACCATAATGGTTCGGATTTTAGAAAGAGTCCAAGTTTTAGATAAAGTGAATGAGTAAGTATATATTAGTGTTTATCTTACTCATTAGTACATGATGGTTTTGTTGATATACTCACACTTACATTTTTGTTTTTAGTGAATGGATGGATCTAGCAGGCACCATAGTGACAAAAGGTTTGAATGAAACTATGGTGGTTCTCTGATTAAGATACTGAATGAAATGGGGGATTCAATGAGGAAACTTGTGGTTGTTCTATACCAACAATCAAGGAGTCTTGATCAACCACTTGAACTTTGTTATGTTCTGTAATGCATCATGTATGAGATGACCAATCGATGTGGAAGTTTAGTTAATAATTACAAGGGTAACCATTAGAGTTTACATGATTCTTACTTTTGAGGTAATTATGGGTTACTATATGTTATGACGGAAAATGAAATGCATGAGATAAACATGAGGTTAAAATATGTTATGATTATTTTTGAAGATTTTATCTCATTTTGGGGAATGTTTTATGAGTTATATAGTTTTGGAAAAAGGACAACACGCATACTGTGTGACAACCCGTCCCGTCGGACAAAGCTACGAGAATCGACCCACAACCAAAGTGTGACTGGTAATTATCGGCTAACACTGGACTACGTGAAGTCCCTGGTTAGTTTGACTAATTATTTTTAGTTATATGATCTTATGAATTTAGAATAATTTGATTTTGGGTTATCCATGGAAATTATTAACCTATCATGGAGGATATGAGATTAGGTTAATTACTTTTCAATATGAATCGTTAAGAGCAACTGATGTTATTTGGAGATAAATGTTAATTTGAACCTTGGAAGACTATGTGATTAAATCCTTTAAATATTTGGGTTTAAATGTTAGTTTAGATTAATTTGAAGAATTTTATGGACAAAATATTTATCGAATGGTCTTAGTTGAACTTTGGGTTTTGTTGGACAAATTTTGGAGTTTAATAATAGATTTTCCTTTTATAATGTTTTATCATTTTGTGGATTATCTAATCTTTTTCTAAAAATTTTGGTTTTAGTTAAGGTCTAAAGACATGGGAAATATATAGTTCTCTTTTTTGGATTAGGTTATTCTCTAGAAGATGATTATAGTACTCTTAATGTGAACAAGTCTTCCTAAATACTCATCATTTGGGGAAAGTTTGAGTTTGTGTAAGAAATCTAGAAAAAGTTGAAATTCAACATGACAAGTAAGTATGTTTCCTTAAGATAAAAAAATAATTTCCTCAATTAAAAGTAACTTAAAACAAAAATGTTGTCTATTAACTTTTCCTACTGGGGAATCAAATACCGTTTAACCCATCACAAGTTTGTGATTTTCATGTGGTCAACATTCTCCTCAACCTATTTTTTATCACTCTCCATCAGAACATGAACCTTTGTTTTCTCCTCCTTGTCCATGTTTTTTTACATGGAATCCTAGTATGGGTTAACTCTGGTGACCCCTGTACTTCTCTTTCTTTCTTTTAAAGTGATTGTTTTACCGACTCTTGTTCCGATGTGGGACTTTCAATGAAGTTTCTGAGCCCAATTATAAAATTGTGAGGTTGCAATTCCCAAAATGGGGAAGGATGTAATACCCTATGTAAATAAAGAATATGAAATTTTTATACTTATCCCTTTTTGTGAATAAAAAATTAATATTACTTTAAAAGGAACGCTATGCTCAATGGCATACACAATACGGAACAACGAGTTTATTTGAAATCTTACGTTGCACTCTAATAATAAAATAATATTATTTTAAATGGTAGTTAACACCAAGCCTTTGTAATGGTGGGAATGAATGGAACTAACTAAAAAATTATTATATATGTTTTTCATATATTTTTACTTTTATCAAATAAATTTTAGAGGCTTAAAATGAAAATGAATCTGGTTTTAAGAATAAATCTTCTAATATTATTTAAAAGGTCGATTAACCACCCTTTTGATGGAGAACCTCTTTTAAATCCACTTTTTGACAATTTTATGTATTCTATTTGACAAAATAAAATTCTTCTTTAGAATCAGGACATCAAAATTTACTTTGTGTAAATTTTTGGTATTTTTTCGATAAAGTTCATTTTTTAATGAATAGTGAAAAATGTTGTATTTTAATTCAAAACCTATTTTAATATAATTTATTTAAATGATTTGATTATCTTTTTTATTGGTTTTAAAGTGAAATTAGAATATATTTTTACCATTTAATCCAATAGTGGTCATTGGAATTAATTTCAATTTGAAATTGGACTTAAACTAGTGTCAATCTTTTGATATATATTATTTCATAAAAATACGCTATTTGTTTTGACAGCGGGAATTAATTTTTAAATTAATTAATCCAAATTATATGTTTTTAATTTTGTAAAAATAGATGTCATTTTTGAATTTGTAATGTTGAATATAGCTTAGGGTGAATTTTTTGTATTTTTCTGAAAAACATCAATTTTTGATGAATAGTGAAACCCCTAAGTTGTAGTTAAAGAAACAGATTTTTCAATTAAATGAAACATTGCCACTTCTGTGATTTTATTTTCAAAAATACTACTTACATGGTTGTCATTAAGAAGTAAAATGTGCTTCAATGAGATCAAAATAATTTTTGGTGAATATTAACTTTTAAGTTTTATTAATCGAGATTCATGGTAATTAGTGTAATTTAAGGTAAAAATAATGTGTTAATAATATTAAATGACCTAGACACATGTCCTACCCTCATTGGATGTGTCATGTCCGACCAATAAAATCCATGGGTCAACATGGGGACCCAATGGAGCCACATTGGTAGGAAAATGACATAAATAACTTTTTATTTAAAGTTAAAATAAAAATTTTACAAACATGAGTTGTTTTACTAAAACAATTTTTAAATGATGTTATACAAGTCATATTTTTGAAAATAAATATTCATTAGAAATCTAAAAATATATCCTACATCATGATATTTTTTTTATAATTTTTAGGCATTAAAAAAATTAAATTATTTATGTCACCATGATGATGCAGTGATTTACTCATTATTAAATGATTTAAATAAAATGAAAAGATAATGTAAAATCTAGGACCTACACATGTCAGAAACCTATTGGATGGATGGATTTATAACCCTTATCACCTTATCCTCAAAATATATCAATGTGGGAACTTTAAAATCCGAAACTCATTTCAAAATAAGGTATCCTTTTTGACTTTCCAAGAGTGCCCCTCTTCTCCTCTTATAAAAGGCCCCGAACTCTACCACCTTACCCACACCTCTCAGGAATTTGGCATGGCCAACCCCTGCCCATATCATCTCTCCAAATCCCTATATTCATCATTGAATCCTCAATTTGGGAAGAATACTTTCCAAATAAGCCTTTGAGCTCAAATCAAAGTGAGTTACTCGATTTAAAGGTAATGTCTTCCTTTGTGTTCTTTTGCTTTATTTTGCTTCTCCAAACTACTAAACTATTTTTATTACTTTTTTTTGTAACAAAACCAGTATATTAAGTATACTAGGATGTTTTTATAAGAAGGATTCTATCTACACTTTCACACACCTTCTTCTAATGGTTAAAGAACATACTGTTTCTGTGAATGGTGAATTACTGCCTCACGAAACGATGATTGTTCAATATTCTTTCAACACCTTCAAAGGTGGCCATTAAGATGCCACTATATTTATATATGATATATAATATGTTTATTTTTTCCTTAATCTTCTGTATTTTTCATTTATGTCATACCTTTATGGTTTCCATTACGGGTAAACACGATATCTTCATTTTAGGAAGTGCAGACTACCGCCCCCTCAAAGTGATTTGATTCGTTAATGCCATATGTGGGACATATAAAGGATGGAATTAATGGTATTATATATGATATACTACTGAAATTATAATATAGCTTTATATAATTATTATTTCATTCCATTTAATACAGAAAGAATGAAATGATGGTAGCGTTCATGCGTACGTACGACTTACCGTCTCCATGAACGGTACATTTTATTTCTTATCTCCAAATGTTATGTACTATTATAAGTACATATATATAATGTATATATATGTAACATATTACATCAAAATTATGGATATCATTCTGTAATTATAATATATATATCTCTCTCATTTTTTTTAATTACATTAATATGACAAAAAATGAAAGTAGCGTTCATGCGTACGTACGGCCTACTGTCTCCATGAACGGTGCTTTTAATTTTTATCTCCAAATGCTATGGAATAGTATAAAATGAATATAGACTAGATATATATGATATTTAAAACATCAATACTATTCTCGATATGATTTACCTATAACTACATGGAAAATTATTTTCCAACAAGTTCATTTTTTACTCATGTACAGAACATCGACAAAAATGTCTAATATGAACTCACTTTATTAACCAATTATTATAACATTATAATATGTTAATGAACTGAATAATAATATATATAGGAAGTCCTTAAGAAATTATAAATTGACCAAATTTTATTATTCAGGAGATTAAAGAACGATCGAGTCATGTTGGCACGAGGTAAGGGATCCCCCCTCCCTTTCTTTTTAAGTACACCCTTTGATGTCATTTATTTTAAGCTCATCTTTATAATGTTTGGCGATTCTATTTTATATTCCTCATATATTAATTTTTATGGTCATATTATTAGGGACCCTATTTGATCTCATAAATCCATTTTTGGATCTTTTATGTGGTGCTGTTAGGCTGCCGAGTTTTCGTAAGGAATTTTTCATCTCACTTTTATTCCCGTGACATTTATGCTACGTTTGCCACTATTTCCTTTGAGTGGTGTATGTACTACCCATTACTATACACATTGTGTAGTATAATTTTATTTATGGGTATTTAAATCTTCATTTTATGACCCTTCTTTCATGGGGTGTACGTTTCGAAAGTTACCCAACTCGGTAAGGGGACCTTTCAACCTACTCTTCTTAAAAGACTTCTTTTGTTTTGTCTTTTAATTCACATAATATTATGTTGTGATATGTTTTTATATATCCTAATTTATATAAATTTTATGTCCAAGTGATGATATACCATTTTCTCTCTCATCAACTCATTTTCTCAATTTTAAAGTGACGTTGTTAGGCTGCCAGATTTCTGTAAGGGAACTTCTTAAACCACTTTCAATTCTTTGGGTTAAACCTCTACTTCTTGATTTTATTATACCATGATTATGTGTGGAATCACTATGTTTTAATTTCCACAAAAATTTGTGTGGATATACTATTTCTACCCATAATCATCTCATTGATAAATTCTTACAAACTTGTATGGAAAATAATAACTCAATCTCATTTCATTGAGTTAAATATCTATGTCATTGGTTTTGTTTTTCCAAGATTATGTTTAAATGACCTCTGATTGTTTCACACTTAATATCCACTTATATTGGGTGTATTAATATTTCTCACACATAATTATGTGATATATTTATCCTTAATTTAAGGATACCATCTTTATAATGGATTTCATCTCAATTTACATTTCCATTGAGACTTCATTACTGTTATGCACCAATTCACTCTTATATGGTGTGTATAATATCCTTTGACATATTATATCATGAATCCCATTATTCTCATGATATTATAGAGTTAGTATTAAATGTTATTCCGCAATTATTTATATTCAAGAGTCTCTCATTTTGTTAAAAACTCTTTAACAAAAATATCGTTTTAAATTTTTTAAAGATTCATTATTCCCAATCATTATCATTAATTTCCTTGTTTTCAAAATGGTTTTCAGTATTTATTTATATGGAAATTAATGTTTTGAAATTATAATTCCATTAAAATATTCAAAGTGTTATGGGACACTTTGATTCAAAAATCTCTTTTAAATGATTTTTGAAAATGGATTGATTAATTTAATATCATAGAATTACTTATTGTGATTGCAAATCAAATGTTGTTATTAAATGTTTATATTTTCAATATTTTCTATGTAATGATGGTGCTTGGACATTTTACGGGTGGTTACGTGATAAACCATATGACGGGTGGTGCAGTGAATACCCAGACGGGTGGTTACATTATAAAATCCAATGCATTGGGTATGGAAGTCGTCCGTATGGATATTCCATTATGTATGTATGGAACATGACCGTATGGTTATTATATTTAAGTATGTTTATGTCCCATGTTACCTTTATATGTTATGTGTTCTTTATATGGGGTTTATGGTAATCTTTTTATTAAAAAAAGTGTAAGAAACGACCTTTTATTCAACGAACAGTATTTTCTGCTTCATAAATTTGAAAAGTATTAATTTGATAAAGTATTCATGGATTATTGGTTTTTTAAAAAAACTAACAGTTTTCATTCTTTGTGTATACTTTACTGGGCTTTTTATGCTCATCCCATGTTTTTGAAATGTTTTCCATAGGGCTTATAGATGAATAGGGTCAGGGATGGGATCAAGGAAAGACATTCTATCTAAAACATGGTACTAGACATGTTTCTTTTTTTGTGTTTTTTTATTTTATGGAAACATAGTAGAAGTTTCTACTATGTAATCTTTTGAGATGTAATAGTTATGAATTAATTCTCTAAAACACTAAACCTGAAAAGATCCCCTATGTTGATTATTCATCTAATTCATGATTAAGTAATGTTTAAGGTCGGGGCCTTATAGGAAACTTACGTGTTTTGAATTTGAAAAAATGGATTCCATATTTTGGAATCAAGAGGTAGAAATTTTGTAAATAGGTAACTTTTATTTTTAGACATTATGAATTTTTAATTCAGAAAATATTTTATTTTCCATGTTTAAAGGGAAAATCTGGTAAATAAGGGTAAAAAATATTATTATAATAAAATTAAATTACTCTAACACATGTCATAACCCTATTGGATGATATATGTCTAGACATGTCCATAATTGGGATAATTAATAGACCCCATGTAGCCAATTCAGTGTGAAAATGACATTTAATTACTTTTAATTTAATGTTAAGAAAAATATAACATATACATATATATTTTAGGAAAACAATTTTTATATGGGGTAATATAAGTTATATTTTCTACTATAAAATGTAATTATATGGACAATTTTTTTCCCTACATCATGGGATTTGTTTTATAATTTTAATATATTAAATAAATAAATTTAATTGTGACACAATGGTGATGCAATAATTGTTCCATTAAAATAAATGATTTTATAAAAAATAAAAATAATTTAATTTGAAACATTTTATAAGATACAAAAATTTCATAGACTTTTGATATTTTAATTAAGGACGTTTTTTCAATGGAATCTTGATGTATTGGTTTTTTTGAAAAGACATGACATGAATACCTTCAAAATTTACATAAATCATATTTTAAAATATAAAATATTTTAATAAATATTATAAAATTCCAAAAAAATATTTGATTCTTACAAATAGTTGTAATACATCTTAAATTTTATTATTGACTCTTTAATTGGATGTTTGTCTTGTTCTGGTAACTATTTTGATTCTAAAAATGATAATACTTGATAAAACGGTAAGAGTAAAAAAGGGAAAAGTAAAAATTATATGGATTAAAAATTATATAAATCCTATCCAATTCTTATTGGATGATTTTATTTCGACTAATATTTAAATTATCTTTTAATTAAATATGTTCTCGTTCTTTTGATACAAAAAATTGTTTTATAATAAAATAATACATTCAAACATTCCTAAAGAGCCCCTCGTTTTTCTTATAAAAGACCACCACCTCTATCTCATTAAACAAACTTCTAAAGCCCCTTGGCTCGTCCAATCTCTGATCCTAGAAATTTCCAACATCCCTCTCTTACTCCTATAATCCTTCCTCTATGTATAAGGAAATTCAAGAAAAAACAATTTACACAAATCCATGTGAGTTACCAAATTTAAAGGTTTTATCTTCTCTCAAGTTCTTTTATTTATTTTTCTTCTCTAACCCCTCAAAATCTCTTTATTAGATTATATTTTAACAACACCATTATCTTCAATATACTAGGATGTTTTTAGGATGATGATTCCAACTACACATCAACACACCTCATTCACATTTGATACGAACATACTGCTTCTGTGGACGACAAAATAGTACCTCACGAAACAATGATTGTTCCATTATCTCTTCCAACATGTCATGGTGTCCATTATGATGAAAATTTATTTATTTGTGTTAAATATTATTTTTTATTGTCTCTATGAATATTTATTTTTCATGTATACCATACCTTTATTATTTCCATAATGTGTAAATATGGTAATTTCATTTCAGGAAGTGTGGACTACCGCCCACTCAAAGTGACATGACTTGTTCATGCCATACGTGGAACATATAAAAGATGTACATAGTGAAATTATATTTGATATTATACCAGAATTATAATATACATATATATCATTATGTTTTCATTCCATTACTCAAAATATTACTTTTTTTTATTATTCTTGGAATGATAGAAACAACACATGGAACCTCCCTTCAAGGAGGCTGAAAATAGTGAAGTCCAAGAGAATCCCCTTGCACCACAGTGAAGCACTCAAAGGGGGGGGGAGTTCAAACTATCAAAGATCATGAGTGGCTCCTCCTGTCTGCCCAATCGAGTGAGAGCATATGCCACAAAATTAGACTCCCTCCAACTGTGATGAATAGACTTCCATAGTTAGTCTCCGCCGTGCACCATCGAATGAGATAAATCATCTTCCACGGAGTGCCATGGCCTCCCTGTGACATCTTCACTAGAGTCTCAGAATCTGAATCCACCTCCTTCACATTCATCCCTCTCCTCCTACACACCATCAACCTAGAAAGGATCTTAAGAATGTATAAATTAGCATTAGTGTATTATTCAATATATTAATGAATGAACAAGTCTTGTTAGACACGAGGTAAGGGACATCATCTTAATCACCTCAAATTAGAGCATATTTTTTTTATACATGACTTTATTTTATATGGTGTATAAAACAATTTGACTTTTCATTTAATTTAAAGGAAGTATTTTCTTCTTTTATGTGTTTTACTAAATGAAAAAGGGAATGTTTCTTTTAAACGTACATGGAAACAATAACCATTCAGTAGCCACGAGCATTATTTCATATTTGGCTTCCTTAACAAGCGGTAATGTTTTTAATATGAAAATAAATACCATATACCCTTTATAAGTATTTTGGTATTTAAAATGGTTTTGAGAAATCATTGGTTATTTCAATATGTTGAAATGATATATTGTGATTAAAATGTGGATAGTTTATCCTTCCTTTATGTTTTTTATGTGTTATTAATATGTTATTTTTTATGGGCATTATTTACATATACGGGTGGTTATGTTATAATCCTAGGGTGGGTGAGGCTGAGATAGATCTCTAATTCATTGGGTAACATATCAAAGGTAAAATTTAATATTTTTCCTAAGTGATTTAGTGAATATATTGTGATGGGTATTCCCAATGTATCTGTGAAAGCAACAATGTAATAATTTCATGGATGCAATATGTTACCTTTATGATTTTTTATTTCCATGTGGTATTCATAAATTATATGATTTTATAAAGTATATTAAATATTGAAAAGAATGATTTCATTGATATGTATGTATTGATGGAATAATGTTTTCTTTCTTTTTTTTATAACCCTTACCGATATTATTATGGTCATCCCATGTTTTTGAAATTTTTTAAAAAGGTATAAGAATGGGTAAGATAGAGGAATAATTCTAGAAGATTAATATAAAGAATTTAATAATTTTTTCATTAATTTTTTTAATTTTATGAAAAAAAATTATACTGAGTAAAAGTGTCTACATGTAATATTCATGATGTAATGTAATTATTATGGAATAATTCTCTAAAACACCAAACCAAAAAATAACATCAATGTGAATTAGTGATATATCTCAAGATTATGTAATGTTTATGGTTGTGGCTTTATAGTTGGTATCAATGGTCGTTTAAGACAACTTTAAGAGCCAGGATATTGATAAATTAACATCCATAAATTAATTTATTATAAAATAAATATCATATCACATTTACATATTACCATGTTTCTTTGACTATTATATTTCTTTGTTCAGAATGGTTTTCTATAGAGGAAACTTTTCATCTATGTTGGGATGACATCAAGTGGAAAACAACCTTCCATATGACCAACCCGAGATGGTCTGAATTGGATATGAACATTTTGTTGCTTTTATGGAATAATTGAATCAGGATATAAATGGTGGTGGTATATATGCTTGATATTATCCAGATCAACCACAAAAGAACATGTCAATAGTGGATCATATCATGAGGCAACATCCTGTATAATTCAGATGATCATCTAACCCTATTATAGTTGAATGGTTGATCAAAGAATTAGAATATATTTTTAATTTCATGGAGTGTTCAAAACATAAAATGGTTAGTCTCATGGTTTACTATAATTAAGGTGAAGATGATCATTGGAGGTCGATGGAAAAAAAATATTATGTGTAGTTGGGTGATTGATACACTTTTTTGGGTTGAATTCAATGGTATGGTTCTTTAGACATACTTTCCTAAGGTTATTCTGCTTAGGATAAAAAAAATCAAGGTTTTGAGGAAGTCGGATTATTCAGTGGTTGAATATGAAGAAACTTCACTCAACTGATAAGGTATGCAATAAATTTCAGACAAGATCTTGATAGTTAAATCAATTGATTTTACTCAAAATTAAACACATAGTATCATTTGGCTTTAACTTCGCGTGGGTTCAAAATTTACGAAAAAAATGTTTGATGTGATGAGATCTTTGAAATAGAGTTTTTTGTTGATCATGGGTTCTTTGACAAACTACAGAATAAGAGGTCGAAGTGGAAGTCAAATGGGAAGAAAACATCAAAAAAGTATGTTGGTAAGAAACATAAGTTTACAGTTTGTGAATATTGTGTAAAAATCCTGCTGGGGAATGCATTTTGAAATATGGTATATGCTACAAATGTGGTAAAATGGGACATAAGGCTCATAATTTCACAAAAAAAGTTCATGGTAATGTTGAAACGAAAATTTCATTTAGAGTCAATATAATGATTTTAATATAATGAAATGGGTTATTATGCAAATGAGTGTCCAAAGAAGAACTCAACTGAGGGGTATCAGTCATAATACAAGAAAAAAGGGGTGGTGAAATCCTATGAAACTACATCATTAGATGTTGGGCCATCAAATAATGTAGTATTAGGTAAACTTTTTTTTATTCAGATTATGCATTTGTGTTATTGGATTCAGGGTCTACACATTCAATAATTTTTTAGAAGTTTTCTAGTAAATTGGAAATTCTATCTTCTTATATGATTCCTGAACTTATGGTAAAAAAATGGGAAGATATTTTGAGGCATAAACTAATTATAAGAATCTTATTGTCCATATGTGTTGAAACAATTTACCTGAAAACCTTATTGTTTTGACTCTAGTTGAGTTTGTCGTTATTTTGGATATTGAATGGCTTTTCATTTATCTTAGTAAGATTGACTGTAGATCTAAATAGGTTTCATTTCTGAAATAATTTCATATTTTGTACAAGAATGAACTCTTACATTAAACAACATATCATGAAGGTGAGAAAATAGTAAAATATAGAAAGAATTGTTACCTTGCACATATTGTTGAAAACAAAGGAACTATTCAAATTATTGATGTGGTAGTGGTAAATTAGTGTATGAATGAATTTTTTGATGAGTTTCTTGGTATAATTTCTTGGCCAGGAAGTTGAATTTACTATTGAATTAGTTCCTAATGCTAATACAATTTCAAAACCCCCTTATCGAATAGATCAAATTGTACATTTAGATTTAAATATTAAATTGCAGGAGTTATTAGATAAAGGATTTATTCGAACCAGCACATCACCATGGGGTGATCCTACTGTGTTGGTTAATATAATGATGGATCAATGACACTTTTTATTGATTATTGAGCATTAAATAGCATCACTGTTAAGAACTAGTATCCTTTCTCTCATATCGATGATTTGTTTGATCCGCTCTAGGAAGATCAGTATTTTTTGAAGATTAACATGATATCAAGGTACCATCAGTTGAATATAAAGGAAGAAGACATTAATAAGACAACATTTATTACTAGATATGGCCATTAGGAATTTTTATTTATGCCTTTTGGGGTAACCAATGCACCTGTTGTATTAAAAGATTGTATGAATTGAATTTTCCATTAGTTGTTGTATATGTTTGGTGTTCTGTTTATTGATAATATTTGGGAATATTCTAAAAGAAAAGTGAATCATGAAATTCATTTAAGGTTTCTTACCAAACTACAGAAGATAATAATCTATATGGTAAATTCTGCAAGTGTGAATTTTGGTTACAACAAATTTCATTCCTCGGTCACATTATTTATCAAAATGGTTTAACCATTTATCCTGATAAATCAAAAGTTGTTGATGAATGGCCAAGACCAACAAATATAACCAAGATCTAATGTTTTCTTGGTTTAGTAAGATATTACTGGAGTAATTTTGAAAATGTTTCATTGTTAACTAGCCCACTGACTAAGTTAACTCAAAAAGGTTTCAGGTTCATTTGGGAAAAATAATGTGATTATTGTTTTTAGGAATTGTAATAATGATTTTTGAATTCTCTAATATTGGAATTATATTCTAGATATGGTGAATTTGTTATCTATAGAGATTCTTTGTGGAAATGACATAGTTCTGTCCATATGTAGAATGATTTTTTAATTTCTTATAGTTCAAATAAATTATAACCCCATGAGTTAAATTACCCTTCACATGATTTATAATTTACTTATGTTTTTTTACTTTAATAATTTAGTGGAATTATCTGTATGGAGTAAAATGTCAAATATAAAATAACCAAAAAAAATTTAAGTATATATTCACTAAAAAATAATTGAACACGAGATATAGGATATGGATAGAATTAATCATGGATTATGATTCAATGTTCCATTACCATACGAGAATGGAAAACAATGTGGCAGATGAGTTGAGTCGAAATATTAACAATACATTAACCATGTTACTTTTGTAATAAGATCCTCAGATTTATGATTTTATGAACATTAGCATAGAATTTGTTGGTGCATAAAATTCCTTTATTTTGTTTCAGGTGTAAGTGAAATCATACCTAGAAGTCAAAATAAAGCAAGCACAAAAAGAAGACAGTGAGATTCAGAAAAAGGTAGAGTTGGTTCAGAAGGGTATGTTACATGAATTTAACATCAATAATGATTATTTCTAGTGTTTTGGGAAGGTATTATGTATTACTTGTGATTCAATGTTGATGAATGAGTTTTTATGCGAAGCTCATAGTTGTCCATTTTCAGTTTATCCTGGAAGTACAAAGATGTACATAGATTTTGGGAGTATTACTGGGGGGATGGAATGAACATAGATATTACAGACATTAGTCTGAAGTGTCTGACTTATCATATGGTTAATTCATATCAGTGATTACAGAATGGTTTGCATTATCCATTACTAGTGGTAGAGTGTATATGGGAAATTATATCAATGGACTTAATCATGGGATTATCGAAGACATCTCGAGATAACAAGGCAGTCTAGGTTATTGTTGATCAAATGAGTAAATCTGTTCATTTTCTTCCTATTCGAGATACACTATGTCTTGATCAACTATTTTGATTGTATGTTAATGAGATAGATAGGTTACATGGAGTTACCCTCTCCATTTTATCTGATCGTGTTTCGAGGTTCACTTCTAACTTTTGTATAGGATATCATAATTAGGTACTGAATATAATTTTAGTATAGCTTTTCACACTAAATCCGATGGGGATTCAGAAAGAAAAATTCAATGTTTGGATGATATGTTATATTATTTTTCAATGGATTTCCTAGGAAGTTGGTACCAACCTAATTCTTGGGTGTAGTTTACCTATAATAATTGTTGTCATTCCAGCATATATATGGCTCCACTTGAGGAATTAATTGGGAATCAGTGTTAAAATCCAATTTTTTTGGGATGAATTAGGTGAATGGAAGTTTATGGGAACCAAATTGGTAGAAGAGATGTCAGATAAAGCTCAGTTGATTCAGAAGAACCTAAGAAAAACTGAGAGCAGGAGGAAAATATATTAAGATAACCATAGGAATGATATTTATTTCAAGGTAGGTGATCCAGTATTTCTCAATGTTTCTCCATGGAAAAGTTTGATGTGTTTTGGAATGAAGGGAAAGTTGAGACTAAGTTTCATTAGACCCTATAAAATCCTATAGATTGTTGGATCAGTTTCTTATATAGTAGATTTACCTTGTTGTTAATCTCAGGTACACAATGTTTTTCATGTTTCAATATGGAGAAGTATATGCCATATCCATCTCTTGTTTTGTGTCCAGAGGTAGTTTAGTTGGAAGAGAATCTTTGTTAGGAGGAACAACCAGTCCAGATTCCTACCAAAAGAGAGAAAGTGTTTCTGAATAAAGTAATTAATAGGGTAATGGTTTTGTGTGGAAACCATATAGTTGGAGAGGCAATGTGGGAATCTAAATTTTCTGTGAGGGATAAATACGCCCATTTATTTGATAAGTGAGTAGAATTGTAGGGACACAATTTCAAAAATGGGGGGAAGGATGTAACATATCGTATAAATGAAGAATATGAAAATTGCATATTTATTAATATTTTTGAATTAAATTTTAATTTTACATTAATGGTGATTTTATTTTTAATGGCGTACTCGATACACAACAATGGATTTCTATAAAATCATACGTTGCACACAACGTTTACTTATACCAAAAAATAATATAATAATTCTATTATTAAAAATGGTAGTTAACGCAAAGTTATTTTATTGATAGGAATAACTAGAAATGGCTACAATATGATTACACAGTTTTGTTAAAAGTTTTTACATTTATACAATACATTTTAGTGGCTTAAATTGTGAATGAATTAAATTTTAATCATAAGTACTCTAATATTCTTTAAAAGGACGATTTACCGCCTTTTAATGAACAACCCTTTTTAAATGTAGTTTATTTATGTTTAAATGTCCTTTTTGAAATAATAAAATTATTCTTTACAATTGGGACATCAATGATTACTTTGGACGAATTTTTTATATTTTTCTAATAATGTTTATTTGTTAATGAATAGTAAAAAATATTGCATTTTAATTAAAAACTACTTTTTAATCTAATTTATTAATATGATTTGGCAGTATTTTTAATTGGTTTTAAAGTTTGCATGCATAAAATGTTTACCATTAAATACAGTGATGGTCATTGGATGTATTTTAACTTTGAACATTCTTGTAAATAAAAATCAGTCTTTTGATAGTTTTTATTTTTTAAAAACACGTTTTTTATTTCGACATTGAAAATAAATTTTGAATTAATTTATGCAAAATATTGGTTTTTAATTATAAAAAATTGATTCCATATTTATAATTAGGAGGTAAAAATTGTCTCAATAGGTAATATTTATTTTTAGTTATTATGAATAGTAACATCAATAAATATTTTCTTTACCGTGGCTGAAGTTTAAATATGATAAATAAGGGTAAAAATAATAATATAATAATAATAATAAATTACCCTAACTCTTGTCCTAACCCTTTTTATTGATATATGTTTGACCATTGGCATCCTTGGGAATATTTTTGGACGCCATTGAGCCACATGTGTGTGAAAATGAAATTTAGTTACTTTTAATTTAATGTTAAGTATAATATAACATAAACAAATATGTTTTAGTAAAACAATTTTTATATAGAGTTATATAAGTAATATTTTAGTCTATAAATAGAATTTAAAAATATAAAAATATTTCTCAAATCATGGTATTTTATTTATAATTTTTGACATTATATAAATAATTTTAAAAATGATGCAATGGGGATATAGTAATTGATTCATTAATAAAAGATTTAAATAAATTATATTATAAATATTAAAATAAATTTATTTTGAATATTTTTATGCCATACACAAATTGTATAGACATTTAATATTTTAATTAATCATTTTTTTAAATAATAAACTAGGATTTGTTTTTTAAAAAGTCTTGATATGAATAGTGTCATAATTGACTTAATTCATATTTTAAAATATGAAAAATTTTATTAAATATTATAAAAAAAATATTCGGCCAAGTATTTATAATAAGACTAATATTTTTTTGACTCTTTAATTGTATATATTTATTGTTTTGGAAACTATTTTTATTTTCAAAGTGTTAAATACTGGACAAAACAGTAAGAGTAAAAAGGGTTTAAATAAAAATGATAAGGATTAAAAAATACCCCAATCCAGTACAATTATTATTGGATGATTTTATTTCAACATTAATGAATCTTATATTCTAATTAAATATGTTTTGGCCTTTTTAAACCTATAATTGTTTTATAATAAAATAATACTTTCAAATATTCCTAAGGAGCCCCTCCTCCTTATAAAAGACCAGTACCTCTAACCCATTACACACACCTCTCAAACAACTTGGATCATCCAAACACTACTTCATGAAGCTCCAAACAACCTTATATTCTTCCAAGAAGCCATACCCTTGTAATAATCCAATTCAAACAATCATTTTTGTTCAAACCAAAGTGAGTTACCTACTTGAAAGGTAATATCATCTCTCATGTTTTTTTCATTTATTTTCCTTCCCCAACCCCCTAAACATTATTATTCCATTAATTTATAAAAAACCAGTATAATCACTATACTAGTATTTTGGTTTGAAAATTATTCGATCTAAATATCCACACACCTCCATCATATTGATAAAAACATAATGATTCTGTGGATGGCGAACTACTACCTCCCGAAACGGTGATTGTTCAATTATCTTTGACAACCTCTCATGGTGGCCATTATGATGATACTGGATTAATATGTGATATATATTATATTTATATTGTCACCTGGATTATATTTTTTTCAATTACAGCATACTGTTATTATTTCTATAATGGGTAAATATGATAATTTCTTTTGAGGAAGTGCGAACTACAGCCCCCTCAAAGTGACTTTAGTCGTTCATGCCACACATGGAATGTATAAAGGATGGAGTGAATACAATTATATATGATATTATTCTGAAATTATAATATACCTATATATCATTAAATTTTCATTCCATTAAATACCAAATAGAAATGAAAGTAGTGTTCATGCGTCCGTATAGTTTAGCGTCTCCATAAACTGTGAATTTCATTTCTTATCTCCAAATGTTATGTATTATTATAAATACATATATACATATATACATACTATATATATATATATATGATATATATGATATATAAATCATGAATATAATTTTGGATATAATGTAATGTTTACCACATAGTCGACCTGTAATTATAATAAGTTCATTTTTGACCCAAGTACCAAATATCGACCAAATCACCGTTATTAACTAAATTTATTATGTAATGTTTATAACGTGGTAATAAGTGATATAAATGGAATAATAAAAAATAAAAAATGTTTTGAATCATATATAAACTAACTTTAGTTTATTATTCACGATATTAAATAATGAATGAGTCATGTTGGACATGAGGTATATGACTTCATCACAATCAACTTTTATTGAGGAATATTTTGATTTATATGTGAACTTCTGTTATATTGTGTATAAACCCTCTTTAAATTACCTTGAATTCAGAGGGAATATAATTTTTCTATGTAGAGTTTTACTAATCAATAAAAGGAATTCTTATTTTTATTTTATGTGGTGACAACAACTATTCCGTAGCCTTGAACATTATTTCTTATTGGTAATCTTTTACAAGTTGTAATATTATTAAAAGGAAAATAATTAAAATTTAATCTCCCTTTGTATTCTAGTATTGAAAATGGTTTTGAGAATGAATTGGTTATTTAAATATCTAGAAATGATATATATTTTTTGAAACGTGGAAATGATATATTTCTTTTATGTTTGTTTATTTGTTTGTAATTTTATATGTTTCATTAATGTTTTTAAATATATGGGTGGTTTCGTGATAAACCTAGGGCGGGTGAGCCTGAGATAGCTCTCTAATGGAATGGGTAACATGACCAATGATAACATTAATGTTTCTACATAGATATTTAGGTAATATACTGTGACTGGTATTACAAATTTAGGTTCCCAATATATTAGTGGAAGATAAAACGTATGTATTCTATTGATCCCACAAGTTACCTTTATGATTTATGATTTCCATGTGTTATTCATAAATCTTATGATTTTTACTAGTTTGTTTAAGATTGAATGTATGATTTCATTTATTTGAATTTATTAATGGACTAATGGTTTTTCTTGTTTTATAACCCTTACTGATCATTTTATGCTCTTACATTGTTTTTTAAATGTTTTTCCCATGGTATAAGGATGGGAAAGAGAAAGGAAGAATCAAGAATATTTATATCAACCAAAGAACACTTTTTTTCTTTTAAGAGATTTTATTTTATGAAAAATGGATACTTATTTGACGATTTTAAATGTAATATTCAGGATTTTAGGTAATAGTTATGGCCTAATTTACCAAAACTCTAAACATGAAAAGATCCACAATGTGAAATCTTTACTCATCTCATGATTATGTATGATTATGTATGGGGCCTTATAAGTATGGTTATAAATATTATATTTGATATTTATAAAATAATTATACCTATTTTTTATTTATTATACATTTACCCTTTTTCCATTCCTTAATGAAAACAATGACATCTTCATTGTGTACGGTTGGAAACCACCTTACAAAGCGATGGGATTTATTTTCCTATAACATGTTTTATGGAAAGTAATAATAGTAAAAATTATAAATATTTTTGAGTAAAATGATATATTTTTTATATTAATAAAATATTTATCATTATATAAATATAAAATATGATTCTTTTTACGCCTTAACCCACTAAAAAGAATATCATCGTTCGAGGACGTGTAAACTACTACCACCTGGAAACGATGTAATTCATTTTTCCACTACCATTTAATGATATATATATATATAAGTGTAAATAATTAAATAATATGATTTTTAAGATATTATTTTAATTATATAATGTTAAAATATTACATAACTTCTTTCTATTATTATCATTGAAAAAAATTTAAATGTTTCTCATTATAAGTACGATCTAATATCTCCATTAGAACAACATTTGTTCATTTTTCATAGCCATGATTAATGATGATTTTAAATATTATAATTTCTTTATAAATATGAGAAATATTTTATTTGTTAAATCTAAATATTTATTTAATAATGACCTCATTTACCATAGTCAACCAAAAAAATTATTTTTTGACTCCTAAGTAAAATATTGTCAAAACATCAAACTTATAACATAATATTCTCTTTGATTTTATATAAAATGTAAATATTTGAACTAAAAGTTATAATAAACATTAAAAATATTCTCAAGAAATTAAATAATTACAATTTGATGAATATTCATGAAGAAAATGACACAAATGGGTAGTCACACTAAGGTTATAGGTATTTCATGTATCACTTTTATTTCTATGAGATACATTCCATATTCATGACTTATTTTATTTTTTGTTGTATATAATTTATAAGAATTTATTTTATTATTATCTTAAAAAAATTATTTCTATTTAACTATATTTTATGTATACAATATTTAATGGGGCTTAACATTTCAAATTTATCATTATGGAAATAGAATTTAGTCACAATTTGACATTTTATTCTTATATCATATTATACACCTACATTATTTAAAGAGTTTTATATTAATAAAAATTTAAATTTAATATCATGAATTTATTAAATCTCATGTTATTTTATATTTCATTTAATGTAATGATTTCATCTGTATTATGATTGAGAGATAAAATTGGTGTAAGAATTTTATGTTACAATCTGATCCTTTATTGGGATTGTTTATTACTTTGCATCCTATAATGATATATAATGATCAATATCTCCAGGGAAAAGTTAAATTTAGTATATTATGGTTATTCATTTTAATAATAATCAATAGTAACTTTTTAACTCATTGATAGTTAAAATTATAGTGGAAATGATTTTCTAAAAATCTATCTTCATTTTTCTACTCAATAGAAAATATGTTTTCTATCAAAACAACTTTTTTCTAAAAATGTTTTCAATTTTTTATCCTTTTCAATAAAAATTATCAAATTAATTATCATATATTTTTACTCATTAAATATTTGTTATGAATATTATGTCTTCATCAAGACAATGAGGGGATAAATTTTTTGAAAATATAAACGGAATCTTCTTGTGAAATTTATAATAGGGAACATTATTCAACATTTTATAGTGACCATGTAAGGTTATATTAAGGGATATATGAAATCAGTAACCATTATGAAAATAATTTATTTAAATATTTCATTTCAAGTCATGGATGTTAATTATAAATAAAATATCTTTAAAATTGATTTCCAAATAAAAGTATTTTCAAAGTGTATAATGTTTTAAATACTAATATTATAAATAATTTCCTCAAAAATGTTTCTATTAATCATTTATTAATAATTCCTTTCAAAAAAAATCAACATCCCTTGTTGTTAATTATACAACACATGTGATATTTTGTATAAAAACTATTTTCATTCTTTATATAGATGGAATAATATTTTTTCATAATGATTTGTGTGAAGCAAATTTCTCTTCGACTGGTTAATCATGTTTCTATAAAATTTTAAAAAACCCATTTCTCTTTCACATGTAAATCATGTATTGAAAAGATTGAATTGAATTCCATTTTTTTAGAATTAGATAATCATATTATAAATGGAATAATTATTTTATTTATTATAGTGATGATGAAATTAATTTCTATATATTTTATTAATATAATTTTCCTAGACAATATATATGATGGGTGATCCTAGATAACAAACGGGTGTCTTGATAAACCGTATATGATTTTTTTGCACAAATAACCTCCAAAAGAATTTGGTAATTTTGAAGTTCTCTGGAAAATTATTTAGGGTGTTGGTTGTATGGTTATTGAAATTTCCAACGGTTCTGTAAAGGTTCTGTAATAGTTCAACAAAATTCTATTCGGAGAAACAAATATGTTTTTTTATGATTTTTAATGGTTTGTGATGTTTCATTTAATTAATATTGATATCACATGGTTTGTTATTATTGATTCTTATGAGTATTTTCATTCTTATTTAATTATTTAATGTTTTCATTTTTTGATGTTCGAGGTATTGATGGGTATTTATATCATTATTTCAAATTCATTAACTTTTTAAATGTCCTCATACGTTTATTCTATTGTTAGGCTCACTAATAACAATTACTCGTTAATTTTCATGTGATCTGTTACTGTTCATTATAGGTCAAACAAATTACATTTTGTTTTCCCCATTTTATATTTAATGATGCGTAATTATATATAAATAGATATAATTTTATATGGATGATTCTTATTTTGTAATATGAAATAATATAATCATGTTTTATTGTGATAAATCCACATAAAAAGTAATGGGAATGGTTTATGGAGATGTTTTTTCCAAATTGTCTAAAAAAACAATTGAAAAATGCACTCAAGAATATATATTGTACAATGTTTCCTTTTTACGTTGTATGGATTGGATGTAGAAAATATGGTTTAAAATTATCATAATCAATGTGAAAAAGTTATAGTTTATTATTTTTGCCTCATATTTAAGAGTGCTGGACCTTGGATATTATAGTTGATAGAAGAGTTAATGTTTATTTATCTTTTGAGTTTAGTAAATTTTTCATGTGAGTTTATCATATGAGTAAAAGATACCATTTGAAGTCTATATGATTATGGTTGATCATAATTTCACATTCATAGAAACCATATTTAATAGTTTTATGTAGAAAATTTTGATATTATTGATGAAATTTTCGGAGATGGGTTATTATGTTGAGTTATTTATAAACCACAGGATCCACATGAATTTTCAGTTGGTGATGAATTATTTTTATTTTTTATAGAATAAATGGACATCACATATGGTGGGTAATATAGAATCTTATGTAGGAAAGCAGTAGGACATGATCCTATTACCTAATAACAATATAAGTTTAACACCTTCCACAGGTCTACATGATTTCTCGGATAGTATGAAAATTTTTATTGTTATTTTGAAATCATATGTGATTCTTTTTTAGGAATAATGGTTTATTTATATTTAAATATTAAATGATCAAATCATTCAGCTCTTTTCGTATAATATATTCTGATGAAATGATAGATGAAATGAAAGGAAAATTACTCTATAATGATTCTGAATGAAATTTGGTTTTACAATTAAAATTTAGAGATTATTTTACAATGTTTAATTATTTTTGGGAATTATGTTACCATGTTCTATCTATATTGGATTTGGGTAATGTCTACTAATATGTGTAATATTGTATTATGTTATTGGGGATTATATGGACCATTGTTTTAAGTTATAGGCCTGTGAAATTCATCATCAATACTCATTCTTTATTTAAAATGATTTTATTA
The DNA here is from genome assembly GCA_963277665.1 of Viscum album. Lineage (NCBI taxonomy): Eukaryota > Viridiplantae > Streptophyta > Magnoliopsida > Santalales > Viscaceae > Viscum > Viscum album. The sequence goes on along the minus strand of OY728133.1, from coordinate 1,568,124,060 downwards.
TTTATGAAATTGTTTAATTTATTAAATTATTATCCTTAAGAATGTATATTGCGTTATGTACTAAGTCAATATGGATATGTAATTCCTGAACATTATGAAAGGAATATTAAAATAAAAATTTTATACTATTTCATTAATATCCGATGAATCTAATAAAAATTTAAATATGTATATATTTATGTTTATGAGCATATATCATTAAATTTATCATTCACTTAAATTGTGATCAATGTTCTCAATCACTCTCTATAATTATTTACGGTTTTCTATCTTTAACACGTATGTTACCATTAATGAAAATCATTAAAATGTCATATTTAAGATTTCCTTTTGTACTTCCTTTTATAAATTATTTTTACTTCTTATACCATTTTAATGATGTGTGTTTAAAAAATAAAATTAATTTTTAATATCCAACCATTAATTACAATGTTGAAGTTCAAATTTTAATGACACAATTTATTAAATGGGGAATATAACAACTTGATTTTTTATAAGAAAAAAATTATATTCAATTTGATGAATAGAAAGAAACATTAATTTATCTAATGATACACAAAACAATTATTTTCATCAATATATTTTATCTGACGTAGGAATGGTTTTCAACAAAAAAATAATAAACTATTAAAATTATTATCTAATATGATAGTTATTATTTCAGATTTTTAATGGAATGTATGGACGTGATTGAATAAATTATAAAAACATGGTTCATAGATTTATATATAATGAATTAGATAGTGACCAATAAATTATAAATGAAAAAATAATATTTTTAAAGAAGAAGAAAATATTTTCTAAAAAAAATTTGTAATGCTTACATGTGTGATTTATAACAATAAATTATAAAAATAAAATTTTATGGAATATATTAATTAATCTTAAATATAATATATTCATTAAATGTTTTAAATGTCATCCTATTTGTGTTCTTGGAAAATGATAAAAATAAATCCAATTATGAGTGTAAATGTTTTTATTATAGTTTTGTCTCCTTTTATAATGCTCTTATTGGAAAAAAAATATTTTTATAATTTATAAAAAAAATAAGGATTAAAAATATTTTTTCATTGTTTAATACCAAAAACTATCTTATGGTGAGTGTCTAGTATTTTTTCTAAAAAGTTTCATTTCTTGACGAATATAGAAATATTCTAAATGTTTACTGAAAATTGATTGTTTGTTTAAATGATTAATTATGTAAAACAATAATTATAATTGGGATTAGTGTAAATATTTTCAATATTATATGAATTTAACCAATTGATGTCAATGTAATAATTTTAATATTTTATTTGGATGTAAAATAATTTTAATCTTGTGAATATATTTACCTTGAATCCTGATTTCTCGTCATGTTTATATGATTAATCTAAAATAAGATTTTTTCCGTTTAAAATAATTGATTTATGAAAAATGATATCCCTAATTCTAATAAAAATAATATTATTTATCTAATGAGTTTGTGTCAATTTTTCCCAAATTAAATATTAAATGATGTAAAAATTAATTTATAAAGTTAACATAAAATTTAGTTTAAATTGGTGTTAAACTAGAATGATAACATAAAAAATTACACAAAATATTATTTTAAATTTATTGAATTAAATTCTATCAACCTATTAAAATAATATCACTGAAATATGTAAATTAATTTCCATTTTAATTTGAATAAGTCCCATATAATAAATAATGCAATGAAAATGAAAAATGATGCATTTCTTAATTTTAAAATCAATAGTTCATTGGGATACGGTCAAAAAAGTATTTCGGTAGAAAAAATTAGTTGGAATTATAAATAAGTTTATTTTTTCATAATAATTTTCCATTACTTTTTTATAGATGAAGTAGAAACATAATATACATTAGAAATTTAATATATAGTAATTATTTATTAAATAATAATTTAAAATTTCTACTTCCCAAAAATAAAAGGGAATTTAATGGAATTAATTATTCTATTCCATTATATATATAGAGGAATATATCTCATAAGACTAGTGTTAAAATAATATAATTTTATTTCAATTTTATTTTAAAATTTTAGTAATTCAAATTAAATGAATAATGTAAAAATTGGAATCATTATTTTTTATAAAAATATATATTTTATTAAATTATTTAAAATTACTAATAATTCTAGATAATTCCATGATATTTTAAAATTTTAATAAATATCATATATTTCCCATTATTGTTCAAATTTTTCATTTATTATGAATATATTTCCACTTAATTAGTAATGAACTATGTTACTAAGGAAAATGTTAAAGGATTGTTTTTGTATGATTCGTGTGCTTATGATAAAAAATAATATTCAATAATAATAATAATTTTAATTTGATACATAGGATTTCATATATAAAATCATAGGTTCTAAATTCTCTAATAATTATCACTTTAATTTAGAGTTACTGTATTAATTACATTGGTTGCGAAAATTATTTAGCTTAATTAAATATCAAAATGGAAAAAATAAGGAGACTTAGAAGTTAAATATTTTTTTCAATATGTGTTTCATAATGTGTTGGAGGTGTGTATAGACCATATAATCTATAAAAACCCATTATTTATCTAGTTTTGGGCCACAGTAATTTATATTTAGCACCAAATATTGAATACATTTTATTATTAAAAAAAATCCACTTCTTGTATAATATAAAATAGAACTCACTACCCTCACTTCAATATATCAATAATGCAATATGGACATTCCAAAAACCATTAAAACTACATAAAAATCCCCTCCTATAAGAATAGAATCCTTTTTAGTGCATAAATCCTTCTTTTTATGACATTATTTTAATCCTATGGAGGATACATGAAAATGAGGTAATGTTATTTAATGAGCATCTTTAAATTAATTATCTCTCCACCTCCATCAACTAATATTATAATATAATGATATAATATCATGTTATTCTTATATATAATGATATTATAATATTATTAATGAGATAACCTAAAATCACTTACTCAACATTCAAATTGGTAACAAAGTCATCCATCATGAGTGTGACAAACGATCACCTTGTGAAATGATTTCATTCGATTTTCATTTACCACCTCCCACCATTGGGAATGGTGCTGGATAAAAATATTATTTGTCATATTTGAAACATAATTATAACTATTATGTCCTTATATCACATATATATACTATAATGAGTTGTACCACTTTGGTCCATTCCAAGAGAAAATCTGGTTTCTGAGGTGTTTTGGGAGGGCTAGGGGACTTATCCCCAAAACATTACCTAATTTCCAGTTCTGTGAATAGTGAAATGGTAGCGTTAGGTGAACTGTAAAATGGTAGCCTTAGGTGAAAAGTGTTATCGGTAGGCCTATGTGAATATTGTTTCACGAATGGTGAGGTTTCAACGGTGAGGTTCATGAATAATTTTTTCCCTTTCAAAATTTTGACTTCCTGAGCAGTGTTTACCGAATTGTGAGTTTCCAACGGTGAGTTTCTGGAAAAGTGTTTTTCCTTTTCCAAATTTTGAGTTCATAAACAATGTTTCCATAATAGTGATGTTCCAGTGGTGAGGTTCGTGAACAATGTTTTTTCTTTTCCAAATTTTGAGTGCATGAAAAGTGTTTCCCAAATGCTGAGGTTCCAACGGCGAGGTTTCAATGGTGGGGTTCATGAAAAGTATTTACCTTTTCCAAAATTTGTGTTCATGAATAGTGTTTATTGAATGATGAGGTTCCAACAGCAAGGTTTCTATAGTGATGTTCCTGAATAGTATTTTTCTTTTCCAAATTTAATGTTCATGAAAAGTGTTTCTAGAAAGTTGAGGTTCCAACGGAAAGGTTTCAAGGGTGAGGTTCATGAACAATGTTTTTCCTTTGAAAATCTAGCGTATCATAAACCACTAATTTGTTATATCATCTAAATGGATGATATATCTTCCTCCATAGTTCTTCCACCTTATTCTCTTCTATGAAATGATCGAACCATTCATTTCATCCCATATGAGTTGCACAATCCAACATTCCTCCTAATATAGTTTCCACTTAGTTTTGATACAAACAGGTAGTATCTATTATTATTTGATATAAGGTATAATATATCATCATTCATTTGTGTTCATCTCCTTCTTTTTCTTCATTCCCTTTTATGGAATGATATCGATGTGTTCCTAATGGGTTTTTCTTGGGTGTTGAATGGTTATGTGGGGTCTCTATAGCCTCGTGTGGATACAGTTGTCATGGGGGGAGGAGATCGTAACTTGTGGTGTGGCTCTTTCACATATAAAGAACTCCAAGACCCATTTGAAAATGGGGATTAATTACTTCTATTTTATTTTATGTGAAAATGTATAGTTAGAATGATTTTTTTTCATTGTATCTCATTGGAATTGACATAATAAAATATTTGAATTGGATAAATAAATTTATATCAATCTTATGTTATTGCCTCCTTGGTTTCTAGACAGTGTGATATATATCTATGCTTTGTTTAGATTTTCATTCTTGATGGAAATTGGTAAAGAACATAAATTCGGAATTAATTTATAAATATATGTCTAAAGATAAAAAGGCAAGTAAATTAATATATTTCATCATATTATAATCTATGGATAATCATATTGGTGTAGTAAGCATATTTAATTATTTGTGATAGATTATTTTTTAGGTTTCTCAAAGTTGGAACCTACAAATAATAAATCGGTTAATCCACGATTGATTAATGAAGCCTCTACAATGCCCTGAAGGCCTTTATTTTTTTATATATTTTAATAATCCACCTATCAAGGGATGAGGTGGAACCCTTACAAGGCCCGTAGTCGTAATTATAACATGGACTGTAGGTCTTTAGAGGAATTCAATGCCCGTAGGCTTCAAACATTACATACAACCCAGAATAACTACTTGGAACTACTCCTCCCCACCATCTTCATCGTGAAATCATATATCCACCATTGAATTGTTGTTCGGCTAGGCATTCCTATGCACTCACATGCTTGTCCCGATGGTAGGTTTCATACCCTCTCGTGAAGGGTTCTGAGTTACCATAGTGCTTGTTTAAGGGCCAAGATCCCAATTGGTGTGTTGTATGTTTTCCTACTTCTTATCTTGTGATGTGAGCCTGGATGGCTATTGTGATATGTGAGGGTAGGGAGGCCAAATGTTTGTGGTAGTAGTTGATGCCATGAGTGGTGAGATGCATCAGTTTATTCATGTGGGTTTCAGGTAGGACACCAAGTGTAATGTCCCTGACCCGAAAGCCACTAAACCGGTGCTCCAAGCCAGGTAGTTACATGACCTTAAGCACACCTCCCAGTACACCAAAGGCTGTCGACAAGAAGCTGGGGTCTATGGAGTCATGTGGGGAGACTATACTCCCTTTTTATCAGAGTATGCCACAACAAAAATAATCCAAATAGCGGAAACAATAACCAACAAACATGGAACATGTACAACAACCATTTCCAACAATAAAATATGCCATGTCATACTACAAGTGCAAAAGTGAACAAAAGCACAAAATAAGGACAACGACCAAAATCCCCAAAATGGTCTCGAATCCATGTCTGGATCCTCCACCAAGTGATACCCATGTCCACTCAACTATCTAGCAAGGACCCTTGCCCTTCTCCTTACCTAAAAACATGAAGTCTGTTCGGGTACCAATGGCGACCCGTGTAGGGTGTGAGTACAACTCAATAGGCCACCACCAACGGTGTCTACAAAATATCTAGTATGAACATGTAGTGAATGGAAATTGAATATGAATGATAATTTACAAGTTATTATTTAAGGTTCCATTAACCAGTTCAGAGCGAAATCCATTGCTACTTCCATTACCATTCATTTCTGACCAATTATCATCACTTACCAATTCATCACATTTCCAAGGGTTAATAAAATACATTATGTTACATGGGTTTAAGGCCAACAATCACAAGAAAGATGGTTAACCCATCATTAACCTATCTCACTAGGACTAACCCCCACATGATAATCATATCCTCCCCTCGATGCCTCAGTCCAGGTGGATATAATCTTTAGGAGAATAGATCCTCAGTCCTCATTCCTAACCCATTCATTTAGGGAGGAGTTCAGAGCACCAGTCATTACTCGACCCGTGGGCATAGATCTTCAAGTCATACCCCACACTACCAAGCCATGTGCACATGATTATATATAAGTAACCATCAACTTTCTATACTATTTCCCTTAGGCTAACACCATTCACAAAAAACCACATGGGAATTCACATTACGCCTTAACCCAGTAACATTCCATTTAACCATTCACCCAATTCCCATGTGTTATGCTTATCTCACCAATCATTCAACACTAGACTCATAATCAATCTCATTATGGTCTTTAAATCAGTTTACACATTAACCTATTTAACCCGTTCATAATTCACATGAATCAACCATTCAACCCATTCCAATTAACCCTTAGGTTATTGCCATGTCTAGGTGTATCACCTAACTTCTATTCCATGTTCAACCAAACATGCCAACATATTCATCAAGGTCTCTACCCTTTATTACGACAAGGTCACTTTTTCAATCACAATATCCAAGTCCTGGAAAAGCTAACACATCCCATGGATGGCCGCAATTATCTCAAGTCATTTCCGATGCATCCCATGGGGATCATGAGAGTATTTATTTAGCATTTTAAATCATCATTTATACCAAAACATATCAAGGTTAATCAAATCTCACCAAAGGAAACCATGAGCAAAGCCACACATGCATAATAACATCATAAGACTATGGGATAACGTTTTTAGACCACCTACCTCAAAACTGTTATTTAACGCACACTCAATCGAGTCCTTAGACCGCAATCTGACTAGAATTTAGAGCTTCAACCTATAACTCACCCAAAAGATAGGGTTTTAGAGCTTCATAAGAAGAGGGAGAGAAGATATAGACCCTAAACCAGAAGGAGAAGAAAGGATGGGATTATCCTTACCTTGAGCTTTGATCTGCAACCAACGATGCTCTAAATAGCCATGAATCGAAGAGAACCACCCTTGGGAATATTGGGTCGGCCGAGTTCATCACTAGGGTTGAGAGGGGTTGAATGGAGGAAAATCCCGATTTGGGGTTTAAAAGGTCGAAGTGGAAAACTTGTAATTTTATCCAACTTTAAGAGGCCGTATTGTTAGCCGCATGGTTTGAAAAACCATGCACAAACAATGCACATGATACTACATAGAAGAGAAAGGTTGCATGGTTTACCTGGAAAGGCCGCACGGTTTTCCCTGGCCGTGCGCAGGTCGTGCACCCTGGCTTGTCTTACCTAGATTTTCTTTCATTCATGCCTCGAGCCCCCAGAACACCCTCAAGGACTCTCATACTTTCAGAAGAAATCCCATGAATCCCGAAACAAGTGATTCAACCAAAAAAATAATGAAAAAATACCTTTCCCAAATCTAGGATCTTACAATCTCCCCACCTTATAACAGCTCATCCTTGAGCTGAGTTCCCAAGCCTCACTGCTCCACCAAAGAGAAGAGTTTAGGCCGATGAGCCTACATATCTGATTCCCACTCCCATGTTTCTTCCTAAACATTCCCATTCTTCCATAGTACTAGCACTAATGGCACAACCTTTCCCCTCAAGACCTTTTAACTATGATCCACCGCACGAACCGGATGCTCCTCAAAGAACGCATCAGCCTCAAGCTCCACAGTCTCCACTTCAACCACCTAAGAAGGTTCAGGGTTATATCATCGATGCTGTGACACAAGAAACACATCATGCATCCCACCATACCACTGTGGAAGAGCTAATCATCATGCCACTGGTTCAATCCTCTCCACAATCTCAAAATGCCCCACATACACGGGTGCCAACTTACCCTGCTTTCGAATCCGATGGTGACCCAGCCTTGGCGACACCAGAAGGATCACTTTTTCTCCCATTGAAAACTCAAGAGGTCTACGCCTCCGATCTGCATATGACCTCTGTCTACTCTGAGTCGTGGCCATCTTCTTCTTGATCATCTTAACTCTCTATGAAGTCTCTTCCATGAGACTTGGCCCCAACAACTATGATTCACCAGCCTCTAGCCAATAGATCGATGATCTACATGGCCTCCCATAGAGTTCCACAAGTGGTTCCATATGAATCGTAGCTTGAAAACTATTGTTGTAGGTAAACTCAACTAATGATAGATGCCTCTCCCAAGAACCACCAAAGTCTAAGACGCAAGTTGTTATCATGTCTTCCAACAGTTGTATCGTATGGTCTGACTGCCTGTCTGTCTACCAGTGGAAAGCCGTACTCAAAAACACCTACATTCTAAGTGCCTTCTGCAAACCTTTCCAGAATCATGAAATAAAACACCGATCTCGGTCCAAAGCTATTGTTTGCGGAACACCATGCAACTGCACTATTTCCCAAACATAAAGGTCACCCAACTGGTCAACTGTAAAGTTCTCTTTAATCGGTAAGAAATGTGACACTTTCATTAACCGATCCACAACCACCCAGATTACATCATTCTTCTATGGTGTCCTCAGAAGAACCACGACAAAATCCATCATTACATCATCCCACTTCCATTTAGGAATGGGAAATGGATGCAACAAACCACCTGGGAATTGATGCTCGGCGTTCACCTACTGACAGGTAAGGCACCGTGCCACAAATCCTGTAACTTCCTTCTTCATTCCTGGCCACCAAAACTGCCTTCAGAGATCACGGTACATCTTGGTCAAATCAAGATTCACTGCCCACTTTGATGCATGGAACTCACACATCAACTGTTTTTGCATACACTCTGGAGCAACCACATGATCACGAACACGAACAACACCATCCACACCAATGGTCAAGCCATAAGGTAACTCCCCACCTTTCTGATTTTCCTTCATGATAAAACACTCAGTATCATCAAGCTGACCATTCTTATCTCGACTCGAAATTGTCGACTCCATCGTTAAGGAAGAAAGAGTAACCTGACCACTCTCCTTCTACACCTACAGGTGCTTCTCTACCTACAAAGCCATCACCTTCCACTCAGTGCTGGACTCCTGAAACACCTGATTTTGAACCTTCCTGTTCAGAGCATCTGCGACACTATTTCCCTTTCCTAGAATGTACACCAACTCAAAGTCAAAATACTGGAGATATTCAACCCATATTCACTGTCGAAGATTCAGATCCCGCTGTGAGAAGATGTACTTTAAACTCTTATGGTCGGTAAACATAGTAATCCGTTCTCCCAACAGATAGTTCCTTTCACGACCCGACCTCGGGGCCCGTGCCGTGACTACCCCAAGCCCGCCTTCCATAGGCCAGGGGCTGGCGACTAGCACCAAGGCGTAAATCCCAACAAAAAGGGAAGGCATTGCCTTTGAAAAGTAAACAAGCACCACAGAGTAAGCAAGCGGAAAAGTAAACACTAAGTAAAAACTGTACAAGCTGTGCTCAAAGTAAAAGGGGACGGAAATACAAGCCCAACTGTAAAGTACAACTGAAAGGAAAAACAGCAACTAAAAAGGGAAAACTGCAGCGTCGAGCCGTCCTCCGGAAGTCCCACCTGAAGGGTGGGTACAGATAGCCTCCACTGCTCCTCGGGTCCACCTAACCACTCCGAGTACGTCCCGCCCAGTGGTCCTCCTCCAGGTACTGTCCTGCTCCGCACGCCTCCTCCACGATCAGCGTTGTCCGTCGTCTGCAACCAACACCACGAAGTGCGGGCATAGCCCGTGCAGGGGTGAGTATAAGCTACTCAGTAGGGGACCCCGAGACCCCCGAAGGTCTCCCGAAATCCACAAAGGATAGATCACGAAGAAGAGGTACAATCACGAAGTAACATCTGACACGGCTTAGGTATATGCCCATACATATACCTAAGTCGTCAATTCCCCGATCGGATCCAACGTCCGAGCCCAAGCACAACCCAGTCCACACAGGAAAGCAAAACGCATACCCACGCAGGATAGAACAACACAATCTACAAAGGAGAGTAACCAGTAAATCCACACAGGATAGCTTAACACAATCCACAAAGGAGAGTAACAGAAGATTCAGCTCACACAGGAATACTTCTTCGGATGACGATAAAGATGATCATTGAACCATCGAAGTCGTCGGACCCACAAAGGATCGATATGTACTAACCTTGCAGTGACCCACACAGGATCGGGCCCACGCAGGACCTGTAGGAGCTGGCTCACACAGAACCGCTGAGAGATGACCCACACAGGATCGGGCCCACACAGGACCGGGCCCACGCAGGACCGGTAGGCGCTGGCTCACACAGAACCGCTGAGCGCTGACCCACGCAGGATCAGACCCACACAGGATCGGGCCAACACAGGACCGGAAGCACTGATCCACGTAGGATCGCTGAGTGCAGTAGTCGTCGTAGTCTGCTGAGAATCTCTGCACGGTCGTCGTCGGAGTCCACGGAGGATCTCTGCACAGTCGTCGCCGCAGTCCACTGAGGATCTCTGCACGGTTGTCGTTGGAGTCCACGGAGGATCTCTGCACAGTCGTCGCCGCAGTCCACTGGGGATCTCTGCACGGTCGTCGCTGTCGAAGTAGCAGTCGCAGCCAGCCTAGGGTTCCCGCACACAGCAAGCTCGTTCGGGAGGGTCCGCTCCACGAGCTGAGAGGCTGATACATCAACTGACACGAAGTCCAAAGTTGATGTATCCAAAAGTTCCGTATCGTCAACAGGAACTCAACGTCGCAGACGGCGCGTCAATCGGACGCCCGGTCTGAGAGATATTGGCATTTTCGTCCCAGGGGCCCGGTTAGTTTTTAAGGCAAAACCAACCCGACCGCACTCCACCTACATCCAAACCTCGGGCGGAGTATGCCAAAAGATCTTTCTCACTTAGAGGAATTCAACAGAGCTGACGGCTCGTCAATCGGACGTCTGTAGCTCAAGATACGAGCGTTTCCGCTCCGAGGGCCCGGTTGGTCTCGTGTACGAACCAACCCGGCCAAACTCAAGGTATTCCGAAACCTTGAGTGCGATATACCGAAACGACCGTCTCGATCCAAGGATTGTGTTGCCGCTGACGGCGAGTCATTTGGAGGCACGAAGCTCAAGATACGGGCGTTTGAACGAAAACGTCCGAAGAAGGGGGGTACGGGCCCGGGCCGACCCGGGCCGACCCCCCCTGGGTCGGCCCGAACCGGGTCCGACCCGGTTGGCCCGGCCCGGCCCGGCCAAGGCCGGTCCACATCGGCCGGCTCGGCTCGGCCGAGCGGCGCGGGTGGAAGCCGCGGGCGCTGACCCGCGGCCTGAGGGAGAACCGCGGCCCGCATGCGGGCCGCGCTGGCGAACCGCGGACGCGGCTGAGCCGCGTCCCGCCTGGACGAACCGGACCCGTGCGGCGCGGGTTCGTTGGCCGCCGCCGCCGCGGTGGACTCGTCCGGCGGCGCGCCGGGGCGCCGCCGCCTCCGGCCGCCGGCGCCGCCGGCAACTTCCGCGGGCCGCCGGCGTCGCTCCGATGGCCCGTTTTCCTTCCCGTCTGCGCCGTTGCTCCTCCCGGGATCCGTTCTTTACTGCGGAATCGACAAACCTCCGTTGCGGCACATTCCGTCGTCGTCCGCCAAATCCGCACAAAACGAAGAACGACGGAGGGTCGTCGGGCCATGTTTGTTTGGCCCGCGCCCTCCGCGTTAGAGATAAACAACCGAGAGAAATTGTTCAACACATGAACCGACAATTTTAATTAAAATAAAATTGTTCATTTGAAACCGGCTTTTTTTAATTTTCAAAAAATGTTCACGGGAAAATTAAAAAGGGGTAATTTTCCAAAATAAATCCCTACCTTGATGATCGTCGAGCGCGGGCGTTCTTCACGGAAGAGATCGTCGCGGAAGAGATCGATCGTCGCGTCGTCGCGGGGAGGCGTCGCGTCGTCGCGGAAACCGGCGTTGAGTCAGCGAACTCAACGAACCAAGAACAACAGATTTAATTTATAATTACTTAAATCTGTGTTTAAACCCAAAGAAAAGAACCTTGAACGGAAATCCGAAACCACTCACCTCAAATGGTCGGTGATCGGAGATCAGAGATCGGAGATCGGAAGAACGTCTCGGGCGAAGGCGTCGTCGATTTCCGGGTTCGGCGTTCTTCGCGTTCTTCGCGTTCTTCTCATTCTTCGCGAGGGAGAAGAATTTACGAGGGTCCTCTCCAATCTTCTCAAGCGCAAAAAACCAGAGGTTGAGCGTTGACCTTATTTTATTATTACGCCAACGAATTTGAAAAACTGGTTAAGAAACGATCCATCAATTCGTTGAATTAATTCAACGAAAGAAACGACCCATTTAATTCACGAAAGAAACAGCCCATTTAATTCACGAAATAAACCGCCCAATTAAATGGTCTGTTAAGAATTTAGAAAACGCGTCAGTTGACTTTCATTAAGACGGGTTTTCACGGGTGCGTTTCTTAGCGGAAAGAAACGGCGGAGCTCGTGCGGGCCCCACCTCACAAATATCCTACCAAGGGGGTAGGATATTTCTGGATAGCATCCTATCCAGTTCAACTCTGTTCAAGCCACCTTTAAGTGGCTTCAAGTGGCTTCCAAGTGGCTTAAGTGAAATAAAATAAAGTTGTCGCAAAATTATTTTATTTCATAACTTTAAGCCTGAAAATTAAAAACCACACCCGAGCAAACGCAACTCCGGAAGAGGCGTTTCTAAGAGAATACCGGCGCTACGATTTCATCGGTGCCCTCAGAATTCGATTCCGGGCACCGGTTCAAAAGTTAGAAAAACCCGCTCGTCCGTTCACTGAACGTACCCGAGCCAAACTTCGGAAAATGATTCCGGGCACACCGGGCCTCAGAATCAGGCGCCGTCAGAACTGTGTTCTTGTAAAATTCCGAAGAAAATTAAGAAAAAAATTTCCTTGAAATTTACGGGTCTTTACATTACTCCCACCTCAGGACTTTACGTCCCCGTAAAGATACATCAAAAACTAGGGAAACAAATGTGGGTACTGAGCACGCATCTGAGCCTCCCGCTCCCAAGTGCTCTCCTGGAGGTTCCCGTGCTGCCATCTGATGCGCACAAGAGGAATCGATCGCCCACGCAGGACCCTCTCCTGTCGATCCTCTATCTCCACTGGGACCTCCCCAAAAGTCGCCCCATCATCCACGTCTAGCTCCCCATAGTCAATGATGTGCGTCGGGTCGTGCACGTATCACCTCAGCTGGGATACGTGGAAGACGTCGTGCACCCGGTGCAACTGAGGTGGCAGAGCCAGGCGATAAGCCATCTCGCCAACCCTGCTGAGGACCTGGAAGGGTCCGATGAAGCGTGGAGACAACTTGCCTCCTCGGCCAAATCTCCTCAAACCACGTCGAGGTGAGACCCGCAAGAAGACGTGGTTGCCATCCTCGAACTCTAGTGGCCTCCGCCTCCTGTCAGCATATGACTTCTGCCGGCTCTGTGCTATCCTCATCCGCTCCTGGATGACCTGGACCTTCTCTATCGTGGCCCAGACCATCTCTGGTCCCACAAGTGCTGACTCTCCAGGGTCTGTCCAGCACAAGGGAGATCTGCAAGGCCTGCCGTACAATGCCTTGTAGGGTGCCATCCCGATGGTGGAATGGTAGCTGTTGTTGTACGCAAACTCTACCAAGGGTAGGTGGTCCTCCCAGCTGCGACCAAAGTCTAGGACACATGCACGGAGCATGTCCTCGAGGGTCTGAATGGTCCTCTCCGTCTGACCATCCGTCTGAGGGTGAAAGGCGGTGCTCAGACGTAGTCGCGTCCCGAACGCCTCCTGTAACCCCTTCCAAAGCCGGGAAGTAAAACGAGAGTCCCGATCGGAGACGATAGTCGATGGCACACCGTGAAGTCGTACAATCTCCTGAACGTAGAGACGCCCCAAGCTCTCCACTGTGCCCTGCTCTCGGATGGGTAAGAAGTGTGCCGACTTGGTGATTCGGTCAACAATCACCCAAATGGAATCGTGACCTCTGGAAGTGCGTGGAAGTCCCGTCACGAAGTCCATAGATATCCCGTCCCACTTCCACTCTGGGACCTCCAAGGGCTGTACCAAGCCTGCTGGTACCTGATGCTCTGCCTTCACCTGCTGGCAGGTGAGGCACCGTGAAACGAACTCTGCCACAGCCTTCTTCATGCCCGGCCACCAGTGCTGTCGCCTGAGATCCTGGTACATCTTCGCCACTCCAGGATGTACCGCCAAAGGAGAAGTGTGAAACTCTCTCATCACCTCCTCTCGTAAGGCGACTGGTACCAAGGTACATCCTCTGAAAAGGACATCGTGCTCTACTCCAAGGGAGAAACCATCAGGTGCCTGTCCCGAGGATATCTGTGCACGCCGTGTCTCACAGTCAACGTCCCCATGCTGTGCCTCTATGACCCGTTGAAGAAGTGGAGGAGAGACTGTGAGAGACCGAAGGAAGGCTGCTCCATCTCTATCCACGAAGGATATCTGCAAAGCGGCTAGCTGCTCTGTCGCCTCCTCAAGTAGCTGGATGCCCTTCCTCCTGCTGAGGGCATCAGCCACCACGTTCCCCTTCCCAGGAGTATAGACTATCTCAAAGTCATAGTCCTAAAGGAACTCGATCCATCGCCGCTGTCTCAGGTTCAGGTCCTTCTGAGAGAAGATGTACCTGAGACTCTGGTGGTCAGAAAATACTGTGAAGCGCTCGCCCATCAGATAGTGTCACCATGTCTTCAGGGCGAAGACCACTGCTGCCAACTCCAAGTCATGGGTAGCGTAGTTCTGCTCATGCGGCCTCAACTGACGTGATCCGTAGGCAATCACGGCCCGCTCCTGCATCAGGACACACCTGAGTCCGGTCCCTGATGCATCGCAGTAGACTACATATCCAACTCCCTCCTCAGGCAACCTCAAGATAGGTGCGCTGGTCAACCTCCGCCCCAGCTCCTGGAAGCTCTGCTGACATCTGTCTGACCACACGAAGGGTTTCCCCTTCTTCGTCAATGCTGAGAGTGGGGCCGCAACTCTGGAGAAGTCCGGCACAAATCTCCGATAGTATCCGGCTTGGCCCAAGAAACTCCGCACCTCTGTCACGTTCTTGGGTGGCTCTCAAGCTAGCACTGCCTCGATCTTCGCGGGATCCACTGCAACTCCCGCCTCAGAAATGACGTGCCCCAAGAAGTGGTCCTCACGCAACCAGAACTGACACTTCGAGAGCTTTCCATAAAGCTGGTGCTCTCAGAGTGTGTCTAGTACAACACGCAGGTGGTAGGCGTGCTCCTCCTCCGTCGTCGAGTACACCAAAATGTCGTCGATGAAGACCACGACAAATCGATCGAGGTATGGCTGGAAGATCTTGTTCATGAGGCTCATGAACACTACTGGAGCGTTGGTCACGCTGAAAGGCATAACCAAGAACTCAAAGTGGCCATACCGACATCTGAAGGCCGTCTTCTGCACATCCTCGTCTCAAACTCTAAGCTGATGATAGCCTGACCCGAGGTCTATCTTCGAGAACCACCGTGCTCCCTTGAGCTGGTCGAAGAGGTCATCAATCCTGGGTAGCGGATACTTGTTCCTCACTGTCACCTGATTCAGGTGACGATAATCGACACACAGTCGCAAGCTCCCGTCCGCCTTCTTGGCGAACAAAATCGGGGAAGCCCAGGGCGAAACACTGGGTCGGATGAACCCCTTGCCCTGCAAGTCCTCCAACTGTACCCGTAGCTCTCGAAGATCAGCCGGGGCCATCCGATATGCTGGAGTGGATATCAGGGCTGTCCCGGGGTACAGGTCAATATAAAAGTCTACCTCTCTGCGAGGAGGTAGTCCTGGAACGTCGTCGGGAAAGACGTCCGCAAACTGATCCACCACTGCAGGAAAACTGGGACTCCGCACGTCAACTGCTCCCAGGATGAGGCTAGCCAACTGATGAGTGATGGGCTGACCTCTCCTCTGCGTGAGTCCGTCCTGTGCTGCTAAGGCTCCCTTCTCGCCGGTGAAGGTGAACCTGCTCCCGTCGGTGCGCACACATCGCACCTTGCGCCTAAAGCAGTCAATCTGAGCATGGACCGTAGATAACCAATCCATGCCCAAGATGACGTCGTAAGGCCTCGACGCTGCTACAAGAAGATCCCAGCCGAAGCTCTCACCTCCAAGCGTAAGCTCACACTGCCGGCACCAGTGCGTAATCGTCGAGTCTGCTCCCGTAGGAGTCTCTAGCCATAAGGATCGAGCCAACGGCTCTGTCGGAATCTCCGAGCTCCGAACAAGGGCAGTGGCTATGAAAGAGTGACTCGCTCCTGTGTCTATCAGAACTGCAGCAAGGGTGGAATAGACACAGATCGTACCTCGAATCATCTCTGGCGCGCCGTGGTCGTAGGCCTCCGCTGCCTGGAGCTGAGCCTGTCTCTGCCCGCCAGCTCTCTGTGGTCGAGGCGGGCCTCCTGGTGGTGGTGGTGGCAGAGCCTCAAAGCGTCGCCCACCACCTGCTGCTCGGCCAGCTCCTCTGCCTCGTCCACCTCCTCCCTGCGGACCTCCACGGTCGACCCTCTGCCTCTTCCTGGGTGGTCCCTCCACCGTCTGCTGCCCCTCGGTACGACGGGTCGGGCAGTCACGAGCCATGTGGCCCTGCCCGCCGCACTCGTAGCACTGTCTGCCTCTCGGAAGGCTGGCTCCGTGATGTGTGCCCCGCACCGCTGAGCCAGTGTCCCGGGGTCGTCTGCCGAAAGGCCTGGTCTGCCTGGAACCCTGAGTCATCCGCCGGATACCAGCTGCCGATGACTCCGCTATCTGCCGCCCTGCGGCAGGTCTCGCTGTGGACTCAGCCAGGAAGCTCTCGATCAGGAGGGATCGCTCCAGTACTCCTGCCTGGGTCGGGATGCTGAGGGAGATCAGCGATGCCCTGATCTCATGTCTCAATCCCTGCTCGAAGGTCCGGGCCCGGAAGAAGGGGTCCCGTACCATGTCCGTCGAGTAGCGAGAAAGGTCGGTGAACCTCGCCGCGTACTGAGCGACCGTCAAGCTGCCCTGCCGCAGCTGAAGAAGCTCTTGGATGTGCACCGCTCGGAGGGTGGCCGGGACGAACTCTGAGCGGAAGAGGCTCTCGAAGTCCGTCCAGATGAGGGTGGCCTCATCGTGTACCTGGAGCATCAGGCTCCACCAGCGTCCGGCTGCTGCGTGCAGTAGGCTCGCCGCGAGGATCACCATGAGGTCTGCTGGTGTCCTCACTAGCCTGAAAACTCGGACGACCGCCTCCAGCCAGTCCTCGGCTGCCTGGGGGTCCGACTCCCCATGGAACCTGGGTGGTCACTGGCGCTGGAACTCGTGCAGAGCTCCAAGGCGTCGTGCGTCGTCAGCTGCCAGTGTTGGAAGCATCGGGGGCTCGGCGGGTAAAGGTACCGCCGGTGCCTCTGCTGTCAACGGGCCCTGTACCGAGGCCTCGTCGCTCGGTGGGCTGTCGTCGCGCCCTACTCTAGGAACCCTAGCTGGCTGCTGTCGTCGTGCCATCCTGAAAAGGAAACAAGTATGCCACGGTCAGAACAGTATACCTGGTGAGCTGACACAAGTAATCACAAAGAAAACTTGAAACACACATGCAATCAATGTTTTCGTGCATTAAGTCGGGAATCAGAAGTCAGGGTCCTGGTGTATGGATACGTCGGCCGCCGCACCAACACTGGACTCCCTGGACTGATAACCACACCCAATACGCTAAACACTATTGCTTCACATAGAAGAAAGACCAGAGTCTGCGGTAGAACCGACCCCTCTGATACCAATTTGTCACGACCCGACCTTGGGGCCCGTGCCGTGACTACCCCAAGCCCGCCTTCCATAGGCCAGGGGCTGGCGACGAGCACCAAGGCGTAAATCCCAACAAAAAGGGAAGGCATTGCCTTTGAAAAGTAATCAAGTACCACAGAGTAAGCAAGCGGAAAAGTAAACACTAAGTAAAAACTGTACAAGCTGTGCTGAAAGTAAAAGGGGCCGGAAATACAAGCCCAACTGTAAAGTACAACTGAAAGGAAAAACATCAACTAAAAAGGGAAAACTACAGCGTCGAGCCGTCCTCCGGAAGTCCCACCTGAAGGGTGGGTACAGATAGCCTCCACTGCTCCTCGGGTCCACCTAACCGCTCCGAGTACGTCCCGCCCAGTGGTCCTCCTCCAGGTATTGTCCTGCTCCGCACGCCTCCTCCACGATCAGCGCTGTCCATCGTCTGCAACCAACACCACGAAGTGCGGGCATAGCCCGTGCAGGGGTGAGTATAAGCTACTCAGTAGGGGACCCCGAGACCCCCGAAGGTCTCCCGAAATCCACAAAGGATAGATCACGAAGAAGAGGTAAAATCATGAAGTAACATCTGAAACGGCTTAGGTATATGCCCATACATATACCTAAGTCGTCAATTCCCCGATCGGATCCAACGTCCGAGCCCAAGCACAACCCAGTCCACAGAGAAAAGCAAAACGCATACCCACGCAGGATAGAACAACACAATCCACAAAGGAGAGTAACCAGTAAATCCACACAGGATAGCGTAACACAATCCACAAAGGAGAGTAACACAAGATTCAGCTCACACAGGTATACTTCTTCGGATGACGATAAAGATGATCATTGAACCATCGAAGTCGTCGGACCCACGAAGGATCGATAGGTACTAACCTTGCAGTGACCCACACAGGATCGGGCCCACGCAGGACCTGTAGGAGTTGGCTCACACAGAACCGCTGAGAGATGACCCACACAGGATCGGGCCCACACAGGACCGGGCCCACGCAGGACCGGTAGGCGCTGGCTCACACAGAACCGCTGAGCGCTGACCCACGCAGGATCGAACCCACACAGGATCGGGCCCACACAAGACCGGAAGCACTGATCCACGTAGGATCGCTGAGTGCAGTAGTCGTCGCAGTCCGCTGAGAATCTCTGCACGGTCGTCGTCGGAGTCCACGGAGGATCTCTGCACAGTCGTCGCCGCAGTCCACTGAGGATCTCTGCACGGTCGTCGTCGGAGTCCACGGAGGATCTCTGCACAGTCGTCGCCGCAGTCCACTGGGGATCTCTGCACAGTCGTCGCTGTCGAAGTAGCAGTCGCAGCCAGCCTAGGGTTCCCGCACACAGCAAGCTCGTTCGGGAGGGTCCGCTCCACGAGCCGAGAGGCTGATACATCAACTGACACGAAGTCCGAAGTTGATGTATCCAAAAGTTCTGTATCGTCAACAGGAACTCAACGTCGCAGACGGCGCGTCAATCGGACGCCCGGTCTGAGAGATATTGGCATTTTCGTCCCAGGGGCCCGGTTGGTTTTTAAGGAAAAACCAACCCGACCGCACTCCACCTCCGTCCAAACCTCGGGCGGAGTATTCCAAAAGATCCGTCTCACATAGAGGAATTCAACAGAGCTGACGGCTCGTCAATCGGACGTCCGTAGCTCAAGATACGAGTGTTTCCGCTCCGAGGGCCCGGTTGGTCTCGTGTACGAACCAACCCGGCCGAACTAAAGGTATTCTGAAACCTTGAGTGCGATATACCGAAACGACCGTCTCGATCCAAGGATCGTGTTGCCGCTGACGGCGAGTCGTTTGGAGGCACGAAGCTCAAGATACGGGCGTTTGAACGAAAACGTCCGAAGAAGGGGGGGTACGGGCCCGGGCCGACCCGGGCCGACCCCCTGGGTCGGCCCGAACCGGGTCGACCCGGTTGGCCCAGCCCGGCCCGGCCAAGGCCGGTCCGCATCGGCCGGCTCGGCTCGGCCGAGCGGCGCGGGTGGAAGCCGCGGGCGCTGACCCGCGGCCTGAGGGAGAACCGCGGCCCGCATGCGGGCCGCGCTGGCGAACCGCGGACGCGGCTGAGCCGTGTCCCGCCTGGACGAACCGGACCCGCGCGGCGCGGGTCCGTTGGCTGCCGCCGGTGTCGCTCCGGTGGCCCGTTTTCCTTCCCGTCTGCGCCGTTGCTCCTCCCGGGATCCGTTCTTTACAGCGGAATCGACAAACCTCCGCTGCGGCACATTCCGTCGTCGTCCGCCAAATCCGCACAAAACGAAGAACGGCGGAGGGTCGTCGGGCCGTGTTTGTTTGGCCCGCGCCCTCCGCGTTAGAGATAAACAACCGAGAGAAATTGTTCAACACATGAACCGACAATTTTAATTAAAATAAAATTGTTCATTTGAAACCGGCTTTTTTTAATTTTCAAAGAATGTTCACGGGAAAATTAAAAAGGGGTAATTTTCCAAAATAAATCCCTACCTTGATGATCGTCGAGCGCGGGCGTTCTTCGCGGAAGAGATCGTCGCGGAAGAGATCGATCGTCGCGTCGTCGCGGGGAGGCGTCGCGTCGTCGCGGAAACCGGCGTTGAGTCGGCGAACTCAACGAACCGAGAACAACAGATTTAATTTATAATTAATTAAATCTGTGTTTAAACCCAAAGAAAAGAACCTTGAACGGAAATCCGAAACCACTCACCTCAAATGGTCGGTGATCGGAGATCAGAGATCGGAGATCGGAAGAACGTCTCGGGCGAAGGCGTCGTCGATTTCCGGGTTCGGCGTTCTTCGCGTTCTTCGCGTTCTTCGCGAGGGAGAAGAAGTTACGAGGGTCCTCTCCAATCTTCTCAAGCGCAAAAAACCAGAGGTTGAGCGTTGGCCTTATTTTATTATTACGCCAACGAATTTGAAAAACTGGTTAAGAAACGATCCATCAATTCGTTGAATTAATTCAACGAAAGAAACGACCCATTTAATTCACGAAAGAAACAGCCCATTTAATTCACGAAATAAACCGCCCAATTAAATGGTCTGTTAAGAATTTAGAAAACGCGTCAGTTGACTTTCATTAAGACGGGTTTTCACGGGTGCGTTTCTTAGCGGAAAGAAATGGCGGAGCTCGTGTGGGCCCCACCTCACAAATATCCTACCAAGGGGGTAGGATATTTCTGGATAGCATCCTATCCAGTTCAACTCAGTTCAAGCCGCCTTTAAGTGGCTTCAAGTGGCTTCCAAGTGGCTTAAGTGAAATAAAATAAAGTTGTCGCAAAATTATTTTATTTCTTAACTTTAAGCCCGAAAATTAAAAACCACACCCGAGCAAACGCAACTCCGGAAGAGGCGTTTCTAAGCGAATACCAGCGCTGCGATTTCATCGGTGCCCTCAGAATTCGATTCCGGGCACCGGTTCAAAAGTTAGAAAAACCCGCTCGTCCGTTCACTGAACATACCCGAGCCAAACTTCGGAAAATGATTCCGGGCACACCGGGCCTCGGAATCAGGCGCCGTCAGAACTGCGTTCTTGTAAAATTCCGAAGAAAATTAAGAAAAAAATTTCCTTGAAATTTACGGGTCATTACAGTTCCTCCAGCACTTCAAGTCATACACTACTGAAGCCAACTAAAGATCATGAGTGGCATAGTTCCACTCACAGGGTCTCAACTTCCTCAACCCATAATCCAAAACCCTCTCATCTTGCATCAACACCTCCCTAAGTCCGATTCCAGTCGCATCAAAAATCCCGATGTAATTATTACCCGGCTCACGTAAGATCAAGATAGGTGTGGTCGTCAACTGCTTCTTTAACTCTTGGAAGTTGTTCTCATAGGACTCATACCACTCGAACCTGATTCCATTCTTGGTCAAGCACAAGAGTGGTGCATCCATGCGAGAGAAATCCTGATGGAACCTTCGGTAATACCCGGCCAATCCTAGAAAACTCTTAATATCAGAAACACTCTTAGGAGGCTCCCAAGACACAACTACCTGCACTTTCTATGGGTCAAATGACACACCTGCCTCCAAGATTATGTAACCCAGAAATGCACCTCACCTATCTAGAATTGATAATTTGATAACTTGTCATATAACTGGTCCTCTCTAAGCGTACCGAAGACGATGTCAAGATGTTGGGCATGATCGTCATGAGTTTTCAAGTAAACTAAGATTTCTTCAACAAAGAAAAAAAAACGATCTAGATATGGTTGAAATATTAAGTTCATCAAAGCCATAAACACCGCCAGTGAATTTTTCATGCCGAAAGGCATTACCACAAACTCAAACAACCCGTACTAACTCTGGAAAGTTGTCTGCGGTATGTCAGAAGGCCCTTACCCTTAACTGCTGATAACCCAACCTCAGATCAATCATAGATAACATCGATTCCCCCCATAACTGATCAAATAGGTCATCAATTCTAGGAAGTGGGTACCGATTTTTCACCTTCATCTGATTCAACTTTTGATAGTCAACACACTGCCTTAAAAAACCATTGACCTTCTTTGAAAAAAGCATAGGAGATCCCCAAGGATACGTACTAGGACAGATAAAACACTTTATGCCCCAATTCCGCAAGCTGATCCTTCAGTTCTTGGAGTTCTTCCGGTGCCATTTGGTATGGCAGAATAGAAACTGGCTCCATTCCCAGCAGCAACTCGATCGCGAGCTCGATATCCTTGTCAAGTGGTAACCCTATGAAATCCTAAGGAAAACCATCCTGAAACTGATTCACCACAGGAGGAAAATTATATTTTTCCCATCCCTCATAATCATCATGCATGATACATGCCACTTGATCTGTCAGTCCACTCATCTGTTGACAAAACGGCCCCGCATGCCCGACTCGAACATGTCATTCACCACAATGGATATAAGAGTCACCCTCAAGAGATATAAACGATACATAGTGATGATAACAGTCTATTTGGGTCCGATACAACCCCAACCAATCCATTCCCAATATTAGTTCAACCCCTGACATCTCGAGAATGAACAAGTCCAACAAAAAAAGATAACCACCAACTTCCAAGCCACATCCCATGCACTTCTTGATACCCTCAACCCGCACCCCCCAATGGAGTGTCAATTGATATAACTCTACACACCCTCTCCACAGGTAAACATAGAGCTACCACATGTTGTACAGAGATAAAAGAGTGTGTGGAACCTTTTTCAAACAATGCACTAGAAAAAGTAGAAGCTACAAAGATCGTACCTCGAACAGTTTACGGTCTGGCCTCGCATCCCTAGGCCCAAACTGAACTACCTAAAGCTGACTTGCCCCTCTACTCTGGGCTCCAGCCTGACCACCCTGCGCCACACTGCCCTACTGGAGTGAGCGATCTTGCACTTGAGTTCCAAGTCCACCGCCCCTGCCAGTACGGCCCGTGCATCTCCAACTGCCTGCCTGATACAGAGCAACTAATCCCTTCCTGTACCCAGTACCTACTTTTCATCATTATGTTACCCATCTTTCGAGGTTTCCTTTAGAACCTCTTCACATGTCACATCGTGCCGCACGAATGGGACTCAATGGGAGGTCGAGGAAACTGACCACGGATATGCCCCATCCTACCGCACTGATAACAGATCATCTAGTTCCCACTCTGAGAGGCTAACCCTCTCTTCTAACCACCTTGTTGGAAACATTCCAAACGGTGCTTCCGACCTTCAGAAGATACCCCACTTGCCTACCCAGCTGGCACAACAAGCCCACCAGCCAAAGGTCCCTTCAGGTTCTCTTTAGATATGTGTTCATGATCCATTACCTATGAAAACCTCTTCAAGAAGAAGATATTTACTTAAAACCTGATCTCATGTCTCAACCCATCCTAGAAAGGCCTTTATATCGCTGCCTAATCCTCTTCTAACACTAGGACGAAGCATCGCAAATCAGTGAAGTGACTAGCATAGTTCATCACTAATAGAGATCAATGACTCAGGCTTATAAAATATGCAGCCTGCTCCTGCATCAATGTCAATGGGTAAAAATGCTCCATAAACTTCTCCTAGAAAATGTTCCATGAATCCCCCTCAGCCTGCTCGGTTTGAGCCTAAATGTCCCACCAATTCCTTTGCCTGACCCCGCAACATGTAAATGGCTAGCATTACTCTCTTTTCAACGGGGGTCTCCAGATGATCCAGTATCATCTGGATAGACTCTAACCAGAACTCCACTACATCTATCTCGCCCTCTACGATAAAAGTCGGAGGGTGCTGCAATTGGAACTCCCTTGTCAGCTCAAACATACTCGGTGCAATCCACCTTAGGTCCCGATCCATCATCTGCATAAGGCGATCCATGTTCTCCTAGAACTGGTCTTCTCTACCTTCATTGATCACCACATTTTCGTGCTCTTCTACTAGAGGAGTGTTCTCAGCAACATCCTCTCGTTGACCAACTGGCAACCAACTTCATGGTGGCATCTCTCTATATTTCCAAGAAAGAGATTTTGCATGCATACCACTAAACTTTCATGACTTCGCCAGAAAACTCTTTAGTAGCCACAACAACCCACTTTCATATACTAATTCAACAACCATAGCACCTCAATTTCAACACCCTGACCATCCCTACCATGGGCCATGGTCAACATGGGGTAAACAACCCTGAACTACCACTAAACTCAAACAACGTTTTACAAAAAAAATTCCACTTCCTTTCAAACCCTTATGTTTCATTAAGTATCATTTACCCACTTGTTTTATTTCTTTCTTCTCATTATTTCATGGTTTCATAAAATACATGATACACCTTTCCTTCCTGCCTCACACACCCATCCAATGCGTGTGCCTAACACGATGCATGACACATATCTCCCTAGGTTCCTATAATGATGCATGAATGTAAATCCTTGTTCCATTAAGGGCACGATCCAAATATCAAAAAATAGTCACATAAAAACACATGTGCATCACCCAACTGTGAAATATCATCAACTATAACAACAAACAACCAAGAACAACATTTCCCACCCAGGGTGACATGGGTTTTCCCTCCTAGATGGGTTAGCTACTCCCAAGAACGATCTCATTTCCAAGGCATGACACATCATAACCCTTGGAAACCTATCCCAAAAAACAAGACCTTAGAGAAGAATAATAAAGACCTCTTCTGATACCACTTTGTAACGTCCCTGACTCGGAATCCAATAAACCGGTGCTCCGATCCGGGTAGTTAGATGACCTTAAGTGCCCCTCCTCGTATGCCAAAGGCTACTGAATAGTTGCGGGGGTCAATGGAGTCAAGTGAGGAGACTATACCCCTTTTTATCAGAGTAACCCACGACAGAAAAAAACCAAATAGTGGAAACACTAACCAACAAACAAGGAACATGTGCAACAACCATTTCCATCAATAAAATATTCCATGTCATACGACAAGTGTAGTAGTGAACAAAATCCCAAAATAAGGACAATGGCCAAAATTCCCAAAATGGTCCTGACTCCAAGTCTGGATCCTCCACTAAGTGCTACCCGTGTCCACTAAACTATCATGCAAGGACCATTTCCCTTCTCCTGACCTGAAAACATGAAGTCTGCTCGGGTACCCCATGGCGGCCCGAGCAGGGTGTGAGTACAACTCAGTAGGCCACCACCAACTGTGTCTACAAAATATCCAGTATGAACATTCATTTCATGCGAAAGGAAAATGAATGATAATTGCAAAGTAATTATTTAACATACCATTAACCAGTTCAGAGCCAAATCCATTGCCAAATCCATTACCATTCATTTCAAACCAATTATCATCACTTACCAATTCATCACATTTACATGGGTTAATCACATACATTATGTTACATGGGATTAAGGCCGACAATCACAAGTAAGAGTGTAAACCCATTGTTAACCTATCTCACAAGGACTAACCCCCTCATGATAATCATATCCTCACCCCAACGCCTCAGTCTAGCTGGATACAACCGTTAGAAGAATAGATCCTCATTCCTCATTCCTAACCTGTAAATTTAGGGTGGAGTTCAGAGAATCAGTCTTTACTCGACCTGTGGGCGTAGATCCTTAAGTCATACCCCACACTACCAAGCCATGTCCACATCCTTATATATAAGTAACAATCAACCCGCCATACTATTTCCCTTAGTCAAACACCACTCACAACAAACCACACGAGAATTCACATTATGCTATAACCCAGCAACACATCATTTAACCATTCACCCAAAACCCATGTGTTATGCTTATCTCACTAAGAATTCATCACTAGACTCATAATCAATCCCATTATGGTCTTTAAATCAGTTTACACATTAACCCATTTAACTCGTTCATCATTCCCATGAATCAACCATTCAACCCATTCCAATTAACCATTTGGTTATTGAAAAGTCTATGTGCATCACCTAACTTCTATTCCAAGCTCAACCAAACATGCCAACATATACATCAAGGTCTCTACCCCTTATTATAATAGGGTCACTGGTTCAATCACATTCCCTATACCCAGGAAAAACCAGCACATCTCATGGATGGCCCCAATTAGGTCAAGTCATTCCCAAAGAATCCTATGCGGATCGTGAGAGTTTCTATTTACCATTTTAAAGAATCGTTTATACAAAAACAAATCAGGGTTATTCAAATATCAGCAATGTAAACCATGATCAAATCCACACATGCATAAATCCTTTATAAGGCTATGGGATAACGTTTGTAGACCACCTACCTCGAAACCATGGTTGAACGCACACTCAATTGAGTCTTTAGACCTCAATCCTACTAGAACATTTAGGTTCAACCTATAACTCACTGAAAATATAGGGTTTTAGAGCTTCGGAACAAGATGGTGACAAGATAAAAACCCAAAACAAAAAAGATAAACAAGGATGGGATTAGCCTTACCCAGAGCTTCAATATTCAAACAACAATGCTCTAAACGGAATAGAATAGAAGGACGATCACCCTTGGGATGCATAGGTCGACTAAGTTCATCACTAGGGTTGAGAGGGGATGAATGGAAGAAAATACTGAGTTAGGGTTTAAAAGCCCGGAGTGGAAAACTTGTAATTTTCCCAACATTATGTGGTCGCATGGTATTACTTCATGGTTTGTCAAACCGTGCGCAAATAGTTCACATGCTACTACCCACAGGAGAAGGGTTTCATCGTTTACCTAGGAATGTCGCACGGTTTTCCCTAGTCGTGCACAGGCCCTGCGCCATGGCCTGTCCTACCCAAATTTCCTTTCATTCATGCCTCGAGCCCCCAGAAGACCCCCAAGGCCTCTCATACATTCAGAAGACATCCATTGAAGCCTGAAACTAGGGATTCAACCAAAACATAATGAAAACATACCTATCCATAAACCGTGATCTTACACCAGGGATGATGAAATGGGTTGGATGTGAATATTTGGATGCTTACTGATTCTTATTGGTTGATTATATACTTTTCATTCCCCACCGCTAAAGGCAGCTGTTCTTTATTAACCTTCTCCGAGAAGGGGTGAAGATTCATAGGGTAAGACACATTCTGTTTGTGTTTATCTTCTCAAGGGAGGTTGATTCTATACCCTAGCTATATATGGAAATGACTTGACGAGAAGTTCATCTACTCCCCATTTTGATCCCCCTTGAGTTTAGTAGCATAGAATGTTTTTATAGAATGCCTCATAATATGTGAAAGTAATGATGTAAATTAATAACTGAATTAATGTGCTAACCCATGGGGTTAGAGTTTTCTAGGGTGCAATGCTGAGTTTGTATTTTAAAGGAACAGTGAACTTTGGGTGTGAATAAAATGAAACATAATGCGGAAATTGATAATGGTTAATTAATGACTAATAAATTAATTAATGTAAATTGAAACTAATAAAAGAGAATGAAGTAATGTAATAAATCTCGTTAAATGGTTGTGTGATTTTAGGATATCTATTTTTAGAAGTGGCAGCCGAGAATCCAATAGACATTAGATGTAGTTGTTTCTAAGACTAGGTAAATCTCATAGATTGGTTATGAGATATAGTATAATCTATTCTTTTTGTTTTTCTATACACAACTTGACACCATCAATTAGGGAAACTGACACCCCACAGATTCTGATCCCTAGGGGGTGTTTTCGACAACATTTTGGTGGGAGGATGGATAGCTGACTACCCCCTTTTGCCCCACTCCATTCTTTAGGTATTTACTTGTTCTTGTGGGCATGGTGGTTAGTTTTCTCCATATATGTGTGTAGAGGGATGTAATGAATTGTGGTTATTCACACACACATATTTTGGATATAGTGTCTTATAGACTACTATAGGTGCAGTGTGTATAGGTTGTGATGGCTTGTGTAACACCCCAAGATTTCATAGTACATTATTTCTTCAATGTAATTTAATAACATGGAAAAAACAAAACACCTAGTTCAGGCGCACCACGACATTCCAAACTAGCAGTTCAATAGCGGTTATGAAATGTATTAACTGAATTTTTAACTATATATATAATCCTTATAATGTTAGAATCCATATTATGAGGTTCTTAGACATAATGTAAGAACTAATTCAATTTTTTCAGATAAAAGAAGTATTTTTCAAAAAATCCACTTTTACCGCCTTTTGATGGCTATCCCTTTTCAAATACAATATTTGAAACTATTATATATTCAATTTGAAAAAACAAACTTCTTCTTTATAATCAGGACATAAGAATTTAGTTTCAATAAATTTTTGGTGTTTTTCTGATAACTTTCATCTTTGGGTGAATTGTGAAAATTAATATGTTTTAACTGAAAACGACTTTTTTAATCAAAATTATTTATAGTGTCAAATTGTACATTTAAATGGTTTGAAAGTATAAATATAATATATTTTTACCATTTAATCCATTTATAGCCATTTTACGTAATTTCTCTTTGAGATAGGACATAAACAAGTGTCAACCTTTTGATAGTTATTACTTCATAAAAATACGCCTTTTGATTATAACAACGAGAATTAATTTTAAATTAATAAATGAAACCTTGTTATTTTTAATTTGGTAAAATAAACATAATTTTGGAATTCAGAATATCAAAATTAGCATAGGGTAAATTTTTTTTATTTTTATAAAAACTTGCATTTTTTGATGAATAGAGAAAAACGCTGAATTATTTTATAAAACTGACTTTTTATTTAAAAAATTATTTATTTTTTTAAAATATATTTTAGGTCAAAATTGATAAATAATACCTATATATGTTCAATGTAATTCATTGGAGTCATTTTTTAATATTATTAAATATATATAAGTTTATTGAACTTTTCACCGTCTTTTACCCACCTCCAAGGAGAATTTGCAAATTCACATAAAACGTAATTTTACTGGTTTTGTGAGTGAAATTTAAAAAATCTGAGTGGCACGGTAGTTATCAGTATGAAAAATGTGGTTCAATAAGATAAAAATAATTTTTAGTAACTAGTAACTTTTTACTTTTATTTACCATGGTTAAAAGTAAAAAACGTAATTAAGGGTAAAAATGACATTATTCTTACTCTAATACATGTCCTAATTCTATTTGATACGTTTAATTTGACAAAAAAAACCTTAGTAATAAAATATGATCCTTTAGGACCATTTTGATTAGAATAGGACATTTATTATTATGTTAATTAAAGAAGAGATAAAAGAGTTAAAATCAAATAATAATAACTAAAAAATTTTAATATAGGGTTATACATAAGGTAAATTAGACAATAAACATTCATCATATAGATGAATATATTTCTTATATACTGGTATTTTATTTATATTTTTTATACGTTATATAATTGAATTTATTTACGACACAACGATGATGTAGTAATTACCTTATTAATGAAATATTAAAATAATTGATATTATAAATATCCAAATAAATGTTATCTGAGACTTTTTATGAATTAAACTAATTTTATAGGTTAATAAGTCATATTAGGGTTTCTTAGATGTATTTTATTTGAAGTAATAATGCTGTAATGACTTTGAAAAAACAAAATACCAAATCGTGTCAAAATTGACAAAAAAGTGGTTTTAAAACAAATATTATATTATTAATTGATATTATTTTCCTAAAAATATAAGGATTAGAAAAAACAAATTATATAATAATATGTGTATTACTAATGAACCACTTGGGGTTTTGTTGGATTTATATTGTTTTTTATTAACCATATAATATAAAAATAATA
The DNA here is from genome assembly GCA_963277665.1 of Viscum album. Taxonomy (NCBI): domain Eukaryota; kingdom Viridiplantae; phylum Streptophyta; class Magnoliopsida; order Santalales; family Viscaceae; genus Viscum; species Viscum album. Next base: position 1,568,094,220 of record OY728133.1, on the reverse strand, counting down.
AAGACATGGTAAATGTTAAAATGATTAACTAGGAGTTAAATCTAAAAGATAATGTTAATATAGTGAACCAAACCAGTCTAAGAGAAATTGTTTTAGGGATTTTAGACCAATCCCCACCTTATACTCTTTATAATCCATTTTTTATACCTTAGAAATTGAAAATTATTTTATTATAAAATAATATTTCTAGCTTTTCCTAAGGTGCCCATCACTTTTCATATAAAAGGGCACTCGCCCTCCTCTCTAATTCACACCTTCAAAGCCATTTGTCTTGGCCAACCCCTGCCCAAGTATCCTCCCAACTATCCTACCTTTATCCTAGAGGTCTTCTTTTGTTCATAAATACATCCTATGGATCCATTTTGATCGAATCAAAAGGAAGAACCCGAAGAAGAGGTACTGATTTCACCACCCTCTTTCAAGTTCTCTTATTCATCCACTTACACATTATTTGTTGTTTAAATTATAAAATAATAACTCCATTAACTTCAATATACTTTGATGTTATTATAAATATGGCACATCTATATAAATTATTCTATCCATCTTATGAATGATAATTTCACCATGCGTGTGTACGTACGGCTTACCGTCTCCACGCCGTGGTGTAATTTGTTATTCAACACTATGTTATTTGGATGGATATAAAGAGAAGTAATATGTATATAAAAAATTAAAAAAACATTCTATTTTATTTTTAAAATTATTATACCATCCCATTCCACACTTTTAAGGAAATTATATTGTCTCTCGTGCATACGTACAGATTACCGTCTCCACGATGCGATAGGATTCATTTCCATATTCACAATTCATCGGCGATTATAAAAATATATATTACTAATAAATATGTAAAATATGACATAATAATGATACTATATATATATGTAATTACATATATCTTATTCACTCAGTTCTGTTCAATACAATATGAAAACTGAAACAGCGTTTATGCGTACGTACGGACCACAGTCTCCATAAACGGTGTTTTTCATTTATTATATATGTCTATTATACATATTTATATTCTTAATATATATGATATATAAAACATTTTTTATATTCTAGGGGAATTTAAATCTCTTTTTAAGTGATACAATCACGAGTAACAAGATAAAACACGTACGATAAAGAAAACGATTGTTACCCAAAATGTTTATATTACATGGAAATTATTATTAAATGGGTTGTATAAAGTAATAAATGAATAATATATGATATCATAAATATTAATATGATTCTGGTATAATTTAATAACACACTAAGATCTTCATACATGAGGTTAAATGTACACTCGAGTAAAGGAAAGTACAAAGTAAGTGTTAATTCCTCAATCTCATTATTATCCAAGATTGTTTATGTGTAAGTATTTATTAGGACATTTTTATCATCCATGTCTATTTTTTATAAAAATCATTTCAAAATGAGTATTTTAAGGATTTTTGAAAGGTACTATTTATCAAGATCAGAATTTTAATTTTTTTAAAGATTTATCTTTCTAAATCTTTTTAATTAATGTCCATGTTTTCAAAATGATTTTAAGGATATTTTATAGAGGTGAATGTTTTGAAATGATAATTGTTTACAAAATTTTCAATGTGGTATGGGACACATTGATTAAAAAATATATTTTAAATTAATTTATTTATAAATGTGCGACTTTTAAATGATTTTACGAAAACAATATTTCACTCAAAAAGTTTTAATCATCATTTTCAACTATGTCAGTATCCTTGACTGGACATTATTTTTGATTCAGGTTGATTTATTATAATACAATATTCAATATTTTAATGAATGAGTTATGATATGTTTGACTGTGGATGGTCTATTTTTATACCATTCATGGTTTATGGTTAATGTATTGACATTTTGAATGCAAGTTTTAATATGAATGTTTATGTTATGTTTCAACGTTTTCAGATGAGGAATGTAGTGGACTTAGTAAGTGATGGGTAGTGCCTTATTTAGCTCCCCGATGCATCGTTAGGAATCTTGTGACAAAATAGTCTTGGAACAAGGCATTGAAAAAAAAATTATTTGGTCTCTTGGCATAAGGCCTAAACTATGTGGTAAGGATTTCCGGTGTTAGGCATTCCCCCATTATAAAATTTGTTATTACATGTGATTATTCGACTAATAGTATACCCATGTGCATGTTTATATGGTAATTATTGTTTTATTTTATCCATATTATGTTAATGTTTATCATTAAAAAGGCTGTTGTTTTTATCACAAATATTTCCATAAAAGTTTATAGCTTCCGCTAAATTATTTACCCTTAATATGCATCTGATATCACCCCTTTCTTATGTTTTATTTTCCCAGGATTCCAAGAATTGTATTATGATTGATATGCAGGGTTAAGCTAAATAGAATAATGGAATTCTCAAAGAAATATTTATTATGTGTTTTATGTTTTGAATTGTAATGATAAGCTATTGTTTGTATTCTATTTTCCAAGACGTCTAAACTGATCGGTCCTTCGTGACTTGATCCCTTTTAATCAAGCCAATGTATTTAAATAATGAATCGGCTCTGGGTAATTGGTGTCAGGGTGTTACAGCTTCAGGATCCTTACATGGTGTATGGTATATAATTGCTTGAGGTTTAATACCTAACATATGATACATGTTTGGAGAGTTGTAGTGCCTCCCACAAAATATGGGTAACATTGCTTACGTGGATGTGGAGGTTTTGTTGTATGAGGTGAATGTTGTGTTGAATCACCTCGGTGTATATGGGAATCCTTTTTGGAGTTAGACACTTAGGACGTGTGATTTTGTGGAAATGCTTCAAACTTGTGGAGAAGTAGCAGGGGGTACCCTTGATATTATTTATTATATTATATACTCTTTTATGTGGTACTTTGTGAGAGTAGCCATAGTGTGGCTGGGAACATAGTATGCCTTTTTAGGTGACATGTTAGTTACACTTGTTGTTCAGTATGATTTAGCATGAATTATTTACATTTTAAAGAGAGGATTTGGGGGGTATCCTACAGAGTATACTGTTATACTCACCATATGTCTATATATACTGTTTTTCAGGTCACTTGGACCAGGTTGGAGATCTATCTTGTTTCTACTAGTTTGGAGTTGTAGGAGCTGCTCGGGCTTGTAGTCACTACCTTTTAACATAATTTTGGGTACTTTTAGTTTTCCCCATTCAGTTGAATATGTTTCTCATGTCATTAAAAATGTGTAATTTGGAATTATTTTATATTTTAGTCTATGTTGGTGTTGTTTGGAGTCTATATTATCTCTCTCTCTTTCACATGTGCTCTTTTAGAGGGTAATTCCACCCATTTGTCTGTTTATTATTCCCTCAGTGCTTGTAGCCAACCCAAGGAATCCTTGAGGCAAGACACCGAGGTCATTATATCCCTTATCACATTACTGGCCTAGGATGGGTCCACCTTGTGGGGAGGGGGTCGTGAAAGAGTGGTATCAAAGGTCTAGTTGAGAGATAGATGGAGTTTGGTGTTAGGCACAGGTGAGGTTGCATGGGTTAGAAGGGAAACAGTGTCATTCAAGTCTATAAAGTTATGTAAATCTTGGTGACTGGCTGAGACATAGGCATTTAGGGCCACCCTATGATAAGATGTGCAGAACATTATGTTTACAATGGAAACTAAACTAGGTGATACTTGTTGTAGGGTCAAGACCTAGGAAAAGATCCTACATCGTTATTATTTGTGCCTATGTTTGATTGGGAAGACCTTGGGATATGTTAACCTAAAATGAATAAAAGAAAACATTTAATTAATTAATGATGAGTCTTACATATTCCAGGTTTAGGAGCTCTAACTATTTGTAATTTTACAGCTATGGATCCAGGTCGATGTCCTCATTAGGCTCACATAGCAGATGCCCAATAGGTTGGGCCAGCAGATCGCCACTAGGTAGAGGTTCATGATAATGACACTTTGAGGAGGTCACTCTAAGATTTTCAGTGCCAGAGTCTATAGAAGTACAAGGGCTCTGTTTTAGATGTAGTCACAGAATACTAGTTAGAGGTGGTCGATAAAGGCTTCAGTTCGATCTGTGCTATGAACAAGAACATGGTTTCTTTGGTAGTGACGATATTCCATGGAGCAGCGAGGTAGTGGTGTTTTCTGTTCATTGGGGATCATGATGAGATAACTATCTCATGGTAGGAGTTACGAGACATGTTTTGAGTCGAGTTTCTTTCTACAACCACAAAGGCGTTTAGTTACCTGGAGCTTCATACCCTTTTACAGGGGGGCTCTAGTGTGTGATAGTTTGGAATCAATTTCTGGAAGCTTTTATGAATGTTTTCGGACCAGTTGCCAGATGAGGAGGCATGGTTGAGGCTTTTATATGAGGCTTTGAATCAATAAATCTAGTACCATGTCAACCCATTTATGGTGAAGTCATATAATGAGGTAATGGGAAGGGTAGAGGTCTCCGAGAGGACATTGTCCAGAACTAGATCATCAAGAGAGGGGAGTCATTATGATTCATCATGAAGTAGAGCTACAGTCCGGGGTTTCATGTTTTCAGGGTAGAAGAGTTTCGGTTTAGACAGTGGTTGGTCCCAACCCTCTGCATCTCGTTTATCTAGGGGCGGTGGCCCTTAAGCTTGTGCCAAGGGATCATGAACCTTTTTCTTGTGGTGGTTGAGGTAATCAGCAGTGAGAGTTCCTGTCCTTTTAGAGCAGTCATCGTTCACTAGGTGTTCCATTCTAGGTTTCTCAGTTGAGGCATTGTTAGTCAAGGCAGCATCAGCAGGTTACAACAGCTTTAGATCAGCCAAGGGTAGATGGGGTAGGAAAAGGACAACCATGTAATTCTCCTCATCCATATGGAGTAGAGCATGACCATGGTGGTAGTCATCATCTGGGTCAGCGAGGCTATGGGGGAGGTTGTGGTCAGCTTCATGCTTTAGCGTTTCCAGTGCCAGGAAATCACAACATCGTTTGAGGTACCGATTTCTTGTTTTATACCATGGTGTATGCCTTATTTTATTTAGGAGATTCACACTCTCTCATATCACCTACCATTGTGAATGATTTGGAATTTTAGGTATAAAGGCTTCTAGTTCCCTTGGAAATGGCTATGCCAGTTGGAGGTCGAGATGACTTGTTTGAAGTATCTAGAGATTATGAGCTAGTACAGGGGAAACACATCCCATGAGGAGATAACCTTTGTTTATGGATACAAACATATGATGTCATCCTCAGCATGAATTTATTGTATTCAGTACATGATATCATAGATTGCTTTAGGAGGTTGGTTTTTTTCTACAATGCAAATGGAGAGACAGTGGTGTTCATTGGCCTGTGAGCCCATCATATGGGTCAGAGGCGTGTTCTATCATTTTCATCCATGATGTCAGAGCTGATGTTGTGTTCTTCATAGTTACAACATTTGTCATTTCATAGGGTTGTAGAAGGGTACCATGATTTCATTCAAGAAGAGGTTGTACCATTACCCTCTCTACGAGAGTTTGAGTTTGGGTCGATCTATAACTAGGAGCATCAACTATCCCAATGTATCCATATATGATGAGACCTTCTGAGTTATGAGAGTTACATATATATCTTGATGGCCTATTACAGTACTGTTTTTTTCGACTGAGTGTGACTCTGTGGGGTGCACCAGCATTGATCATGAAGAAGGATGATGGAATTTTGTGATTGTGTGTCGATTATCATCGTTTAAACAAAGTGTCAGTGAAGAATCACTATACTCTTTATTGAATTGATGATTTATTCAATCAAGTAAAGGGTTCAAGTTGAATATCAATGATAAACATGCAGTTACGAAATCATCAGATTTGTATGAAGGTTGAGGATATCCCGAAGGATGCTTTCTATTGTCATCATGGGAATTATGATTTCATTTTAATGTTGTTTAGCATGAAAAATACTCAAGTTTTGTTCATGGGATTGATGAAAATGATATTCTGTGAGTTCCTAGACATTTTTGTGGTCATTTACATCGATGAAATCCTTTTTCACTCCACATCTGTGTAGGAGCATGCATAGTATCTACACACAATTTTGGGAGTTCTTCCTCAACATCTGCTATTTGGTTAGTTGTCGAAGTTTGAGTTTTGGACATAAGATGTCCTTTTCATGTGGAATTTCTTATCCTATCATGGAGTATCTATGGATTCCTTGATTATAAAAGTAGTTGTGTCTTAGGAATCCCCTGAGTCAGTATTAGAGGTGTGATGTTTCCTTAGTCTCACAGGACACTACATGTTGTTCGTAGCCAATTCCTCTCGAGTTGCAACTCCTCTAACAACATTGACCAGGAAGGATCAGGTGTTCAGATATACTGATCAGTGTCAGGAAGCTTTCGAGTATCAAATGAAAAAGTTAGTATGTGATCCAGTTGTTTTTCTTCCAGTAGAGGGACATTCGTTATATGTTTATTGTGAAGCTTTGCATATGGGGTTAGGTAGTGTTCTGATGCAGCCAAGATTCATTGTTTTTTATGGGTCCCATTAGTGTTTCCCCATGAATTTAACTATGCCACCCCAGATATTGAGTTGGAAGCCATGGAGTTTTCTCTACTGTTTTGGAGACATTACCTCATTGGCGAGCGCTTTGTGGTGTTCACCGATCATAAGAGTTTGAGGTACGTTTTTCCATGCATGAGTTGAATTTACGATAGAGTTGGTGGATGTAGTTATTATAGGAATACGACTTCGAAATATCATATACACATAGAAATGGAAATGTTGGGGTTGATGCGTGGAGTCAGAATTCACGCAGTGATGCCGTTCTTGAATCTGGTGACTCCTGGAGATTAATGGAAGAGCAGTGAGAATTGCATCATCATATGAGAGATGTTGTTGGAATAGGTTGTCTTTTTCAGATGATGGTTCAGTCATCTCTGGTGAAGATGGTGTAAGAGTCCCAATTGGGTGATCTAGAGGTAATGGGTAGGAGAGACCATGGTGTTTATGGAGACACCCTTGATGGTTGGTCTGAGGATGAACAACACCAAGTGTTGTATCATAGAATTATATTGGTTCATTTGATCAAGTGAAATATAGTCCTAAGATAGTTCCATAGTTGTCATTTTGTGGTGAATCATGGCATGACAAAGATGTACCGAGCCTTGAAGAGCCATTTCGGGGGGCCTAGGCTAGTGTATATGGTTGTAGAGTTTGTGTCTTGATGTTTGGCCTTCCAGAAGGTGAATTTTGAACATTGTGTTCCTGGTGGTCTACTCTAGCCGTTAGATGTACCTCACTAGAAGTGGGATGACATCTTAATGAACATTGTTACTGGATTACCTCAATCTCAAGGTTGAAATAATGCTATTTGGGTGGTAGTGGATCATTTACAAAAATCAGCCAACTTCATAGAAATCATGGAGTCAAGCTATGTTGATGTTTTGTCAAGGAAATATCTGGAGGAGTTTCTGAGAAGTCATAGAGTTCCAAGGATGATCATTTCAGATCGAGGTCTGCTTTTTAACTCTAAGGGGTGGAGTGGTCTCCAGCAAGCATTTGGTTCTTTGATATGCCTTAGAATTGCTTTTCACACTCAGACAGATGAGCAGATAGAGCGGACCATCCAGACACTTGAAGACATGTTATTCTCACGTGTCATATAGTATGGATATTTTTGGATGAGGCATTTACCCTTGGTGGTGTTCACTTACAACAATAGTTTTTCCTCCACCATCGACATGACATAGTTTTTAGCCTTATATGGAAAGCCGTTCAATTCTCCATTGTGCTGGACTGTGGTCAGAGAGTCAGTAATTCTCAGACTGGAACTAGTGTAGAATAAAACAAATATGGTTTAGTTGAGTCTTTAGAGGATGAAGATAGTTTAGGAATGTCATAAATCATATGCGTACTAATGGAGGAGACCCTTATAGTTTTATGTTTGGGATCATATGTTTTTTTAAGGTGACTTCATATCATGGGCAGCGATGGTTTGGTTGTGGGAGTAAGAATTCTCCCTGGTTTGTTGGGCCTTTAGAGGTGTTATCTCATGTTGGAGCTTTGGCATATTGTGTAGCACTTCCCCCAATGATGAGCCAGATATATGATGTTTTTTATGTTTCACAGCTTTGTCATTATCTTTATAATGACTCTCATGTCATAGATTGGGGAGAGATTGTTGTTGATGATGATAAGACCTTTGAGGAGAGACCTGTGGAGATCCAATACCATAATTAGATGGTGTTTCATGGGCATTCAATCCCCTTTGTTCATTTTTTATTGCGACACGGTGGCATGAAGGAGAGTACCTAGAAACATAAAACGTAGATACATACTCAGTACCTAGAGTTGTTTGATTTTGAACTGATTTCATTTAATAATGTTTGATTTGTGGTTGTAGACCATTTGTGTTTATGACATGTATTTCTTTGGTTTCTTCTTTTATATTGCTCTCTTTTGAGAGGTATCACAATAGGTGGTTGTTCAAGATTCATTTCTGTTTCCTTTTAGGATGGTTTGGAATTCTCAAGGACAATAATGTTTTGAGAGGTATCTGATGTAATGGACCGGTACTCTATGGTCAATTACTTGAGAATATCTAGTGCTTGATGTGTTCTGGGGGGGTCATGGGGACTTATCTCCATCAACATTTCAAATTTCCTGTTCTCTTAATAGTGCAACGATAAGCCTAGGTGAATTTTACAATGGTAGCCTTAGGTGAATAGTGGAATGGTATCCTTGGGTGAACAATGTTATTGGTAGGCTTATGTGAACAGTGTTTCAAGAATGGTGAGGTTCCAATAGTGAGGTTTCAACATTGAGGTTCATGAACAGGGTATTTCCTTTTCCAAATTTTGAAATCATGAAGAGTTTTTCAAGAATAATGTGGTTCCAACAGTGAAGTTTCAATGATGAGGATTAGGAACAGTGTTGTTCCTTTTCAAAATTATAAGTTCATGAACATTGTTTACAGTAAGGTGAGGTTTCAATGGTGAGGTTTCAATAGTGATGTTCATGAATGGTGTTTTTCCTTTACCAAATTTTGAGTTTATGAACAGTGTTTCTAGAACTGTGAGGTTTCAACAGTGAGGTTCACAAACAATGTTTTTTATTTTGAAAATTTCTATTTCATGAACAGTGTTTCCAGAATAGTGAGGTTCCAATGGTGGGGTTCATGAAGAGTGTTTTCCTTTTCCAAATTTTTAGCTCATGAATAGTTTTTATGAAATGGTGAGGTTCCAACAGTGAGGTTTCAACAGTGAGGATAAGGAATATAATTTTTCCTTTGAACAATTTCAAGTTTGTGAACAATTATTTTCACTTCCTACAGTTTCTCGCCTTTAACATCTCCTCTTATGTAAAATGCATTTAAAACTTCATTTAAAAGACACTAAGGCCAATAAAATTCCATAACTCCTATATTAATTTCCCAATGGATTTGGATTCTTTTACTTGGTCAAACCGCATGGTTCAATGCGATCCTATTTTCATGGAAAATCCAATGTATCTTAATCCACTACTCTATTAAATCTTCTAAAGGGACGATATATCTTCCACCCTAGTTCATAACCCTTGTTCTCAGCAGTGATATTCTCGAACCTTTTATTTCTTCTCATAGGAGTTGTGTAATCAATATTTCCTCCTTGGATTGGTTCTACTATGTTTTAATGAAAACAAGCTATATCAATCAATCATCGATATAATGTATGATCTATCATTATTTTTTTTGGGTTCATATCCTTCTGTTTCTCCTTGCCCTTTTATGGAATGATTTCTCTATATTCTCAATTGGTTTTTCTAGGGTGTTGAACCGTGTGGTGGTGCCTCTGCATCCTCATGTGGATACAGTTGTCATGGGGGGAGGATATCGTCACCCGTTGTATGGCTCGTTCTCATATAAAGAACATCAAGAACTATTGGAGGTAGGGGATTTATTGCATATCTTTTATTTTATGTGAAACTGTATAGATATCATGTTTTGTCCCACTAGTCTCAATAATATTAACATAATAAATATTTGAAATGGATGAATATATTTATATTAATCTTATGTTATTGCATGTTATTTTTCTACATTATGTAATATCTGCTCTAACATTTTTTTTTCTTTTCGTTCTTGATGGAAATTGGTAAATAATGTAAATATGGAATTAATTGATAATTGTTTGGATAAAGATAAAAACGCATGTAAATGAATATGGTTCTTCATATTGTAATTTGATGTAAATAAAATTGGTGTATTAAGCATGTTTAATTGTTTTTGATAGCTTACTATTTATGTTTCCCAATGTTTAAACCTATGAGTAATAAATTGGTTAATCAAAGAACGATTGATGAACTGGTTGTTTGATAAAAAATAATTCCTTGTATGGTTAGGAATTACACTATTTCTTGTTTATAGACCAAGATCCCTATTGGTCTGATGATTTTTCCTACTACTTGTGTTGTAATTTGAGCATGGATGGATATTGTGATGTCTGGGTGTAGGGAGGCCCACTGGATGCGGTAGAATTTGATACCTATAGTAGCGAGATGAATCAGTTTATGCATGTGGTTATCGGGGAGAACACCGGGGATGATGAAATTGTTTTGATGTGAATGTTTGGATGCTTGTTGATTCTTATTTGTTGTTTATCTACATTACTTTACCTAATTCTCAAGGCAGCTTGTATTTCTTACACTTCTTCTAAAATGGGTGAAGATTTGTTGGGTATTCCACATGCTTTTTTGTTTAGCTTCTCATGGAAGGATGGGTCTATTCTCTTGATATAGACAATAAAGACTCGGTGGGTAGTTCATCTACTCACCGTGGTGAGCCCAAATGGGTTTAGTATCATAAAATGGTTTTCTAAAACTCATGGGAATTTGGTAATGTAGTGATGTAAATAAAATAATTGAATATATGATGTCAAACCATGCTGTTGGAGTTTTTTGGCGAAAAATGGGGATGTTTTAATTTAAAGGAACAGTGATCTTTGGGTATGATGCTATTGAAATATAATGTGGAACATTTTAATACTTAAATAATGCTTAATTAATTAATTAATTTAAATTTAAATTCATAAAAATTGAACAATATAATGTAATAAAACTCTTTAAATGTTTGTGTGCTTATAGGATACCTAGGCTTATATGTGGTAGCCGAGAATCCAAGAGAAGTTAGCTATAGTTGACTATATGACTAGGTTATTCCCATAGTGTGGTTGTGAGATATATTATATTCTATATATTTTGTGTTTCTATAAGCTACTCCACCCCATCAGTTAGGGAAACTAAGTCCACAGGGATTCTAAGACATGGGGGATGTTTTCCCCATCATTCTCAGGGGAGGATGGATGACTGACTACCCCCTTTGGCCCCACTCTCTTCTCTGGGATGTTACTTGTGCTGGTAGCCACAATGGTTAGTTTTACCCATATATGTGTTTAGAGGGCTGTAGTTGATGGTTGTTATTCACAGACATATATTCTGGATATAGTTTCTTATTGACTATTAAAGGTGTAACATGTATAGGATGTGACGGCTTCAGGATCCTTACATGGTGTATGTGATATAATGCCTTAAGGTTTAATATCTAACCTTTGATACACATTAAATGAGCTATGGTGGCTCCCAGAAACTACCAAGTTAATTTTCATACGTGGACATTGTGGTTTTGTTGCATGAGGTGCATGTTGTGGTGCTTCTACCAGGTGTCTATTAAAAATTATTTTTTGGAGAGAGAGCCTTAGGACGCGTGACATTGTGGAAAAGTAGAAATCCAGCGGGGAAGTATTAGCGGGGTACCCTTTATATTCATTATTATATTATATTATCTTTTATGAAATACTTTGTGAGAGTAGACTTAGTGATGCTAGGAACATAGTATACCTATTTTGGTGATGATTTCATTTCACTTTTTGTTCAATACGCTTTAGCATGCTTTCTTTAATTTTTCCCGAGAGGCTCTTGGGAAAATCTAATTAAGTATACTTTTATACTCACCCTATGTAGTTATTAACTATTTTCATGTCACTTTGAGAAGGTTGGAGATAAAGCTGGTTTCTACTTGCATGGGGTTGCAGGAGCTATTCGGGCTTGTGGTCACTGCCTTTTTCTCCTTCCAATGGATACATGATGTTTTCCGATTTCCGTTGTAGTATTATTGCAATTCATTACATATTTTTACATGGTATTTCATTTATAGTTCATTCTGAGTTTGAATTAGATGTTGTCTATCTTATCTCTGTCTTTCGCATGTGCTCTTTTAGAGGGTAATGCCTCCCATGTGTGTGTTTACTATACCCTAGATTCTAGTCATCAAACTGGGGCCTACTAGAAGCAGGACTCAGTGGTCATTATCTCCTTTCTAACATTTTAGGCCTAGTAGGTGTACACCTTGGGTGGAGAGGGACATGATATATACCCCTTTTTTACATTCTATATTGGATACGATAATGTCACTTGTATGTATGGTGGGCTACCACCTCGTGAAGTGATGTGATTATTTTTGCCCAACTAGTCAAATGGAAGGTAATAAGGGTAAAAATAATACATAATTATCATTAAAATTTCATATTTATGATATCATTTTCATATTAATTTCTCTGAAAATATAAGAAAACATCTTCCTTTTTTACCTTTTCACTCACAGAAGAAAATGTGAACCTCATTCGAGGATGTGTGGACAACCAATTACTCAATGTAATCTGATTATATGTGTTCCACACTAAATTATGAGAATTATATGAATATGTATATACAATTAAATAAAATTTTATTTAGTATAAAAAGATCATTCATTAAAGATAAAATATTAATTAACTTCTTTTCATAATGATTAATTAAAAAATGAAATTGTTAGTCATGTGTACATTCGGATTTTTGTATCCTTGATCCTAATGCTAGATCATATTTCATAAACATCTTTACTGATGTATTTAAAAATCATAACTAATGTATAAATTTTATTACTATGTAATCATTATTATTCTGCATATTTTTAAATAATGACATATTTGGCCAAAATTAACCTACAAAAATATTTTTTCACACATAAGACGAATTTGGTAAAAACAGCTTTCCAAAATATAATCGAATATGAAATTTTATATAACATGTTAATAAGAGATATAAAATTAAAAATAAACTTGAAATATTGTCACATGAAATGTAATAATAAACATAATTTTATTATTATAAATGATAAAGATACATGTAATGTCATACATTATGTATTTCAGTTTCTAGTCTCACTTTTCTTTATATGGGATATAAGAAATATTCAACACTTCATTTAGTTTTTTAGTGTATATAAAAATTGGGAATGTATTTTATTATTATTTTACATAAATTTATTTGTATTTAAATATCCAATTTATGATCTATGTATCATGGCTTTTTGAATATTAATGTTACTGAAATAGTAATGGATTTTGTTTTCAAAAGTGGCCTTCTTTTTGAATTATGTCTTATTATATACATATCTAATTTAGTGATGTTATTTAGGATTATGCTTCAATTGATGAAATCTTAGTATCCATATATCCTGAAACTTTTGAAAAATATTATCATCTAGTTATTTAGAAAATTTACATGTAATATTATCTTTTTTAAACGATTTCGTATAGAAATTATTGAGCAAAATGTTCTTCAAAATATTTGACTACATTTCAATCTCTGGTCAAAAATATGTTTTATTCCAAAATTATTTTTCCCTAAAATCATTTCAATTATGTTTTTTAATATTTCAAAATGATTTATGAATGGGATTTTAATCCATTTTAGCCATTGTAAAACTGTTTCAAAGGAATATTATGAATTTTTTAAAATAATTCACGTTTGGCTTTTACAAAAATTGAGAAATGAAACTCCATGTGATTTTATAAAAAAATAATTTTACAATATATTTAAAGTGGAATATAAATTTTCTTTTATGGATAATATAGAATTAACAACCATTATGAAAATCCTTTTTATGAATCTTTTTAATTTTTATGCGAATAATATCTAAATATTGAGTTTAAATGTTTTTTTAATGAAATGAACTTTCAATTATTTTCAAAAATATATATATATAATATTTTTATAAATAAATATTTTGTGTTCTATTAATGTTATTTTTGTTCAAGAACATCAGAAAACTATATTTTTACTTTTCTACCAATAATGATATTTTTATTGAAATTGTCCTCATTATTTCTGTGGTTGAAATAATATTGTTTAAAATATATTGGTATGGAAATATTTATTTTTATGTTGGATAATAATGTTTTGAAGACATAATTATATAATACATTTTTTTCCATGGTTCAATAATTTATAAAAGATATTTACTACAAAAATATTCCTCTTAAATAGGATAACTGTGTTATAATGTAGAAATAAAATTTCTACGAGTTTTATTATGAAATAAATATATATGTATGTTATTTATATTGTAATTTTTTTTAAATATTTATGATTTGTGTTCCTAGATAGCACTTGGTGAGCTTGATATAGCTTATACAATGGGTTATTCTGGATATAATAACAATTCATAAGTTAATTATTCTTTTACCCATTGAATTATGTTGTACATTGGTGGAATGGTAAACCTAATTTTTAAGGGTTTTATTAGAGTTCTAAAAAAGATATATGAGATGATGTTCTATAATACCAATATATTTATGTTATTATTTTTATAGGATTTGGATGTTTGATTTTATAGTTTTTGATATCACATGGCCCATGATTATTGATTCCTAGGATTATTTACTATTTTAATGTCGTATTCCATGTTTTAATTTTTAATGATCTAATAATATGTCGGTTTGAATATTCATATGTTGTACTCATGCACATTTATTATGTAATCATAACATTATTCCCTTATTATGATCACTAAATACATTCAATATTTAATTCTCATTTCACCCCTGGTGAGAATTTAATTTAACCATTATTTTTATTCATTTTTCACTGGATAAAAAAAATGTTGAAGGATTTATTTCTTGAAGGTATTTCAATTGGAGTATAATGATAAAAAATGTAAAATAAGTAAGTACATGTCAAAAGGGGGAAATGATCATGGAAATTAAAGGTAATTTTATTTGTAGGATTTTTTCTTAAAAATATATAACTCTAACACTATATTTTCAATGAGAATATATGTTATTTAATGTTTTTATTTGATATTATATGGTTTTTATACAAAAAACCAGGGTCAACATTTTCTGAATCATACACAGTAATGTATAATTTATAATTTTAGAATAAGAACTAGATGTGTGGATTATGAGATGTTATAATAAAGAAATCATGAGGAAGATTTTGAGTATAATAATAATCGAATGAAGTTATTCTAATGTTGGATAAATAGAAATTTCGTTGAACATTTAAAATATTAAATGAAAAAAATAAATGTTAGAAAAAATAATAAAGGGAATTAATCCATGAATGTAATTAAATTTTTTTTAGTGATATAGAAAATAATTATAAGCATGAGAAACATATAAATTGAGAAACATTATTATTGATGATAAATTTTTTAAATTTTGAAAATAATCTTGTAACACTCTAGAAATTTACCTAATATAGATATAATTTCAATATAAGATTGTGGAAGGCAATGAAAAATCATTACACATTCTTATGGAATGCAAGATGAGATTTCCTCCCCAAATATAAATGTGAAAAAAGGTGGTCATGGAATATAATAATTAATGATCCATTCTCAATAAAATTAAAATTAGGCATCCGGATATATAGAGTGCTTAAGGTAGTGGGATGTACAAAATACACAAGAATCATAGTGTATATAAAATCAACTGAGAAGTAAGTATGAAGATTTATAATAAATTTCGAGTTAAAAATAAAAACTAATCTTATTTAAATGAAAATATCTTCCACAATTCAGTCATTATAATAATATTAAGACACCACATATAGTATGAAAATGATATATTTGTTTTAGATTGTTTTTGTAAATGATGGTGATTATTACAGATAAAAAACATAATTATTGTTGGGGTAATCAAAATACTAGAAAACATATCCATTTTAAAATACAATAATTTATATTAAGGCATCTCTTTATGACATCTCATTTGGGATTATATTTTCTATGTGGATAATTATGAAATTTAAACCATGATTATGAATTTGTATAGAAATACTCCACACAGAGTTAATAATATTATGTTCTTACAGAATATCATTATTTCTTGTGAATTTGGAAATCCTAGAAAATTTTTAAGTTCATGTGTAAAAATAAAATTCAAATATATCGATTTATTATAAGAAAATTTATTATGTAGATGATTAAAAAAACTAATAATAAAAATAAAGTTGTATAAAAAACCTTACACATGAAATTTTTTAAAACAAATTTAAGTTGGTTGTATGAAAAAACTAGTTGAAAACAATTATAAAAAACCGTATAAATGGTATTTTGAGATCATATAACATCAATGATAACATTATGAAAATAATTTATGTATGAATAATTCAATATTTTTTTAGTACTAATCATTAATCCTATATTCATGGAGTAAAATTTTAAAATCACAACTTAAGATAAACATGATTCCACCAAAGTCATTATTTATCCGAGTAACATCAAAGGGTGTCGATGATGGTATTTCATTAAATTTTATATACATAATATTATTAGTCCCTTACCATACCCATGGATGTTTCCATTCATTCTCAATAGTTGATTAATATATATTTTGAATTAAAAAATGTCATTAAAAAAAATTCCAAATAAATATATTGATGAATCTAAATTGATATTAATAATATGGGTTGTCTTATTTTAATATAGAAACGATTGTTATAGTAAATAAATTCTATTTTTGATATATTATATTTATTCTACTATGTTAAGAGTTTGTTAAACTCCATGGTTGATGAGGAGGGCCATGAAAATCGGGTGACTAAATAAATAATTAGTGATTTTTTATATGAATATTGGAGAGTTGTTGTGATGCATAAATGTGGATTCCTCAATTTAACATGTTGTTGAATATAAGTAAAATATATTTAAAAGGAATTTATTTTTGGTTAATCTATTATGAGTAATGGTAAATTATAAGTTCATATTCTTACTACATTTAGTTATTCATTATTTTTATTTAATTATGTAGCCTATAGATTTTATGATTTCTATATGTGTGAAACTATTACATGAGATTATAGAAGGTGAATATTAGAAAAAATATTTTCCTTTTATTTTTATAATTTGGATTTCAGAGGAATGAATTGAGAAATATAAACATGACGAGTGAGTAACTGTTCCTATGATATGAAGCATGAATTCTCTTATATATATTATATAGAACACATAGATGAATAATTAGTTTGTGGTGGAGAAAATAGAGAATAGTTTTGATTAGTGATATTAGAATTGTTAATTAATTAAGAATCATTAATTTAGAAAAAATTAATGGAATTATAAAATAAATTAACATAATTATTAATGATTTAATTGTAAATAATGATTAATTGATTAAATATTAGTAAAATCTATGGTATTTTGATAATGTTTTTTATGAAATTATAGAAATTCTAAAATACATTTAATGTATCTAGATATGTGTTTAATGGTTTTGAGATTTAATGAATATATATGAGATGGTGAAAAGATATTTGGAACATGTTATGGAATTTTTAATAAGATGTGAAAACGAACAACGTTATAAGGAAGATTTAGTAAATTTGAATATTAGGAAAGGACTCCACCTCCCTAATAAAACAATTTATATAGATATTGAAGGGAAATTATTTGAGGCACATAATTATAGAAAAATATTTTATATGATATGTTTCAAAACATAGAGAATAATATTTATATGTGATTAGTTTATGTTGTCATATTTTAAAAGAGATATCATATATTTCAATTGTATATGGGTGATATTTTACACTAGTGTCTTATAAATTGTTGAAATGGGAAGAAAAATATAATGATATAAATGACATTTTGAGAATAAACAATATACCATAAATGATATTAATCAATTTTTTTAGTGTAAATTTCAAAATGTGTTAGTGGATCTATGATACATATTATATTCATTATTATATATAATATCTGAAATCCATGAGTAATATATTTTTGCAAATATGGATCATTCTATTGAGTACACAGAAAATATTTTGAGATAAAATTAAATATATATATGGGATATTAAAATTGAAACACAAGAAAAACAATTTCATAGGTGGGAATTAGTGATTGGAAATCCATAACTAAGAGAGAATAAGCACCAATTATGCCAAAATATTTTACATGTACTAAGTATTAGAATTGATTTTTGATAAAAACCAATTCAAAAGAAGATTAAATAATACAAAGAGTATAGTGGAATACCAATTTAAAACATTGTTATGTAAATTGTATGTATTAATATATATTGTGGCATATTTCCATATGATTACATTATGAAATATAATTATTCAATTATGGTCATGATGGTAAAAATTATAGTGAATTTCCATATTTAAATATGTGAATAATATTCATAAGATTCTATAATTATAAATTAGTATATGAAGAACAATAATAAATGTAGAAGAGTTATACAGAGAGGAATATACTAATGTGATTCTATTATGAAAATATAATGGTAATTAAAGAATTATAAGAAGGTGTGGTGAAAAAATATCATATAATATCACTATGTTATTAAATCTGAAGAATAATATTTGTGATAGGGATAGATAATAGACAATAATAATTTTCATTTTTTATATTAAGACTCTTGAAGATTATAGATATGTTGAAATTATTGATTACAAAATGATGATAGAATAATTATTGGATAAACGAAGGAAAATGGGAATAAAAATGTAGCTTTTATAAAGTGGTTGTCAAGAATCTATTATTTTGAAAAAAATTATTTTTATTTTATATACATAATTACTAGATAAAGAAATCATTTATTGTTTACAAAATTTTTAGGGGGACCCATTATAAACAATTGAGACGTAGTTTTAAAAATGATGTATGGAGAATAAAAATCTATTGGTATATATTAATATAATATTTTGGAAGTATCCAAAATATATTAAAATGATAAATATAGATGATATATGCTAAGTAGGCTATACATGAATAGTAAATTTAATTGATACCCACATTCTGATTAGACTATGAAAAAAATCATGTGGTGTTGTTACTACCCATTTTCATCTGTTTATATTTTGTTTCATTCTAGAGATAGATATATATATCCTTATATATTAACCAATAATGAGGTTACAATAAAAAAATATATTAAATATTTATAGGGTAAAAAATTAAATTTAAAAATTTCAATGTTAATTTACTCCCCTTCTCTGTGTGACGGCATGACCATGCAGGGGGATTATGAAGGGAATTATTATTAATATATATCTCATTTAATTGAAGGAATAAATATATAAACATAATGATTCTATGTGGGCTTTGCACACATTTTTTGAAAAACTAATTAGAATATCTATTTATAAACATTTTTATAGAATTAAATGCTATTATTCTATTAAAATTGGAACAATTGAAATTTGGGGTATTAAGGTTTGGTAATTTCAAATTCAAGTAGTTGATTTGAAAAGGAAATTTATTTTGAATGTGTAGGAGGAAATTTGAAGGTATTATTTGATATTGAAAATTTAATTAATTATATTACTAATCAATTCAATAATAGATGGATCGACCATTGATAATTCAATGAAAGAAAACACTATAAATGAGCAATTATAGGCATTATATCTTTCCTACAAAACATAAGTCCACGTGATCCGGAAGATTAAATATATTACATTCTAACTGAAATGGAGTAATATATATATTTTTACTGAATTCGTTTTTTAAAATGATTTTTAACATTATTTTATGTGATTATTAAATAAATATACAATAGATAACACCATCAAAGTAAAAGGCTTAGAATATATGGAAACATAATACATAATTAGAAAATTTAAAAATTTCACCATCATGTCCCATAAATATGAATCTCACATGATTCCAATTTTTATATATCATACATAATAATCATTCTCATAATATGTACAATTGAAAAATATGAATGGGGTGATATCAGATTCCCATGATATGTAATTCTATTATATTACATTTAATCATCAAAAGTTGGTATTAGAAGGATCATCAGGGAATAATAGCATATGTATGTTTTATGAAGACAACCTTAGAGAATCATATCCAGTTTAACATAGATAATACATCAGGAGTAATGGAATATAGATTTTCTATAATATATGATGTGAGGAATAAGACTACAGAATCATGAGTCATTAATAATAATCCATGAAAACATGAACTTTACAAAAGAAGTTTGAATATACAAGATCGTAGAAAAATAATTCCATATATTAAAGAATACATCAAATATTAATATCACACAATCTATATAGTACATTTCTTCATTGAATTTAGAAAACAAATTGGAAATATCAACAAATGATATATAATTATTTACCTAATTAAATGGAGTGATATTTAATTCTGGGACATCATAACTAATTTTTAAAAGGGAATTTTGTTTACTCCATATTCCCAATATTCTCATATGATATCATCTTTCCCCAATTCATTGTAGTGGTATGAAATTCTAGGACCACCTATCACATAATGATGAGATATACATATGCATGCCACATGAACAAGATAAGTGACATCATTTCATCATAACATAGTTAATCTATGACAATAAATGGGTTTAATGAAGATATTGATCTGAGATTATCTTATAAATCCTTATAAATATTGGGGATACCGTAATTATAGAATATCACACATTAACCACAAAGAAAATTGATGTATTTTTACTTCAATGAAAACAATATAATAAAAGAATTAGTATTCAAATTGATAAAGAAGAATAAATATCATTTATAATTTTAATAAAATTTATTATAAATGAAATAATTTAATAACGTATAAGAGTAACTATTTTATGGACACCATAAAATTATATATAAGTTGTTTATTGAAAAATAATTAATATAGATGAATCTTCATTAGTATGATAAATTATTAAAATTAAAATTTGGTTCAATATTTATAAATAATTTCCACGTTAGTGGAATAAAATTTTACATAGAATGTTAAAGTAATATTACTTTATATATATAATAAAATACAATTAAAATTTAATTAATCATTCAAGTTTATATATATAATAATTTCATTTCAAAATAATGAATATGGACAGATTGGAGGGTGATCATTGATATAAATGAAGGTATAAGTTTATTATCTATTTGAAGAATCAAATTGAATTCATTCTGATCCAATAGGAAGAAAAATAGTTATAATATAAGCTAAAATGAAGAAAATACAATGAAAAATAAAATATAAGTTTATTTAGATAGAAGATACACACAATTTCATTAGATGAAATTATAACAAATAAAATAGATTACTCCACAATAACATAAAAATACTATATAATGGAGATTCCTTCTTTGTAAAATAATTAATTATATTAATAAAATACTTTACTCCATAATAAAATATATTACCATTAATTATGTTTAGGTACTTATTCATTCCAAAAATTATGGCGTTGGTATACTATCATTCGTGTAGCACTATATAAAAATTTTGTTTTAACATTGGTATTTTTGTAGCAGTTTTGAAAACCATAGTTAAATTTTTGATAACAAAAAATTAAGTGGTAGTTTTGAAAACCCCCATGACAAAACCACTACTAAATGTTTTAATAATATTTTTATATACATTTTAAAATTTCTTCAAGAATCTAATTCGAAATTTTTTTGGCAACGGGTTTTTCAAAATCGCCACATAATTAAAGAAATAAATTCATAAAATCATTATTTTTATAATTATTATTTTTAATTTATTATTTATAATAAATTATAATTTATTATTTATTATTTAATTTATTTATCATGTGGCAATTCATAAATATTTATAATTATTAGTTACTAATATTTTTAAATTGAAAACAAATCGTCCATATGTTGAAAAACAGACTTCAGCTTCAAATGACTATAACATCTGATCTGAGAGTCCATTTTAGCTCCACAACCTTTCAAATAAATTAATATCAAATGAGTTGAAACCAAATGTGATTTAAATCATTTGATAATAAAAGGAACAAAATATATTCAAATTTTGAATGTTGAAAATTTAACTCAAACTTCAAACAACAATGACCTTTTATCTGGGTGTTTGTTAGGGCACTACCAGATATGTAGCTGAAGCCTGTGATGAGCACTACTTCATTTAGGCTTGCTACCAACTCTCTAAATATTGATCCCCTTTTTTATTTTTCCATAATGTCCTAGAAGGCCTCTAAAACAGATGTTTTAGTAACCCACCCCGATTTCTTTAATTTTAAAAGGTTGTAACTTTCGATCTTGGGGTCTGTCCAGCCTAAACCATATATCATATCGAAGCTCATGTCATGATCTTCGATTTTAAATTATGTGGTGATAGAAAAGGAGACTCGTGTCTAATTTTATGTCCATTTAAGTGTGCTTTGGGTATGAGGTTCTTAATGTTTTATGATATAATTAATTGATTAATTATTTATTTATTATTTCATTATTTATTTATATATTTATTTAATAATTATTAGTTTATTAATTAATTAATTAATTTGGATTTAATTATATATATTTTTTATTTTTTATTTTTATATTTTTTATCAATATATTTATTAATAAATGTATTAATTATTTTAATATATATTATGATTTTATTTGTTATTTATTTATTATGAACACATTAATTATTAAATTATTCATAATTTATTTATTAATTTTTATTTATTTATTATTTATTTATTATTTATTGTTTATTTATACTTTTTACACTATTAATTAATTAATTATTAATTTTTTTAATTTTTTTAAATTATTAATTAATAATTAATAATTAATAATTATATATTTTAATTATGAATTCTAAATTAATTTTTAATTTTTAATTATTAATTAATTAATAATTATTTAAGATTCATTACTAATTAATTATCAATTATTAATTATTAGTTATTTTTATTTATAAATTATAAATTATAAATTATAAATTATAAATCAATTAATTAATTATTTAATTAATTAATTAATTATTTATTATTTATTTATTAATTATTAATTATTAATTATTTTTTACTTTTTATTTTTTATTTTTTATTTATTATTTTTTATTTTTTATTTGTAATTTAATATTTAAAATTTAAAATTTAAAATTTAAAATTTATTATTTTTAATTTATTTTCATTTTACAAAAAATTAATTTATTATTAGTTTATTATTTATTTTTTTCATTTATTATTTTTGTATTAAATTTTTATTTTTTAGTTATTATTTATTTATTTATTTATTTATTTATAATTTCGTTATAATTTCGTAGTTATTTATAAATTTATAAATATTAGTTATAAATTATAAGTTATTTTTTATAAATAATTATTAATTTGTAATTAGTAATTATAAATTATTTAATATTATGTATTAATTATTGATTATTGGTTATTTATTGTTTATTTTTTTATTGTTTGTTATTTATTTATTTATTTACCTGTTATTTATCAATTTATTAATAATTTGTTATTTATTTATAATATATTAAATTAATTTTTAATTAATTAATTAGTTATACATTATTTATATATTTAATGATTTATATTATAGATTATATATTATGTATTATAAATTAAGTATTATGTATTATATATTACGCATTATATATTATATATTATATTTTATATTTTATATTTTATATTTTATGTATTATGTATTATATAATATATATTATATATTGTATATTTTGTATAATATATTATATGTTATATTATATGTATTATGTATTATGTATTTTATATAATATATTTTATAATATATATTATATATTATGTATAATATATTATCTGTTATATATTATTTATTATTTATTATTTATTATTTATTATTCATTATTTAGTATATAGTATTTATTATTTACAAGATACAAGTTATTATTTACAAGTTACTATTTATTAATAACTATTTACTATTCACTATTTTCTATGTATTTATTTTATTTACTATTTATTATATAATATTTTTTAGTTACAATTAATTTTAATATTGTATATTTTCTATTTTTTATTCATTTATATAATGTTTATTAATTAGTAAATAGTTATTAATATTTATCAAATATTAATAATTACTTATTAATTTTAAATCATTATTTATTTATTATTTATTATTAAATAATCAATATTTGTTAAGGATAATTTATTAATAATTATTTAGTGTCTATCTATTTGGTTTTTATTATTTGTTTCCCAATTAGTACACACACAACCACACACACAGATATATATATATAAGTATTTTTAAATCGATTTATTGACCACATGAAGTGCACGGATGAGTTGTAAAGTCTTTAGAGAATAAGCAGGAGGTAAGGGTTTCAAATCTCACCCAACACAAAATTTTTATATATGGTATGGGCATGTGCGTGGACATTTGCTTGTTCTTGAAGATAGGCATGAGTATGGTAATAATAAATAATGAACAAATAATAAATAATAAATAATAAATAAATAAGTAACAAATAATAAATAGGTAAAATATAATAAATAATAATGTACGAACTAAAATTTAATTAATCAATAAAATATAAAAATAATAAATAATAATTAAATAATTAATAATTAATAATTAATAATTAATAATTAATTTTATAATAAATAAATAATTAATAAATTTTTAAATTTTTAAAAAATACATAATAAATAATATTATTAAATAAATAACAAATATATATTGATAAAAAATAGAATTAAATAATAAATAAAAATAGAAATAAATAAAAAATAAATATATAAAAAATAGATAGATAAATAAGTAATACATAAAAAATAAATTAACTTGAGATAAATATGAAATAAATAAGACATTAATATTATATAAAAACTAAGTAAATAATAAAGTAATAATAAATAATAACTAAATAAATAAATAAAATTATTACCAAAATATAAAAAAATATAAAAATAAAAAAAATTAAAAACCACTAAAATTTTAAAAATATATAAACATTAAAAAAACAATTTTGAAACAGTTTGAACCGCCACTAAAAGAAATAAACCAATGTCAAATTATTTCATAACAAATTTTCAAAATCGTCATTAATTGATTGTCGACACATGATTTAACGACAATTTTTGGAAACCTTTGGAGATTGATTTAGCGGCGGTTTGAACGGCCGCTAAATGTTGAAAACCGCAATTAAATGAAAATTTTTGCTTAGTGTAGGTGGTTTGATCTCCCCAAACAAGAACACTCTATAAAAGAGATTGTGTAAGTTTTTAGAGTTATGTAATTGATGTACCATTCAATAATAATTATAATGTTGTTATTATAATATAATTAATAGGTATCTATAGCTTTATAAATGGTCAAGAAAATATGATAATTTGAAATGTTAAGATAAGAACACATATAATTATTGATTAATTCACTTATTATCGACATGTGTTCCCTTAAGAAGGAAGGATATAGAATTCCTTCTTTCAAAAAATTTCTACTAAAATATTTAAAGGATTTAAGATATGGAAAATGATCGAGGATTCAATATATTTTTGAAGGAATTAGGTTGTTTAGAATCAGTATAAGAGGGTACCATTTCTATATTAAATTGGCCATCATTTTTATGTAAAATTTACATTTGTAAATATTAATCACAAGGGACATAATAGTGTTATTTCTTGAAATATGGGAATGTTTTATTTTTTTAACTATAAAACCACTAAATAGACTTTTATAAGTCATATATATCAGTTTATTACAAGAAGCATTATACTATTTAATTATGTCAATTCAACCATTTTTACAATCATAATTTTATTTTTCATTGTAATTAGTTTTTACCAAAAAAATAAAAAATGACATATTTAACCCAATTTGGATATTCTGAATCGAAATACTAACTCAATTTAATCAAAATCCATTTTTAGATATGTAAAATTTAATAATCAAATGACAATATAAAATTCATAAAAAAATGTTTATATTGAAAAATGATTATCGAATCTCTTCATGTTCTTATACATATTTCATATCAATTACAAAATTAAATCAATTTTATTATATATTTTCATTCATTAAAATGATTCATTATATTAACTTTTAAAAAATTATGAATTTAATTCATTAAGGTAAAAAATCAAAATTTCATTGAAAAACACTTCGGTGAAAAATAACACTTTTTATTAAAAAATTATTATTATTCAATTCTAATTGAAAATAATTCTAGTAAT
Source organism: Viscum album (assembly GCA_963277665.1). Classification (NCBI taxonomy): domain Eukaryota; kingdom Viridiplantae; phylum Streptophyta; class Magnoliopsida; order Santalales; family Viscaceae; genus Viscum; species Viscum album. The sequence continues at coordinate 1,568,068,034 of OY728133.1, read as the reverse complement.
GTTAATTTACTATAATATATATGTAATAATTTAAATTCATTAATTTTATTTTCATTAGAGATATATAATTTTACTAATATAAAATATTATAATAAAATAATGTTTTAAGTAATTCATTATTAATTGGTCAGGAATATTTAATTCAATATAATATATATATCATAAACAATTTGATGTGTGAAATTTAGATACCTTACAAATGATTTGATTTATCAATACATTTAAAATAAATTAATATTTATTAATAACTATAATAATACTATATAATTTATGTAAATAATATATCATAATAAAATATTATAACTTAATTTTATTTTTATGATTTAGTATTTACCATTTGTAAATTATTTTATTTTAAATTACACAACATACAATTTGATATATCTACCAATTAAATATCCAATGAATTTTTTTCAGTGACCATATTTTGGACTACTATATTTTCAATATTCATATATATAACCGGAATAAAAAATCAATTTTTATATACTCGCAAACATTAATATAATTTTCTATGTTTTTAATTTTCTATCTATATATCTTCTATATTTATAATTTTTCACTAAATTTTCATAATTGGGGAGATTATTTTTTTCAAAAACCATGATGATACAATTATATATTATTGTGTTATTTATATTACTTTATATTTTATTTCTCTTGTAATTATAATAAAGATGATTCAAATTTAATTTTGACACTGTATTTTTGTATTGTAATAATTTATCTCAAGAAATTTTGTAATGAATACTTTCAATTCATTGTAGTATGTGAATGATATAATTAATACAAATATTTATTTTAATGGAATTTTTTTTGGAAATCATGGGGTGTATCATTCTACCCCTTTATAAAATTATTTACCCCATGTAATTTATTTTTTACAATGAATTCAATTATGGGTGCTGCTATACAGTTATGACATTTGGATCCCCACGTAGCATCGATAAAAATATAATTTATCCAGATTAATATAACTTGGTTTGTAGACATGTTCTATTTAAATTTATCCATATGATCTTTGATTTTAAAATAATTCTCTGTGTATGGTAGATAATTTTTGGTCAATATAACTTTTGGGTTTAGTACATGTTAAGTCTCTCATATGAATTTCATGAAAATAGACACATGGAATGTATCATGTACATTGGGGTGGCTTCAAGGTAGTTCTAGATTATTTTCTTGTATCACCACATGACTAAGTATATTTATGTTTCTACTATACCTTGGGATTCTATTTACCCTCTTAAAAATCTATCATACTTCCCCCATAGTGATATTTATTGGAATACATTGTCCCTCACTTAAAAATTCTGAAATCATCAAAGATTATCGACATATATCATTTGTTTAAATTGTTTAATTTTAATTTGATGATTAAAGGTTTAGAAATTTACCATGAATTATTAGTTAAGATATTATCCCATTATAATATGATCTTCATCTTCATATCATAATGTTATAATTATACACATATTTCCATAAATAGACTCATTTGAAAACATTTGAATTACATAATGGATTCTTTTATTATATGAAATCTATACCTAGAGATAGAGATAATATTAAATTTTATTAAAATATATTAAATAGAAACTAAAAATATCATCTTTATCGAGAATAGTTTATTCATATTTACAATCAAGGAAAGGGTTATAAATAGTAATAAAACTAAAATATTTATCTTGTTTTTATTGGAAACATCGGTAAATAATTAATTTAAAAATCATATAATGATAAAATTAAATTTATAGTTATAATCCATGTATTCTTTCCACATCCATTATATATATTCACATATGTTGTTTGAATTAATAATCATCAAGACTTATAATAAAATCCATCAACATCATGTGGTGATCCCCTAAATCCAATTTAAAATTATGTACCTTAGAGGTCCTATGAAGACCTATTAACTCCCATTGTTTTAGAGATATATGTAATTTATTGACTACATGAAGAGACCCAGTGTTCTCCATGTAATAATTTTTAATAAATATATTTATTTCTATAGCTAGGTAGTGTGGCAACAGGTGATTCCTGGGCCTGGTGTACTAGTAATTAATTTTATAGAAATAGTAAATAACATTTATACTGTGCTCACTCATCTTCATGATGAAAAATGTATAAATAATAAAAGGTTTACTAAATAAGAAATATTATAGCATTATTTTGTCAATAAATTTTCTTTATCCTAGGCACGACATAAAATTAGTCGGCACATGGAGATTAAATCCCTTGCTCTATGGCAGCACCATCAGAAAAAAATAACTATTACATTAATTAATTAAATAATATTGACCTATATAAAGAAAATATAATTTTCTCACCATGAAAAATGACATAGGGTTGGCCTCCTAATCTTATGAATTGTATAATGATTTATCATCCCCATTTCATTTGGATGTCATGATGAAGAATGAAGAAACTCCAAAATCGAGCAGATCAGGATTAAACGAATGCATCAGTTCCTCTAAAACAATTGAGAGATAGGTTCTTCATTAATTATTGATCTAAAATTGTTGCAGGACTTGTCTTTTTGATTTTCTAGACCCTTGTATAAAATGATTGTGTTTTTACACTATTGTTCTTATATATTCACCACTTGTGGCAATTTCATGAACCTGTGTACGGGAATTAAATTGAAAAATCAATGTTTTTCCAATCATAGAATTCATATTTATGATTATTTTTCATAAATTTGTGAACAATAATCCGAAATCCTTGAATTTTTGTTATAATTATTGACATTTCATCACATTCTTCAGTGGTTGGATCCCCATGGTCCCAGCATGACCTTTGTGGGAGGTACTGAGCTCGATCAGACCCTCATATTCATGGTGTATGGATGGAATAAGAATAATTTATTGAATTGATCATAGATCCCAGATTATTGGAATGTGAGGTTTAATGATTTGATATTTAAACATGACGATCATGATTAATGAAGGTGTAGTGGCCTACATAATTGACAGTTAAACCCTCATTAACCTCAAGTGGCCATTTTCGAGAATGAAACGTCGAATATCCACAAACCACAGAAAGATGAGCCATTTTATGAAAAAGATGGAACCATAACTAAAACATTATCGACAGATTCAGTAATAGAGATATGATCTATGATTTCTATCAATGTTCTAACTACACATAGTTTCCTTAGTTGAACAGACATCATGCATCATTACAGTTGTGGAGGCTTTGGTATTGGAAACCCATAAGGATAAAATTACGTGTACATCACCCACACATTATGTAACACCTTCCCATGTCAGTAAGCTATGTGGTGGGTCACATAGATAGTCACACACACTATGACTTTTACATTCCATTGGAAGATCACATGTGTTTTTCCCATTCTAGATCAACACACCATGTACGAATATACATAGACACATGGTCCAATAACTGGAAATTATGAGTATCAACCATCCATCTATTTGGGTAGCATGGAAGCACTGTGTATTCCAAAATAATTGAATGTACTCTTACATGTTGGGGATCCATTTTCCAACAATAGACATGTCCATGGTATGAGGTGAGACCAAATGCCATGTGGGTCTCATCACAAGATGTGTACACCTTGATCTCTTCTAATAAAACATCAAATGTTATTATCTCTTTCATTTGAAATTATATTTTTGACCACAATTAACCTATATTGAGGTTTCTATAGCACATAATTTGATCATTCCATCTGTTGAAGCTTTCGAGAAATGATGGGAAATATTCAGGGCATGAAATCTATTGAGGCGAACCTGACAATAACATGGATTATGTTGGGTCATTATATACTTACCTCAATGTAATAACCTCCATTTTTTGATAGGTATGGGTCCTCAATGGCTTCTATAGTTGAACCCTCAAGTCATTCTTGGAGTGGATCCTCAAAAAACTCCCATGTGGAACCCTCTAGATGGCTAGGATTGTATCCTAGATGAATATTATAGGAGGACACCCCTGCTGGTCTAGGAATGGGCCTATAACTTCCTAAGTGGATATATTTTATGGTATTAGGTCATGGGTCCCAATTGACATATAGTAGAACACTCATGATATGCTGGTATTGGGTCCTCAAATATCAGAGTGGAACCCTCCTACTAGCCAGGGCCTAGATCATCCATCCACTGTTAGAGTGGATCCCTCTTATTAAACAAGAGCATGTGTACTCTATATAAATATTGTGGTCCCTTTACTATGAAAAACACTGTTGAGTTTTGGATTTATGTATCTTTGGACTCACATTTACGATGGGCAGCTTTTCCTATAGAGATGAGTTTTTGTGATGTTGCCAAAGCTATTGGGTGATTCAGTTTCACCCAAATAGGATAGTATCAAGGTGTCATAAATGATTCCCTTAGACATGTGTATTCATGGAAGACAAGAGGGATGTTTGGCATCAATGTTGGACTTTTGGAATTCTCAGATACAATTGTTTTTGGGTTTTCCAATGAAATAGATATCTCATTACTCCCTCATTTGGGATTATTTTTACTATGTAAACACAGACACACACACATATATATATTCTTCTTCTGTATACACAGTATGGATTTGGACACTATCCATCCATGATAGGTGAATATGTGTAGGATATAAGTAGGATTTAATTTTTTTCTCTTATCATTGTTTGATTGATCAACTATTCTGTTATACTTGAGGAAAGATAGTTTGGTAGTACATCATCTCACTATGATTAAAAATTTATGCTTTAATGTGATTACATTCACTATTTTTTAGGTTTTTATATACCGTTTTAATATACATCATATATATACCATCTTCCTCTTACCTTTTATATCTGTTACTTCTCCACACTTCCCTAACCCCACAAATTTTGGGATGGTCTACAATGTATGTGTATACACATTTCAACATGGGTTTTCCCACATGTTTCATGTCTTATAAAGATGAAAATAGGTTGACCGTGACTATAGAGGAGCTCAGGGATACTAGGTGATTGGATTTCATATGGTTTTTATAGCTTGCAATTAAAGAAAAAGTCTCTCTTACATATGATTTTTTCTAGTTATTTTATGTTTGAGACACATTTCTAGTTAGGAGTGTATCTTGCCCATTTCCTTATAGAATAAAATTGTGTACTTTTGTACTGTCTAAAGGTTTATGCATTCCTCCTTTACATCATAGCAGGGTTTCATCATTTTCTTGTTTCCCTTCAGACATTTGAATTGACATGGATTTGTTTTTGTAAAGTCATTTATGAAAAGGCCACAGCAATGTAGATGTGTCGTTGATGGTTGTTGCCACCCCTTAGCCTATGGAGGCTAGATTGGGGTAGAATGGACTTGAGCAGATGGTTGGGTTGGGTCATGTCAGATTTGTATCAGAGAATGTACATTTCCCAGTATTTTGATATGATATATCCACTTAAATATGATTGGTTGGGTATAAGGAAACAATGTCAAGGTGTATCGATTGTGGAACTCATGAGAGGGAGTCATGTGATTGTCTGATGACCAATGGAGACAATCACTTGGACCCTGACTAACTTCTTGTCCACATTGAATTTTGTGACATTTATTGCAGGGTATAAATGGTTCATGAATGAAATAGTAATGATTCATTGACTACCCTTCTTGAGTAATTTCTCCATTTTTGTTGAATATATTAATATATATTGTCATCGGATCATGGTACTCCTTGATAAATTTTCAGATTCCTCCATGATGACAAGAAACCTAGATACTAGATTCAGTTTTTTATTAAAATCCTATGAGTTTTTATGCCTCAATAAAGGGTCCATATCATGATCACCTTCCTCTAGGTGGTAAGTTAGTATCACCACCACTCGTTGAGTATAAGATCATCATAGTAGATTAGGATGAGGATGCACATAGGATTAGTGCACTGTGTGAGTTCTAGTGTCATATACCATTAAGATTCTACAATGATTCAGATCCTCAGGAAGTAGAGGATTGGATAGAGTTGGTTGTCCATATATTCATTCTTATTTGGACTTCGACATATCATGTGGTGGAATTGACATGTATCCTTTTTGAGGATCAATTAGGTTTTGATGGATCCTTATGTTGTAGATGCATGATGGGTCATTGATCTCATGGGATGTGTTCTCGAAGATATTTCATGATAAATATTACCCCTTATACCAATGATTATTCATGTTTTTGGAGCTTCTAGACATGTAGTGGGGAGGTATGACAATGGAAGATTACTCAAAAAGGATCACATGCCTTACAAATTAGTCCTTTGACATGATATAAGATTGCTATTTTCGATCATTATAATTTGAGTAGGGACTCCCTAGAGGTATATGAGCTAAAATTTAATCTATTTTATCCTAATATATTCTCAGGAACATTAGTGGGAACTAGTGGTAGATATATTTTTTTCATAGAGTTTTTGAGGAACTAGATTTGGATGTGGGTTCCAAAGGGCCGATTCGTCTGTTGGAGTAAGAAGATACCAGGCACTAGGATATTGGATTAAGAGATCCTTCCATGATCAGATATAGTCATTTGGTTAGTGGTATTGGGGAGCATAAGGGTAGCTTATATATGGGATGTGTTTTACTTATGAAGGGAGTGTTAACATGGAACGAGAATTCTGTACAAATATTTCCAGTAATCCTTGGTAGATAGGTGATGAACCACCATGGTAGTGGTAGTTTCTTGATCAGGTATCTCCAAGGTGTAGACAAAGAGGTCTCCAAGGAACCAGAGCAAGAAACGTACAATGAGGATATGTGGGTTGTGGAATCCATTATGAGGTGTGTCCATGACCATAACAAGGTGTCAGATGTTAGGTTCTAGGAGCTGGTGGTTGGGGATGTGGATAGCTTCAGGATTTGGACTTCTATGAACCCACATCACTTGAGATGATAAAATGAATGATTTGTTTTTATTATACTCCTTATTCAATATTAGTATTTATAATTTACAATAATTCCTTTTTCTCCCAACTAATTTTGATAGAGATGTATCTCCCACATGAGACACTAGTACAACAACATTTTCTTAATGTTCTTACATGGAATGTTTCTTCTGTATCTTCCATTTATAGTCATTGGGAACTACAACATGGTAGAGAGAGGGTAAAGTGGGGCCTTTTTACGTTCATCAAATATTCCAACAATTTCATATTGTTTATGGATTGTATTTACATGTTCAGAGTCCCGATTGACTATCACTAGAGAATTGTAAGGTTCCTTTGCACTAATGGGATGAGATTATACTTTTTTGGGGGGAGTGATCAATTTTTTGGAACGTTGGGTTCATTGAGCTGATTTTTGAAGTCTTCCTCTCATAAATTAGTGATTTTATCACACATTAAATCTTAATATTTATGAATATGAGTACCTTTAGTTGTAAAAGATTATATGGGTGTCATCCCCAAATACATTCTGAGACAAAATTCGAGGAAGGAGATGAATTTTTTCATCTGCATGCATATAGCGAAAAACTTATATCCAATGAGGCATTTCAGATGGAACCAACCAAAAATCAGGATTTATGGTTGATATTGGAGGACCATCAAAGGAAAGGTTTCTCCATACCTAGTGCATCACCCAATAAATCTTCAGTTATTTTTGTGAAAAATTATTGTAGTAATTTGTTTCTATTCATTGATTGTTGTGTCCAGAACTAGGTCATCATAAACAATACGTACCCACTGACATCTTTTTACAAACTCTTTAATAAGTTGGGATGAAAAATATAGTTCTTGAAGGTTGATATAGTGTATGAGTACCACTAGTTGAGGATTCATGAGTTTATTATTCCAAACATGTCATTCCGATGTCCCTATTAATATAATGAGTTCCTATAGATTCCCATTAGTGTTAAGAATTCCACCACTTTGTTTATATAATAGGTTCATTGGGTATTCCTGATGTATATGGAATGTTTTTGGTTTTCTTCATCAATTACATACTTGAATTTTATTCATAAGAGGTGGATCACACAGAGACCTTGAATATGGTCATAGACTTTCATCGAGAGAACGAGATCTATATAAAAAAATCAATGTACATGTTCGATATACATAAGTTTAAAATTATGGGGAATTTCATTTATGACCATGGTTTATTCATGGATCTATAAAAGATTAAATCAGTTATTTCATGGTATTATCCCTAGAAACTGTCTGAGGTATAAATATTTCTTTGTTCTGAATAGCACTACACTATGTTTGTGGTGGAAGCTACAGAATACCAAATATTTGACAACACTAAAATTGATAGGGTATCTATTTACCTCATCTATGAAGTGAATGAGTAACTTATTGATATTTATGAAGAGACTAGATATTACATTAGTGTTGTGACTACCAGAAGAGAGAATGTATTTTTTAGTGTATTTTGATACCTCAGGTGGGGGGCTTAGTTGTGTTTTGATGCAACGACAGTATGTTATTGCATAATGGTTTAGGTATTAAAGACTCTATGAGTATGTGTTCTTAAACAATAATCAAAATAATTCAAATTTAGTGTCAATAATATTGATATCCATTCACTACCTTCTAGGAGAGTTCTTAGTAGTCTACTAAGACCACTAGGGTCTCTGGAACATCATCACATAGATAGACCTTAACCAAATACTGTCATTATGGTTAGATTTCATGTAGGAATATGACTCCAATATAGTCTATACATTGAGGAAGGGAAATTTTGCAGTATAATCCATTAGTTTTATGTCTCCAAATTTATTATTTGAGGAGGCATTAAAGTTGATTTCATGAAATCAGCAGACCCTGGTGAAGCAGGAGTTTACTTTTTTTCTATCATCCATGTGGTTGACCCCATCTCTTCTTGAGTCTGTGAGAGAATGAAATCTTAGATTCATCATCATTGATGTATTATGTGTTTAGATATCCATAGGAAACCCTCTATATGGTTATTATAATGGAGTAAATCATATCATCTTGTTACTGGGGTGAACTGTTGTTCTGGTCATGTTGTGGGAGGAGGTGATGTGAGAATTCCACCCTTCTCCCATAGTTGTGTATCTTGCTATGGGGAAGTTGTACATAGAACATAAATTGATATTTTTATGGTCTAGTAGGATAAAAACTATATTTGTGTTCAAATATTGGTGTCTCACATGTCAGAAGGTAAAGGATGAGCACCATGTTATAGAATGTTTGTTGCAGCCCCTTGAGATCCCATATTGTTAGTGGCACGACATGTCTATGGACATCACCACTGTTCATCCACACCCAAGAAAGAGACTTGATGCCATCTAGGAGATTTTTTTTAACCCAGAGAGGTGGCTCACTTTCTACCATGGAATATTGAATGATGGAGTGTTTAGGGATTCAATATATAAGGGAGATCATTTTCCATCATGGGGTACCATCAACTATTGTCTCCGATTGTGATGTCTGCTTTTCATCATGATTTTTTAGAGGCATGTTGGAGGAATTCAAGAGACAATTGAAGGTGATTAGATCCTTTCATCCCCAGAACAATGGGTATACATAGAAAACTATCCTAGTGAGAGTGTATATGATGAGGGATTGTGTGTTGGACTTTGGACATATCTATGAGGATCGCCTTCCTTTGGTAGAGTTTGTGTATAATAATAGCTACTTCTACCCCATAAGTATGGTTTCTTTTGAGGCCATATATAGGTGACACTATAGCTCACTGAAGTAATAGATAAATATTATTGAGTCATTGTGAGTGGGAACATAGATGGGGGAGGAGATAATAGATAATTTCTAGGTCATGTATGAGAAGAGGATGATGGCCCAGAGAAGACATAAGTCCTCTGAAGACAGCTGTTGTAGGCCCTTGATGTTTGATCAGGCATACCATATTTTTATATGATTCTCTCTAGGGTGAGGATTGTACAAGTTTATCTTGAAAGGAAATCTACACAAGAGGGCCATTAGGCCATTAAATTTTGTACAGAGGGTCAATATGGTTTCTTATCGCCTCTCCCTTCACTCACTACTAGAGTGGGTGCAAGATGTCTTCCACATGTCACATTTGAGGAGATATATGTGATACCAAACAAATGAAATTGACTAGAATGATATGGAAATTGAAGATGGATCCACCGTTTTGGAACACCTGATGTAAATCAAGGATCTTCGGTAATATAACCTACATGGATAGACCATCAAATTTTTTCACTAGCTCTGGAAACATGTAAATGTGAAAGAGAGTTCATGGGAGCAGGAGAGCGAAGTGAGGGATCAATATCCTGAGTTTATATCAATTTTTTTGATTTTATAGGATGAAATTATTAATAGAAATAATTATTTAGGATCCTATATCTTTATTTTAATGTCATTTAAATGTTTCTATTTAATTTTTCTAGAGATAAGAGCTGAGGCGACGTGTGATTTCGAGGCATAGTGTGCCTAGAATTGGTTATATAGAAATTTATTTTTTTTATTTACCATGATAAAATTATTAAATAATATGGGTAAATCATAAATGGTTGATCGAAATAGAATTTTGGGATTAAAGTGGAGTCTAGAAAATGTTGTTCACCCTAGGTGTGACATAAAATTAAATGGTTCAGAACATTTTGACCACACAATGGTTGGTAGTACAATTAGTGAAATAATTAATTATTAAATTAATTGTAGAAAAAAAATTGTGAGAGAATAAAAATTAATAATTTTATCACCATGTGAAATCCAATAGGGTTATCCAAATAATACGATGAATTTTCCATAGAGATCTCTCCACATTTTCATTTGATCGTCATGATGAACAGTGAAAAAACTACAGAATAGAATAGTCTAGGATGTAATGAATACAGAATCTCATCTTAGACTATTAGATGAAATTTTAATCATTAACCATCAATGAAAAATAAAGGTAGGACTCAAATGTTGTGGGTTTATACACCTTTTTATTAAATGATTGAGTAGGTTTACTATCATTCTTGGATCTGAACCACATATGGATTTTAAACAAGCTTATATAATGGATTTAAACTGTTTAATAAATTTTGTTCTAACCCTAGTATGTATGTTATTGATAACTAGCTAGTAAATTTTGTCCACTGATACAATAACCTTTGTTTTTTGGTGATTTTATCCTTTTTCAATTCACATTCGTCACCGACTTGATCCCCATAGTCCATGAAAAACCAATCCAGGAGGTATTGAGATATATTTTATTTCTAGATTCATAGATGATAGATGAAATCATAATTGTTTAAAAAACTAAACATAGATCTCGGGATGTTGTGTGGCAAGGTTGTTTAATTAATAAGTTGAAAATAAATATGGGAATTAATGGATGTGACTTGGTGTATAGAATGGCCGGTGAGCCCATTTTGTACCTCTTGGGTCGTTTTCCAATGAGAGAAGAGAGATACCCACGAATGACATTTAGATCCTCCATTTTTGGCATATGTTGGGAATGTATCTAATGTGGAATTAACATATTAACGAATCCTGATTAAATATGGGATTTTTGTTAAAATCCTGACTAAACATCATTTTCCAAGAAAAAAAACAAACCTTGAAGACATTCAATTGTGGGAGTTATAGATTTGGAATCCCAAAAGGCTTGTGTGACTGGTACATCACCAACATGCCATGTAAAAACATCATGTGTCCGTAAGTTATATGAAAATTAATATAGATATGAACATGACATGTGACAAGTACATTACATTGTAAGATTACATGGGTGGTATAACATGTGGATCGGGGCGCTATGTACCAATGTATAAAGGCACAATGTTTGGTACCCAAACATGATGAGCAACACCCAACACAGTCTATGGGATGCTTGGACATTCAATGTAGTCCACAATCTTGGAATATACCCCTACAATATCGGGATCCTTGTGTTGGACATAGACATGGACATGATATGAAGGGGAAAAACATTCTATTTGTGTCCCCTCACACAAAATATTCTCCTTGATCCCTTCTGAGCAAACATCGAATTTCTATATCTCATTCGATTGAAATCAAATTTTATCCCGTGTGTATCCTATCCTGATTTTATTTCCACGTACAACATTATGGTTCAATATTTTTTATATTTTGAAAGATGATGTGAAATTTTACATGCACGAAACCTACTATGGTGGCCCTGATGATGGAAATTATTAGGCAGGATCAAAAAATTCTTACTTCTAAGTGGAATCCAATAGTGTGGAAGTGTATGTGTCCTCGATTGATTCATGAATGGAACGGTCCTGCTGGGCTCTGAATTGGTCTTGTAATGACTCCTAGGCTGATCTCTCTAGCATGGTTTGGAATGGGTCCATCCTGAATATTAGAGTCAAACCCTATGACATGGATGATCATGGGTCCTCAACTTCCAGAATGGAATAGTCTTGTTGTATCAGGACATGTGTCCTCGGTGACTTAGAGAATAATCCTCTAGCTGTAATGACCCAAACAACTATCAATGAAAATTCATCATGATCTTATTAAATTTATTATTACGGAAAATGGTTATGTAAAACATATTCAATTCATTGGTTTTATGTTGTTGTATTTTATAATATAGTTTTGAATTGTGACTGTTTCTAATATAGCTGTTGAAAAGTGATCAAATTATTAGTTAAAATATAAGGCCTTAAAAAATCAAATTTACCCAGAAAACGGATTTGATGGCATCATCCCGTAGACTTTCACAATATGAAGCCCATTTTTCGAATCATGTAAATGAGGTTGAATCATTTGGCGTAACTCTTGAACAAGCCCAAGCAGAGCTTCAACACATTAATCTTGAATGGAACTGCCTATGGGATAAGTGTTTGTTTTTAGGGATTACTGCTAGATCAATGTTATCCGAGCCACCCCAAGATCCTATCACCATTCCACACCTTACCCTTCGGTCTTATATGGGAGATATAAGGGGTTATTTAATGAGACCCCTATACCATGATTATGTACTTTATTTTTTTATAGAGAATACACTTTCATTTTAGTATTGTTACTTTGTAAAATGTTTTTAAAGAAAAAAATAACATTTTTATTTAATTAAGAAATCTATTTTGTTGAATTAATGGATTTCTAAATTAAAAAATATTTTAATTAAATATTATTTCTAAATTACTTACAATATAATATAAATTATTTTATAATTATAATGAATATGATAGTGGTTTTTATTATGGTTTGAATGCTATTTTTGCCAACACCGATAAATTTTTTATAAATATCAGTTTTTATTTTAAATGTAAAAATTAAAAAATTGAGAAAATTACTTAGATAAAATGAATATTATTTTTGAAATCAGGATGTTGAAATTATTAAATTGTGAATGTTTCCAAATTTTCTGAGGCAGTCGATTTTTTCTGTGAAAATTAAATACCATTTAAATATATAATGCATTTTATGATATAATAATGACGAAGTAGTGATTCAAAAAATGAATATAAACATTATGTTTGGCCAATATATATTTTATCATTAAAATAATCAGATTTATGTTTTGTTTGATATATTTTACAATGCCTTAGCGGACCCTCCAAGACATATAAAGTATTTTATCTTTTAAAAATGATTTCCCTAAGTGTGTGACTCACCACCACATAAGCAAGCCTGATATTTTAAAATGTTTGGACATTGTAAATATAACACCCCCTTGTATGAAAACATGGGCAAATAACATGGTCTAGTTTGTGGTTTTAATTAGTTTAATGTGGTGTGATCCGAACCTAAATAATAAAGAATTACATATATTTCCCTATATAAACCCACCCAAACTCCCACTTAATCTTCACTCATAGCCCATGGAGATTCGACAACCCCTTCCCTCCTCTATATATAATTCTCCCAAGGTGCCTCATACTGTCATGAAGCCTCTCTGAATACCCTCCCAACACTTTGGGATCACACTTCCATGTAAGGGATTCCTTCCATTCTCATTTTATCCAAGTTTTGTAATATTGTTATGCCCTTTAATTTTAAATTATAAATTTTGGAGTACAATTTATCACCTCCCCCATAATGTCCTATTTATTTTTGAAATATTAGAGACCTCTTTCTCCCTCATTAATTTCTCTCATGTACACTCGCTACCATGGTGAAATTTTGTATAGAGTTTATCTCAAATTATTTTCATTATAGAAATTCATTTTTATTATGAATCTAAATTCAATTGAATATGTTAGGACATGTATATATAGGACCCCATTACTATCCATTTTATATAAATATAATGAGACACCAATGTATCCCTCATCAACGATTTTTATGAATTCATATGTCATTCCCTTATAAAAACAAAATTGCATCGTGATTTTCCAAGCCAATGTCATTATGTCGTGAATTCTATGCCCATTTATCTATCAAGGGTGTTCAAATTTATTCACATTTACTTATTGATTATATATTTTCATGTATTATTTCCTAATTTCTTTATCGTGGATTAAATTATGATCATTAATGATTACATTTTTTATGATTTGTGTGGCACACTTATGCATGAAATGATAGGACTAAGAAGGGTGTGCGGTTATAGCGCTCCATTGAATTGTGTAAAAATTAGTATCATGATACGTGAATCTTAATGAGGGTTTAATAATGATAATCAAATTTCAATGGGGGTTTAATCAGTATTCATGTGCAATGAGCCTTGGATCTTTCTAATACCAAGTTAAGTGTTATTTCCACATTTCCTTGTTATGATAATAATGCTATATCATTCCTTTGGGTTCATGTTTCCCCTATGCTCCATTGATATGCTTATTGCCAAAAATGTATTGTATTCTTCATGTTATTCATTGTTTACTCCCTTACTAGGCTGTATAGATCACCCTTATCTTTTTTCATTTCCTCAGGTTATCCAATGCTATTCTAAGTATAAGGGAATGCAGTGGTCATGTAAAGGATGTTTTCAATAAATATGTGGTGTTTCTTGTTTTTATTCATTATGTAATGTTCCTATGCCCCAAACACAATGAAACTCTCAATATTATATATTTTATGAAGTGAAAATTTTATTTAATAAATCATGTTTAAGATTACAATGAAGAGAAATTTTGTTACAGTTTTTATCAGTGGATTGGTTTAGTTGTTTTTGGGATTTGGGTTAAGAAACCCTACTAAAAAATTATAGATATTACTAAGTATAATAAAAAAGATACATAAATTTTTGTGAGAATTGAGTAAGTTTATTATAATAAAAATAAATCTCTATCGGGATACGAGTAGGTAAAGGCGTTTCTGTCACAGATGTACCTAGGTGTGAAAACACCAATAAAGAGTTTCAGGCATGACCCAGGGTATCTTGGTACATGACAACGGGTCATGCTGCACTCTTTTTTATGATACTCTCAATGGATATTGTTTTGTAATTTCACAAACATAGTATGAACCATTATAAATGGAATTAAAAATTCTTCAATGAATATATGTTCGAAATTTGATCTTGGGTCACATATATTGATGCCTATAGATTCATAAGTTATTAAAATAAAAGTTATTTACAATTAAACTATAATTTGTCTGTAGATTACCCTTTAAGTGTTACCGATAACATTCCTTTTTATTCAATAAAATGACTAATAATAGGAGGACTTGGGATAACTATCGATGTGAATATAAATGTGACGACTGTTCTAATGAGATTCTCAATCCATTGGGAGAAGGAATCACAAACATTGTCATGATAATCAATTAGTTAACTCATGAATTGAATTGAAGCATGGGTCAAGAAGAAAATTAAACCCCCAACCCCCCCCCCCCATAAAGAAAATTTATTAATCAAGAGAATCATGAGACAAAGGCCTACCACTTTTAATGTATCATCTGATCCCTCAATTGTCGAACAATGTATAAAATCTATTGAAAAGATATTCTCCTTGCATCAATGTTCTGAACAAGATATGGTTTTCTACATGCTTATCGTATGAAGTGCAAAGCTGATAAATTTTGGACCTTGAATAAAATAGGAATCATGAGGGGGAGATTGAGGCATTGGAATGGAAGGATTTCTAGAAAATGTTTTTGAATAAATATTTTCTGCACACCCTCCGACTTAATATGTAAAGGGTCATCCATGCACTCAAGAAAAAAGATGATGAATCCATCAGAGATTTCAATGAAAACATCAAATGGATTGAAAAATACACCTCAGTATTTGACGTTACCTCCAAATTTAAGGTAGATCACTTCTATGGATTGCTGAAACCAAGCTTATAGAAAGCACTTGTGATCCGTGACTTTGATAGCTATGAGGAAATTGTCCAATGTGACTCAGAGTCGAAATGGAGATCAGTGAATCCAATGGGTATCATGATGATAATATGTGTAATATGGAATTGAATTCTGGCAGTCCGATGGTTAAATTCAATGGTTCTAAGAAGATCCATCACCCCACTTTCCCAAGGAGCAAAAAGAAGCTCCCTGGAAATTGCTTGAAGGGGATGAGGAAATTATTTAGGTGTGAAAGAGAAGGGAACCTACCCATTAACTACCAATAAGAGAAACCCGTTGTAGTGATAGAGAAGAGGAACAATTCATTAAACCCACAATGTATTGGTCTTTTCTTTACCTACAATAAACCAGGGCACCTTGAAAATTAGTTCCCTAAGATGAGGGTTTTCAGAGGAAAACAATAACCTCCACAACAATAAGGGTGATAATATTCCATCAATACCACCTATAGGAACCCCAAAAATGAAGTGGTGATAGGTAATCTTGAAATTAATTCAAGAATAGCGAACATACATTTTGATTCTTTTTCTATAAATTCTTTTATATCCCAAAATTTTAGTAGAACAATACCAACACCACCAAAAATAATGGAAGTAATGATGTCGGTGAGTAAGGAAAATAGGGAAATCATTACATCCCATGAATATAACTCCTACCCTAATATAATTTTTTGGATTGAACTTCCTAGTGAACCTCTTCATACCCCCTCTGGTATCATTTTCTGCAATTCTCAGCATGGAATGGCATTCCATACATAGATCCAACATAAATTTCCAGGAGGGGTAAATCACTCTCCCTATTGAGAATAGACCCCCGATTCTATACAAGTACAAGGAAGAAGCAGAGTCTTATTTTGCACTATCATATCAATTTTGAATATTACTACCATATGAGCACACATATCTGGATCAGATGATTAATTCTAAAGAAGCAACCATCATTGAATACATAACTATTGTGATGGAATTTTTAGAAGTGTTTCTTGATGAATTTCCTAGTATTCATCCCAGAATAGATGTTGAATTATAAATTGACCTTATACATGGTGTGTTTCAAATATCCAAGAATCCATTTAAAATGGCTGTTGTAGAGCTTGAGGAGCTGAAGAAACAACTATAGGATAATCTGGATAAAAATTATATATGCTCATGTTCTTCACCATGGGGTTCTACAGTCCTCTTCGTCAAGAAGAAGTATGGGTCAATGAGCCTTTGCCTTGATTAACTCGAGATAAATAGAATCCTGATAAAGAACAAGTGTCCTCTGCCTCAAATTGATGACTCGTTCTATCAGATACATGGACTAAAAAATATCTCAAAGGGGGATCTGTGGTCAAGAAATTACCATGTAATGTTGATAAAGGATAATTTCTCCATGACTGATTTTCATACAAGGTATATGCACTACAAATTCTTAATAATTCCTTTAGGACTCACCAATTCTTCATAAATCATCATTGACTTTATTAATAGAGTCTTTAGATATTACCTTGACAAATGTGTGGTGGTCTTCATAGAAAATATTTTTATATACACCAAAAATATGCAAGATCATGATGGAAATATATTAACTATATTAGAGACCCTGTGGAAGAAGAATCCCTATGGGAAGTAATGAAACAATGAGTTTTGGTTGAAGGAGGACTCATTCATGGTCCATATCATCACAAACAATGGTATTTATGTGGATCCCTCCAAGAGAGCTGGAATTGAGGTATAGATGAGGCCAACATTGGTAATAGATATCTATAGAATCTTGGGTATAGTTGGATATTATCGATGATTTGTGAAGAATTTATCATGATTTATCAACCCTCTTACCAAGATCACTCAGAATGGAGTAATACTTTTTTAGAGTGATTAATGTATGGTGATATTCTTGGAGATAAAATGGTGGACTCTCACTGTGTCAGTAAGCACACTCCTAACAAGTGAATAACTCATTATGGTGTAAATTAATGCTTTAAAGAGGGGTTTATGTTGTGTGTTAATTCAAAATGACAAAGTGATAGCATACACCTCAAGGTAGTTGAATATCCATTTGCAAAACAATCCCACACTTGATCTGGAGTTAGTGGATGTGGTATTTAAGATGAAAATTTGGAGGCATTATCTATATAGGGAGAACTGTGAGATATATACTATTCACAAGATCCTCAAATATATATTTACAAATAATTGATTAATATGCGCTAACAAAGATGGATAGATCTAATCAAGGATTTTTTCTGCTCCACCCACTACCATCCCGTTAAGGCAAATATGGTGGAAGATTATATAAGTAGAAATGATACTGCATAATTATCATTAATGAGAATTGAAAAAGATCCAATCTTCTTATATTTTTAGAAGATGAAAATTTGAATCATTAAGGGAGAAATATCATCAATCCTTTCTTAAATTATTTTTCAATCCTCCCTCATGGAGAAAATAAATTATTCTCAAAGAAAGGATGTGGATATTAGAAAACGGAGGATGATATCAGAAATGGGAAATACTCAGAGTTCATGGGATACAATGATGGAATTGTGCGATTTGGGTCATGATTATATGTACCATAATATCTAGAGATAAAGAAAGATCTTCTATATGATGCACATAGATCAACCTTCTCAATTCACCAAGGGAGAATAATGATGTATCAGGATCTCCAAAAAAGCAATTGGTGGGACAATATGAAAAGGGAGATTGTAGAATGTAAATACAAGTTCCTGGTATGTTAGAAGTTGAATGTTGAGAGGAAAATGTATAAAGGTATGATGCAACCATACCCATACCAACATGGAAGTGGGAGAACAATACCATGTACATTGTCACTGGACTTCTAAGGACATCCGGAGGAAACAATGCTACATGGTACATTGTATATCATCTTACGAATACAACTCACTTTTTTTCTATTTGAGAGTAATTGTTAATGGATAAAAATGCACATATTTACATCAATTAATTGGTAAGGATTATTGTAGAACCACTATCTATTCTATCTGATCATTATCCGAGATTCATCTCATTGTTCTTGAAACGACTCCAACATGCTCTAACCACTGAACATAACTTTATTATGGCCTATCATCCCCAAACTGATGTCCAAAATGGGAAAAATGTTCAAACAGAGGAAGATAAGTTAAGAACCTTTCTATGGATTTCAATGATGTATGAGACCAAAATCTTCCACTGGTTGAATTATCATACAATAAAAGATTCAACTCGATCATCTGAATGGCACCATATGATTCCCTTTATGGGAAAATGTGCAGAACACCAGTGTGTTTGGATGAATCTAGTGAGAATAAGCTACTTGGACCAGAAATGTTTGACGAAATGGTGGAGAATTTGAAAACCATTCAGCAGCATATCAAGGTAGACCAAAGTTGACAGAAGAGTTATATAGATCACCATCGATAAAACCATGTGTTCAATGTTGGTTACATGATATTTCTACTTATATCTTCATTTAATATGTTGATGAGGATTGGACATAAAGGGAAGTTAAGTCCTAGGTACATCGGCCCCTTTGAGATTCTTTATTATGTCAGGGCTATGGCATATCGACTAGCACTTATGCCTACCATGGAAAAAGTAAACGATGTCTTAATCATATCCCTCTTATGGAAGTACATACCAAAACCTTCACATGTACTCTCTTCAGAGGTATTATAGTTTGAGGATGATATTTCTTATGAGGAGCTTCAAGTGAAGATCTCTGATCGTGGAGATAATATTTTACATAACAAGACTACCCACTTTATCAAGGTACTATGGCCAAACCATAAGTACGAAGAGACAACATGGGAACTAGAGTAGGCAATGAAGGAAAATTACCTGCACCTTTTTGTAGCTTATAGTGTAAAATGAAATTCCAAGGGTGGAAATTCATAATGGGGGAAGATTGTAATAACCATAATTCTATCAATGAAAAATCCACATGATCTAATTAAAAGAATAATTATGAAAAAATATTACATAAAACATATAAATATCCTTTGTTTAATGTTTTTTGAATTTAAAATACCATTAAGAATTGTGACTGTTGCTAATATAGTTGTTGAACAGTGATAACATAATTAGTATAAATATGGGCCTTTATCAAATAGAATTTACTAAGAAAAAGAATGTGGTGGCCCCATCCAATAGACATTACCCATACGAAGCCCATTTGTTAGAGCTGAGAAAGGAGGTGGAATCATGGGGATTTTCTCTTGACCAAGCCCAAGAAGACCTTCCACACATTAAGGTCAAATGGAACAACCTATGAGAGAAGTGTAAGTTGATAGAGATTACCACCAGAGCATTATTATCCGAGCCACCCAAGAGTTTGTCACAATCACACACCATACCCATAGGTCTTAAACAGGTGTCATAAGGGGTTATGTAATGAGACCATAATAGTAAGATTATGTACATTATTTCTGTATGAAAAATATACATTTCTTTTAAAATTGATACTTTGTAAAGAGTTTTTTTAAGTAAAATAGCTTTTTTAGTTAATTGAGAAATATATTTTGGTGAATTAATATTTTTTGAATTAAATAATATTTTAATTAAATATTATTAATGAATTAAATTTCATATAATATAAATGAAATTAAAATTATTTTGAATATGACTGTGATTTTAATTATCGTTTTAAAGCCATTTTTGACAAAAACCATTAATTTTCAATAAATGTTGGTTTTCATTTGAAAAGTAAAAATTCACATATTTATAAAATTATTTAGATAAAATTAATATTAATTTCGGAATCAGTACATTGAAATTATCCAATGGTGAATTTTATATGACTTTCTGAGACAATAAAATTTTTGTGTAAAAATTAAATATTGTTTAAATATATAATGTGTTTTATGACATCATAAAGACCCAGTAGTGATGAAATGAAATAATATAAACATTATGTTCTGCTAATATATGTTTTAACATTAAAATACATTGATTTTAGTTTTGTTTGATTTATTTTACAAAGCCTTACTGTACCCTCCATGAATTAAAAAACAATTTAACTTTTTATAATGATTTCCTTGAGAGTGTGACTCACCCCCACCTAATAAAAATATTATTTTAAGATGTTAGTCCATTGTACATATAAAATATTGTTTTCCCCTACCCTTTGGAAAAAATAATTCCCAAAAACCATGAGCCGGTTTGTGGTTTGGATTTGTTTAATGTGTGGTGACCCAAACCTAAATAATAATGAATTTTATCTCCTTTCCTATATAAACCCACCCATTCTACAACTTCCTCCTCACTAAAATCCTTTGTAGCTCAACCAAAACCTAGAACAATATCTCTATAATTTTGACATGGTGCTTAAATCTCTCATGAAGCCTCTTTCGAGCCCTTCCTAAGCCTTTGTTATCACACTTCGATGTAAGGCATTCCTTTCATCCCCATTTTATCTAAGTTTCATAATATTGTTATTCCATTTTATTTTCAATTATAAATGTTGGGGTCTGATTATTCACCTCCCCCATAATTCCCTATTTATGTTTGAATGATTATTGACACATTTCTCTTTCATTAATGCCTTCCATGTGAAACCATTACCATGTTAACATTCCGTATGTAATTTCTTTTTCATTTTTTACATTCAAGAATTTTTTTGTATTATGATTATAAATTCCATTACATATTTTGGGACATTTAACAATATGACCGATTAATAATCATATCATGTACATATGATGATACAAACCTTTCTCTCTCATCAACCATTTTATGAATTCCTATGTCATGTGGTTATGTTTCTAAAATTGCACCGCGATTTTCAAAGACAAAGTCATTGTGTCACGAATACCATGCTTGTTTCACTATCATGGGAATTAAACATTATGAATTTATAAATATTAATAATTGAGTTTCATGTATGAATTATAAATTCGATTATAATTTGATAAATAATGATCTTTAATGATTCCATGTTGTATGATTTGTGTGCCACACTTGTGCATGAAATGAAATGTTTTAGAAGATTGTAGCCTGATAGCGCTCCAATGAATTGTGTAATTATTAGTGTCATGATATATCAAGTGAAATGAGGTTTTACACATTCTAATTCATGTGAAATAAGGTTTTAATCATGGTCCATGTGCAATGTGACTTGGCTCATGAAATTACAAAGTTATGTGTTATTGCAAAATTTCAATGTTATGATAATCATGCAATTCCATGCCTTTATGTTCATGTTTATCTTCTGATTAATTGATATACTGATTTCCTAAAAAGTATTGTACTCTTCAGGTTATTCCTTTTTTACTAACATACTAGAATTTATAGCTCACCCTTTTTTTACGCACGTCCGCAAGTTATCCCATGCAATGCTTAGTACGAGTAAATGTAGTGGTATTGTAAAGGATGTTTCCAATATAGATGTTGTGTTTAATGTTTTAGGTCGTTATGTAATGTTCCTAAGCCCCAGAGACACTATAAATCTTTATCTTCTATGTTTTATCAAGTTAATATTTTATGTAATAAATCATGTTGAAGTGTCTAATGAAGTGCATTGTTGTTATACTTGCTGGGATGGAAATTATTCATCGAACATTAAAGTGGAACCTCATATAGGGACAAGCATTGGTCCTCCATCAACTATTACAGTGGAAACATCTAGTTTTACTAGGGAACACTTCATGTACCTAGATATTTTGGCCCCTAAATTATGAACCATATTGACAAGTAATGATTTGATGTAGCTTTGGACACAAGGGGAAGTGGGAATCATTCCGCACTGATACATGTTTTTATCATGACAAAAATTGAGTGGGTTACTCTGTACCACCGAAGGAGGATAGTATCAGGGTGTGGTAAATGATCCCTTTAGACATGTGTGTTCAAGGAAGTCTTTTGGGATTCATGGAATCATTTATGGACATTGGGAACTATTGGATATTTTTCATATTGGGAAAATATATAAGATAGAGATCCCTTTACTATCATGTTTCAGATTATTTTTTACTGAGTATATATATATCATTATTCTTTTTCCACTCTTGGTATATTGATACTATACATCAAGGAAAGGAGAATATACACTAGTTTTGAAACATGATTTATGGATTTACATTCTATTGGAATGATTAGTATACACTATTGCTATAGGTGGTGAAGGCTCGATGGGTATTTTATCTTATCACCACGTTTATCCCCTTGTTCTTAGATGAGAATAATGTTACTCTTTTTTGGGGATTAGATATTCTTATTCCCTAAAAGTTTTTTATCAAATTCCTTCCTATCCCTCTTCTATATCTAAATTTTGACCATATATTTCAGGTCATTAAACTAGGTATGTTTATACTCACCATTGCATTAGTTTTTCCAACATGTTTCATGTCTTATACAGATTACATACATGTGGACTGTGACTATAGAAGTGCTTATGGATACAGGGGGCATGGAATTATTAAGATGGTCATAGATTCAGATTCACAAGCTGGTCTCTCTTTCAATTGTTTGATTTTCCATTTGTCTAACAGGTTCGAACAAATTTCTAGTTGATATTGTAACTTCCCCTCTTTTTTTGTTAAAATTAATGAAATTTTGTACTGCCTGTGGTTCATCAATTTTTTGTTTTCATTATAATAGTGTCGAATCGTTTCCTTATTTCACATTGCACCTTTTCAATGAGTTGATTGTGTTATTTTTTAATGATATTTATGAAAATGCTTCCATATGTTATTTATGCCTTAGTCGCATGTCTCCACCCCTAGCCTATGAAAGCAGGCTTGGGGTAGTTATGAATCGAGCACCTACTTGGTTTGTGTCATGTATTTAATGCCATATGCTTATACAATTAAAAAAACTATCAATTTTACCAAGTATTTAGATAAATAATTATTAACTATCACACTATTCCTTTCCCCCAAAAAATATTATTTTGTTCTCAATTAATCTTTTCTATACATGGATGGGAAAAGAATGTTAAGATACTTGCATAATCAATTTTCTCATTCTTTAATACTGGTATTTATTAGTCATATATTCATTTCTAAAAAATTATTATTCTAACAAAATCACTTTCAATATCATAAATATTACCCACATTCTAATATAGCCATATATTCTTCCTCTTATTCTTTCTTGATATTTTAATAGATTGATGGTTTAGTAGTAATTTTATAATGTTTGGAAAACTCCATATAAATATTTATTTAAGGGGTTATCCTTACAAAATAAATTATTATTAGTTAGATATTAATCCATATAATGGATAACATAACACAATCTTTTCTCATCAAAGCATTATACTTCTATATTTCCTTAATTGGTTGGAAGTTATTCTGGAATTCTTAGTAATTAATCTACTCCAACAGTCACAATTGGTTCATGTTAGGATTCATTTATTTGAATATATACATTATGATTTTTTGATGTGTATAAATTTCAAAAATTATAGTACAAATATATTTTATCCATATTTTATTGAAAATATTACCATTTATATCTTGAAATCACATGTTGGGTTTTTTCTATGCTATATTATAAACTTTTTTATGGAATTAGATACCACATTTTCATTCTCCATGGGGAAAATCACAATTCCCATTTTGATATATCACTATATATTATAACCCCTTATACAGTTAATGTTATTGTGAGTATATGTGAAATGGATTATATTATCTTGAACTCCAAGAAGCATTCATTACATTCCTATGTTTGGTGGAACTTCACACCCTTTCTAGTTAACTTTCATAATATATTTGGAAATATTGATCAATTTCTAACTATGCATTGATAGTTTCAATAAATTATAAAAAATAATAGATCACCGATATATTTGTATGTTTAGGAATTCATTAATAACCTCTATCATTGAGGGATAAAGAGATATATCATCAAACATTATTATGTGACCCATTAATGAGATATTCTATAAACAAAATTCATATATCATAAATCTGGAATATACTTTTACCTTTACCATGGTAATTTGAAAAATCCTCATATGATCAAAATTTTATTTTATTTTCTCTTATAATAAATGAGAATATCATGTTTAAAAGATATAAATAATTAAACATTGTAATCTATTAATACTACATTCATTAGATTAAGGATGGTGAGAGGGAAATTTTCGAGTATGAATTCTATAATATGAATTTATAATGCACTTATATTATACAGAAGATTATATTGGGTAAATATTCCCTTTTCACACATAATTAGATATATATACATCAATTTAATATCATTGGTATGTGTAGATACCCTAAATTTTATTATCTAAGTTATCGATATGAGTTATTGGACATATATTCTTGATTTTTTTTATGTTCACAAAATTCAACGTAGGGAAGCATCAGTCCCTCATTCTACATAATAGATGACAAGTGAACTAATTAGTAAGGAACATGGGATAAGATAAAAATAATTATGTAGATTCTTAATTACAAGATGGGGGGTGTAAATTGTATGTCTAAAAACATTCATTTTTAACCATAAGGATAAATATGTTTGACGTTGTTAAACACAATAAATTCCAAAAACCACTTTTAGTTCTATTAAACAGATTTGCTTGGTTCCAGAAATGTGATTCATGAAATGAAACTTCAGGAAAGTTTACAAGGAAAATATTATACTTTAAATCATATATTATCTTACTTATAAGAGTATATATAAGTAAAAGAAAGTAAAATAAGGTTATATGTTCTTCTCTTATTAAAATAAAATGGAAAAAATTGAAAAAAAGTAACAATTATGAAATCTTATAACCCAAAGAGTGTGGTATCCAACAACCTTGGATAAAGGTCCCTTAATTTATACATTCAATAAAGGATGTCTTAACCACACCAAGGTATGCCCGCTATGGGAATATCAGAATCGATCTTGCTATCTCCTCAAGCCCTTGACCATTAAGGTAGTCAGTACATCTATCATATTATCAGTAGAATTCCTCAAAATTTATGGTTGTCGACAGCTTTTTCATCATATCCCCGGAGGCCCTCGGTTTTACAGAGAAAAAATCAGAGTCATGGGAAACAATATGATAAATATGATTAGTACGCACAAAGCATGGGAGTATCTATCTTTAGATATCACATCTACATCATGTAATCTCTAGGGTGATCAACATTTAATTCAAGATCTTATTAGCTCATTTTAATAAGCTTCTATTTATATGCAATTTTCTAATGGTTGGATCTCTCCCCCAATAATCATATTTTTCTTGATTCTCGGAGGGACCTATTCACCTGTCACTCAAACTGAAGTTATTGGGAAATATATTTTACGACATCATTCCATAAACAAGTATATGGAAAATGAATGTGATTAAACAAATCCTTTTTTTGAGTCTAAGGAAAAAATAGAATTTGGAATATATCTAAATAAAGATTCAATGTTTAAAAGAAATGGATAATCAGAATCAGTTTTACAAAGAATTAAAAATATTAATTCAATAGATTATGGATTCCTTATTCCAATAAAATTTGAGATTGAATTCATAGGAATTTCGAATCTGAACATAGGAATTCAGAAAAAAGAATTATGATAAATTTGGAATCATGATTCTATGGAATTCAGAGTCTGAATTTTGAATAATTCAGAGTCTTAATTCTAAAGAATTCTGATCCATAATTTTGAGGAATTCAGAGTCCATATTATGAGGAATTCAGAGTCTATATTATGAAGAATATTGATTCAGAATTCTGAGGAATCTGGATTCTATATTTCATAGAATTCACAGACTGATTTTCAGAGAATTTGGAACTGGAATTTCTGAGAATTTGGAATCTGAATTTCAAAGAATTCGAAAACTAGATTTTAGAGAATTTGGAACCCTAATTTCAATGAATTCGGATTCTGAATTTTAGTTAATTCAGAGTCTAAATTTCATAGAATTCTGAAACTAAATTTCAGATAATTCAGATCCTGAAAACAGAATACTCTATATCCAAGGATTTATAGGATTCTTGAGATTTTAGATATGAAATAAAATTTTTCCTTAGTAATAATATTAGTTGGATTTAAAATGGATATAAAAAGAATAATTAATAAAAAGTTTAGTATAAAAATTTACTTAGAGAATGGAAATATTCTTTATAGAATGGAAATTTTCCATGGAAAATATTCCTTAGTGAATTTTTTTTGATATAATGGGTTTGTGATTTTAAAAATATAGTGGAATAGAAAATTCATAAGAAAACCATATTGACTCAACAATATCCCCTTTTTGTAAAGCACAAACATCCTTTCCAAAAAAAATATAAGTACATGGAATGTTTCTTTATTTATATAAATGAAAAACATATCTCTCATTACTTATGAATCATGATGAATACGAATGACACTATCTTATGTTTTTAAATCCTCCAAGATCATATTATTAACTTATTTAAATAGATTTTTCTATTTCTCTATAAGGAAATATTCAAAAATAAAACTCCCCTTTAGATAGACTCCCCCATACATAGGGAATTATCTTATTTAACATGTATTCATATTAATATTCATTTCTCCCCATTTTTGTTTTTCCAAAAGTAATTGAGAGAAAGGAAAAAAATTTGGTACCTGAAATATTAGTACAATAAAATAAAACCGATGAAAAACAACCAAAATATCATTATGATTGGAATGTTTTGTTACAAGAATTGTGATACAACAAAATGTCATAGTTAATGAAATGAAATCATCCTTCGAAATCCTTTGTCATAATCTTCTTGAAAATTCCCTTTTTTTCTTTGATTACTACTTATGATCTTCTTCAAAACAATTGATCAGTTCTTCTTGATCTTTATTTTTCCTCTCCAGAGCTTCGATTTTTTCTTCTTGAGCCTTATGAGTTTCCACCCGAGTCTTCAAAAGATATTCTTGCATACTAAGAGTTCTTTAAACTCAATTCTGAGATCTCTATACCCCTTCAGATTCAATGAAACTGAATTATCTTTCTCATTCAGATCTTTGTCTTGTTACTTCTGAGCGGTTTGTTCTAGATTATTCTTCTCAATAAAAATTGTAGAATGATCTTTGTTCATGATATAATTGGTATCAAAAGAGTCCTTGAAATTTCCATTAATATCATAAAATATTCTTTGCTCTTAAACTGTCTTCATTTACCACTTTGTAATTTCCTTACATAAACTATTGTGAGAATCATACCAGATGAAGAATGATTTTAAATTAACCTCAAGCCTGAAGAACTTATCCATAAGCATGGAAACAGAATAATATATCTGATTAAATGAGTAACGAAGCAACTAGAACATTGATTCTATACTCAGAAACAAAGGAATGGTATCAATCAACTTCTTTAATGATTGGGCCACAAAGTCAAGTCCCATAGATGACGATTCTGAATCATATTTTCTTTTTGGTGAGGCTTATTTCTCTATCTATTCATATTTTATCTTTAACAAACACCCAACATCATTCATTACCACCACATCTTTCCTTAGAGTATCAACCAACACCTATTTTCCCTTATCAGTTCTCAGAATGATCTCTGATGCTAACTGCGATTCTTGTTCACTGTCTTATAGTTGAATTTTTTTTCTTCCTCAACGTTTTATTTCTTGACATTCTCTTCAATGTCATCTTGTTGAACCAACTCATTATAGATAATTTCTTCTTCAGTTGGTTTGTTTACATCATCATGACCCTCTTTTTCTTTTCCTACGGTAGCAAGTTTGACGATTCAACTGGAGATGTTCGGATCAGCAATTTCTCAGAAGGACTCTCCTTATCATGATATTCATCAACATGTATTATGAAATCATCAGTGTCATCCCCTTATTCATCGTCTTATTCTTCTTCCACCATCACTTCCTTCACAAATTTTTCATCTTTTCTAGGTTCCAAAATCTCTATTTTATTTCATGGAGTCACATGAATAGATTCTTCCAAAAACAATACTGCTACCTTGACTTGTTCAGAGGCTTTCTCAGCGCATTTGAGAAGAGATTAATCTATTTTAGCCACTAACATCTTCTTCATATGATTATTTAGCATTTATAGCTTCTCAAAATCTTCAACAGCCTTAATCATTAAATATGTGTGTTTAGTGTGGTCCAAGATAAAACTAGTCTCCCCTGACTTTCTATTCTTCATATATTTTTTTCCACTCAACAACAACTTAATCTGGATAGGTCTTTTAATTCATAGAATTTGGTGGTGTGGATTGGGTTTGCTGAACTACATGAGTTTTTTCTTTTACTTTATTTTTCATCACCTTTCACTTCTTCCCAACATTCTTGGAAGTCTCAGGCACTTCCTTTTTCTTTGATAAAGCATCGATTTAAGATTCAGATAATTCATTGAATTTTATGGATTTACTATTGAAGCCAACCATCATCCTTCTTCAAAGTATCATCATTAAGAAACATAAAATTGAAATTTCTTTTCATAGAGCTAAAAATAAATTTTGAATGAATCCAGACAGATAACTATGGGTTTTGAATGAATATTCAGATACATAATTATCTATGAGTTTATAGTTCCATTCATGATATTTGAAATTCTAAGAAAGATATACTACACTATATTAATCTTCTTGAGGTACACCAGAAAATCCAGAATATAAATGTTACTTTTATTCTGGGATTCCTTATACCCTTATCTCGGAATGATAAATCCTAGAACCCATAACTCTAGAATCCAAACAATTGTAGGAATATGGTTTATCTTCAGTGACTTCCCTCCAAACAAACCAAGACACTCTATATCATTCAACTTATCAAAACTACCTAAAACATTCAGTATATTGTGAGTAAAGGCTTCAGCTTCTCCCCCATATAAAACTCCTATGAAATTTGTAGCAAAAAATAGATAGGGATTATTTTTTCCATAAATATTTATTGAAATTTTATATTTTCCATGTGGAAAGAATATACGGTCTCATAAAATTCAACTAGAAACTATAGATACACCAGATCTAGTACCATTTGATTTGATACACAATGACTCTCCCAACCATTTAACTTGATATTCATTGAAATCATAGAATCATATTTTGGAAAATATCATTGGATCTACTAACCTTTCCATGTACATAACCCATTCACATATTTCCATTAAATACAACATTAGCTTCTGCAGGGATGCTTCCCAAGAAATTTGGATTTGAGGAAGCTAGAAATTTTGGAATGAGCCTTAATTAAAGAAGTAGAGTTCCATCACACTAAATCATGATATCTAATGCGGGACAAATATCAGGGGTTCTTTTATATAGTCATTTGAGGTGACAGTTCATATAACAAAGAAAATACAACGGTAGAAATAAGATTGATCTGATCTGATGGGTGAGATAAAAACCGAAGAAGTATTTTTTAAGGTTCTGATATTTTGAGGGTTATAAGGTAAATCATTTGGATTTAAGGAATGTTAATCTCAAAAATATGCTTAAAATGTAATGAAAATACCAACAAGTATAATTTTATTGAAAAAATTTATATAAATAAACATACCATCTGGATTTTTTGGAATATTATCAGTATTGAGGAAAATTCCCCTTGAAAAACATTAGATTCTTAAAAACTATTAAGGAGGAAATTTTCAAAAAATGATATTATTTATACTATAAAAATTATTACTATGAAAAAAATTTCCCATTAAAAAAATTTCACAACCAAATATTTTTGACTACCAATCAAATGTACTTCCCTTTTGCAAAGGAGTTGCACAATTTAAGGTGACAGGTTTAAACAAAAAATTAATATCAAATATTAACTTATAGTTATCATTCCAATGTTTATATTAATGTATTCATATATAAAATATGGTAAATACTTTTTAAAAATATCAGCAAGATGATATTTCATTCCGAAGAACTAAAGAATCACATCTCCTTTTTTGTGATCCATAAGAAAGTGATTCTCAATATCTTTGTGTTTTGTGCGAGAGTGATGTGCATGGTTTTTTACTTAGGGAAATTTCACTAGTGTTATCACACAATATCTATGATTTTGTAAAACTCATACCATAGTCTGTGAGTGTGTGTTGAATCCATAACACATTAGCACAACAACTTATAGATGCTACATATTTAGCTTCAGCTATGGACAGTGCTACTGAGTGTTTCTTTTTTTGCATGACCAAGAAACTAATGAATCTTCTAAGAAATTACACATTCTGGATATACTTTCCAATCCATTCTACACTAACCAATGTTAGCATCCGAAAACAAATTTAGAACATGATGCTTTCCAATAGTATAAAAGAGTCTTAAATTCTTGGTTCCCTTTAAATAGCGACAAAATCATTTCCCTGATATTTAATGAGATTACATAATATTTTATTGATATATTGCAAATAATCATACTGAAAACCTTATGTCTCGACAAATAGCTGTCATGTATAGTAAACATCTTATCATACCTCTAAATAATGTTTGATCTACTAGTTTTTACATCTTTATTAAGATCAAGAGAATTATAGGTACTGATTAGAGTACTTATAATTTTAGTGTTGTCATATTCATACTATCTAATAAGATCTTTAATATAGTTATTTTGAGATATATATGTTCCTTATAAAATTTGTGAGATTTTAAAACCTATGAAAAATGTAACCTCACCGATCATAATCATTTCAAGAGAAGATTTCATTATATCCACAAAAGAATTAGTTAAATATTGATATGTGGAACCGAATATAATTTCATCATCATAAATTAGAACAATCAAAACAATTTTATTATCATTCCTTATAAAAATGGTTGGATCTGTAGTTCCCTTAACATATTTTTTTAAGAAAAAAATCATGTAATTTTATCATACCATGCTCTCAGGGCTTTTTTAAGACCATATAAGGCTTCGGTATGTTTGAAAACATGTTTGTAATGTTTTGCGTCTTCAAAACCGGGAGGTTGTTCAAAAAAACTTCTTCCTAGACATATCCGTTATGTAAAACACATTTTACATCCATTTGAAAATTTTGAAATTATATAATACTACATTGGAAATTAAAATACAAATAGATTCAATTCTAGCTACTAATGCTTATGATTCTTCATAGTCTATTCTTTCTTGTTCATTATAGTCTTTGGTAACTTACCTGGAATTTTTTTCATACAATGATTTTATTTTTGTCACACTTATTTATGAATACCCATTTTACTCTAATAATAGAAGTGCCCTTAGGTATTTCAATTGAGGTCGAGACATTATTCCTTTAGAATTCATATAGTATATATTAATAGATTTAATCCTATCAATATCACCTAAAGCTTCATCAATTATTTTTTCTTTTAATTGGGAATGCAATTATTGATGTTCAACTTCATTTCATAAGGAACTTCTAGTCCTTATAAGATGATTTACATCATAAATGATACTTTCATAGGGATTATTCTTAAGAAAGAACTGATTTGGGTTTGGTAAAACATGTTCAACAACATATGGTAGAAAATCTTATACGGTAAATGCTTCAAGAAAATTTTCATGTACATTTTCATTATCAGTAGTGTCTTTTATAAATTGATGATAATTAGTTTTTGAAAACATGTTAGAGGATTAAGTTTGGGGTTTTTTAAAAATAAATGGATCAGTTTCATCAAATTTAACTAGCACTGTTTCTTTAGAAGTAAATGTATTTTTATTAAAACCACTATAATCCTTAGAATATGTTGAGTAGACTATGAAAATCCATTCATTAGATATGGGTGATAAGTTATGTGAATTATATTTAGTATTTAGAATGAATACCTTACAACCAAATATGTTGAAGTGTAAATCCTCAATTTTCTACCATTCAAAAAATCATAAATAGTTTTGATAAGAAAATTTCTAATCAAAACTCTATTTATAGTACAGAAATAAGTAGTTACAGATTCAACCAAAAAGTATTTAGTGATATCATATTCGCTCAACATGGTTTTATTTATCTCTTAAAGAATTTGATTTCATCATTGAAACACACGATTCTTTTGAAGTGTTCAGAGTGCTAGGAAGATATGAGTAATGCATTTTTACTAAAAAATGTTTCAAAGTCATAATTTTGAAATTCACAACCATGATCACTACGAATAGTTATGAATGTATTGTTTTTCTCATTTTTAACATGAGATATATAGATTTTAAAATAAGGAAGGGATTCATATTTATTTATAAGAAAATAAACCTATGTAAATCTAGTGTAATAAACAACTGAAAAAATTAAATAATATTTTCCTCCAATAAATCCAGTTTTTGTTGGACAGAAAGGATACATATGCACTAACCTTAATACATCATAAGTTTATACTTCACCAATTGATTTAGAACATGATTTATTTTGCTTTCTGAATTGACAAGGATCTTAAAATTTTCAATATTAAAATCTATGCTCAGGTAGATCCTTAACAAGTCTTTTGTTTGATATTTTAAAAAGGTTTCTAAGGTTACATTGTCCAAAAATTTTATACCATAACCAAGATTGATCTTCCATTGCACTAAGGAAAGGTTGATCTTGGCTCGTTAGTACTTCAATGTTTAGTGTGTATACATTCTATTTCCCATGGGAAGAAAGAATATACACTTCCATAGAATTGTGTGATTAGAATTTTTCATTCCTAAGATTCACAAGGTTAC